>CM062921.1:142508975-143162309 GCA_031878705.1 Tapirus indicus
GATGGCTTAGGCCAGCTGTGTTGGCAGAAAACCCTCGAAACTCCTTCCTGGACACTTGGTTCCAACTTAAGCTGCTCGCCACCTGGAGAAACTAAGCCAGTTTCCTTAGACGGAAATCCTCACAGTCTTTTGTCTGAGATAAGTTTTCCCTGGAATTTCATGACATATTTAGTCTTCAACAATCATTTCCTGAATGAAGATGATTCAAGCCGACTTTCCTCTTTCTGCATATACCACATTATATTATCCATTTCTAGGAAGTGAAAATAGGAAACGATTCTGCTTATTTCTCCTCCTGCTGTGTTGAAGTCTGAATATATGCATAGCCAACTGACCCCTGCTGCCTTGTTTTTTTTCCCCCTATTTTAATGTTTTCTTTTCTTGTTTTTCACAGAAGATTACAGAAGGGGTCTTTGCTATAATGACTTTAAACCCTTCATGCATACTTTATCCCCGTGTTCACACAGCCTGACATCTTGATCATTCTTTCTGACCAGCAATCTGCATAGAGCAGATGTTTCCACTGAGATGTGATGATTTTTAGATCTTATTCTCAGGAGGCTACAACTAATTTGGAGGTCTTCAGCATAGAGGAGGGATTTAATTTATTCTTTCCAGTAAGTTTCACCTTGTCTAGGGTGGATTTCATCTGCCATCATGTTGCCCAATTACTGAGTTTTGTTCAGCCATCTAAGATGCTTCACCATCTTCTCTGATCTGGATGAACCTAATCACTTAGTGTCATCAGCGCATGTCACCCTCTCGCTACTCAGTCACATTTAACATCAATAATAATCGGCATTGAGCTTATGTCCCATACTGACCATACCTTTGATATTGGTGGGCAGCAGAGAAGGAGCTTGAAAAGGAATTTCAAGATCAAATCTTCTCTACATTCTATCAACCAACTCTACCTCTTCCACTTTTACAGAAAGACTACTTTGACCACTTCATCATTTCCGCTGCTACTTCTGGATCAAACATGCATGCGTAGTTTTAGTCATTCTTCTTCTTGGTTCTTTGTTCCTCTTGCTCTCCTGGGAGAAAACCAGCCTGCATATGCCAATGTCTTTCCACAATCTGTTCCATCTTCTTCTTAGATACATTATTGTGATATATTTTAGCACCAAAGAAAAGTCACAATATTCTCTACAAATATTTCCCTTTTGTTTCACTTTGGTGTTCCCTCTATATCTCTCGGAAAAAAGAAAAACAAAAAAATCCCAGGGATTCTGGGATTCAAAGGGAGGAAGGGAAAGACTATTGCAGCGAGTCCGAGTGAGGGCAGGAGCTGCAGTGAGCTACCTGGTGGACTTCCCAGCATGCCTGCCCTGGCTTCATGGGTTGTAGTGAACCCAGGGTGGACAGGTTTCAGTGGAGCTTCTAAACTAAGACAAACTAGGAAGAAGGATCTGGACACCCACTTCTGAAAAAATTGGCCATGAAAATCCTATGAATAGCACCAGAGCATTGTCTGATTATTGCTGGAAGGGGTGAGGATGGTGCAAAAGACTGGGCTGGGTTCCACTCTGCTGTGCACAGGGTTGCTGGGAGTTGGAAACTACTAACAACAACAAATAAACTGACAGAAGATGAGCATCCCATCTATTCTCTATTTTCATAAACTCTTGAAGTCTTTCTTCCATCAACAAAATCCGAGTACTAAACCAGAGCAGGAAAAAACAAATTCAAAACCAAAAAAACTAACAGCAACTGTTTTAAGATCACCAATCATGATCTTGTTTATTATCGCCTTCCCAATTGACTTGTTTTTTCCTCACTGCCTAATCTGAAATCTCTTGCTCATCTGTAATCAATGTGGCAGCCCTTTTCTTTGGAACCTTTACTACCTGGACTCCACAGTCTGCATAGCTGTGCAATCTGCCTGCTTCCCTCTCTATTAACCAAACCTCCAATCTTGTCAGCTACCTGGCTCAGTTCCTCCGACTTCCCCAATAGGAATGGTCAGGGGATACCTAACCTCTCTTAATATTATGCAACTAACAATTGAGAATGAAATGCTGATTACTTATTGAATCCTCTGCTGCTGATGAGAGGGGAAGATCATCTTCATCAACATGTTTGTTCATTACAGTGTTATACACAGGTGCAAATCATTGGAAATTCTGTAGAACAATTCTTACAGTACTTCAGGTGACCTGCCATGGGTATAACACACTTATCATTATGTCCCAACATCCCTCACAAATCACCCTGACTATTGAGGGGAAAAAAGCAAACTTCTAGTCATTTATAATTCCCATTTTATCTCTCTTGGTAGACTAATTCCTTGGTGAGTCCTGTTGGCTCTGCCTTCTAGATCTTTGCAGTGCACCCCATCTCACATATAAGGACCACAACTCCAGCCTAAGCTGCCACCATTTATCACCTGGACTGTCGCAGCCTTGGTCCCCTAGTCTCCTGACAGACCTTATAGATCCTCTCTTGACCGTCTCCCACCTATCCTTACAGAAATTGGGGTAAACTTGCACACACACACAAACACGTTCACCACAATTTAGATCATGTTGTTCTTGGCTCACAATTCTCCACTAGTTTCCCACTTCCTCAGGAAAAAAGACGGCAGTCCTCGTCATAGCCACAATATGCTGCACCTCCAGCAGATTCTCTGACGTCAGCTCCTCCTCCATGGCCCCTGCCTCCGGCCCCTCTCTGCTCATCTCTCCTGCTCTTCTTCCTGTGCTGAGGTTTGACTCTTACGGTTCACTCAGGCTGGGATGCTCCTTCCTTCATAAACCCATGGCTTTCTTCTTCCCTACCCTTAGAGCTCTACTTAAATGTCACCTTGTGGAAGAGCATTTCCTGACCACCTCTATAAATCAGCATCTTCCCCATCATCATATCACTGCCTGGCAGGCTTTTACTTTCTTAGCTCATTAGTTTCTTGCCTATCTGTGTTCTTGTTCAGTGACTATCCTGCCTTGTCGCACAATGAAGCTCCCTGAGAACAGGACCTTGATTGGTTGAGTAAACTCTGCATCCTTAGTTCCTAGAGCAATACCCAGCACATAATAGGTGCTAAATGTTTGCTTCATGAACATGTGGATGGATTCTCTTTGACTAAAGAAAAAATAAAGTAGAATACTTTACACTCTAGTAGAAAACCAAGTCAGCAGCTGACTTGTCAGGAAGGCAGCTGGTCAGTTCCAGACCAGGGCTATGAGTTGGTTCAGACTGAGCACTGACCCTCCATAAAGCATGTCCTAGAATCCAAGAAGTTGCAGTGATAGTTCCATTCTATCACCCATCAGATGTTGGAACATAGGATAGTTGTGTCCCATCACCAATCAGCTATGGAAACTTGGGGCTCTCACCCACTTCTCTGAGATGCTGTTTCTCACCAATAAAATGTATGAGGGATTGGTGTGGCCACAATGTCATAGGAACTGAGTGTCATTATTTAAACTATATTTTACTTGTGTAATAGTTACTTCATATTTTCCTAATTAAAGAGTACTTAGCAGTGAAATGTCACTCACTGTGCAACCCTGTTGGCCCTGAATATTGTTCTGGACTATCACCTAACATTAAAACAACACGTGGCAAGGCGACAGAAAGATTGACCCCTTAACTACAGAAACCCCAATCTGAGGAATGTATGTCAAGGAAGCAATTTACCATATATCAAAAAAATGTATCATCTTTATCTGTATGAAATGTCCACTGCCTTGTTTTCTACTGAAACAGATAATGGAAGCTGTAAAACGTGTTATGAATTGGTTTTAAAGTTGTGTAATTAGTTTTTAATAGTCTCGACCCAAAAGGATTATATAAAGCAAGCTTCTTAATTATTTGGAGAAAACTTATTTAAATGTCTATGAGTAAAGAAAAGGATAAATTCTAATACATTTAGAACAAATATTCCAATCTTTTAAAATATGTGTACAAAATTGCATAGCACTAGAGAAAAATGCTTATGTTAAATAAAAAAATGCAGAATACAGAAATGTATGTGCTCTTTGATTACAATTTTGCAAAGTATTTGTGTATGTGGGCAAAGACTGGAAGAGAATGCACCAAGTCGATATATTGTTGAGGTGAGAAAATAATAATGCTTTTCTTTTGAATTTATGTTCATCTTATTTTATTGTTTATAATAAAAGGATTACAGAAAAGGAAATCCTTCCAAAGCATAGCCACTTTGTCACAATTGGGTCGCTATTTATTTGAGGGAACACTCAACTGTGCATTCTAAGAAGGCTACACTGGACGATCTCCATCTGGGCTGCCATGTTATCCTTCTAATTGACCCCTACCCAGGTCATAGACCATGACACTTCTCCCTCAGTAGGAGCTAGGAAAGAAGGGTTGACAGAGAAAACACAGATGAAAGGAAGTCCAATGGGGAGTAAATGGAGAGACCTGGGAAGAGAATGAGCCATGCTGAAGAAGGTGGAGAGATGCATGACAACCAAGAAACAGATCTCACCTACCCTTGCCATCTTTACTGACTCTGTCCTTGTGCTGAGCCAGATGGGCTTCTCATATGCAGACACTGCAAGCTTCTGGATGGAGACATTTAGGAAAGGGCCGGGCAACACCAGCTTTCCCAAGTTGCTGATTCATAAAACTGTTGACCAGGTTCTTATTTTGACAATTTAGCCAGGTGTATAGAATGTGTTAGTCCATTCAAACTGCTGAAACAGAATACTATAGACTGAGTGGCTTATAAACAACAGAAATTTATTTCTCACTTTTCTGGAAGCTGGAAGTCCAAGATCGGGGCGCTGGCAGATTTGATGACTGGTGAGGACTCGCTTCTGGTTCATAAACGGCTGTCTTCTCACTGTGTCCTCACAGGGTGGAAGAGGCAATGGATCTCTCTGGGGTTCCTTTTATAAGGGCACAAACCCCATACATGAGGAATCCACCTTCAGGATCTAAGCACCTCCCAAAGGCCCCACTTTCAAATGCCATCACCTTGGGGTCAGGATTCAATATATGAATTTTAGGAGGACACAAACATTCAGCATAGGGCGCAGAATAATGATATTACCCCCACCAAAAAAATCCAAAACTATTTTGTAATTGTACTTTAAGCAAACGTTTCTCATGTCTTTGCTGTAAGAAACCACATTTTTTACTTTAAAAGTACTTGGAATTCAAATGTACGTGAAACGTATTTCAAAAGTGGCAAAAATAGCTAAAATTAACTGTTTACTAAATTACTCACAGAAATCATCAAAGATGCTTTTCCATTTGATCTTGATCTAACATGAAAATGTTTTTCATAGAGTTGTTATCATAGAAGCAAATATAAATATATTTATGAATAGAGTTTTGTGTATTTCTCAGTAGAATGTTGTACATCAACTTTTTCAATTGCCCTTTTTTATTGATGTAGAAATTGAGCAGAGAGGTTGAATTGTGTGTCCCACGATCCCACTGTGTGAGAGTGGCAGAGAGCGGTTTGTAAGCAGAAACCATAGCTGCTGGACAAGAACTGCTTCCACATGTTGAAGCTTGTCCTTTAATGAACAGGGGGAGTCTGGGGTAGGGAAACTGAGGCTGGAACTGCAATAGTTCCTGGGGTGGCTATAACAAGGTACCACAAACTGAGTAGCTTAAAACAATAGAAATTTGTTGTCTCACAGTCTGGAGACCAGTAACCTGAAATCAAGGTGTCAGCAGGGCCACACTCCTTCCAAAGGCTCTAGGGGAGAATCTTCCCTCACTTTTTCCAGCTTCTGGTGGTTCCTGTCAATCCTTAGCTTGTGGCTGTGTCTTGTCAATCACTGCATCTGTCTTCTTCCCTCTGTATATCTGTGTTTATCTCTCTGGGCCCTCTGTTCTTCTTCTAAGGACACCAGTCATTGGATTTAGGGCTGACGCTAACCCAGTATGACCTCATCTTAACTTGATTACATCCGTAAAGACCCTATTTCTAAATGAGGTTACATTCTGAGGTTCCAAGTGGACATGAGTTTTGGGAAGACACTATTTAACCTAGTACAGTAGCAATAACACATTGAAGAAGAAAGCAGCAGGAAGAGGGGATTTTGAGATAGCCCATGGTTGGGATGACACAGATTGGACTGTTGATTCAGTTTGCATTTACAAAACACCAGTTTGGAAAGTAAATATGCCAACGTCAACAATATTTTAAATATTTTAAATTACAAACATATGCTTTCCTGTTGTCAGGATAAATAAGTAAAATGAAGGAATTGTGGAAAAACAGGGAGTGCTCCCGTATGCGATGGTTGCGTATGTTGCAGGTTAGCTGTAATGTTGGACCAAGGGGTAGATGCAGATGTGCCAATAAAGGAAGGTGACCAGGACGTGCTGACTCTATCAAGGATGTGGCAAGGGTCCTGCTGCTTTTTACTTGGGAATGCACTTAACCAAGTGATGCTAAATTGTTTAAGCTCAGACTGCAAAAGAGCAGAGGCGCTCATTAAAGTTTTAGAATGAAGGAAGGAAGGAAGGAACAAATTTTACAGTCCTCTCTCCTTATTTGAGGGGGTATGTTCCAAGACCCCTGGTGGATGCCTGGAACCATGATGGTACTGAACCCTATATATACTGTGTTTTTTCCTATACATATGGACCTATGATATAGTTTAATTTATAAATTACACACAGTCAGAGATTAACAATAACTAATAATGAATTAGAACAATTATAACAATGTCCTATAATAAAAGTTGTGTGAATGTGGTCTCTCTCTCTCAAAATATCTTTTTGTACTGTACTCACCCTTCTTCCTCTGGTGATGATGTGAGATGACAAAATGTCTGTGTGATAAGATGATTTTTTTTTCATACCACTTGGACTTGGGATTTTGTTTTTAGATCACAACACTTTCAAAGTAAGCATATGCAACTTTCTACTCAGAAGCAGGAGAGGTCAACCAAAATCTCAGTGTGATTTGTTTCAAAACACCGTTTATCCCTGATCTTTCTTGATTTCTCAATCTTACCTGCTTGCTAATTGAGCTTGAGCTTCCATGTGAAGGGGCTGAATTCTGAACAGAAGGCTTCTTTATCTTGACATGTGGCTTGGGCAAATAGGAGAGAACCAATGCGACTTAATCATGTGGTACCAGTCAAAATCCAAAGTTAGATGCAGCCTGTCTTTCTCACTGAAGTGCCGTTGATCAAGAATGGCAGTGGGAAAGATTTGTTCAGGCATCAGAGTTCTTTTCTACTCTATTTGAAAATAGGGCAATACTTCTTGTGCAATACAAGTGATCCCACCTCAGTGATGACACTTGGGGGGGGCAGATTCTGACATATCATATTTATACTAAATCACATCCTGTTATTTCCAATTTCCTCAGGAAAGTTATCATTAGCAACACTTAATGACCAGCTTGAGGCAAAACCCAAGGTTTTCTCACCTCATAAAGGCATAATCTGTAGCAGTGACTGCCTGAGAAGAAATTAGCACAATTATAAAATGCAGCCTTTGCCCCAGATTGCACTGGGATGGCCATCACCCTTCCTGTGTTGACAAGTGATCTGAATGAAGATTTGGCTAGACATGCTTGACGATCGCTTTCTGTGCCATCCCATCTCTGTCCCTTCACAGGCTATCTGAAGGCATGCTGGCATTGATATTTTATTCTCTTCATTTAAAGTAAGAAAGACATTCCTTAAATTGGTCTGGTTCTAGAAGCATCTTTCCATTCAAAGGTTATATAATATCAAATTGCTATATGCAAAGTAATTTCCTTTATAAGGTTGACTTTTTTTTTTTAAAGGCTGGAAATGTCAAATATGCAGTTTCAGATAGAAAATTATCTTTCCTTGAAGGTTTGGCAAGTGATCTGTGCTACTTACTTTCTAGAATAGAAGTCAGCAAGAGATTTTCATATTTTAAAAGAAAATTCCTACTTTAAAAGAAAGAAATCAATCAAGAACAAGTGTTGCGAGGAAAACTGGCTGAAATAAACTATGATGTCCTAATCTCTTAAGTTTTTCATACATAAGTTTGGACACAAGACATTATAGAAAGCATTTTTAGAGAAAAGCCATAACACATTTGGCCTCAATATTCCTCATATTGCATTTTGCCACTTCACCCAGGTGGAAACTCAAGGACCGGGTAATTATTATAATTGATAGGCATAAACCATTTCAATTACTGTTGTATATGAAACAGTCATCTGAGAAAGGAGGAAAATGTGCTGACACAGGTGGGGACCCACCTGCATCCTGTGGTCAATGACCCTGCTGGGATATCAGGACTTCAGAGTGAGTTCATGTCCTTTGAGCATGCCCTAGTCCAGCTCTGGGAGGTGGGGCCTTGCAGGTCTCTTTATTCAGGAAAGATCTAATTCAAGAAAACAGCAGGACTGTGCCAGGGACAGTGCCTGGCCTGAGGAGCTCTTTGTAGACCCAGGGACCCCAGCTTCTATCTGCAGACTGGAGACCTCCAGTTTCTGAGCACACTGGGAATAGAGTCAGGTCCTGGGGCCTGCCAACGACCACTGCTGGACCCTCGTTGGCTGTCCTCATCATCCGTGTTGCCTGTGAATGCAGCTCAGGGACAGCTGAGGGGCGGCTCATGGTTCTGAAACAGAGCAGGCCCCTTCCTTGAAGGTTTGCTGCAGAGAATGTGGCCTCAGCTTAGGTTTGAGGTTCCTGTGACTGACCGGTTCACATTCCGGGGCTACAAAGGATTTCTGCAATTATGAGCCGATTCCCGGAGGCTGTCAGATGCCTACTTCCAATGAAAGGCTCCTATCCTGATTCACTGAGACTCCCTCCTCTTGCTAATCAAGATTTATGTAGACCAGGAGCATAGGGGGCTGTTGTAGCCAGGAGCATCCCCTGGGTCTGTACCCAGGCCTCATGACTTGCCAGGCATGTGGCTTTGGGCATGTCACCTGACCTTTCCCTGTCTTACTTTCCCAGCTGCAGAGTGAAGATAATAATCACACTGTCTTCAGAGTGTTGCAAGGCTGGTAAGTGAGCTTGCTCAAGGAAGAGCCAAGAAGAGCACCCAGCCCAGCCTAACTCCCCAGGGAATGGGGCCCTTGTTGAACTTCCTCTGGGCCTGTGGTCATCGTGCTGACCTGCACCATGGCACTTACTGCTTCACTAAAATGATGTGTTTCTGCAGCTGCTGTGTCCCTCCAGACAATCGTCAACTTGAGGGTAGAAGCCTCTTAATCACAATCCTACCAGGACCTAGTGCACAGATGCCAACGTTAGATTCCTACAATGCAAGTTAATACTATTTTGCTTGGTAACACAGCAATATAGTCCTGCTAACCTGCTCCTGCTTCCTGATCTCTCCCCCTTTGGGACATATCTGGGTGTTAGCCTAAGCAGTCCCCTCACCTGGGATGACCTCTCGGCAAATAGAGCTCATCTTTAGAAATCAGCTCAAACACAGTCTCCACCAGGAAACCTGCTCTGACCATATTTTCCCTGCCTTCCTCACTCCTTGCTGCCAAATATCCTTCCCAGGCAGTGTGTCTGTCCTTACACACCCCCATGGGTCCTTGTTCAAAAGACCTTCATGTTGCATGGTAATGATTAGTTTACCCCTCTGTCAGCCTCCACCAGATTGGAGCACCATCATGGCTCACCCATGTCTTCTTCAGGCTGACCCCTAGTTAGTACCACAGCAAATTCTAAGAGCCGGCCACTCAGGAGATAAATGTTCTCATGCAGGACTGTTCTGTCAAGGGCCTGGACTTTCTTGGCCCACATTCTTAAGAGCAAGGAGGATTTCTGTGGTCACAGCCACACTCACCCAGCCAGAACAACTCTGGACCCTCTGATGGGACACTCCTGTGCCCCCTTTACAGACACACCTTTATATGCCCCCCTAGTCCAGCTGCCCTCATTGGCATTTGTAGAACTTGGAAGTAGACCCCAAATCTGATCTCTATTTGTAGAGAATTTTTCAAAGTATAGCTTATACAATATCTACTGTCATATTCTGATAATGGTTGAAAGCAAATGGAGTCCGTGACATTTATATGAGCATCAATTTGCCTTTGCATTTTCCAGACCACAGGACCCCTGGAATTCAGAAGTCCCACAGAGCTTTGCATGGCTGAAGATCGGGTTGTGCTGACCAAGATTATGTGCAGGAGGTTTGTCAGCGAGAGGTCGCAGGTACCAGGAATGGCAGGGCAGAGGGAACAGCTGAACTGAAGGGCAGTCACAAGAGACGCTGCAGGTGGTCCACTGGGGCTCTGGAGCTGGAATCTACTCCAGAGTTGTCCCCAGTTGAGGTGAGGAGCTGGCCCTTTGTACCCTAGGGCCACCTTGAGTGGGTTGTCCCCCTGGTAGGGGAGATAACCTCCAGCCAGGAGGCTTCCTTCAGCCGAGGTCAATTTCTAGAAAGATACTCAGCTCTGCAAGGTCAGTAGACAAATCCTGGGCTGCAGGAATGAGTACCCAGTACTGAGGGAGGTCTGGGTGTCTCGGCAGAGCTCCAAGAAATTGTAGGAACATGGTGATGCCAACACAGAGAGAGCTTATCTCCCTGGGAGGAGAATTTTTAGCTCTAACCAGATTCTCAGCAAGACCCACAAACAACGGATACAAAACCTCTCCCCTAGAAGGCTGAGTGGGTCATATAAAAAAGTGTCTATAAGAACACAGTGTGCTCACACCCTTTCTGCCTTCTCACCCCATTTGCAAAAATTCAGGAGTATTGCTAACCTTTTGCAACTAAGATTTGACAACTATTCATTTTCTTTTTCAGTATTGTGCGTTTGTTTTATGGGTGCTAATACTGATCCCCCAATTCTGTGCACAATAAAATTCACTAAAAAGGAAACAAGTACTGAAAACATTATTTCCTTTGTGTGAATTCATGATGTCATTATACTGGGAATTCAGTTTATGTTAAGATCTAATTTGGAAGGATTCTTAATTTTTAAATTAATTTGAAGAATGTAAAATAACAGGAAAAGAGCTGGATATAATAACACCTTCCTAAAAATAACCTGTTGTCTTAAACACTAGTTCCATGTTATACCCCCCAAATTCTCACTACTTATATTTGGATTACATGTGAGCATGGGTCTATGGAGCAAATGAGAACATTCTAAAGGTGGGGCCTTAAGATGAAAGGATGTTCAAATTATTCCCCAAATAACAGTCTTTTAGACCACATACCCTCGGTAGTCACGTACCACATTTGAAGGACTACTCCCCTTGTAATGAAGGTATTTTCTTCTAAGGGGCCTGGGTGTGGGCAGATCCCTGTGTGTCCAGCCACCCTCTCCAGGCACAGCCAAGTCAGGAGATGGCTCGCCAGGGGGAAGTGGGAAGTCCTCCCTGATGTCTGCCATCTGCCTATTTTGAACCCCCAGAAGCCATTGATTATTTTAACCAGACTCAATTTGTCTTTGAAAGAGACATTTTAAAAAGCAAAAGAGCTTAAACAAACATGAAAGTAATCTAATTCAGACATAAACATGAAAGTTAATGAGATTACCATGAATTGATCTAAATATGACTTAAAATAATTAGAAATGATTTTTAATGGCGTGCCATTTCAGTCGGGACGCTTTTATGTTACATTAGGAAGCCAATGATTATTGCTTTCCAGAATATGTTCTTGTTGTTTATGACCTTCAAAAGAAGTATCAGTGTTGGCAGACCTGTCAATCAAGACTTCTGCAAAAGATGAATGAATATTCTGCATCTACTGTAAGTCTGCTATTAGTCTATTACTCTTCCTTCATACTCTCTTCATGTTGAATGGCGCCTTTGTCCTGCTTTAATTAGTTGTTTTCTTCTGGCATAAATTCACAGATGTATAATTTCAGAGAGGAGAAATACGTATTTATTTTTTATTTTTTTCAATCCCATGGCAAAGACATATGAAAAGAAACATTCTCTTAATTGTTGAAGGCGGTAGGCTGTACTTCAACATAAATGGGAAGATGCAGAGACTTGTAGGGGAAGCCTTTTCCTGGGTGCCCACAGTGTCCCCAGGCCAATGCCAAGGCTATGGGGCCCTGAGAAATACACATTTTTGTTTTGTTTTTGAGAAGACTCGAACTCTGGCAGCCTTTCAGGTTAGAAGCAGTTATCATCACTAAAGGGTTGTCACTGAGTCAAAAACAGAGTTTTCTGCGACATCTTGTAAATATCTAGTGTTGATGTTGAGAGCTCCTCATCCAGCTTATCCGCAGGGAAAAACACTATCAGCGCTGCCAGAGCTCTACTGCAGCTCAGACGGTTTATAACCAAAACAAACATTGGACAGAACACGTATTTGAAGTTGAATGTATCATTGTACTGAGACATTAGGGTTGCAGCAAGCTATCTGATTATTAGTTAATTTTTTTTCTGCATTTAACTGAAAAAGCAGATTTTTAGGACCTAATGTTACTCATCTTCATTGTACTCAACGTTCAATCCAGAAAAATGGCATCATAATTAGCATATCCATTTTTTATTTTTTCAGAGAATGTGAGCAAATTGGACAGAGCAGGTAATGGGAACATTAAATTTAAAAGTAATATGACAAACAAAATATGTTGGAGTTAGTATTAGCAATAATAATCAAGTGTATGTACGTAGGCATTTTATTTTTCTTGTGTTAAGTTTACAAAACCCACTATAACAGCTAATCATACTCATTACTCTGTTCACTTTGGGGTTGCCTTGAGTAGCTCAAATGTGCCAAGGTGTTTATATTTTTATAAAGACACGTGCCTAATGGCTTCATACAGAAGAAGACAAATCTCTATTTGGAAGTGTTAATGTTACCACACAAAATTGGGGCTCTCTGTCCAATGTGCATAAAGAGCCAATCATTATAGCACCAGCTTTTGAGAAAAGAAAAAAGCTATATTGGGAGGTCAATCCGCAAGCAGACCGAGGCAAAAGCTCTGCAATCTGTCTCCCCAGTTCAGGGTTGGGGTGAAATTTAAGAGGTTAGGGAGAATGGGCTGGTACACAGAAACACTGGCAGGGCGGGTTTTCACTGGCAGGCTTAAATGTTTATGGTGAGGTTTAACCATTTATGGTAAGGTGTAGAAGGGGCTTTAACACCAGATCTTCCTCGACGACAGACCCCTCGCTTCTGATTACAGTCCAACTTTCAAGTTCTGGTCCTTTTCCAGTCCTTTGGTTACGTAGAGTGGAGAATCTTTGGTTCCAGTGTCATTTCAGGTGAAGGTTTTCTCCTCTGTGCATTCTCTGGCTGTGTGACTTTGCAAATTTTTGCTTACTGCTTCTGAAAAACAACTCTTAATCACTCTGTTGATAAGATGGGGTCAGTTTGAATTGGTCCTAGTGGGCCCATGGTTACATTAAGTCATGATTAAAAACTAGCCTAAGAACCATATTTACACTCCTCAAAGCTAATTTCAAGTAACACAATTTTTTTTGGAAAAATAAGCATGAGGAATAAGCCTAAGTGTAGCTGGAAACAGTAGCTTTCCCAGGTATGAAATTTGAATACGCAAATGTCAAGGAAATGTAAATTGTAATGACCTAAAATGCTTTAATGAAGACAACCAGTCAGTCTCTTATTTCTTTTGAGGATTATAAATTGTAAAAATTTCTTTCAAATCTTTACTGATAGTTATAGCTTAATTTTGTTAATTCCTTTATTCCTTAACTTGCGCTATCTTGGTTTACAATTCTCCTATGAACAACAAGCTCAGTAAATGATTCACCTGAGTACGTCTCCTGGGATTGCGAATCCAGAAGCCCCTTCCACTTAGTCTGGTGCCTCACTTGCATCCTGAGCGGGGCTGTGCTTTCCCTTCCAGGATAGGTCTGGGAAGGGGCTTAGGAGATGCCTTCTCTTCCAGAAACAAGAGTTCCCAAGTGACAAGAACCCCACAGTCACACCATGCACACATGTTTCAGCACTTCCATGAAATACATTCTGTATTTCCTTGCTCTCCTGAGTTTTCCTAATTCTTCTTTTATGTTTTCCTATAAAGGAATATGTGCAGGACAAATTGGTAAGAGGTACTAAAAAAACAATACATGTTTTTTTCTGCCATTTCTGAGTAGAAAAACAAAACAAAAAAAAGCCTATTTTTGGCAAGTTAATTTTTGTTCATTTTTTTTTCATAATCAGCTTTACTGAGGTGTAATTTAAATACGTTAGAAGCCACCAATTTTAGTGAAAAAATATGATCAGTTTTAACAAGTATACATGTTTTTTTAGCCACCACAACCCATCATGATATTGAACATTTCCATCACTCCAAAATGTCCCCTTGTGCCACTTGGCAGTCAATTACCCTTTCCCATGCCAATCCCCTGATAACCACTGATCTACTTTTTGTCACTACAGTTTAACACTTTTAGAAGTTCACGTGAACAAATCACACAGTGTATTTTGTTCTCTTGCACTGAATAGCTGCACTGCACATTGGAGGCCAGTGTATTTTAGGCATTGGTTAGTTCTTGCAAGACTCGTTGTATAAAGTGAAGATTTCTTTGCAGGCAACCAGTTGTGCATGCCCCAATTTTTCAAGCATTTTACCGGCCTCAGTTTTATTCTGCTTCCATGTGATACAAACTCAGATTTCCATATCACTTAACTAAACTCATTAAACCTCAGGATGTGAAATATTCCATCTGTTGCAGTGACTCTCACTGCCCAGTTTCTGGACTATAGGTGACACATGTCATTGCTCTTTGATAATTACTGTTTTCATTAAACCCAACATGGCAGAAGCCCAGGATGACCAAAGCAGTGAGGAAGGATTTGTTTTTTCAATCCTCCAAAGTTCTAGATAGTCTGATGGCATTCCAAGAGAGTTCAGGAGCAAACCTAGGAAGCCAGGAAGAACAAGTAGCCCTCATTTTGCAAGTAACTCCTGTACCAACAGGACAGCCCTGGAATGCTGGGTGCTTCCTCTGAGCTCAGAGGTAATGAAGGAGACACCAACAGCATATGAGGACTTTTTATGATGTGAAAAATAGTCAATTTACCAAGAGTCATTCCTCAGATGCCTCATATGTCAATGTTCAATAGACAGAATATGGTTTCACGACAACATTTTATCAAGACTTTTAGGTAATGCTTGACAAATTAATCAACATGGGTGTTGTTGGACACTGCTTTCCATCAATATTAAACAGCAAGAAGTACAGAACTTTGACATTTACTTTTGAAGTTCTAGTGACACAAAGCAATTATAACAAAGTAGAGGCTTTAAAAATGTTCCTGCTGCAATAAATAAAAGGGAGATGAAGAATATGGGCTGTAATTGGAAATGGGGTCCCTTTCTAAGATGAAAAGAAGAAAAACAAAAATAAACAGAACCTTGACATGCAGTAATTGGAGTTGTCATATTTCTTCCCAAGTAATTAAAGGCTAAAGCCATTTTCTAAAATTGTATTGTTTAATTATGAAAGTAAATAAACATAATTAAAAAGTTAAATAGATATTGTTAGATGCACTGTCAACAAAGCACAGAAATATATCAAATGATATTTTGAAGATAGTTTTTGTCATTTCAAATGACTATGAAGCAGCCCCATCACTAGGAATGAGGAAAATAACCAAGATACTGCAATAACTGCTTACTTCTAATATTTATTCTCATGCTGTTTGAGAGTAAACAAAAAGAAAATACCTTTTCTTCTTTAGTCTAAAAATACATATCACCCACCTGTCAAAAAAAGTATAGTAGAGAGTCTTAAGACAGATATATTATTTTGGAGGCCAGTAGTTTCCCTTCAGGTGAGAATGACACAGTCCTGCACATAGTTCACATGAGTCTCCTTGCACAAGTTATTCACAATCATCCCCTCGCTTAATGTAAATACTTTGCCTCCAGAATGGATAAAAGTCCCTGCAACCATGGGCCCCATTGTTTCCATTATACATTAGATAATACCAAGCAAAATAACCACTGTATGTTGCAATGGATTTTTTATTTCTAGAAAAATATGGAAAACGCCGTATGCTCCCTGTACTAACAGTCTGCATTCTATGGTTGGTCCCCCACCTCCAGATCTAATATCAGAGACCAGAAATGCCAGTTACAGAGTCATTCCCTCTCCTCCAAGAAGAAGTGTAGCCAGCAATGTAGAAATGTCTCTACAGACGTTCTACATTCACACCCAAAGCCCATGTTTAATCTCCAGGTATTGCGAGCTCAAGGTTATGCGGAATTCTACAATATAGTCTATAGGACAATCTCCACAGCGATCTCATCTGTATCAGTCTTAGGCTACCATAGCAAAATACCATAGAGTGGAGGGCTTAAACAGCAAATAGTATTGATGCACTGTTCTGGAGGCCAGAAGTCTGGGGTCAAGGTTCAGCCTGATTCGATTTCTGGTGAGGGCTCTTTTCCTGGCTTTCAGACGGCCACCATCTGGCTACATCCTCACATGGCCTTTCCTTGGTGGGGGCACATGGAGAGAGAAAGTGGGGTCTCTGTAGTCTCTTCTTACAAGGACATTAATCCTATGGGCTCAGGGATCCCCCCTTATGACCTCATTTAGGTTTAATTACTTCCTTAAAGACCCTTCTCCAAATATAGCAACACTAGGAGTCAGGGCTTCAACAACTGAATTTTGGGGGAACACAAATGTCCAATCTATAAAATTCTATCCCAAAATTCATGTCCTTCTCTCATGCAAAATACATCCATTTCATCTCAAAGCCCCCAAAGTCTTAACTCATTCTAGGATCAACTCTAAAGTCTAAAATCCAGTCGCATCTAAATCAGATATGAGTGAGACTTCAGGTGTGATTTCCCGAAACAAAATTCCATTTCAGCTGTGAACATGTGAAACCAGACAAATTATGTGCTTCTAAAATACAACCATGGGACAGGCATAGGACAGACATTCTCATTCTAAAAGGGAGACAGCAGAAGAAAGAAAGGGATGGTGCATCCCAAGTAGCTCCAAGACCCAGCAAGGCAAATTCCATCCGAGCTTTAGGCTCAAGAATAACCCTCTTTGGCTTGATGCTCCACCCCAAGCTCCTGAGCCCCTGGGTCCACCATGGTAGTGGCATCACCCTCATGACTCTAGAAGGGGGTCCTGCCCTGGGGCTCTGCTGGGAGGCCCCACTCCTGAGTCTGGACAGAGGCATCCTGGCCCACTGAAAGGAAACAGGTTGCCCCAGACTCTGAAACCCGGGAGGAACCCCCCTGCCCCTGAGCCTGTGGTAGGAATGGCTGTCCTGTTGATCTCTGAATCACCTTCCGAATCATTCTTCCCTTTTCTTGAAGGATAACACATGTACATAGCCAAATAGATCTATCGTCCCATCCTGTAGTATCCCAGAAGTGCAAAAGGCTTCCTTATTTCAT
Source organism: Tapirus indicus (assembly GCA_031878705.1). NCBI lineage: Eukaryota > Metazoa > Chordata > Mammalia > Perissodactyla > Tapiridae > Tapirus > Tapirus indicus. The sequence continues at coordinate 142,526,221 of CM062921.1, forward strand.
TCCAGTAAAGCCTTATTTCATCCCATTTCTGTCCCCTTTTGTACAAAATGCCAGTGTCTCCGTTGGTGTAATCCTATCTCTATTCCTGGGTCTTACCAAGATGGCTGATTAAACCCATCAGTGGCACCAGTGATCTCTTCGTCAAATGGTTTTTAGCCATGCTCTGAGTGTTCTCTTTAGAGAAAAATTCCTCATTTTTAAAAATATGGATAAGCTGAGAATTTTTAAATCTTCAATTGTTGGTTCTTTGTGCTTAACAATTCCTTTAATTTTTCTCTCCCCTCTTGCATTTTACTACATGTGGTAAAGGGGAAACTAAACTTCTTCTTCGATGCTTTGATTGGAAATCTCTTCAGCTTAATATCCAATTTCATTATTCAAAAGTTTTATCTTCAACAAAACACTAGAACACAATTCAGCCAGCTCTTTGCCACTTCATCACAAGGATCAGCTCTCTTCCAGTCTCCAGAACTTATTCCTTATTTCCATCTGAGACTTCACCACAATGATCTTTACTACCTATGTTTCTACCACCATTATGTTCAAGGAAATCTAGGCTTTTGCTAATGTGCACCTCAAATCTCTTCCAGCCTCTATCCACAACCCAGTTCCAAAGCCATTACCACAGTTTTAGGAATTTGTTACAGCAGCAGCAGATTTCTCAGTACCAGGATTTGTGTTAGTCAGGGTTCTCCAGAGAAATAGAACATATGTTTGTAAATGTGTGTATACACATATATACACAAACAGACATACACACACACACCCAGAGAGAGACAGAGAGAGAGTTGAGTTATAAGGAATTACTTCACATGATTATAGAGGCTCAAAAATCCCAGGATCTGCAGTCAGCAAGCTCAGGACCCAGGAAGGGATTATGTTTCAGTTCAAGTGCACAGGGAGGAAAAAGTGATGTCCCAACTCCAAGGCAGTCAGGAAGGAGGAATTTCCTCTTATTTGGTGGAGAGTCAACATTTTTGTTCTATTTTGGTCTTCTGGTCTTTGACTGATTAGATGAGGCCCACCCACATTAGAGAGGGCAATCTGCTCAATCAATCAATTTAATGTTAAATTCATCTACACACCCTCACAGAAACACACAGAATAATGTTTAATCAAGTATCTGGTCATCCTTGGGCCCAGTCAAGTGGACGCATAAAATTAACCATCATACCATCTCCACCAGACCCACCGGGCCAGCCAGCTGGGACTGAACTGGGAACACCATGGCACCTCAGGAGCTGACAGTGCTGTCCCACACCTCGCAGTGTTAATAATCTACAATTCAATTCTGGCTGTGCCCACTGAGAAAATAAGCTCAGACCCTTCTGATTTAACCTGTTCAAGACATTCTACATGTTTACTTCTCTAAAGAAGTGAACTGAATTGGGCTGACCTAGTGGCGTAGTCGTTAAATTCACGTGCTCCTCCTCAGCAGCCCGGGGTTCGCAGGTTCAGATCCCGGGCGTGGACCTATGCACCACTCGTCAAGCCATGCTGTGGCAGCATCCCGCATATAAAGTAGAGGAAGATGGGCACAGATGTTAGCTCAGGGCCAATGTTCCTCAGCAAAAAAAAAAAAAAAAATGTGAACTGAAGTTTGCAATTCACATTCAAATTTAGATATCACATAGTGATGAATTGCTTTGATTAATGGTTTTGAAAAGAACCAGTTGGTGATATATTAAGAGATATGTTTCATTTCTAGTGTTATCTAAATAAGAATATCAAAGTATCTTTAATTTAGGGTTCCCAGATAAAATTCAGGACACTTAATCAAATGTAAATCTTGGATCAACACATTTATTTTTAGTATAAATACACCCTGTGCAATACATGGAACATACTTATACTATAAAATGGTTGTTATTTATCTGAAATTCAGGTTTGCCAGTGTGTTCTATGTTTTTATTTGCTAAATATAGAAAGCTTATTTTATTTTTAGAAAGCTATTTTAGATTATTGTTCCAAATAGAATTTTTATGTCAGATGGATAAGAGAGAAAGGAGTGAATTTTGAAGAGACTATTTAAGAAATTAAGACTCAAGTACCAAAGAAAACTCAGTTTAAAAGCAATTGATCTACGCACATTAACTTCATGGAGTGAATTCAAAAGATAAATTTACATAAGTATTTCTAAAATGAAAACTAAAAAAAAAATTAACATTCAAGGATGCTCTGAGATATATTTAAATAGACCTTTGACATAAAAATCATAAAGCAACACAAATATTACAAAGCATCAGACATTTTATAGCTGAAATAAACTTAAGAGGTTATATAGTATAACACCCCCTTATGTAACGGGGAAACTGAGGCTCAAAAACATTAAGACAGCTAAATCAAAATGGCACCCCCAAAATCATCCAGATCAAAAATAGATGCTCCTTTGTCAACTTCCCCCTTCTTATTGAAATTTGGTTGGTAATCCTATATCTTTGACATCAATTATACACTGTTTTGTCCAAATTTGTATTTATCTGAGCAAAGCTATATGCTTATTTTATTTTCTCAAAGCTCCAGTAATGCACAAATGTAAGATCCTGCTCTATCAATATTCTGCTCGGATAATTTCAACGTCCAAATTTCAGCTCCATGACCACTGATTCATTTCAGAAGCTTTTATCTGCCGCTTTCCTTAGTGACAGTCATTGTTCTTCACCCTGGCTGACCCTTGACACAAATTTGGAAGAAAAATCTCTAGAATAAGCCCCGAAGGAATCATTCATCCTTAATGCATCTAATTACTACCTAGAAAATGTGAGCGACATCATGCAGAAATTATAATGAAAACCAACCTATGTAATGTTTCAGCTCAGTGATTTCCTAATTATATTAGGTTAAATGTAAATATTTTCTAGCAAGAAATTTGGAAACTATGACATTTTGTGGAAAAATAAATCTACTAAGCCCAGATGGTACTACCAACCCTTCCTATAGTAAAGGGTCTCTTGCTGCTTCATCCACACCCTGTACCTACTGGGATTTCTATATATTTCTTCCAGATTAACAACACACCTCTAAATTAGATATTCTTGTTTTCTCACAATATCTAAATAGATGAATGAATGAATGAAATGCCATCCAAACTGGTGTTCGGCATCATGAAAATAAAGGGCTGATAAGTTTAAACATGTAGCTTTCATCTTAGTGTTGGAGTACTGCATGGATGCATTGTCACTAACTTTATATCTTAAGATCGTCATCCATTGGATGTGCTGATTTTTCTGCACAAATAAATAATATAAAATAGAAGCCTTCTTGGCAATCCTCTTTATCATTGTGTTTTCCGATTGAAAGATTTGAAACAAGGTACAAATAGAATAATATAATATTAACCTGGACATATTGTTTTTAATGAAAATCTTAAAGGCCAATTTAAGTTGAGGCTATTTAATATCTGCCTGTAATATCTTTGTCTTTACCTCAAATTATAAATATTTTAATGGGCATATACATAGGCAAGCCCACATACTCCTTAACAATGCCTCAGACTAATCTCCCATTTGATCTCCTCCAATGATGCCGAGATTTAAATGAGAAAACAAGTTGCAGGAGGAGGAGGTCCAGTCTGGAGCCACACACTCTCCATCCTGAGCAGAGCGCCTCTTAGTAAAGGAGGAGACGCCGGGTTCTCATCTCCATCGGATCTCTGGCTTTGCTCCACACACCCCTACCCAGTTCAGAGTCAGCTCTGTTTGACTGCAATACCTTCAGGCCTCAGGGCCAGCTGATACCCCATTAGGTCTAAGAGGAAAGTGAAACTGTCTCTGGGACAGCAGGCTGGCTCTCCTGTTTCTTAAAGAATCTTTGCCAATTATTCATTTACTTTTTTATTCTGCAAATGTACTTTGAGCCCCTACCACATGGCAGACATCATGTAAGACCTTTGGGATACATCAGTGAAATAAATGGGATAAGATTTCTGCTCTCAGTGAGTTTGCCTTCTGCTGGAGAGCTCAGACAACCAACAATAACATGATACATAAGTAAATGCTGTATCATGTTAGAAAGCAGTAAGCATTGCAGATAAATGGAACACAAGAGTACCGGGGAGCTGGGGCAGGAATGTGTTTGCAATTTTAAATGAGATGGGTGGGGTGGGCCTCACTGAGAAGGGGGGATTGAAGGAATTCACCATGAAGCTACCTGAGGAGAAGAATTCCCATGGAGGGAACGGCCACTGTAAAGGTCAGAAAAAGGGAATGCTCAAGTTAAATTTAAGGAACCACAAGGAGGTCAGTGTTGCTAAGACACTGTGGCTCAGGGAATGTAGCAGAGAGTCAAGACATGGGGCCCCTTATAGAGAATCCAAGGGAAAGCCATGGCAGAGCTTGCGTAAAGATGAGCCACAATCTGACTGACACTTGAATAAGCTCACTCTGGGTACCTCCTTGAGACTAGCTTCCTGAATGGCAGGGGAGAAGCCAGGAGAGCACACAGAAGAATACTGGAATAACTCAGGCAAAGTGGAACAGGGGCCCAGACCATGGGTACAGCAGCACAGGTGGAGAACAACAGGTGGGTTCTAAATATATTTTAACGGTAAGGCCAACAAGATTCCTTGAAGTCCTGCATGTAGAATGTGGAAGAAAGCATAGAATCAAGGATAGGTTCAGGACTTTGGACCAGGGAGGCTGTTAGCATGTTGAGTGTTTGTCATCCTACCTTTCTTGACCCCGACTCCTCAGTTCCTATGAATTCCCTGACCGACTTTGGTTCTTTCAGTCACTTTTCTTACATCTCCAGTGACTGACTGTTTGTGGGACTCTGCCCTATTTGCTCACTGGCTCCTGACTTCATGACCTTCAGGACCACCTTTGCTTCCTTCATCCGCTTCATAGCTAGTCACTTAGTCCCTTGGACAAGATGTGCCCACGATCTGTCTTGATGGCTACCTCCTGCACATTACATGCGAAAGGCTTTTTATGCTATTGTTTTTACAAACTCTAGAAAAATCACAGGGATTACTAGACATCTTCTGCATGACAGGTGCCCTATGGAAAAGAAAATATTTAATTCCCAGGACCTTTCAGAATTCTTGCTATAAAACAGAACTCTGTGTTTGACACAATTCTTCTAATATGTTTTCTAACAGTTACTGGTCCAGCTGTATAGCTTTCCCGAGGAAGTTTCAGAATATTATTGTTTAACTTTCTCTCTCTGATGCCAAAATTGCTGTTAGAAAAATGAAAACATAGTTCCTCCCAATCAATCAGCCAATTGTTTGATTGACCTTATGCTAAAAACACATTCAACTGGTATTTTCCACTGAAGCTGTGTCTACACAGAGCCAAAATCACCATTATGGTCAACCAACTGAGTTAAAACCAGTCAGTCAAGTCAGATGTTTGGTTAAGATGCTGAACAGACAGCCAGAACCCACAGTTGTGGTGATGCACAGAAAACACTTTTATGTTCTCGTTATTCTTTCAAGTAACAGCCATGATAACCATCCCCAACTGGAATAATCCACTGTTTCGGGGCTCAAATTACTCCTCGTGTTTACAAAATTGAGAGGAGTAAACTAAGATGGCATCAGATCTCTTCTTCACAGTTCCTCTTCTTGTGCTTGAACATGACAAATACATAAAGGACTTTGTTTTAATGAATTTTGGCAAGTGGAAACGATTGTGGCTAGGCTTTATTTAGCCTTAATCTTGCTCTATTCCAGCACCTAACTTGGAATCAAGTCCAAGTTCTTGCTCTATGACTCAACTGAGTTAAAGAGAGACTGTCCATAAGTGTGAATTTTTGCACCACGGTTTTTTCTTATTGAGTTTCTTTGGATCCTTGTCATTAAGCCTTTCTGTTTTAAGGAAATTCTGTGTATGTTGGCATGGTTCATTGGCTATTTTCAAGCTTACGCTCACCCATATGTATCTCTGTCACCAAAATTAGGCTGTTCAAGGCATTATTTGCAAAACTTAACTTCTAATTGGAGTTGACTGGAGTGTGTCCTCTTGTAGTATGTGTCTTTTTCTCTGACCCCATAGCCCAGAAACAGGCCAAACCAATGAAATTAACATGGCTAACAGAGGTTAAATACGGACACAAGCTGATATCCAAGGCTCTCATTGTAAATTTTAGAGCAGTTGGGACAGTGTAGAGCATGTGTTATCTCAACAGATTGACGGAGAGCTGTACACTGGAACATTCTTCCCTCATTGGGTTCTGTTCTAACATTTAATTCTCCTGATCTTTCTATTTTTGTTATGTTGTTGTAATTGTTTCGTTCTGTTTGGTTGATGATAGTGATGATATGCTGATTATTTGCTTTGTTTTAAGAAAGTCTAAAGAATTTTTAGCTAAATTATATTTTATCTTAGAAATACGGCTTAGTCCAAGACAATCTCAGACATGTTGCCCCAGTGTGCCAAAAATTTTTTTAGAAAAAGCTTCACCTTTTGATTTATGGCCATAAACAGGTTTTAATTACACTCCTAAGGAAGTGGCAGAAGTATAAGCCTAAACCTGACAATAATTATAATAATGTTTTACGTTAAATTCACATTGTAAAATCTTTCCATGTTCTCCTTCACACACTTTCACCAGTGGTCAAAAAGACCCTTTGAGATAATTAAGGACAGCAGATATCCCTCTCCATGTCTTTTTGAGAAAATGGGAGACTGAGGGAGACTCAGTGGCTGCACTAGTAATGCAGTCACATGCGTGCAATGCACTTATTCAAAAGTGGCAATCACTTTCTCCTATTTGACATCAAAAGAAACCTTATCTTGCCCACTACTGTGCATTTTAGTGTTACATAATGTATTAATTGTAAAAAGTATTCATTCAAGTATTTGGACCCTATTTTGATATCGATTCAGGCCCAGGTATATGTACTCTAAGCTATAGGAAAAAAATAGACTGTGCATCACTCTGTACATGTGCAATTAGATTTGACAGACCGCATAATGCTATAAGAAGTAAGGCAAGGTGTGTGATTGTTTTATTCCTTCAAAATAAATTAACAGACTCTCCTCTCTCAAACCCAACTCATTATGTTTGCAAAGTCTTTTATAACCTGCAAGTTTTGTTCACAAAATGATTTTTGTCTGTGGGTCTCCATATGCAATTGTACATTATAAATTATTTTATGGATGCTTACGTGTCTTCCACTAGAAGATAAGATCACTTCCTTTTTCTCAACAAACAAGCAGGGACAATACCCAACACACGTTTTTCCATGTTGAAAGAGTATGGGGCGTGGTGTTTATCTTGTGACTTGGGGGCTATACTGTGCCTTATTTGTAATGGTGTTTCAAAGGACCTTCTGTGGTGCCCTTCACAGAGACGGGCAATGCTGAAAATCTGCAGAAACGCTCTATAACTAAATACCCACCATTGCACTTTTCCACTACTCATATATGGTAATCTGATACAATTAGTACTATCTACTTGACGAGGTCAATTTAGAAAAGTCTTACACTCTTGAATGGGTTCCAGTGCAATTATATTCTTTCCTCATGCTTCATAACTGTTTGCCTAATTTAACGTGCTTTCTGTATGTTTGCCAGGAGAATATTAATGTTTTATTTTACGATTTCCACCACCTTCCTAATCACTACTTCTTGTTATTCCTGTTTAGTGTAACATCACCTCTGAGCATAAGCAATGAAATGGGGTATAGGAAAAAAAAAGCAAATCCTGTATTATATCATCGTCTGGGGAGCATGATGGTTTCTGCTGTGTTAATTTACACTACAATCCATGACCCGGGAGCCTGATTGATTGCCAAGGGCAGAAATCCAGCCCCTGGCCTAGTTTATTTTGTGAACTGTAGCCTCAGATATCGCTGCAAGCCACAATGATATTGATTTGATATACACTAGATGGCTCTTTATGCTCTTTGGGAAATTTATTGTGCCGATTCAGAACCTCAGCAGCCTGGGAGAAGCCGCTCTTTAAATTGAAGGGGGCTATCATGGTTTGACCCCTGGGCCACTCAGGTTACCAAGTGGCCTGGGAGAGGCTAGGTCGGAGCAGGCCCCGGGGACCAGCGCTCATCAGTTTTGAATGTCAAATCCCTTCTGAGGACCTGAGTTATTGCTAATAGGAACTTGCTTGGGTCTATGACATTTGGATGCCCTATGAGTTAAACATCATAACACTTTCTTCATGTCAGAGTCTTTAAATTATGGCTGAGCACAGCACCTTTGCTCCGACTGCTGAGCATTAGTCTGCTGCACAATACGAGGCGACCTGCCTCCAAGGTGGAAGATCAGCACAGCTATTATCAGCCCAAGAGTACAACTGCACAGATCTACCTGTGCCTATAAATTAGTAGGCTTGTCATCGGAGCTTCAATTGCAAGAACGTTGTTGCCATCTTGTTTCTGCACAATCGAAACCCAGTGGCCTTTGGCAACCAGCACAATAAAAGTTAGGATGCAATTCTGATCTTGATAGCTTTTACTATTTTTCTTGGGGGAAGCTAGGCTTGTGCTGGATAAAAGATGAGCAGAGAGAGAAACATCACTCTTCATGGGCATCTTATGCATGAAATAGAAAAGAAATCATTTTTGTTAGAACAATTTGCAATCATCTCTCCTCTTAGGGAGGGCTGTTATGCTTATAATTTCTAATTTCTGCAGAAAGATATTATTCCATAACAGACCGTTGTCACATTGGTGACAGATGACTTGATCTATCTCAATTGGCTTATTATGATGAATTCCAAATTTGGAACTGCTGGAATACCCATGAGCATCATTTTACTTTAGTTCTGGAAACAGACTCCTGACTCTGGCAAATCATATTTCCAGGACAAAGCTTTATAAAGGCAACCAGATAGCCTGTTGGAAATTTCCTGCTGCTGGAGACTGTAGACGTTAAAATCTATAGCTGCACTGAAGTTTTCCTAATAAATAGCTAATTATATTTTATTGGAAACCAGTGTGACCTTGTATATTGAAGGGGATTCTCCAAGTAGCCTAATAACAGGGTCATAAGCAAATGTTACCTATGATGACATGTAAAACTAAACAATTCCAAGTAAGACTCCATTTGGCTTGTCCTTAACCTGCTTGCATATTGGGATTTTAAAGGTCCTAAAAAATTGTCTCCTAAAAGCTCTTTTAATATTACACAGCCAAGGTGCCTGAAAAATTCCCAAAATTAAGTTTTTTTTTAATTTGTACCTCTTGAGGAGGTACAGATATCTTAACTAGGTGTAGGAAGAGAGAGCTTAACATAAATACACATTGAAAATCGGGAAATAATGTACTAAACTGGCCAATATCATTAGCAGAGATGGGACACCAGAAGTTAATTGTGATGAGAAGAGGGCCGGGGAAACCTCACCACAGTATGATAGTCAGGCAGGAACTGTCCGAGAGAGCAGGGGATGCAGGCACCATGCTCAGAGGGTGTCGCCCTTGTGAGTGAAGGGAGTCATCTTCTGAAGTTTCCCACTGCACGCCTGCGTTTCCTTATCTGTGAAAGGAAATTAATGATGAACTTCAAATTGTAGCCATGAAGGTCTAAGTCTAGTACAAACTTGTTACTAGTGGTTAGGAGTATAGTGCTGTAAGAGTGTGCTAGGGCGGCCATAACAATATACCACACACTGGGTGGCTTAAACAACAGAAATTGTGTTTTCTTGCAATTCTAGAAGCTGGAAGTCTGAGATCAGGATGTCAACAGGGTTAGTTTCTTCTAAGGCCTTTCTCCTTGACTTGTATGTAGATGCCATCTTCACCCTGTGTCTTCACATGGTCTTTCTTCTGTGCATGTCTGTGTCCTAATCTCCTCTTCTTATAAGGACATCCATCATATTGGATTAGGACTCACTCAAATGACCTTATTTTACCTTGATTACCTCTTTAAAGACCTTATCTCCAAATATACCTTCACAGTCTGAGGTACTGGGAATGAGGACTTCAACATATGAACTTGGGAGAGGGCACAATTCAGCCCATAAGAAGGCAGTTATGATAAGGCAGCACATGCTCATGGGCTGGGATCACGTCTCATACACATTGTTCATTTCTCATTTTTGTTTTATCTCCCTGGTATTGCTATTGATATTTTTCACATTTCTCAATTAGCCTATGTATTTGTAGAATAAATTGAAAATACACATGGGCAAAACCAAAAATGGAACAAATAGTATCTATAATTCCACCACTCCGAGAAAAAGACTGTTAAAACTTTGATGTATATTCTTCCCTTGGCATACATACACACGTAAATAGACTTTTAACAAAAATAGAATTATGCCATTTAGAGCCTGTTTCTTTTTTACTTAACAAATCATTAACATTGTTCAGTGCCACTGCAAATAGAGCTACCTCACCATTTATAATAATGACAGAGCATTTTACTGTATAGGGAAGCCGTAAGTTATCGAATCTTGTAATTTTGAACATTTAAAATGTTTCCACACTTTGCTCTCATCAACAATTCTGCTAGACACATATTTCTTCTTATGCCCTTGTGAATGTTTTCAACTTCTCCGTTAGGCTATTTCTCTGGGGTTTTAACTGCAGAAAGATAAGAAGTGTGCCTATCCTATAGAATGGTGCATCGCATCATATGTAGTGGGCACCTGCCATGTGTAATCTTTCTGCCAAGTGCTAGTAAATGTGAAACAGCACTCCATCTGCACTGCAGGAGCTTGTATTCAAGAAGGAAAAGTATGACAAGGGAAAGAGCATCTCCTAGACCTGCCATAGGCTGGAGAGGAGTTACCCAAGTGCCACGGAAGCACCTAGTAGGAGCAGCTCAAGCTGTCAAATCAGAGCTCCAGATCACAGCCTTGATTTGTTTGTCCCCAAGCCTGACTCTATGCAGACGGATGCCAAAGACCTCCCCATCGTCAAGTGTATGCACCAGCAAGCTCAGTGGATAACATGGGGTTTGAGTGATGACAAATTACACATCGAGTTGTAGGCATTGAGATTCCACAGTGTTTCCTTTGAAACAACTACATACTTGAAGGTAATAATTTACATGTTTGATAACAATTTAAATGTTTTGAAAGAGTCAAATATCCATTTTCCAAGAGTTTGAAATACGTATAAAGACAATGTAATTTGTTAGTGTCTTCAAACACATTAAATAGTTATCCCATCTGAGTTTTCTGACTTCACAATATATTTTTTTGAATTTCAAATGAAATAACTATACTAAATTTAGTGGGAACACAATTTTTTTCCTGTTAAATCAGCAATGTTGTCTATTTACAGCTTCATGAGGAAGCAATGGGTTAAAAGGGACAAGTCAGTGCCCAGAACCTGAGGCAAATTCCCAAATTCCCCTTCTTATCAAGACTAACATGATGGAAAGCAGTGGCCATGCTTGAGCTACCTTAGGTGATGTTTAAATACACTACATGCCAACCTCTTTGATTCAGTTCAAAGTAGCTCAAAAGGAAGTGGTTACACAGTCACCAAGATTCCTTAAGAAATATTTGCCCCCCTAGAGTCTTCATTTGAAAGTGCTCTATAATACAAGTGTTACTTTGATTCATTTTTTTCCTAAAAGAATTAACAATTTTGAAATCTTTCCCAATAGCCTTCATCTGTTTTTTAATGAAGCTGTATAACTGAAAATAGAATGCTGTTGACAGGTATACACGAATATCTCAAACGTGACTTGCTCTCCACGGAGCAATTGCCTGGACGGTACAGATGTCAGAGGCTCAACGAATGTAAGAATATCCTTATAAGCCGTGTCCTACCTTAACTGAACAGGCCTGAGTTTCTAACCCATCTCTGCCATGAGGGTGCTAGGGTATTTCCATGCATTTTTTCGAGAATCTCCATTTCTTCCTCTGTAAATTTCTTACTTACTGTCTACCATTTAGAATTAAATGAGTCATCATAGATTGAGTCTCTTGCATACAATCCAGTTTGTTCTTGACCTTCCTCTCCCCCAAATCCCCAAGAAATGTGAACCAAAAATAGAATTTATATAACTTGAAAAACTTCCAGTTCTAGCAATTGCCGTACATTCAAATGCATACGTGTGTGATTATACATATTTAGTCACTCAAAAACATGTGGCTAGAGACAACATATGTTTATCAACTAGATATAATTACTCTTTCTTTGTTGTAGCCATCTCATTGATTTTAGACTCCAAGACAATGTTCTCCAGTTAATATTGGCAGAGAAGAAATAAATGGTGATAAGGTAGTAGATTGCCTTAGAAATGCACATCCCAAAGAGAGACAGACTGTGACCGAGAACACTGCCCGATGCTCAGTCTTTCCAATAAAGAATGAAAAGCTCAGAATCCTAGTGGATTCATGATAGATGTTCACATCTGTGATGGGTCTGAGATAACCCTCAGAATTAAAGTCGAAGAGGATATTTTGAGACAGGAAAGTACTTTGAGATAAAGAGACGGATCTGAGAAGAAAAGTTAGCTAACTAAGGTTACACAACTAATTACCAGCAAAATCAAGACAGAAGCAAGATTTCTTATTCCAGTTCAGCATGATGCTATACAAGTGGTCAAAGGATGAACACGAATGACAACATAAACTCCACAGGGAGAAAGGGATGTGCTGGTGAACTTAGTTGTGAATTATTTCCACTGTTATCACCAAACACTCCTCATTATTACTTTTTAACACCTTTGGAATTCTGTTATTTCTGGATAAGAAATAGTAAGTTCACAGGAGCCCTCACTAAGAAGCTTGTGTAAAGCTAGCACTGCCCCTGGCTGCAGTAATTCCCATGCTGGTAGGCAGCAGAGTTGATGGACTTTGCACTAGCTCAGCTGTGTATGTTAGAAAGTTTGTAAGAAGAGACACTCCTTAAAGGACTAGACATTTATATCCATCAGAGGAAAGGAAAACAGAGAAGGAGGTGGAATGCAGACCGTGAAACGCATTTTCCATCTGAAAGCAACGATGTGGGTTGAGAGCTCTCCCGGAAGTCCTCAAATCAACAAACATACACAGAGATATGATTAAAACCACACGCTATCATGGATAAGGAGGAAGGGCTGTTACTGAATCATGACCATTCTACCATCACAGATGAATAGACAGATGTTTGCCAAGACATTGAGGGTCCTGTTAGTGGGAACATCCGTTTCATCTGGCATATTCATTTTTGAGAACAGTGATTGATCCATCCCCTGGGAATTCTGATTCATTTTGACTGTGGGGTGGATGCTGGGAATGTGTATGTTTGGAAAGCTCCCCAGGTAATTCAAAGCACACTCCAGTGGAAATAGTTTTCTAAATTATGACCCCCCTGTAAAATTTTGAGCTTTCACATGATACTTGTCTTAGTCCTTTTGGGCTTTCATCACAAAATACCACAGACTGGGTGACATATAAATGGCAAAAATTATTTCCCATAGTTCTGGATGCTAGGAAGTCCAAGATCGGGTGCCAGTATGGTTGAGTGAGGACCCTCTTCTTGGTTCATAGCCAGAACTTTTCACATGTGTTTTCACATAATGGAAGAGTAAGGGATCTCTGTGGGGTCTCTTTTACAAGGGCACTAATCTCACTGATGAGGGTACCATCCTCATGACCTCATCACCTCCCAAAGCCCCCACCTCCTAATACCATCATCTTTGGGGGTTAGAATTTCAACATGTCAATTTTGGAGGGACACAAACATTCAGACAATGACATCATTCTTAAATGTAAAATGTAAAATCTAACTTAAACATTGTTAGGAGAAACAGAGATAAAGCTCTTAGGGCCCTGGGCACATGCTACCACTGGGTAGGATTATAGCTGCCTCCCCCCAACAGCCATGATTCTATAATGGACACAATCAGCCTTTGGCATCACTGGAGCTATGGGAAGTCAGGATTTTGAGCAGAGGCTGCAGCCCAGGCAGCACCATATTCAAAGCCTGACTCTCCTACAGGATGCCCTTGAGCAAATGGCTGCATAGCCATGATGTTACCCTGTAAGTAGAGAATGTGAGGAAAGACACAAAGATAAATGTTAGATAGATGAGACAACAGACAGTCACTTAAAGGAAAACCAACTGGAAACATCAATATTTTGGAAGAAAAAAATCAAAAGGACCAGTTGGACATGGACTTGAGGAAGAAGAAGGCCAGAAAGATGATTCAGGGAATTCTGTTCTTCATGGTGGGGTGAAAAGTTGGCATGTTTGATCAAGAGGACTCAGGAGAGAGCAAGATTTGAGGGTTAAACATAGGCTTGTTTTTCAAAAAGCAGAATTTAGTGTGGAGACTGGCAACACGGATTTGAGATGAACAAAAACAAGATGTTGAGATTTCTGATTTGACTCAGGAGAGGGCTCGGGGCTGGAAATAGATCCTCGAGAATGACGTCCATACATATGTCTCCAGGTTGAAGCCATCCCTACGGTAGCATGTTTTATACTGTTATCTCCACAACTGCACGCAGCCTGTTTATACAGTGAGAGGAAGGAGCAGTCATTTTCTTATGAAAAGTAGGGTTGAACTTGGAATTGTTTTATGACTCAAGGATTTAACAGAACTGTTTCATTGTTTTTAATAGATACAGGTAATTCTAGAGGAAGCAGTTCATCTCTCTGCATTTAATTAACAGAAACTGTTGAAGGAGGAGAAACCATTAAATAGGGGATACGGTAAAAGGAACATGAAGGATATGGAGCACTGCAGTCAATGCTGAGTAGACATAGACTCTCTGGTTAGCGCATGGGATTTGCTCTTCATTGTGGACACTGTGACCCAGACACTGGAGTTCTCTGATTAGAATAACTACCTAAAGCATCAGTTAAAATGACAAGTTTTAAAGCTACTTCCTCAGAGACTCCCACTGAGAAAACCTGGGGTGTGGACTGTCTCAGGTGGTTCTTGTAAAGCAGGATTCCGAAACCTGGCCCAGGCTGTCAAGGAAATCAACTGTCCTGCGTATCAGAACCACCTGGAGGGCTTGCTCAAACAAAGGCGGGCCCCACCTCCAGAGTCTCTCCTTTGATCTGTCTGGGTGTAGCCAGAGAATCTGCATGTCTAAAAATGCCCCCGGGTGATGCTATGTACTGGTACTATGTGAGATGACACTTTGAGAACCACTGCTGTAAGGTATGCTTTTCAGGTAAAAATAATTAAATTTTTGCTAGTGAAGCAAAAGTTTTGGCCCCGTCACCCATAAGCCATCACCTTGGATGTGTTTTGCTCTGCAGGTGCCACCTGGAGCTTCAGTGCCCTCACTCCTCCTGCCCCTCTCTTGGCACTGTCAATCAAGATACAGATGCTGCTCTCTGGGAGGGGAGAAGAGAACCTGAGAAATGGACTCACACTAAATCTTAACGGAATTCATAAGCAACACACATCTCCCAAGAATATCTGCATTGTGTGTGAAAAGAAGGGATCAGGTGAAATCAAAGAAATGCATTTCTAATTGTGCAATTCCTGGCTGAAGAGAAAAGAGGCTTGTGGACCGGAAAGAGTCCTGTCACCTCTTGAGGACACGTACACAATTTCCATCTCTAAATCTAGCCCCAACTGTGTGCTTATTTATCTGCTATTTAACTCATTTCCCTTTCCAAATTTTCAAATTGTTTTGCTAGGAAGCACATTTCCCCCCTAGTTTAATGTGCAAGAGTTTGGAGGGTGCTAAAAAGTAATTTCCTACATAAAATGTTATAAATTTAAACTGAGGATGCCAGTATGGTGCCTCCTGACAATTTGATGAATTGTTGCTCGCCATTGCACTGATTTCATCTTCCTTTTGTAGCACTCTCTTTCTCTTCAATGGCTCCTGGTAGGCAAAGCAGGATCTGCATATTCTGTGAGTGCTCACCGGGTGCCAGGAGCACGCATTCCTGCCTCCTCCTCCTGGATTGCACATGTGAGAAAAGCAGAGTGGTCAACAGGAGCGCTGACCGGTAACCTACCCCAAGACCTCACCGATTCTGACAGATGGAGACATACCAGGCAGGGGAGGCACAGAGCGACTCTGTCTTACTAGGTATTGAAATGTCTGAAATAACATAATGTTGCATTCCATCAGCGGACGCGTACAAGGCTTTCTTATTTGCCTACCCATATCCAAAATTATATTTTGAATACAAATTCATATCCATAGCTATACTATTTATTCCTTGTTTAATTTGGGGGATGAGATATAACTAAAATGAAAAAAAAATTCATGTGGAGTATTTTATATCTTTTCTTCAAAGTATACTAATGAGCTTCATAATTCTAACTGGCTACTTTGCTCTTAAACCTCCCCCCGCCCCAGAAACACCAGAGGAACACATTTTTCAGGAAAATATATTTCTAAAATGCTAAAATTACTACACATTAAACCATAAGAAAGCATATTAAGCGAATATTTGGAGTCTGTCTGGCTTAAAACCAGAAAGCATGGAAATTAAACCTTTAGGCCTAAAATTTAACATAACTTAAAAGTTCTCCATTAGAGTTAGACTAATGGTGTTTCTCCCAAGTTGGTTTTCAGAAACTCCTTTAAGCTTTGAATTATGAAGGGGAAAAATATCCCCAAAAGAAATATACAGAACTGCAGGATGATGATGAATTTTTTAAGATTCACTGCCAGGTTGTACAAAATTCTATACCTCTTGTTCAAAACTGCCTCTGTTTAGAGAGAAACAGTGTTTCTTAGAAAATTCAGCTCTTTAGAAATAGTCCCTAACATTGAATTATCCAAGAAAACATGCTCATTTTAGCATTTTGGGGAGAGGGGAATTAAGGAATTGATCTTATTCCCAGATTTTTACTTTTGTTAACTTTAGGAATTTGGAATCAGTAATTCTCTCTAAAATACAACGGCATTGGAAGGAAGCTATTTCAAATGTAGGTATTTTCATCTCACTCAGATCAAAAGCAGCATGAGGACAAATAGACACACAGTACAAAGTAACCTCACAGAGATAAATTTATGCTTCAATCTCTGATGCACACTCTGGTTATGGGGGAAGTTTTCATTTCTTTGCTATGGGAAAATGTATTCTATTTTCATAACAATAAAATGAGACTTTGGCTCAGTGAATTTTCTTATTAGACATATGTGTTTAAAAAACAATAATTCTTGTAGCAATTGAAAGATTTCTGATGAAATACGGGCCTATTGGAACATTTTGCTCACTACTAAGATGAACCTGAGCGTAAATCTTTAATTAGGTGACTACGTTCTACTTATGTCGGTGTCCCCAGTGTAGACAAATGTAACTGTTGGAGAAAATATGATTCGATCTCATTTGCTTAAACCTACAGAATGGGAGACGTTGGTTAGACATGGAATGAGTTTTCTTTAACCTTTTATGTACGTGTTAGTCAGTGAGCAGGGACCTGGCTTTCTGCTGATGGTTTTCTGGTAAAAAATACTGACCCTTGCCTGTTCCTGGAAAAATAACTGCCCCTGTTGACCGTGGCCTTGAGCTGACATCCTTGGTTTTCGGTGCTGTTTCCCTTGACATACCTGTCTTCTTACATATCCTTACATGACTCCCCGCTTGCTTCAAATATTCACACAGGCGTCTTGGCCAAGTCGGCCGGTTTCAAACCTCTGGATTTCGGTCACATCATTTTTCATTTCTATCTGGGGCTTTCTCTCCCAATACGGTTTGGTGTCATTAGCAGGAAGAATGGTGAGTCCACAGCCCCATTTATGGAAACCAGGCTCCCACTGAGATCCCCAGCACTCCTTCCAGGTGCCACACCCTGTCACGGAGGTCCCTTGGCCCATCTTTTTATTGACTTGCAGTCAGCTAGAACCCACAGCAGTGATAACGCATGTGGAAGCCTTGAAATACATTTGGCATTTGAAAACAGTGCTAATTTTGATCTGATCTTTAAAGCTCCCAGATTGATCAATTTAATATCGCTTATTCCTGGTTTGACCAACTTTCCTCCTTAACAACAGACCAAAGCCCAGTGAACATTAACGAGCTCTACCCAGAGCAGCACTTGCTAAGAGAATTGGAGGGCTACATAAACACTCATCCCAAGTTTCATTGGCAACCAATTCTTCAGGAGGAATATTTTTTCCATTGCCTTCACAGCACGAGCCACTCAATTCTGGCAAGTGGTGACCACCGAGGACTAATTTATGAGACTTCACAGGAATCTATTTCCAAGCACTTTTTCTCTTTGTGGTACTATATCTCATTCTGGATGACAGGATGTCTTTTTAGTCATGAACTTAGAACCAGTGGCTCAACAGCAAAGTTAGAAAATATCAGTTTATGCTAATGGTGATTTAGTCACTTTTGATGAAACGAACCCAATATTAGATTCAGATAAAAGAGCAAAGGGCTCTAAATGACGGGCCATGAACATGTCTTACATTTTTCCTGGTGGCTTTGAAACTGAGAGTATAACGAAAAATGTGATGCTTTAACGAGAGCTGCAATAAAAACAAAAGACACTATCACCTTCCAGAAAAGGGCTCCTTTCAAGGCAGTTGAAAGTTTTGCTTTTTGTTACCTCACCTTTCACATTTAGTGACAAGATTTTTTTTCAGTGTCACACATTGTAAATTGAAAGAATTTTTAAGGGGTGGAAAAAGTCCGTGATGGGGTACAGACTGGTTGCACCCACTTGTGACTATGGCACTAGATAATTATTCATACCTTCCCAACACTTCCTCAGGTTGTTTGTGTTATAATTAGGGCTCACTATTAGAAATAAGGCAGTAAAGTCTCCCTGAAGAAAGGCTGAGTTTGTGTGCCAGAATATTGGACTATAAGGGCTACTTTTTGTTGGGTTTTTATTATAACATGTGCTACATTAACTCACTCACCTTTAAAGACATTTTTTCCCCTCTATTTGGAGGTTGCCCAAACATTTTTAAGTTGTTTCCTCATTTTTACTGATTATAGGAAAACCTCAATCATGTCCCCAAACTCATATTTGAATAATAATAAAAAATCATATTTTACTACAACAGTGTTGGCAGGAGGTTAAAATATCACTTTGAAAAGCACTTACTCACTTATTTTTATTTTTTAAGAATCACAAGGCAGCCTGACTTAACTTAGACATGTGGTTAGTTTTAACTTCAATTTGTTTTATTTGAGGAAAAAAAAAAACACCTTAATTTGGGTCTTCAAGAATGCAACGTAAGTAAGTCCATAAAAATAAACATGAGGCAAGCTCTGAGAGACTTTTTGGGTCTAGGGCAAAATCTTAAAGGCAAAGAATAACTCAGAATCCTCAGATTCCCAAAAGGGTGTTGGGTACAGGAAACTCTGCACAGATTTGTCCGTTCATTCCACTTTAGAGGGGCTGACTAGAGAGCCTGTACCTTCTTTGTAAGAGCTAGACTCTATTTATAGCCTATACTGGGGAATAGATGAATGAGTGCCGTATGAGAGGAGCAAACTATGCAACGTCTGGATTCTCCCTGATTTATTGTGGTTCCTCAGCTCCTGGATTCTGTTTAGACACAACCATGGAAACATATGTCTCCAATCCTGGGGACTGAGGATGGACAGATATTTTTGAAACTCTTTCGAATCAATAAGTAGTCACAGGAACGTGAGAATGACTGGTATTTGCGTGTTTTCTGGGACGACTCACCCGTCCAGAGATCTATCCTTACGGGCCCTCTTAGAAACATTAAATGCAAATAGAAACAAGTCAAGTCAACTCGACAGGATGTCCTCCCATTCTGTTTTCTGGATGCAGCTCACGTTCTAATCTCTCTCTGTTGCTTTTCTTTTCTACCAGCCTTTCCCTCCTCCCACACCCCAGGCAGACATAACTATCTGCTCCTGATTGCCAGCTCCCAGGCCTTTTTCCTACTTAAATGTTAACATTTGTCACAGGGTATTTTAAGTGTTTGATTACATGCCTATCTCTTTGTTGGACTGTGGGCTGTAGGAGATCCCCTAGCTCGGCACTCTCCTAGTACATAGTCGACTTTCAGCGCAGGTTGTAGGGGAGAAATCAAGAATGGAGGAAAAGAGAGAACAAAGATGATCCCACTGGTAATGTTTGTAAATTTTCATGGATAAGTTAAGTAAAAAATTATATAAATACATCATAACTTTATATCATATTTTAATAGGAGTCTCAAGAGCATTTCCATTTCCTGACACCATGAATCTTTTCTTCAAAGTGTCTCATTGTTAACTCTTTGAGATGTTCCACTTTCAGAAATATTCTCAAGTTATCAACTCAATGGTTGAGAACTCTATGGGTTAATTTTTGTCATGGTAGTGTCAGTGATTACTCATTACCAAAGAGCCACTGTAGGTCTAATGCCATGGGTACACAAAATCCCTGCAAGAGGAATACGTCCACAACTGGAATCCCCAGAATGTGGCATATGTGAGAGAAGGCCTTGACCCTTCACTGTTCCTAGCATCTAGAATAGAGCCTGACCCACGGGATGAGCTCCACAAATATCTGCTGAATGAATGCTGTACTGATAAGAAACAGGCTCAGAGAAGGTGTTGTCTCCTCAGCTCCCAACTATGGTAGGACTACTTTTGACTCTTGGGTCACATGGCCCAGAGCTCAAGGTTAAGTGACGTGAATTCCTGCAAAGGCAGTTGTATTCATCAGCCACTTGGAAGCTTGAGTGGTCCTGACTTACATAGTTAATGCTAAATCTTGCTTGCTGTGGGTCCCAACATCAATTTTATTCTTCAAAATAATTGTCTGTATTATTTAGACTTTACCCCTAAAATAGCCTTAGAAAAGTGAGACATTTTAATAGCTCTATCAAAGAACTTAGAATGGCTTATTAACACCCATCCTAAAATCTGATTTAAAAAAATTCAAACACATCTCAATGAAACCCATTCTCACAGATAAAGAGAGCGTACATCAATCCTCATGTGCTTTTTTTATTCATCCAAATTCTCTTGGTTGGCAAACATGAAGTGAAGGAATCCCACCCTGTGTAAGATGATTTCCGAAATTTATCTACCAGCTATGGACATCTGTGCACACAAACAGGGTTATCCCTACAAACTGTTTCACATGTGTGAATGACGGCATGAAGGAGGGTCTACAGCTCAATCAAAAGAGAGCTATAACATATTTCTTGCTAGGCACATGGTTAATAAACTACTCAATAACAATTTTACCAAAATGTGGCCACATATTTACATTGTATCCCTAACGTGACCAGTCCATGTGGGTCTCATATCCAGTTGTAGCAAACAAGAGATAAACATTTTGAATGCACACCCACAATTCATGTGACTATATATCTACAAATATGGATTCTAAGGTGATTACTCATGTTTGCATTTTATCTTTTCTGAAAGCATCTTTCTATCAATGGTGTCATGTAATCACCATAGGCCTGGATGGAGATTGGAGTCTTCTGAAGAGGATTTGCATTTGCTATTATTTGTAATCTGGGAGCCCTATCAGCTTTAAACCACTTTAAGATAAATACTCTGCCTGAGGATCTTTGGACTTTGCTGGCAATGTGAATTCCAACTAAAAACCCACGTGTATGCCAGCATGAGATGGAAATTCTTAGGGAAGATTTTGTTCTTTTTCTACCCTAGGCCACAGTTGAGATAAGCAAGTTTCTTCCCTGGTTTTTTTTTTTTTTTTTTTTTTTTTTGGCGCAGGGGGCTGGGGGAGATGGGTTCTGGCTTTATTTTTGTAGTGCTCCCACTGAAGCCATAACTCTTTGATCATCCCACTCTATACAGGTCTCCTATAAGATGGTCCATTTTTTTTTCTTAATATTACATAAAATAAAGGTACATCTTGCAGATCAGCACGACTTAAATTTGACACAAGAGAATACTTGCATCCCCCTGTTTGTCATAAGTTAGGTCAAATATAAATGGAAGGTTATTAAGTACTGTCTCATACCTCATTAATTCCTTAAGGAGGCTCAGTGGACTTGACTTCCTCAGAGTATTTACTGGTGACTCCACTCCGCAGAATTATACCCAGCTATCTATTACAACGTTCCCCTCATGTCATCGTCTGTATTGCCTACATACCCTATGGTTAGTTCCTACAGGGCACAGACAATTTCAAATACCCTTATGGCTGTACAGTATTTGGTGTATCAATACTTGGTTGTCAAAGACTGGCTGGCTGGCTGGCTGGCTAGTTGGCTGGTTGGCTGGGTGAATGGATGGATAGTTGGTTGGATGGGTCAATGGTGGATAAATGGTTGGTTGGATGGATGGATGGATGGTGGATGGATGGTGGATAGATGGATTCAAGGACAAGGATTATGTAGGGATAAAGGTGTATTATTTTTCTAAGAGATGTGAGACTAGTAAACAGGCAAATGTTCTCTGTATTTTGCCACTCTCACTGGAAAAGCAGGGAAATTCACTTTGTGCAGTCCAAACACTCTTTCCTTTTGGAAAGCAGGAGAAACAAATTTTGTCCTGGGTCAAGAAGCAGTTCTTTACCTGTTATAACTGGCTTTCAAAGAGGTACTGATGAGTCATTAAGGCAACATTCAACATCAACTATGGCGTTACTCTTTTTTCTTCCCTTCTTTTTCTCCTACTCAAGTTCAATAGAAACAGTTTTGGGGCCTCTGTTCTGTATAAATTCTGTCTTGTGTTGCATAGTTCCCAACTTCAAGAAACTCTCACTCTATTGGAGTTATCAGGCAAAAACATGAGAATATTTCAGCACATGTGGACACCATGTGATGAGGGTCACATGGCTCCATTATCAACAGAGGCTGTTGCTGGAAACCAGAGCTGAGAGACATTATCCCAACAAGCAAGGCAGAGAAAAGAGAAGCTGAGTGAGAGGATGAAGGAGAAAGAGCAACTTGAAGAAAATGTTGGACCTTAAACTACTTCATGTAATTTAAACATTTCAAACTTAAAATAACATTTGAAGGAGGATAGTTAGTCATTCTGCATTCAGACTAAATGTCTGATTTTTAAAAATCATTCTCACGTTGGGGACTACAAAATTGAAATTAAGGTGAGCTATGTAGAGCAGGAGGTGAAGTGGAGGGAGCACTCCAGCCTATGGAAAGTTCACATAAAACTTAAAATGTTAACATGACTTCTTTCACCTCAGGTGAATTTATAAATAAAAGGTTTTTTTTTTTTCTTTTTTAAGGCTACAAATTCATTAGTATATCCTTGGGAATGACTGATTCAATTCAAAGCATTTTTAATAATTCTGGTAACTCTAATCTGGACCATTATTTCTAATTTCTTAATATGAAACTAGAAATATTGGTGACCTAATAAGTTTTACAGCGCTGCACACAACCTTCTTTATGGAGCTTACACCATTATGTAATATGTTATAAAGCAAGTCGAATGTTGTAAAACTCATTATTTTTTTTTCTCTTAACTAAGTGCATGATAGCCAAAAATTTAAGTGGAAAGCTATTAAAGTTCCAGAAATCCCAACCTTCCATGCTTTTTTTCAAGTGTTCTAGTTCGCTTTTTGGGTGCTTTGTGTCACAGTTTCTGATGCTGGTTTCTATTGAAAGGTAGTGTCCTAATGTTGCAAACATAGTAAGTCTCCCATGGATGATTTGATCCTTACATATTTTTATCTGCATTATTTTTTCCACTTTTGTTAGGATAATTATAAACTGAGTGGAGTGATCAGAATGAAAAGCTAAAGAGAAATGGTAAAAAAAAAAAAAAAAAAAAGACTATACATTAGAAATAGTCCATTATCGTTGATGAGAGTCTTTTAATTAACCTAAGTTTCAATGCCAAACAATTTTCCTTTTCTTAGAAGACCTTGACATGGGGCAGTGAAGAAAGTTCTTTCTTACAGATTGAGGACTGTGTGCCAGAGTTCTTGCTGACATGGCTCTGTTTATAGGTCCAGAGCATAGTTTGTTCCATATAGTTTAAGATGTGAATTAAAATAATGTCTTTTATCTAGTGGGCCACCACTATTACTGGGAATCTTTGTCACAACTTCTGGGTCAGAACTGATGAATAAGAGTGAGTAACAATAAATGTAGAGAATGAAGGGAAAATATCTTTCAATAAGCAGAAATTGCCTCCCTTCTGATCACTATGATGAGGTCCATTTTAGGCCCGTTTCTCCTCCGACAACAGGAGTAGATGGCTTTGCAAATTTGTTAAAACATGAGTGATTTTTTTTTTTTTTGGTTTGTTTGTTTTTTATTATTGTTTTTGTTCAATTTGCTTTTGCCACTCACAATTTGGTTTTACCACTCACACATACTTCCATAAATTGGAAGTATGCTTAAAAACTAATGTTTTGGTGCAATTTTTGCAATGTAGAAAAACCCTTAGAATACGAAAAATTTCTGTTGACAGAATTCCAATTAGTGAATTAGGTACTATAGCAGGTACTTACACTGAATTTCTGGAAATGTAATCACAGACAAGAGTCAACATTAAAATCTATGCGGATATAGTCTTTAATTCTTTGACTTCAGTGTTCATGTTAAATTGCAAAATGATTACTTTGTGGCAGAGACTTCTAAGTACCATTTAGAAGTATATCCATTTTTCTTTAGTAATTTTACCCTGTGATTTTTAGTTAGGCTCATGGCTCCCTGTAAGAAAGACCACATTTCCTAGGATCCTTCACAAATACATGTGGCCATGTGACTAAATTCTGACCAATGGACTACAAAAAAGTGATATATGCAACTTGAATAGTGTCTTTAGAAGAAAGGTATTTCCTTATCCCCCCCCCCCCCATCCACTGTATTCTTCCTGCTGGACTCAAAGAGAGGAGCATAATGGCTAGAATTCAGCAACCATCTTGGACCATGAGACATCCTCAAGATAAACCCAGGATCACCTACACCATGGAAGACCTAACCAGCCTTTAACAACCTCCAAACTTCTCAAAAAGAAAGAGAAAATTCTTTCTTGTTTCAGCCACCTTAATTTATTTTTTTTTCTATTACTTACACCTAAATCTAACCCTAACTTGTACAGTGACCAGAGAGTAATAATATCATCTCTTTTCCATCAATCCATTCAGAAAACTTAATGAGAGAAAAGATATGAAAATCTCTAGCAAAGACACAGGCTACCATCTCTGGACATGCCATTTAAATAGTTTGTTGAATCCTTCCAAAAGCATTCAATTCAATAGAAAGAATCAAAATCATCATTTGAATTAAAAGATAATCAATCTGAAAGGTCTTGTTGAACACAATCTAAATAAGTACCTGTTTATTAGCTTAGAGAGTTCCAAAATGTGCTAACTTGGTGCTAATAAGGCTTAGGATCATTTAGGAAAAGACAAACAAGCATGAATTTGGTCTGTAAGCCTCTTCTCCAGTCACTGAACTATTAACTTGAACTTCCTCACCCCTGGCCAAGTTCATGTCCTTTATGCATTGATTCCAATGCATTGGGGGGTTGCTGCCCACTGGAGTGAGGGCAGGATGGTGGCTCAGTTGTAGATCTGACAGTCCTCAAGGGTCTATCCTTGTCTAAGAAAAATCCCTAATTCCAGATGAGCCAAGGGAACAAAATACTTCTGGAAGCTGTCAAATCATACTAAAAAATTTTCAGCAAAAGGAATGTATCTGTAAGTAGTGGCAAACAAGCTCTGTCTTAATCAAGGTTGTGACATATGCATCTTTTGCTAAACACATAAAAATGGGGGATCTTTCCATTCAGAGGGACAAACATGGCATGTCATGGTGATTCCTCCTTCCTTTCACTCAACAAGTATTCATTGAGCAAGTACCGAGTGTCTAGCACTGTGAGGTGGTGTCGATGCAGCCATAAACAAGACAGGTAGCATCTCTCCTCTTATGGAGTGAATACTCTAGTGGGAGAAAGACAATAAGAACAAAATGAAACAAGACACCCAACACACTGCTGTCATTGCTAACATGGAATAGAGATATTTTTGTTTATTGTCCATCAGCATTTCTACTTGTCATTTCTTTCTCTCCATCTAGTAAAGTGATTGTCAGTTAATTCAATATCAGAAGTGACAGGAGCCTTTGCCCTTGCCCTGTCCTCTGGTCAGCATCTTTCATCCACTAAGTTTGAACCATCAACTATGGACCACTGTGTCCAGTCCTGACTTTAGACGCATGAAGAGGTGATGGCTTGCTGAAGTTACAGAAGCAATAAAGCATTGGTGTTCCCATCACAGAATCTAATGGTACTTCCACTATGCACTGTTGTCTCAAGACACAAAGAGCATAAAATTTAGAATGCTTTAGTTTATGGAGAATTCGGTTTCAATAATGCCCGTGAGTCCTAGAGTCTGCTTTCGGCTGTGCCATTCTCACCACCGGGGAAAGTTGTCAGTGTTGTGTTTCCATCATCTCCCAGTTGGGATTTCAAAAGAACAATCATATTCTCAAATCTTAAGATTACTGGAGGGTTCTCTCAACGTTATCCCGCTGAAGAATTTCCTGAAGGCTTTGTCTTTTCTATAGAGAGGAGGTCTGGAGCTGAATAGAACTTCAGTGACTTATCTAGAAACCAACTAGCCATGGCTTGTGGGGTCTTGCTCTATGGGGTAGGTGGAACTATTTAAGGATCCCAAATGTGTTCTTTGTGTATAGAATGAAACACACATCATAAGTATCAGCTCAGTGCATTTTCACCAAGTTCACACAGTCATGTAACTGACGTGTAGTTCAAGATAGCCAATGCGAGGGCTTGCTCTCCATAATCCTCCCTGTCAGTCGAACCCACAGCCTCCAACCCTCGGTCACTCTTCTGACTTCTCACCACACAGATTAGTTATCTTGGCAGCATTAGTAGACACCATCATACAATTTTCCAAAGTGCTTGTGACAATTTACACTCCCACAGCCAGAATATGAGCCTTTTAGTCAGGCCACATATTCACAAACATTTATTTTTTATTTTAAATATTACACTGGTTATGTAGTGGTATGTCATTTTAATTTGCATTTCCATTATGACTAATAACATTGTATTTTTCCATATGTGTAACAGCTACTTGGGAGGCTTCTTATGAGCCCTGATTATTTAAGTTTCTCACCCATTTTGAGTTAGCTATTCTGTCCTTTTCTTATTGAAGTTAGGAGTCATGTGAAAGACCTTTATCCACTATCTATAATTCAAATGTCTTCTTTCACTTGGTGGTTTGCTTTTTTTGTCTGTTAATAACATCATTTGATGAACAGAAGTGTTTTTCATTTTTGCTGTAGTAGTCTCATCTATAAAATGAAGAGATCAATATGTTCTTGCCTTTTAACTTTCTAGATATGACAGCAATTAATCTTATAATCTACACAGAGTACTTTGAGGTACTATTTAAGAAAAATCATAAAAATAAAAGAAGATTTCCTTAACCTGAGTCTTATGCTTGGTTCTACCTTCCTGTGACCATTGGCTCTCAGTGGTCTCCATTTTCAGTTCTACCATCATATTTCTTTGAAGCCTTCACAGTCCTACTCAGATGCCCTCTTTCTGCTGTTGAAGTTTAAATAAACAAGGCTCAGAAGCGCTGTTTTTCTTTCCTAAAATAATGTAGAACATTTTTAATGTGTAAAGTATGGCAAGTATTATTTTCTGCAATAGCTACAGGAGTCAGAACTACCCCAATTCTCCTGCCAATACATCTTGTTGTTTGTATTTTAAGTTATTTATTTACCTACATAAATCATAGCATAGGCATTATTTGCCTCTTGAGTAAGTTTTATCATAAACTCTTAAAAATGGATGTACGGCAAGGGCAGTTTAATGTTTGTTTGGATTTTTGCAGGCTCTCAGCAGGTTCAAGAATCTGGAAAGATTTTTTAGAACTTTTTGAGGGTAAAAATGAAAGTAACTTTTATAGCCTTGCAGAATAGGATTCCTTGCCTACTAAGAAACATTCTTAAAACCCTCCTGCAGCTTCCATAAAACCCTTTATTTAACTGTTCTTTGCATTTTGAACACACTCAGTCTTTGGGGACATAATTTATTTGTGGAAAATATATTTTTACTTGATATTATGTTTTATATTCTGTTTCATACCATTTTACAAGATGTTCTTATATAGATCTTTAATTTCATGTATTCTTATACAAATTTATTGGTGGTTTGCGTGCGAATATTTTCCATGTCAAGAAAAAAATCAATCTTTGGGTGAGAGATTTTTGTGTATAATCAAGTGAAATATGGGCCCCATATTTCTACTTCTCCTCTTTCATTGTAGATCTAGAAGATATATAGACAATGACGATGTTGTGTTGGAAATATTAGAAATACATTGCTCAGGAAAGTTGTCATTGTTTTCCCCTTGAGGCCTTTTGCAGCTTGGATAGAGAACTATCCCTTGACTGTTGACATTGTTTTAAGTGGAGTTTTGATGGGGCTTCTGGAATCTTCCTCAAGAGTTCCAATTCAGGTAGTATAAACAAAGCATTACTGCTGGTATCCTCTGAGAAACAGGAACAGGGGAGGTTCAAAGCACAGTGTTGATCTTTTGCTTTATGTAATTCTCCAGGTTTTTTTTTTTTCCTTCTATGACAAGCTCATGCTATTTTTTTAAATAAAGAAAAAAATACCATGGTAATTCCTCGTAATTAGTGTGTAAGAAAATCTTCTGCTAATTGGGCCATTAGTAGTATTGCAAATATTTAACACTCACCAGATGCAGGAGTTATGCTAAGGAACTAGTTGAATTGCATATTTAAAATGCAGTCAAAATACATCCATGATTGAAAGCACACTGTGAAACTCTTAAAGACTTCTTTCTAGATGTTGGAAATTGACAAGAAGTAGTTCGAAGAATACGGTAAAGAGTTAGGAGGCTGTCTCAGGGACAGCATCAGGCAAGTATGCCTAGCAGAGAGAGGTGACCATGGGGCTATTTTCAGTCTCTCCAGTGGGAAGCCAAAGTCATCCTCTCCTTATATCCATCAACGCCATCCTGTGGGAAGGGGATACAGTCACACACATGTTCAAGTGTAAGAGCCATCCAAAGTGACGGGCAGGACAACTGAGGGCCATGTTCCTATCAGAAAGCATCTCATGGGATGGCACATTTTGTCCTTGGCGGTTAGGTAAAGACCCATCCTGTTGGCGGCCTGGGACCTGGCTCCACACGTACTACTGATGAGATGTGATTGGAGCTGTGTCTTCACTAGGCCTGGCAGTGAGAGTCACTGGCCGAGGTAGGGCCCCCATGACCAGTTTGTTCTGAAGGGTGGGGATGAGGAACAGGACAGTGCATACATCTACTTCCTTTACTGTCCAAACAAACTGGATAGGGCAGGTCAGTTTTCCTTCATGTTTCCATATGACGTTTCTGTATCTCTGCATTGGGGCTTGGCTTGAAAAGGCCCCTCCCTGCTCAAGTGAGGCCCGTCGAGACAGAGGATGTGCCACCTCTCACTCTGCACCCGTCTTCCCCGCTCAAGACTGACAAGTCAGGGGCCAGCCCCGTGGCACAGTGGTTAAATTCGTGCTCTCCGCCTCGGTGGCCCCAGGTTTGCAGGTTCAGATCCCGGGCGTGGACAGACGCACCACTTGTCAGCCACGCTGTGGCGGCGTCCCATATAAAGTAGAGGAAGATGGGCATGGATGTTAGCCATGTCTTCCTCACACAAAAGAGGCTGACAAGTCAGGTTGACAACGGAATCTTTGGATTTGGGCTTAGGAGCTGGGATACATATCCTTTTTTATATATATTTATGTAAATATATTTTACATAAATATATATTTATATTTTAAAATATTTATATTTTGTATGTATTATATATTTATATATACATATATATGTATATATAATGTTTTAACATCCTTTCTGTACTCACCTCCTCCTCCTTGTCAGTGGGGGGCTGGTTCTGGGCCCCCTGACACCCGGCAAAGGTCAGCTCTTGGACAAGACAGAGACTGAATCCAGCTCCGTCCGCCTGCCAATGGCTTCTCCGCTCCTCAACTGCTCTTTCCTCTGAACTGTTGAAAAAGTGACAGCCGAGGCCTCGTGCACGGGGACGCCATGTGAAAGTCCCTCCCCGACCGTGCAGCCGGCAGGGAGCTCATTTCCCAGGAGGGTCCAGCCACCACCAGGTAGAACGTCCTCCGAGCCTGGGCCAGATGGACCCGCCGCTGCTTGAGCACAGCAGAGAAGGATACATCGTATGCCAGAGACTTTCGGGCCTCCACAAATAAAACTCTCTTAAATTCACTAGTGCATTATTAATGAATAAATCACTCAAGGGTCCCCTTGTGAAACAGTCAAAAAAAAAAAGCCTCTGTGAGGAATTTACAGCATCTGGACTGTAGGGGGCGCAAGAGCTCCATTTCCACCCCAGCCGCCCGTGTCTCCGCGGGTCAGACCCCACATTGAATAGGCCTTTATCACCACCACAGAGCCAGCTTTTCTGTCAATCCGGCCCTCTAAGAAAGAGGATCAAATCAGCATGCGTTTTGACAGTGTAAGCTGCAATCTTAAACTCAAAGCTGTGAGTGAGAGCTCAGGATGGGAGCGAGCTTGTATTCATGCTCTGAATCGCCCGCAAGAATTCCCCTCTGCCAAATCTGTGGGATCAGTTCAGTTGATTACAAGAAGACTTCCTTACCCCAGACGTGAATGCACAAACTGGCTGCTTTTGTGAAAGCGAACGTCGCAGAAAAATACAGCAGAGAGGCTGGCTTTGCGAAGGAGAAAGATGATGAAAGGTTCCTGGAAATGGATAAGTGCTTAAACGGATAAATGGATAAGTGGATGGTCTTAATTAGGTCTGAGAGAGCGACTGAGTTTTCTGGGACTCTATTTAAAATTGTTAAGCTAGATTCAAGTGTATGATTCAGGGACCACACAACATTACAGTGTACCCTAAAAAGAAAATTCAGGAAAGTGCTTACACTCAGGTTGGAAGTCTACTGGGCCCATGAATAATTCACTAATTGATCTGCTCACACCTCCACTCAGTGCAGAACCATGTCTGGTTCTAGATTCTGCTTCTCAACAGGATTGCACAGAAGAGGGTCGGGGTGAGACTAATGAAGGACAACTAAGAGGAGGTAGACCCTCCTCCTGCTCATGTTTCCAGACCAGAAGAATATCTTTGGAAAGATTTTTGTTTTATAGGGCTATAGAAATACAGGACTTAAAGTTTTGTCAGTTTGTTTATATAATTGAAACCTAATTGGCGACATGATTGAAAACTAGTATTTTTGAATATACATAACAGGTCCTGCCCCTTCTGAATGATGGTGGTAGAAAATATCTGTGACCAGATCTTCTCGATATCTTCTCTGTACCTCACACAGGGGAGCGAGTTTTACCCATTCTTAAATGGGGCAAAAGACACCTTTACTGTTGGAATGGTTTCTAGAGCTGGTTGTAAAAACACTTCTCCTTTTTCAGTTTTTAAACAAAAAATAATCACACAGGCTGGGAACAGTGTGTGGTATGGGGGAGGGCTGGAGATTTAAGCGACCCTAGATAAGTAATCCAGAACCCAGAGAACCACCAGAGCCCTGGCCTTCACAAGGAAGCACTTCCTGCACCACCAGAAGCACATCTTGCACCCCTTGTCCGGGGACCATTTGGGATAAAGTTGGAAAACAAGTCCCATAAACTCATTTTCTTGGCCCAGATGTGTGACCCTGTGTCTCTGAGCTCTGTCCCCCTTCAGCTGACTCCACACTCTTCCTCCCTGCTGCATGCGGATCTCGGGCTATCTACAG
Source organism: Tapirus indicus (assembly GCA_031878705.1). Lineage (NCBI taxonomy): Eukaryota > Metazoa > Chordata > Mammalia > Perissodactyla > Tapiridae > Tapirus > Tapirus indicus. Next base: position 142,557,713 of record CM062921.1, read on the forward strand.
TGAGAACTTTCTGGAAGGCCCACTGTCAGCCTCGATCCTCGCAGGCTAGCTAGGATCTGGAGTGTCATTCCCACGTGTTGTCCCCGCTTCCCAAGGAGAAGTCTCTAAAAAGAAGTGACCAAACAAAATGATGGAAGAAGAGAGTCTGGGCCATAAGATCCACCTACCCCTGAAATAAGGAGGTGCAGGGCTCCCACCAGCAGCTTGCATCCCCAAGGCTGCGGGACGCAGAGTTCACACCCACAACGGGAAGGAGGGTCTTGCATTTGTGATCTCCTGATAAAACATGTCAGCTCCTGCTGGAGCCCTCTCTTCAGAGATGGCCACTCAGCACATTTGAAGAGCATGGGCTGGCGTAAGTGCTTAAGGCCTCAGAGCACTTAAGGAAATGAAGAAAGGCTTTATCCGCTCTTCAGTCTGAAATCACGAGTCAGAGGGGATTATGGTCAAAAAAGAGAACAAGAGTGGTAAATTTGTTCGTGTTGACAGAAATAAGACTTAAGCAAAGATACTTAACTTATGCCTCTACCAGATTCTCAAGATAATTGTATTGTTAAGACAGAATAGCTGTTCAAGAACTGTCTTTCCACGTAGAATAATGGGGAGCAGGGTGCCACCCAGTGAGAAAATGGGGGTCAATCGCTGTGATTAATTGTCAGGGCAGAGGAGTGAGCAGGGATATTTCTTGAGCATTGGAGTGGGGGGATGAGACTATTCAGGGACTGGGGGACTCACCATGGAGGACTGGGGAAAGAACCAGGAATTTCTATTCTCACAGATTTTTATGGGTAATATTGATGGCAGACTCATAAAATCTATAATTAATCTTGTAACTTGGTTTATAAGGAAAGAAAACAACAACATCCTTACCTCCTTCTTCTCACTACCTCTTTCCCATATGCTTTTGAATGTATACTAAAAAGAGCAAAACCAAAAAATATTGCAAAATTTTCTGTTCAGGTCATGCAGTTACATGTTTTCCTCGACCTCGCTATGATAGCATCAGTAACTTCTCACACAGCCACCAGACTGGATTGAGGGAAACACGACCACTGCTAGCCCCCATGTATCTAAGACTTCATGGGTGAATACTGGCATTTTAGGGTTCACAGCTGTAGGTTTCATTGGCTCTAATCAGCAGAAATAGGATTCTCTGCTCAGTGGTCGAGTTCTGTCATAGACAGTGACCCTTTCACTGTGTCGAAGCGACAGATCGACGCTGAGAATGAAATGCCTGAACTCGGGAAACTTTCTTTATACTTTTCATAATCTACAGAATCATCGATTCTAAGGGGACTCTCTACATCATACTGACATTCTTTTCTCAACCTAATGGTTTGTTTTATTATCTGGGAGGTGTCTCAATTGAACGTGGGTGTGTTAACCCTCTGTGGTCGCAGAGCCCATCGCTGAATTAGGTGCCTGTGCTGCCCGATGGATACAGAGGGTGGGGCCCAGGCCAAGGAGGCACAAGCCCCTCTCTGGCGACTGCTGTCCTGGCGTGCGACGTCAAAGCTAACCTTGCTCTGGAAAGAGAGAAAACAACTTATCCTGATGCTCCTTTGGCATTTTAGTGATTCCAGTCACTTTTCAACCCAGGATTTAAATGTATTTCTGTCCTATTTTGAACCCCTAAGCCAGGGTGACTCACAGGACATAGTTTAGAAAGTGCTGTAATGAACTATTTTGAAATTAACTTTACAGACTTTATACATAACAAGGCTTTGAATTTATATTTATTCGGAGAAAACTTTTTATACCTTAGAAAACCTAAAGATCCAAATGTTCTATTAATATTTCAAAATGTGTGTGTACCCTGTAAGGTGACATAATTGTGCGTTTGTTTTCTAAATTCTCTTTCAAGTATGAATTATTTTAAAACCCTGTTTGGTATTCTAACCAGTCTGTAAAGAAGAATCTTATTGAAGTCAACAAAAAGAGTGTATTTTGTTAAAGCATTAATAGAAATAAAATTTAATTTTGATGGGATTTCATATGCTGCTGGACATCAACCATGACGTGGGCAAAAAGATACTGCATATTTATATTACCGATCATTACCTAAACCACTGGACAAATCATTTGAGAATTTTAAATTCCATACGGATTCTTCAAATACAAGTTACCATGCTCCTTAAAAAGCAGTTGGTCAAAGTTTGCAAATATCTTGCCCCTGCTTTGCACAGATTTCACAGATAGTTTGCAAAAACAATTTGCAAATATTTTGAAATCCAGAAGAGGAGAAAGAAGAATAGGGATAAAGCAGAGGATAAAAGAGGAGAGAGACAGTGAATATGGCCAGGGAGAGAAGGGAGTTGATGGGAACAAGAAATAAATGTGGCTTCAGGAACAGAGTGAAGTGGAAGATGAAGAGAGAGAGAAAGCCATAATATTCTCATTGTGAACATTCTCCTTCAGACTGTTGTTAACCCGAATATCAAAGAATATTGAATATATCACTATTATAGATTTAATGAGGAAAGAGGGAGGCATTTCACCACTTGAAGTAGATACAAGCAAATGAAAAACCTAGAACCTATGGCGTGTGTGCTTGATGGAAACGAACAGAAACAAGTCAGCCTGTCACCAGGGGCTGGTCTGGTTAGGAAATTAACCTGCGACAACTCCTGGAATTGTATGTGCATCTCAAATATGCCGGCAGGGACCCTAATGGAGGGGCACACCTAGATGATTGACATCACTCTGCCGAGGCATCACGGCCACAGGCCTGCACACTGGCCACATCAGCTTTTTGATAAGGCTCCACACACCAAATCAGCAAACATTGGAGGTCAGAAGTCTGAATGTGCATTTTCAGGTTTTTTCTTTTGATGGCACCTGGGCTATTACTGCATCCTTGGTGAACAGCCTGCTTGGGCCCTGAATTAGCTCCTAGGACTATTGTAACAAAGGACCACAAACTGGGTGGCTTTAAACAATAGAAACTTATTCTCACAGTCTGGATGTCAGAAGTCCAACATCAAGGTGTCAGTAAGGCTGTGCTTCCTCTCAAAGCTCTAGGGGAAGATCTGTTCCAGGCCTTTCTCTTAGCTTCTGGTGGCTGCCATCAACCTTGGTATTCCTTGGCTTGTAAACACATCATTCCAGTCTCTGCCTCCTCTTCACCTGTTGTTCTATATCTGTGTGCCTGTGTCTCTTCTCTTCTGATAAAGACACCAGTCCTATGGGATTAGGGCCCACCCTAATGACATCATCTTAACTTGATTACATCTGCAAAGATCCTATTTCCCAATACAGTCACATTCCCAGGTTGCAGGGATTAGGAACTCAACGTGTTTTGGGGGGACACAATTCAACTCACACAGGCACTTACTGACTTTAGAAGTGAGCACAGCTGCTGCATCGTGGCCCCACGGATCATCCGTTTCGGGTGGTTATATAAAGCACTCTCAAGGACCGTACCCCCTCCCATTCACATGCCCCCTGGCCTGTGCTGAGGTTCACAGCCATTGGGTCAGCCCCAGAGGTGACCTCAAAAGTCAGAAGGAGTTCTAAATGGAGAATAAGAGAGAGAGAACTGTGTTTCTGAGAGTGTAGACTCAAATTTTAGTTTTTGAGATTCGATGTAACTTCTAGTTCAAATAAAAATCAACTAAGTCCTAAAGCATTTAAGATTTGTTACTCAGTTAAATTCTTCATCTTGATATAACACCCTCTTTTCAATTATCCTGATAAGAGAAAATAATTGTCTCTGCCAAAAAGAAAAAAAAAATCATTGATAGTTACTAACTATTCCTAAAAGATACAGATTTCTAGGAATGTATGCTGATTAAATAGTCAGAGATATAAATAAATGTGTATTTGCAAAGATAACCGAACATCATTACTTATGATAAAACATGTTAACATCCGCATCCAATATTAAAGGGATGGTAAATTGTCTCAATATGTCTTCAGAAGGGATTCTATTCAGCCACTAAATGACACTGTGAAAGTGTGTTTTTGTATAAGGGAAAAGCCCCATAGTAAAATGGTAACTGTTAGACAGACTTTCAAAAACATATTCAAGAACCAGCTATACCTCCAAAAATAACTGAGTATTTCTCTTGATAATGTAATTATAATTATTTTTTCTTTCCCTTTTTTATATTCTTCAGGTACATCATAAAGAACATACATTGCATTTAGACTGAGAATAGAAACAGTCAGGACGACTTGATGAGTGGTGGGGTCCTGCCCAGTGCCCAGCTACAGTGAGGAATCAATGCATGATGCTGCTGTTGAGGACCTTGAGAATGGAGGCAGTGGAGACCACACAATGATGCCTGGTCCAGAGCAGAGGTGCCCCATCCAATTCACAGGATTTGCTTTGCTCTAAATTTATGGTGACAAGTTTAGGTAGTTTTCCTGCTAGGAGATTCAAAAGGAAACTTTGGCAAGGCGGAAATAAATGTTTTAACCATAACACTGAATTACAGAGAAGACTAAAGCACAAAGAAAATCTTAAGTGCCGTGACTGTAATAAAAAAGAATAATTAACAATCAGAGAGGAAGCTTCCATCTTAGTCTCTGATGATGCAAAAAGAAACTGAAAGTATTGCTTAACCAACTGTTAAATCAACCCAAATTGTTTTTAATTATAGACCTCATCTTATGGCAACTTTCTAACTTTTATTACCGGTGCACCATAAGGAGAAGATGAAGATGCTCTCTTACCATCTGTTTTCATGCTATCAAACAACACACTTAGTGGAAATTACCTTAAAGCTTCCAAATGAGTATTCTTCTTTTTGATTTTAGCTCTGAAATCATCCATGAATTTCCGAGGAACATTTGAGTTAAATTTGGATAGAAAGAGAAAAGCCTCATGCTGAAAATGGGGGAGAGAAGTTAAACACAACCTGGATGTGGCAATAATCCTCTTCATGAGACATTTTCAATTCTGCATCCTTAGACTGACGAACATAAGCCACAATCACTTTGCGAAGATAAGATGGTGCATAGGCGTTCAGACCTCATCCATTCATCCAGCACATATTTACTGAGTCCCTGCTTTGTGCCAGGCACTGCTGTAGATGCTGAAAATCCACCATGAACAGATAAAGAGCCCTGCCCTTATAGAGATTGAGTTCTGGTCAGATCTGAGAAAATGGATGTTAATATGTTAATTCAATAGTATTGTTTATGATCTGTATTTTGCACCACATGTTCAAATATGTCCAGTCCCCACTGTGCACACGACCATGCAATGTAAACAGAGGGTAACGGGGAGCCCAGAGCTAAGGAGTATAGTGAAGCCAATTGGCCCAAAGAAGGATCTGATTAGTGAGGATAGAATAATGAGCCATAATGAACTAAGCAGTGAACCGAAAGAATAAACGTTTATGTTGGCTCCCAGTGACCTAAGATCATGGAAGACATAGAAAGCAACCAGAAGTAATATCTAAATATTTGTCAAATTTTGATAGGAAAATGAAAATAGCTGAAGAGCATATTAACTTATCTACATACATTGCAAGATTCTGACCATATAATGAGTCTTTCACAAAGCAGAATCCCCAAGCCCCACTACAAACACATAGCTTTCACAATTTTTTAAATTAAAAAACATTATAAAAAGAAGGTAGGAAGGGAAAGACAGACAGAGAGAAAATAAATTTAAATATACAGAAATGAGAAAGCAATCAAGTCACAGGGTTACTGGGCTCTGTAAACAGAAATAAGAAAAGTAGGAAAGAGTTTAATCGTGTGGAAGAGAGAGATTTCTCATAAAGAGGGGCTGCAAATGTCCAGGGCAATGGCTGGAACTGAACTGTTTGTCTCCCGTGGCAGGAGATCATAGAAGCATCAGAACCCAGGAATCAGGTCAGGCTGATAGTTGTCTCAAGAATGAACCTTTGGGGTCTTTGAGGAACAAAATCCAAAGCTACCAACCCAATATCTGGTTCTAAAATGACTCAAAAGGAGTCCTTGCTTCTCATGAATTGTCACAACACAATTCAATACACATGAGAAAAAAAAATAATATCTGAGAAGATACAGGAAAAAAAAAATCTTGCCAAATGGGAGAGATATCTCACCAGAAAATTGAAATGACTGAATAACTTAGAAATAATATTAATGGAATATGCTTAAATTATTCAAGAAATGAATAAATGAAGGGATAAGTTACATTCATAAAATGAATAAAAATGACAGGATTAAAACATATATTTGATATGAAAAAGAACCAAATAAAAATCTTGGAAAAAAATATAAACCAGAAATTAAAAAAAAAAAATTCAAAAAAACTTCTAGACTAGAAACAGTTGAAGAGAGAATTGCCAAATATGAAAACAATGATAAAATCACATCACAGAGAGAAAAAACGGTCAAAAAGTGAACAAAAGAAAGAAAGAAATGAGGGAGGGACAATATTTAAAGTGTTAACAGTCATGCATATTTCCATGGCTCTCAGACATTCAGCACATATCCGGTGCAGAGAAGAATAAATAAAGTTCACACTAGATATATCTTAATAAAACTACATAAACTAAATTATAAATAGAAAATGTATCAGAGATTTAAAAGAAAAACTCATAACCACCAATATGAATAATCACATCGACATTAGGCATTTCCTCCACAACAACATAGGCTGGAAAATCATAAAAAATATATCTGCAAAGTGCTGAGGGAAAATAATGGTGGGCCCAGTTTTTCATACCCAGTTAATCTATTATTAAAGTGTGAGGACAAAATAAGGATGCTTCCAAGCAAGCAAAGAAGATGAGTTTACCACTCATGTGCCCTACCCTAACAAACTAAAATAACTACTAGATAATGGAATTAATTAAGAAAAGATTCTAAAAGGAAGAAGTGGGATAAAAGTAAATGGGGATAAACTGATAGTTTGTATTGATCATGTAATTAACTAGCTATTATAAAAATATTGTTTGTTTTATTAAAAATGGAACTAAAATGTAGTAATAACAGCATGCAAAATAGAAGTGGCTCTGAGGGAAATTAAACTATGCTAGGTCCTTGTTTTGTCCCGAAGGCAGGCAGAAATAATTATAAATGTAGATAAGTAAAAAATATTTTGATATTTAAAAATACACAGTATACTTTGATAGATAGATAGATGATGGACAGATAAGTAGATACATGCCTACATACATACATATATTTATTTGAGGTAGAGCTAAAATAATGGATTCGAAAAAATGCTAACAAAATTTATGATTGGAAGGTAGGGATATAAACTGGACTGGAAAGAAAAGCAGAGAAACTCATCTAATCATTGATATTTAAGTTTACTACTTTAAGATTTAAAAAGAATCTGAAGAAAATAAGGCAAAATCTCACCACTTGATTATTCTGGGTGTTTGCCTTCCTATTAGTGCTCTGTGTGTTTTCTCACAGTGTAGAGCTGAAAGGTTGTATACACGTATACAACATGGTGCTTACAAACACTTGTTCAGTGCTGACCCTGTGCAAGCAGTATGTGAGCTCTTTATATTCACTAATCCATTCAGCCCCACAGCTTTCCTGTGAGATAGGTGCTACTGTTTTGCCAGATGTGGAAACTGAGTCACCAAGAAGCCCAGTGACTCACCCGAGGCCACGCGGTTGTTAAGTGGGAGGTCAGGGTCTAACACTAGTCGTCCTGGGTTCTGAGCCCATATTCTCTACTGTTTCAGGGTTTCCCAACCTCAACACTATTGTCACTTTGAGCCAGATAATTCTTTGTTGTGGGGACAGTTCTGTGCATTGTAGGATGTTTAGCAGCATCCCTGGACTCTACTCACTAGATGCCAGAGGCAAACACCCCCTCTCCAGTCGTGACAACCGAAAATGTCACCAAACGGTTAATGTCTTCCAGGGGCAAAATCATTCTTGGCTGAGAACTACTGCATAAGACGATATTGCCACAAGAGTGACCAATATAAGGAAGCTACATACATTGTAAATAAAGCTGCACACTGAAGAATAGTGTGAAAAAGAATGCACCATCTAATCAAGACCTCGAGAGGGACACTTTTAATAGTGGGATGGATTTCCCTCCAGTCATTTTTCTATGCATTTGGTGTAAGAAATAGGATAGATGCATAAAGAGTTGTATTTTTCACTTAGTATTACTTGACGAAAAACTTCCATATTATTAATTACACAACTATTTTAATCATTCTTTAACATTCCATTTTTTAACTAATTTAATGAAAAATCCTGTCATTGAAATGTAGATTGTCTTTCATGTTCCTTATTATACACAACATTGCATTAATACTATATTCATTCTTATGTATTTTGCATATCTTGAGTTATTTCCTTGGGAAAAAAATCTTAGAAAACTGATTTCTGGGTTAAAAGATACTCTCATTTTTTAAGTTGCAACATAAGTTTTGACAAATTACATTCTTGAAATTTTGTGACTGATTAAAATCCCACCAGAAATGATTCAAGTGCCAATTTTACTGAACCTGTGATAATATGGTCTAAATTGAGATCTGTATTTAAACTATCCATAGTAGTAAATAACAGAAGGAAGCTTATTTTAGGGCTTGGATATATGGTTCCACTGTCATTTTGGATCTTAGACACCTACAATAAGGAATATTAAAGGGGCTGCTATCACCCACACCTCTTCTTCCACAAAGTGTTCTCAGCTTGTCCTGAGCCCAAGGTTCAAGAGAAAGAAGGAAAGACATTTTCCAAAAAGAAGAAAATAAATACAGGGAAATTAAATATCATATATGAAATGAACTCATTGAAAACAATAACAATGGAGAAGAATAAGCTTCATACTGGTAAGGACCAACCCTTTAAATTCGGGGCAGTCTGAGGAAAATTTTACTTAAATATTTGCATGATTTATTGATTTAAGTAATGTGCAATATATGTGTGAATGTGAGTGTCTCAGAGTGTGTAAGTACAGAAGTTTTGTATGGTTTGCTGAGTTGGATCTTGAACCACACAAAGTCATCTTAGAGAAGATCTAGCTTAGCTCTGCAAAAAACCTCAATGAAAATGCATTATAAGTAGCCACTCAATACCCTGGGTGACTCTGGCCAAGTTGCCTCTCTCTCCAGCCCTGGCATTTGGAGTTGTCATTAGGAGCAGGCGGGTAGGTAGTATACGATCCACAATCTTTGGGGAGAAAGGATGGAGATGTCCCCAGCCCTGCCCAGGTGAAGATCGCCATGAGTAGAAGGGTGTGCATGGATCAAGTTGATTCAGACTCTTGTCTATTGTAGAACAGGAGGCTGGGCCCCAGTGGTGGGTTCACCACAGGGAAGGGACTGTGCAGTGCGATCCAGGCTTGATGCTAGATTTCTGCACGGTGTGTGGTTAGAGCTGGAATGTCCTCTGACACAATCACCTGGATGTGGCAGTCATGCCTTGGGAAGCCTGGGCAGCACAAGCTGAAGAAAGACATCCCTGTGTCCGGAGCATAGAGGTCCTCGGGGTTAGAACAGATGACAGAGCTTTAAATAAGCAAATCAGCATGATGGAGAAAGACCTATCAGGTGACAATAGATGCAAAGATGACTCCAGATCAGAAGCTTTCTGGTTGACTCTTGGAATTCTGCCTTCCTTCTCTGCCTAGTCTTTGAAAGCAGACGAGTTCTATCTGACAGTAGGGTTCTGGGAAACATCAGGGGTGGGTGGAGGTCTCAAGAAGGAGGTACTGAGTTTCTTGAAAATTTGGCAAGAAGAATATAGACTTCATTGAAGAACTTCACACCTGTTGAAGAGAAGGTGTAAGTTTTCATCTTCATATGTGTGCACGTACATTTGGGGATTGGATATACAAACTATTGTCATACTGTTAAGAAGCATGGAGAGAAGAAAAATTGAATGATCCACCCTGGTACATTCCAACCTCGATTTCATTGTGAAATATGGATGAGTTTATCTACCAAGATAACATATCAACGTTTGGCTGAAACAATATTGCCACACTGTTCTACTGTTACTGAAGGGGAGAAAGTTACAGACATATTAAACTTTGAGCCTTTGCTTGATTAAGAGCCTGGTGCAGAGCTCATTTTCTGCTTCTCTGCATTCACAGGCCATCAGCCATGATAGCCAAGCACTGGAACAGATTTTGTGGTTCGCTGGGTCACGGTGATCTATGGTGAGGATGGTAGGGAAGATGCTTCTGAGCTCACAGAAATCCTGAGGTGGAGAAGAGACCCACTAGGATTGGACCTGACCATATTTTCACACCCTTAAGGTGCCGTGTGTGAAGATTCCATTCGTTGATCCAAGTTCCACTCACCTGGGGAGTTCACACAATCCCTCTCAGAGAGGCAGCCCTTGAAACAATGGCTGGGTTCCCCAACTCTCCCATTTATTTCGTTCAACAGACCAAGTTCCTTCACCATATATGTAAAATGCATATTGATATGTTTATATAAAGAAAAGATATTCATTGAGATACAATTTTAGGGCAAAGGAAAGCAACCTATGTTCAGCATGGGTCTGTGTTATTACACGTTCCCTTCTCCCAGCAGAAATGAGGGTCATCATTATCATCCTGTTGTAGAAGTCCAAGCTCAGTAAGGTTGACGTCATTCGTCAATGACCTTCAGGATGACCTCAGAGTCGGGTGTCTCTGCTACACCCTCCAGGTGCCGAATGAGGGTGGCTTCTCTTCCCATATGCCAGATCCTACAGTATGTTACTTTAGGGTCACTCTTTCCTAAAAGTCTTCTAATTTGCCTTTTCAACTACACTGTTAGAATGAATGTGAGCACTTGTGTTAAAGTAAAAGGAGAAACACTCTCACATGCCTCATTTTAGATGCTCTCATTGTAGCTTAAATCCCAGGATGGCGGGCCCATCATAGCCTTGACGCCTTTCTATCCTGTTGAATTGACCAGTGGCTTTAGATTGGCATTCATGTCCGGTTGACTCCATGGTTGTCCCTCACCCTCTCACCCTCACTGTATGGTTCTTCCTGCCTTTCTGGCCTTGAATCCTGAATGAGTGATGTCTGTCTACTTTGGTCTAGATGTCCAGTGGTGCTATGGAGACACATTCATCCACTTAGCTTCACTGACATTGTGAAAGGACCGCTACAGGACATCGATCGATGGATCCGGATGATCTTTTCTCATGACTGCTTCAGCTTAAAATAACCCCTTAAAAAGGGGAAAAAATCAATTACATGATTGTTTTTTGTCCATTTAACACCAGGCGTAAAGTTCTAACAATATGCCTCGTAAGTTGATATTGGAATTGTGTGTATATTTGAGGTGTTTGATGCTATTATACAGATCAGTAGTTCTCAATCAAGGGTGATTTTTGCCCCCCCAGGGAACATCTGGCAGTGACTGGAGACATTTTTGTTTATCATCACTGGCATGAGGGAATCTACTGGAGTTGAATGGAGAGAGCCCAGAGACGCTGCTAAACTTCCTACAAAGCACAGAACAGCACTGGCCACAAAGATTATCCAGCCCCAAATGTCAATTGTGCCACGATTGAAACACCTGGATATAGATAGAGAGTTAAAGAGTCTATATATTAACTCACATATGCAGCTAGTTACTTTTAGCCGTCTCAGAAAAATACCCCCTTTGATTTCGTCTTACATTATGAAACACACAGACTGGTTTAATTGTGAAAATAGGTTAACATTTGTGATCTGTGAATTTCACATGCCTGTATAGATTGTTCCATGTCCCCAATTAAACTTCCCAAAGAAAAAAACACCCACAAACAGCAACTAAGCTGCTTTCCTCTATGAGTATTTAAATATCTGAAAGCTCTGTGTCATATGGAAGAACTTAAACATTTAATTTCTCTGTTAATTTAATTTGGGACATCGGACTCCGTGAAGAGCTGTGAAGTTAGAGAGTTGCTGTATTGGAGCTGGGACCTGGCGTGAACTGGAAAAGTGGCCCTGCACTAAGAGTGTGACACAGAGGCAGAGTGGCTTCTGCCGTCTGAGCAAGGCCTTTGCAGGCAAAGACATATGTTATTCAACACCAGGCCCAACATATTTCAATATTAGAATGCACATCCAAGTGCCAGAATATTAACTGATTCATTGACTGGGTGATTAATTGATTTGCATCTCCTTCATTACATGATACTTACTATGAAATGTTTTGTACATGAGGGCTTTTGTCCAAGAGTCTTCCCTTTCTTTAAATACAGTAGAAAACAAACTGACCCAATGGTGCAATGAGAGAGTGATTTTTCTTACTTAAATCCGGGCTAATTTCTTTTCCCTCTACTAAAGCAAGTAACAAATTCCAAAAGAAAGCATAGAATGTGTAAACTTCAGAGAAGTTCACATGTACCAGAAAGCTTGAAAAGTTACAAATTCTGCTGAGTTGTTTATGAACACAGTAACCTACAGTACAGAATGTTCGTTCCTGCAACAAAGAGACACATATGACAGAGGAAAGACAAAAGAAGTGTTTAGGAAAGTTTGTCTTTAGGGTAAAACAGATATTTTGGAAACACAAAGAACTATTCAGCCCTTCCAAGAAGACTCACCAGAAAAATTTATGTAAACAGATGAATCTGCAGGCTTCCTGTCCTCCTACTTCACCTACTTGTCGACTTCCAACAATAGGACATGAACCAAAGTATATTCCTCGGGCACATGGAAAATGGGGCTTCAGGGGGAGAGAGAGAAAGAGACAAAAGAGAGGGAGAAGTAAAAGGAGGAGGAGAAGGAAGGAAGGAGGGGAGGGAAGGTGTGAGGGAGAGAAGGAGGAATGGAGAGAGGTGAGGGGAAGGAAAGAAAAAAGGGAGGGAAGAAAGGAGAGAGGGTGGGAGGGAGGAGGGTGGGAGAAAGGAGACATGGTACAAAATGAAATGTTTATGTTCATATGCCATTTCATAACCTTTGTAGGATTAAATTGCTGAGGCTGACTAAGTAATGCTATCAATAATTTGGCTCATTGGTACAAGAATTAGAATAGGCCATGGGGGAAACTGTCATTCAAACAAAGCAACAATCAGTGCTTCATATTCAGCACTGTGACCAAGTGTTTATTGAGCTCCTACTGTATGCAGATCCCGTCCTAGGAACATCACGGGATACAGATAACTTAGGACCCTCTCCCTTCTTTCAAGATACTTGGGACATAATAGAGGACTCACTATTGAATGTATAATGTTTATAATGTATATGTCTAATGTATAGTGAGTATTTAACTATTTAATGTATAATAATTAATATTATGTACACTATTTAATGACTCAATGGTTTCATTTCTGAAACCTAAGATTAGAAAGCAATTTCATTGTTTATTTCAAAAACTGAACCTGGAAACATTGATGACACTATTTTCTAGAAATAAACCACGTTTATATCTTCATTTGGAGAAATGAAACAGACAATCTTGTGCCTAGTTGCAACATCTGCTTCAAGTGCTCCAATTACTAAGTGACAGAGTAGATGATATTAACAAAGTCACTGGACATAGAGTCCAAAGGATTGTCCTAAAATTGATTTTTCTCCCAAATGTACAGCACTGGGGTAATTCTGAGCTTCAGAAGCTTCCTGTCTGTAAACTTGACTCAATAGCTAAATGATGCTCTGAAAGGTCCCTGAGAAGACTGTGAGCATATTTTTTTCTAATTTCTACAGTAACTGGCGTAATTCCTCCTGGAAGCCAGAGTCAGCTGTATGCCCTCCAAACTGGTGACATTGGGGACAAACTCGAATCAGGGGCAGAGCACCCCATCTTGACACACAGAGCTGGCAACTTCTGGAACAGTATGTCAGTGCTCTTACTAGAGCATTTGGGGACACATTTGTTAGTGATTCTATTTTATTTTTGTGAAAAAGCTACTTTATTTTAGTGTTTTTTGGCTAATGAGTACATGTCACTGAGGATCAAACTAGGACCCCTGAGCAGGCTTTGAGCAATATGACAGATTTGTACATGTTTGTGTTTGAGGAAAGTGATTTGAACTGTGCACTTGAATGTTGACTTGAAAAGTCAACTTTCAAAACATTGTGAGCATAACACAGTTAGGATGCTCTGAGTGGGAGAGGCAAAGGTCAACCTGAAGACATGAAATGTTCTGAGAACCTAGCAATGCCTGCTCAACACTCTGGAGAACCTCCCCTTGCTTCACTGTCCCAGAAAATAGACATGGGCTTGTGTATATTTCATAATGTGTGGCTAGTGCCCTCCTGCTTTGGAGAGAAAACACAAATGAAACTTTTAAGGCCCCATCCATATCATCCTGGTGATTAGAATTATTTGGTGCCTCCACTCCACTGGCTTGACTTGCTACAAACAATTGAGGAAATCTGAGCTCATCTCCGTTGAGAGTGAGACTGTAAAGATACACCTGAAGCTTTATTTAGACCAGTTTGGCTCTAATTGTACAGAATGAGTCTAAGTCATGTTAGTCAGATCCATGAGATAGTATCATATGTCACATAGGTTTCCCAAATATTTGTATAAAATAATGTTCAAAGTGTCCCATAAGTTTTGCTTATGATTTACTATTCTTCTGTTACATAATATCCATTAAAGTGATTTAGTAGCTGTGCCCTTAAGAAATACGTTGAGAGTTTTATCATTTAAGGAATATTTAAACAAAGACCAAATGTAAGTGTTAATGCAACGACCCAGCTTAAAGTTCTAATTAAAATAAACTTAGAACCGGTGATTGGATCTATTAAGTTAGACATTGATAGATGGGAGCAGCTGAACCTTACCATTTGGAAAAGGTTAATATAATAAAGATCAATGTCTTATCAAGGTTTTAAGTATACCTTTAATTTTTTTTTTTGGTAATATATACTCCAAAATATTTTTAAACTGAGTAAAATAGTAAAAATAAAAATATTTGGAGTAAAGATAAGAAAAGCAGAATCTGCTATGACAATGACTTCATCTACTAGTGGGGAAGTTTCAAATAATTAAATTCAGCAGAATTTAGCATAAATCTTAGTAAAACAGAGTGGTAACTAAAATAGATATATGAATTGACCATAAATTGAATACTTATATATTAATTTCCTATATTTTTGATGAATAACTAAATTTACATAATTCCTTTAACAAAATTAATCTACCTTCATACATCCCAGAGCCCAAGGACCAAACTTCAATAAACGTCTCAGTAACTTCTTTTTGCTGCCACATATGAAGCAAATGAAAAGCAGGGCTGTACAGGAAACCCTGTGTGATCTGGCCATATCAGACTACTTGCACAGCTTCAGCCTCTCTGTAAAGTGGAAGAAAATTAAAGATGCCCTGTTTCTTTGCTGAAAATAATAACCAGCCAAATAAGAAGACACATTTCCTGCAACATGAGGACTTACAAGCGGCCTGGGGTCAGTCTATAATCCTAAAGTCTCATATCAAAAGGGCTATCTCCTTTCAATCCCCAAGACAATTTTCCCCTTTAAAGATCAAAAAATATTTGCCTTGGTTAACTGAAGTACAGAATTAAAGAAAAAGTACTCTATGGTGAGTAAAATTCTGATTTTTAATCTTTAAATAATTACCTCTGGAAGATAAAACTAGAAGTCCAGGAAGAACAAAGTGGGTAGAGTTTGCAAGGCAGAGTAACAGAGGGGAGAGTACCACACAAAGAAAGATCCGCTCTCTGGAGATGTGCAGACAGTCTCCCTTGAGGACTCAGCAGAGTACTTCTCAGTACATGTGTGTGAGGAAACCGAGGACAGAGAAAGAAACACCCAAAAAGAAAGAGGAAAATAGAACCAGTTTCATGAGGAGCCAGGACCTGTGCTTGATTCAGCCAGCCAGAGTGGAAAGCCTCATAATTCATGGGGTACTGGGGAGCACACTCAGAAATGTCCCACCTCAGCAAGGCGGTGTTACAAGCCCTAGACAATACACGGCTTAGACCCAACAAATAAATTTTAAAAGCAAGACAAAACGTGAGAAGCTATTTCCAGGCAATTTAATCATTCGCAGAATAAAGCTCAATAATACTCACAGGAGTACAGAATTATCCAAAATCTGACAAGGTAAAATTCACAAAGACTGACTTCTAGAAAATACTCATCAGACATGCAAAGAGCAGGAAAATACAGCCCATAGTGTAAACTGACCCAGCACTGACACAGATGTTGGAATTAGCAGACAAAAACATTAAAACAATTATTATAATGGTATTCCATAAGTACAAAATGTTTACTAGAGTCACAGAAAAAATAATTTAAAAAAACACTGAAATTGAATATGTAGGGACAAAAACTGCAATGTCTCAAGTGAAAAGTATTCTGGATGTAATTAATAGCACACTAGACACTGCAAAAGAAAATACTAGTGAACATGAATATATTGTAATAGAAACTACTCGAAATGCCATACCCAGAGGGCAAAAAAAGATTAAAAATATTAACAGAATGTCATCCAGCTATGGGACAAAATCAAACAGACAAATATGAGTACAAATGGAGTCTTCAAAGGAGGGAAGGCAGGAAAAAAATATTTTAAGAATATTGGCCATGCATTTCAAACCTGATAAAAGCTATAAACCACAGAAGTTTAATGAATCTCAAGTACAAGAAACATGAATAAAAGGACACCGACTCTCGTTCTAATCAAATTCTTTGAAACCTGTATGCGTTAGTTATCTACACTGTGTAACAAACTACCCCAACACTTAGTGATTTTAAGCATTTATCATCATCTCAAAATTTCTGAAGGTCAGGATTCCAGGCAAGCCTGAGCTGCTTCCTCTGACTCAGCCTCCAACAAGGCTATAATTGTGGTGTTGACCAGGACTAAAATAATCTCAAAGATAGTCTGGGAGAGAATTTGATTCCAAACTCATCCGTGCAGTGGTTGTTGGCAGACGTTAGGTCCTCAACAGCAATTGGATGAAAACATCACTCACTTGCCCCTGGGGCCCCTCCATAGGGCAGCTCATGACACACAGCTGCCTTCCGTCAGAGTGAGGGAGAGACGCAAGACAGAAGCCACACTTTTTCGTAATTTAATCTCAGACATTATATCTGCTATTGTTATTGAAATCTCTTGACAATAGTAACAGTTCAGTGTGTAGTTTATAATATGCAAAAGTAAAAGGTGTGAAAAATTCACTAGTGATAGAAGATGAGAAATGTAAGTATACTGTTGTAAGGTTCTCAGGCTTTTATAAAATGTGGCATGACATCACTTGAAGGCTGTCTGTGATAAATTAAATTTTATACTATGAACCCAAAGTGATCACTAAAATAATAAAACAAAGAGTTATAGCTAATAAGCTACCATATGAAAAAAACTGATTCATAAAACAATAAATATGAAAAAGGGCAGAAAAAAAGAAGATGACCTGATGGGATAAATTTAAAGAAAAATCAAAATGACAGAATTAAGCCTAAGTGTATAAAAATCACATTAAATTTACGTGATTTTCAGATTGTCCAACTGCATTTGTAAATAAGTTTTTACTGGAGCATAGCCATGTGCACTTTTTTGCATGTTGTCTATGGCTGTGTTCACACTGCAGTGGCAGAGTTGATGAGGTGGACTTTACATGTAATAGCCTAAAACACTGACTACACGCCCACCCTGGTCTAAACACCCCATTTAAAGGCAGAGCTTGTCAGACTACAGAGGAAGAAATACGTAACAATATACTGATGTCAAGATGTGCACTTTAAAAGGAAAACGTTTAAATTAAAATGATGGAAAAGATATCCATGCTAACACTTATAAAAGACAGCTGGAGAGACTAGCTTGACAGTAAACAAAGTAGGTTTAAGGGCAAAATGTCACTAAGGAAAAAGTTAATTCATAATGATAAAGCGGTTAGTTTGTCAAGGACATTAAAATACTAAATATTTGCGTACCTAATAAAAGAGATTTAAAACACATGAAGAAAAACCTGATAGAACTACAAGGGAAAATGAGCAAGTTCACAACTGCAGTCAGAGATTTTAGTACTCATCTCTCAATAATTAATGGAACAAGTAAGCAGAAAATGAGAAATAATATAGAAGACTTAAAAAAACACCATCAACTAACTAGACCAGTGGCCACTGGTAGAACAGTACAACCAACAACAGCAGAATACACATTATTTTCAAATGCACGCATAACATTTCCCAATATCGACCATATTCTGGGCTATAAAATAAATGTCAACAGAAATAAAGCAAAATTTGTTCTGACCACAATGCAATTGTATAAGAAATCAAAAGTAGATATACCTCTGGAAAATCTTCAAATATTTGGAAACTAAATGATAAACTTCTAAATAACCCTTTGATTTCAAAGAAGAAATCAAAAGTGGGACTAGAAAATATTTTAAACTGAATGAAACATAGAGATGCTCCAAAATCATGACTTGGGGTTCTAGAGTATATCTTAACGGTGCTTATATTAGAATGGAGGCAAGGGCTTAAATCAGTGACCTGAGTTTTTACTTTACGGTACTAGAAAAAGAAGAGCAAACTAAACATAAATTAAGCAGAAGAAAGGAAATAATAAAGATCAGTACAGAAATTGATGAAATAGAAAACAAACAAAAAAGATAACAGGAACAAAAATCAAATCAACCAAAACTTTTTTTGAAGGAATCAATAAAATTGATAAACCTCTGGCCAAACTCATTAGGGAGAAAAAAAGAAAAAAAGATACAAATTATCAATATCAGGAATAAGAGAAGTAACATTATTATAGATTCCACAGATATTAAAAATTATAATAGGATAACATCATAAACAATTTTATGTCAGCGAATTTGACAAGTTGGATGAAGTGGACAAATTCCTTGAAATACACAAAGCTCCAATCTCACTGGAGAGGAAATTGGTAACTTGAATAGCACTGTGTCTGTTGCAGAAACTGAATTTGGAGTTTAAAGCCTCCAAATGCAAAATGTAAATACCAAATTGTGCAACCACTTCAGAAAAAAGTTTTACGATTTCTTAAAACATTAAACATACACCTACCATGTGGACCATCATTTCACTCCTAGACAGTTATCTGAAAGAAAAGGAAGAATAAGTCCATAACAAAACTTGTAACTGAATGTTCATAGTAGCTTCAATGGTAATAGCACAAACTGGAAACAACGCAGATGTCCATCAACAGGTGAGTGGACAACAAATTGTGGGATAGCCATAAATTGGAACATTACACAGAATAAAAATGAATGGCTATTGATACACACAATACCATGAATGAAATTCAAAATAATCATGGTGCATGAAAGAAGCCAGTAAAAATAGATTACATAATATATGATTCCATTTTTATAAAATACTTGAAAATGCAAACTAATCTATAGTGACAGAAAGTAGATCAGTGGTTGCCTGTGGGGAGGGAATGAGAAGGATGGAATTATAAAGAAACTTAAGGAAATTTTGGGTTGATATATACATTCATCATCTTGATTGTAGTTTCATGGGTGTATACACACATCAAAATCTATCTAATTGTACATTTTACATATGTTCTCTATACTGTATGTCAATTTCCTCTCAACAAATCCATTGGACGAAAAGATTTGTTAAAACAAACCACCTGCTTGAGCATGCAGCAGGGACCTTCCCCTTGAAGCCTATCCTTCCCATTGCAAGAACAAGCATTTGGGGAGATGAGTTTATTTCTGAATTTTAAAAAATTAGAAATAAAATATAAAAATTATAACAAACTAAGGGTCTTGAGCAATAGAGTTTGGGTGCTTTCTAAAACTTTATGAAGATTTTAGTACCAGTTCATCCTGCAACAAGTTGAGGAGATTCAAACCCTCTCTGTTCTGAGAATAAGATACTTTTCAAATGTCAAGAGTGGAGAATAACAGAATGAATGCCTGGTGAAGATGGTGTAAAGATGGTGGGGAGGAAGGATGACTGAATGTCCGGGTAGGTTTGTGGGGATGGAGGAGCAGTGGTGACTTGTTCTTGCTTCCTGTAGCTCATGGTAGGGTGCCCTTGACACGTAAGTTCCACGTGCCCCTGTGGAATGGGACCAGTGAGAAACAGACAAGCAGGTTAATCTGGGCCAGAAAGCTGCAAGGCAGAGCTCACATCCCTTCTCAGAGGAATATTGGGGAGACCTTGTGAATTCCCCACACCCTCGAGAGGGTGAAGACATGGCTGAGAGGCGGCTGGTCACATAGACATGGCCTGAGAGGGGCTGCCAGGACCTGGGTTAGGAAACCACGTAACTTCATGGTTGGAGGTGGGTTCCAGAGTCCATAGGTGGGCTCTGAATCTCAGCTCCATCCTCTCCTTGTTCTGTGTGGCTTTAGGGGAGTCATTTAACCTCTCTCCTCATTGGCACAAAGAGGGTAGTGATAGAGCCTGTTTCTCAGGTTTGGGATGTCGACTACAAGTGGTAACTTATCTCCAGCCATCAGAAGAGTGCAGGCACACAGCAATTATTCCACATCAACGAAGCTCTGGCCATCTGATGCGTGTGTTCCCGAGGTAGAACATCCACAGTGGGGATGGAGGCCTGCTGACATGGAGGCCAGCAGAGGACATGAACACGTGAGGGCGGGTCACGCTCCTCCCTCCTCACTTGAGGACACTGTTACATCCCCTTGGATTGGAGACAATGGGAGACATAGAACTCTTTTTCCTAAATTGATTTGTTTGAAACTAAATGGGCAAAGTCATCCATAATTAGCATAGATTTATCCAGGGGTGACTAGATCAGACTTCTGTCTGAATGGGGTTTAGGGTAACAATACACTGAATGATAGAAAATATAGTTTATTTCTTGCCACTCAAATATACACGGCTTGAAATATGTGCCGAGTCCAAGCGCTCCTGACAGAGGCACGAAGAATCTGAAGATGTTTCTCCGCCGGCTCCTCTATTAAGGTGCTCTGTGGCCGTGTACCAAACAATTGACACCCCTGAGCCTTGGCTTCTGTAAGCAGAATTGTGCATATTAAGTTAAAACTATCTATTAGTGTCTTTCCAGCTCACACATTCTGGATTTCTCAATTGATCTATTTGATTAAAATGCAAGTCTCTGCAGGTGAATGTTCTTCAGATTGGGGCTCTTGGCAGTAGAGAGATCTTCCCTGCAATATTCCATGGAGGACTCGGCCTGCTCACAGTGGAGACAACCTTTGCTTTTGCACAAGCCCTTGTGTGTTCACATTGTATGAGTCATTCCTGGCTCACTTTCTAATGTCATGGTGATGCAGATGGGGGAGATATGCTTTTCAGTCCCTTAGGATCACAGGAGAGAGGGTGGAGTCTACCATGACTGGCAGGCGTCCCGTTCACCACCCCTCGGTTCTGCCATCAGCATGGTGCATTCTCTCTATGTCACACACCCCATGCATCACCACCTGTACTTCCCTACAAATTAATTGGGATGGGTTGGTAAACAGCTTTTGTCTTACTTAGAAAAGAGCAAATATGTCCAACAGAATATTTGTTTTTCTAATGAGGCCCTTTGAAAGTTATTTTAAATTCTGCCACCTCAACGATATACTTTCAAGGAAAATCACATTTTGACCAGCCATGTGATCATTCATGGCGCCCACTGAGGAGTGATCGAGTGCAAGACACAGAAGCAACGCCAACTTAAGTGTCTGATGATCTAAATGTAAACCTGAACCCAAACGAGAAATGATTGATTGTTTATTCTTGGATTTATCCAATTACACCTAATATGATTTTCCAAGAAGATAAAGAAAAATTCATTTCTCATTACAATCCTCAGCAATCACCATGTTGTTCACGGGAAGAGAATATCAGCATTGAGGCAATTTACACACACAATAATTTGCCGGGTGCCACAAAGCAGTGTGAGATTAACTATTTGTGGCAATCTCCATGCCAGCCTTAATTAAAAATGAAACGAAACATTAATATTATTTTTCAGAGGCAAAGCTACCTTCTGGGTTGGATAAATAAGACACATCAGCTAATGATTTAAACTAAAAAGCTGTAACTCCAATTTTCCCAAAGGGGCAAACTTGAAATGCTACAAACACTGAAGAAGGACTAATATGTGTCCCTTAGGCACTGCCAGGGCTCATTCTACAAGGTGACAAAAATGCAGGGACGGGGAATGCAAGTGGGCAACTTTACCATTCTAGAAAATCTAAAGCACAGACTTTGACAGCCAGCACAAGGACACTGTTTTAATCAGCTCAGGCGGCCATAACAAAATACTGCAGACTGGGTTGCTTAAACAACAGACACTTATTTCTCAGTTCTGGCGGCTGGAAGTCCGAGATCAGGGTTCCAGCATGGTGGGGTTCTGGTGAGGGATCTCCTCCCGGGATGCATACAGTCACCTTCTCCATTACACGGTGGAGAGAGAGAGATCCCTATCAGATTAGGGCCTCACCTATGACCTTATTTAACATTGATTACCTCCTGAAATCCTATCCAGATACAGTCACAATGGGGGGCTTCCACCTGTAAATCTTGGGGAACACAATTCAGTTCATGGCAGACACTGTAACACACTTTGCATTTATGTCCCCAGAACTAATTAATGTTTGCTGAACCAAGTGGTAAGAAGAGTGGTTGTCTGTTATGCTGTTCGCTAGCTCTGCTGAGGTGTCTACCTCTAGCCTGTCTCTCCAAACGTTATGGATAAACATCTCTATCTCTTGTACCAATGTTTAAGTCAGATATCTCTAATTATTTTATTCATCTTTAAGATTAAGTTTTATTTCAAATTGTCGTGATCTTGAAAATGTTTGAGCAGTCATATTTTTTATATTATCTTACAGAATCTATATAAAATGAAAAGTCTTCATCTAAGTCTTCATCTTAAACCCAAGGCTGGCAAACATGGGCTCTTCCCAGTCCCTCCAGTTCCCTCCTCCTCCTCTGTTGTTTTCTTGTCCCTACTTCTATGCCAGTGGCTCCACCATATGCTGAATTTCCCACTCCAGACACCTGGGCACCTCCTGTTGAACTTCCCCTTCCATGAATCTCCTTCCAATTTTCAGGGGTCGGTGCTTTAATCTTGGAGGGCCACTTGCCTTGAGTTGTTTACCTTTCAAAGCCAGCTTCAGGAGAGGTTTTTTTGGTTTTTGGGTTTTTTTATGTAAATTTGACCATGTATACATTTGCTCAATATCCTTCAATGGCTCCTTACAGGATAATGTGAAGCCTGCTTTGTGTTGCATTAAAAGGCAAGACTCTCCACAATTTCTCCTTCCCTAATCTTCATCCTTATCTCATAGCAAGCACCCCAGCTGTGTGAGTTGCTAGGGCTGCTGTAACAAAGCAGCACAGACTGAGGGGCTTAAACAACAGATATTGATTTACTCGCAGTTCTGGAGGCTACAACTCCAAAATCAAAGTGTCAGCAGGATCAGTTCTTTCTGAGAGCTGTGGGGGAAGGATCTCTTCCAGGCCTCTCTCCTTGGCTTATAGATGGCTGTCTTCTCCTTATATCTCTTCACGTGCCCCAATACCCATTTTGCATAAGAACACTGGGCAGATTGAATTAGGGTCCACCTGACCTCATTTTAACTTAACCATCTTCTTTTTTTTTTTTTTTGTGGGGAAGACAAGCCCTGAGCTAACATCTGTTGCCAATCCTCCCCTTTTTGCTGAGGAAGACTGGCCCTGAGCTAACATCGTGCCCATCTTCCTCCACTTTATATGGGACGCCGCCACAGCATGGCTGACAGGCAGTGCGTCGGCGGGCGCCCGGGATCCGAACTCGCGAACCCTGGGCTGCCAAGCGCGGACTAAACCGCTGCGCCACCGGGCGGCCCCTTAACCATCTTCTTAAAGGCCCTATCTCCAAAGAGTGTCACATTCTAAGGTCCTGGGGATTAGGCTTCAAAATATGATTTTCTTGGGGTGGGGGAGCACAGTTTAGCCCAGAACACCACTGTCCCACAGTTCTTGCAGATGTCATGGAGTATTCTCCCAGTGAAATCTGCCTCTCATTGTCCTCCAGTCACCTCTTTCTGTAGGGTAAAAGATACACACTCACACACACCACTCACACATTCGCACACATCACAGGACCTGTGCCTGTCACACATTTGTGCCCCTTGGATAATGTGCCTGTGACTCCAGACTCCTGGGTTCTAGGCCCTCCTGGCCCCATTTCTTTCCAGCCAGGAGGCCCCTAGCTGTCCCCTTCCCTTCTCCAGACCTCAGGTTCCCACCTGCTAAGGGACAATGTGGATAAAGTGATTCTTAAGGACTCACAGGGCTCCAGAATTAGAGAAAATCTGAAATATTTTTATTTCAGAATCAGTCTACCTGCCTCCTAAAATCATGATTCTGCAAGCTGCATGTAACAATGAAATTAATGTATATAATGAGTGTTGCTAGAACTCTGGAAGACACGATTGAATAAATTATAGGAATAGATTTCTAGAAAATCTAAGAATCAATGATGTTAATAAAAATGGAATACTCTTTTTGTGGCACACACAAAATATAGGTATGGGTCATTGTTCTTAGAATGGATGGCTTTGGAAATTTTCTATAGAATGTCATTTTTCTCAAGTTTCTTTTTCTGGCTTGTTCTGGCAACCCCAGTTTTGAAATTTCTATATACAATTTCTGACAGCAGATAACGTCCTAGCGTTGGCTTCAAAAATCATTTGTGGAGGTTGAGCAATTAAAGAAAATGATATCTAATTTATCTACTCTCAATAATATGGATTTCTTAGTGGGGATGCATATAAGCCTTTGGTCGACCAGGACACAGTAAGAGTGAGCTTTCGGTAGCCTACACTGTGAAAATCATGGGAAATCACAACTTCTGACATCATTCAGTGTTTTCCCTTTAATAATTGAAAACAAGGGCAATACAATGGTTATTAGGCAGGTTGTTTTTGGATATTACTGAGCTCATTAATTACTTCTAGATTAATGGTAGGGACAGTGATTTACAACTGAAGTGGCTAAGTTTACTGTCAATTTGACTGTGGTAACAAACCAACAGTATCATAAAAAGCAAAATTAAAAACAACAACAAAAATAAAGGTGTTTCCCATGGCACCTGGGGATGGATGAGGCTTCCAGCCGCCATGGGGTGAGGTGTCTGCTAAATATGGCGATTACTAGACCCTGGGGTGAGGGACCTCTGCCGACTGCCCTACCCAGCTCTCCACCCTGCAGTCTGCTCTAAGAAGGGTGGGTTGCATTGAGAAGAGGAGGTGAGAGGGGGGCCCTGTTATTTTGGGGTGAAAACCTTCTATTCTTGGGCCAAACTCCATTTTCAAAGAAGATTTGCCTTGTAGCAACTCAGCTAAGGCAGAACACATTTTCCTCAGAATCTTACAGTCATTCCTGGGTGGAAAAGTCCTACAGGTCAGGAAGGATTGAGGACTTAAGACTTAAATAGGAGATGAATGGTTTTAAAGGTGAAATCCCTGCAGCTGACTCTCAGAATTGTGAATTTCTGAAAGTTGGCCTCAGGACTGCCTTAGGAGAAAACCTGAGAGCCCTGACTTTCTTTGATTGAAATGCAAAGGAATCATTTGATATGTGCAGCCTTCAGAACTGAACCAGCCACTCTTGGCTCAGGTCCAGTAAACATGAGACCACGTTGTTCATTATCAGTGTGAATTATGAACTTGCCGGTTTATCAACCTGAGTTTGAGAGAGGAATTAATAATAATATCAAGACTGAAAATTAATCAAAATCATGAAGTTAATTCCACCAAAGGAGAGCTCTGAAATCAAAAAGGTCTTGTTAGTAGAACGAAAAATAAATTAAAAAGTATGATGTTTTGCGGCCTAATTGCAACTTTTCTGAAAACTGATAGAAAATTTAACAGTAGAATGGACGCCCTCATTTTAAGTGGGTCACTTCTGGAAAACAGGTGCTTTGCACCCATTTGAGCCCTGGTCTTCGCAGGGTGACTGAGTTCAAGTGAAATCAGAAATTCCACACCCCGTTCTCATGAACCTCTCCCTGCTTCATTCCCACGTCAGAGACTGCTGGCTTGGATTCTTGGAACTCCTTTATTCCATGTGTGGAACTCCTCCTTGCCTTAGGCTTTCATTAATTTTCATTAAAATTGAGGAGAATGGGGCAGGTACCACTGCCTATTTCCCTTAAAAAATGTCAGAAATGCAACTGGCTACTTAAAAGACACAAGTCAGTTTTGATTCCGTGAAGGGGTTAATTGAGCAGGAAGAGGTCCCCAGAGGCACTGAGCAGGAGCTGAGGTTTAACTGTGACTTTCCCTTGAAAAAACCCAGAAGGAGGAAAGGAGCAGAGACTTTTCCTCAAATTGCCTACCTCCAGCTGGTTTTGTTGCCGAATAGACTCTGCATCCCCTTTCTTCTTATTTCTTATATCTCCTTAGAAAGTCCTTCTGCGACTGAGCTAAATTTAGCCCATATCGTATTCTCATATGGAATGGCACATGAATACTTGGGAAAATATTCCCATATGTTTTTTTTTTTCTCTTCAGTCTGTTTCATTATGAACTAAGTAAACAACCAAAATGGAGTTAGACCAAATCTACTTGGGAGCCATTATCCCAGATACTAGAATTCATTTGCCACCTACTGATTTAAAGCTACTTGGGCAGATTAAACGTTTGAATTCGAGTGGAGGCAAACCAGATTTTATAGTGAACCTGTATAGTCCTGTACAATACACTGACAATAATTAACATCTTGTGAGTTCTAGATTAAGAAATTATATACTCCTTTTCATGATGAGTCTCTTAAACTGGTAAATGAAATTCAATTTTCACCTATCTGGAGCCAGACAGTCTGAGTCCAAATTCCCCTCTGCATCTCATTGGCTGTGTTACTCTGTACCTCAATTTCTTCATTGGTAAAATGGGCAGGAAAATCATCCCTGGCACATAGGATTGTGGTGAGGATTAAAGAGTGACTGACATAATCAGCTCTTTTGTTATGACCATTGTTATTGTTTTACCATTATTGGTTCCTAACAAATCTTCTATAGTCAGCTCTCCATCTTGCCACGAAGTGCAGGCATTGCTGCATTCATGCATTCAGATAATGTTCTCCAAGCACTTATGGTCTGCCAGCAGCAAAGAGATGAGTAAGAGCAGCCCTGCCCTGAGTGAGTTCAGGAACTCAAAGGCATCTGAGAGATGTGGACCCTCGCTGCTTAAGACAGGACTGTGGGGGATCTGAGACCAATGCAGAGAAGGCCTTGGGGGCTGCAATGTGGGTCGGGTGTCTCCATTAGGGGTTGGTGCAGGAGAGAGGAAGGCCATTGAAGACACAAGTTCACTACCTTTCTCCTCTGCAGAGTAGGTGACAGGTGACAATGGGAGAGCGGCCCTAGCATGGAAGTCATATGGTCAAGGAACATTGCTGTGGCTCTGAGTCTAATGGGAACTCAGCAGGGTCCACACACAGACTGTCTCCAACAATCAAGTCCTTCAGTCCAGAAACAACTCAACAAACTGAGTGTGGGTGGCCCCAGACGGCTGTGGAGGACATGTGACAAACAGGCATAAGAATGGACAGCCAGGTATCCCAAGAAGCACTGGAGTGAATGCAGCCCCACTGAGAGATGGGGAGAGGAGAGCACAGCTAGGAGGGATGGACGTGGAGGCTGTGGGAGGAGGAGTCATGCCATACAGTGGGAATCACCGGCATGGTCATTGCATTGGATAGGAGGGTCTGGTCAAAGGACAAGGCAGGCTGGCTGGGATGGGACGGTCCCGGGGGATACGAGAGATTTACTTGGACTTAACTCTTAGACAATGGGGGCATGTCGGTGACTGGCCTGCACAGTCCCATTTGGCCAGATTTATGCTTTAGGAAGAGACGTGATAGGAGTGAGAGCAGGGCGTGCAGTGCCTATCAAGATTTTACACTGAAAACGGCGACTCTTGCCGTTTGCAGGAAAATATGCACAGACCTTTCATATTGAATAGCGACAGCCACACTGTTGCTGAATTCCATTAACTCCGCCTCTTTGCACGATCAAATTTCTCCAAATAAGTTGACCATATTTCCTGGCTTGATGTTGCAAAATGGCTTCTACTTCAATTGCTCTGCTCAGAATACTATCTCTAGTTGTTAGCTCAGTAATAAGCAGAACCAACCACATGCCGGCCATGTTTGCTGTGTGAAGTTGTCAACGCTCTTTTCCCTTGAGTTTTCTTATCACAGAATTCTCTGAGAACTCAAGGTGTTACCACCTTCTCTCTCATCTGCCTCGTGCCCCCTACCTTGGGTGCATAGCCTGTGAGAATTAAAACGCAGAGGAAAGCATTCAGCCAGGCCTTGGATTTGGCTTAACAGAGCCCACATCCACCAGTAGGATCAGGAGGACATCCTTTCTCATCTCAGTGGTGAATGAACGCCAAGGAATTCAAGCATGTGTAACCACTCTCGCAAAAATTTGCTGTCTTATTTTGTATGTGTTTTGTTGTTGTCGTTGTGGTTTTAAAAATCAAGAAGACAGGTGATGTGATGACGGCACAACTTAGCAGTATATAAAAAGTAAATGTTTAAAGAATTGTACTTGTGGTAAAAAGTGGGTTGGTAAGCTCTCACAGGATGATTTTAACACACACACACACACACACACACACACACACACACCACATTCTATTGGCAGAATGCAGTCAAGTCAATTCTCACTCCCATCTGCCATTGTTCTTGGTTGTCATGAACCACACAGGGATGCGGCAGGGCTGTCCCTCCTCTTCTGTTCTGCCTCTTTCACCCCCTCACAGGCTTCATGCCTCCCTGCCACTCAGACCTCAGATCCCATTTCTTCTGTCACATTTTCATCTGCACAGCTCCGTCTCCTTTGGAGGCCACCAAAGTTTCAAAGGCATCAGCTATCATCCACAAATTAGAGATTCTCAAATCTACTCTGAATTTTGACCAAGAAACCACATAGTTGAGTTCATCAGGTGAACAGCAGAAGAGAGATGACAGCTGGACATCTTCACTAATCATCAGTTAGCGTGAAATGGTCTAGCCCTAAAATTTTCTCTCTAGATATTTCAGGTTCTCCGTCCTCATTTTTGCATTTCTTGGATTTAAATGTATACCGTCCTTTATATCTGTTACCACTCATTTTCAGTTCAATATCTGTTACAATGTTTATTGGGTCATTTCTATTCCTACTGCAATGACTCTGCCTACACCTCAGGTCACAATTACCTACAGGGAAATCCACCATCACATCATCTTAGAAGGTCTTCCCATCCCAAAAGTATTGTCTTAGTCCATTCGGGCTGCTATCACAGAATACTAACGACTGGGTGGCTTGTAAACAGCAGATTTATTTCTCACAGTTCTGGAGGATGGAAGTCTGGGGTCAGAGTGCCAGTTGGGTCAGGTTCTGGTGAGAGCCGTCTTCCTGGTTCATAGACAGTTTTCTTCTCACTGTGTCCTCACAGGGCAGAGGGGCAAGGAAGCTCTCTGGGGTCTCTTTTATAAGGGCTATAATCCCATTAATGAGGACTTCACCCTCATGACCTAAGCACCTCCCAGAGGCCCCACCTCCTAACACCATCACATTGGGGGTTAGGATTTCAGCATACGTTGTTCTTGGTTGCCATGAACCACACAGGGATGGGGCAGGGCTGCACCCTCCTCTGCTACTTCTGCCTCTGATTTCTTTCACCCCCTGACTGCATAGCAACCATTATCACATTTAGTCCTTCTTTTGGTAGCCTTCTCATCAGGTTGTCTGTGAAGACCACCTCACTCTTCTCACTTATTCTTTCTGTCCTCCAAATGAGATAGCCCTGTCTTTAGTCATCTTTTCTTTCCTCTCCACCCATCCTATAGAGGCAGCCAGATCAGTGCTCCTAAACCATTCCTTGAGCTGCGCTGCACAAACCACTTCAGTGGAGATCCAGCTTACGTAGAAAATGTATGTATTGTGTAGATATTAACACAGGTATATGTGCATTAATACAATGTAAAATGCAATACAATCTTTCATTAATTCATGGCTTTCCACAGTCTGGGCCCACTCACATTTCCAATATTACTACCTGTGAGGTTCTTGTATGCACTCTTGACTCTAAGTCTGTCTGTTCAGGTTTGTTTTCCCTCTGTCTAGAATGTCTTCACTAATCATTTCTGGTTAGCTGAGTCCTATTCATGCTTCAAGGTCCATCCTAAAATGTGTTATCTCCATGAAGCTTTCCTCCTCATTCCTGGCCACAAGGGAGTGGTGAATCTAAGCCAATTTGTTCTGCTAGCTCTTAGCTTCTCATTGGTAGTTTTCTTTTGGGTATCTTCCAAAAGGTTTGATGGTGGTGAGAGTTAGCTGCTCCCATATGACCTCACTACCAGGTTATGAAGAACGCAAAGCCCAATGGTTCCTACAACATATTCCATAGGCACGATGAAGTCCCAGCTCTTTCCTTTTTGAAGTTCTCTGACCACACCTTGCAAGAAAGGTTTACTTATGGTAAACCTATAGTTGATGTAACTATATTCTGGAAGTAATTTTCTATTATCTTTAGAATTGGCATAAAGCAATAAAAAAAATTTGGTCCAGTAGCTTGGCATCAGTATTTTTAGGGATCAAGTTTGGGGCACCATCTCTAAGGGTGCAAGCTATGGAATTCTCTCTCCCTGTTCATGCAAGAGTGCAGCATGTTGCCAAAATATTTTCAATTCACATGTCTTAAATAACATTAATTTCATTAACATGTACTAGACATATGCATTCTCTAGGTGCTGTGCAGTTCCATGACACTGTCTGTACAAAGTAGTTCAATGAAGTGTTTCAGAGTATTGACTTGCCTACACTGTGTTGGAAAGATAGAGAGGAAAGAGAAGATGACCAGAGGGAGGGAGACCATGTTGCAGAAAGAAAGGAGGAAGTGAGACAGCCATTGTTGACAACCTTTTGAGAAGGCAACCAAGGAAGAACTAAAATGTGAGAGTAGCATTTGGGATGGTAAGACCAAGTGACATGGTTGTTGTTTGTTTTTCAATAGAGGCAATTCTAATGAGAGAGCATTACCAACATTAATTAGACTTATCAGCAAGAGCCTAATTTCCAAAGAAAACTGATTTCTGATATTTAGTACTTAAAGTAGCTAAATATCAGGTGTTGAATGAAACAACATCTTCTCTGGCAGTAGTCACCTCTGGAGTGTGGTCTTTCTGGTTATGATGCTATGTTAGCTAATGGTCCCTTGTGTGTAGATTCAATATTTAGAGAACTGACCTTCCTTAGAGTGTAGCTTAAGGTAACTAACACACATTTAGCTTACAGTCTACGCCCAGCCTTGTAGAGCAAATTACTGAGGTGATGGCGGATTCTCCCTTGTATGTGAGCATATACAAGGCACTAATTAAAACTCTGGATTGAGCAACTCAGTGCAATTTTAAGAGTGGCATTGAGTTTATTTGCTGCCTTTCTTTATGTGCAGTTTTTATAAGAAAGTTGAAACTCACCCAGCAGTGTTGGCATAATGCCTAGATTCCAGGTCTTGACTATTTTCTCCAGAACCTTGAACTGAAGGGGAGGCTAATATTATTTCTTTGTGTGAGCCCCTCCTGACCTCCAAAGAAATGTCATAGCAAAGATGATGACAACAGATTACTACTTACTGTGCCCTTTAAAATCTTTGGTTAAAATCTGTGGATGTGGTGTTTATTTTCATTTTCCTCTGCATTTGTTTTCCAAGCTGAAGCCTGTGTTCACATTAGTGCATATAAATTATTCTAGTCTTGAATATATGTTTACCAGATCAAATCAAACCGGCAAATATTTATAGAGCACCTAGTAGGTACGGGGCAGCACATTGCATGTGATATGAGAATTTAGGTTACTGTCCTGCAATTCAGTCCTGTAGGTACCCAGAGAAATGTGGCTTGAATAATAGTCCCATCTACTGACCTGACCAAAACAATAATGTTTCCCTTAATTGGAAAGTGGAATTAACTACCTTGAGTAAGAATTTATTTTGAATTAGTAAGATAAAACGTTTTACTAAACAGGTAGGGTTTGAAAACAGTTCATCAGGCTCATCTCCTAGGGATTATAGAAGAAGGAGAGACCTTTTCACTGCCCACCAAGAACCCAGAACCCAGTTGGGAAACAGGAGAGGCAGAAAATACCCAAACACAAAGCAGTTCACGTGCGCTATAAAACAGAATAGGGTTAGAGACGTCATTTTTACTCGTTTGTGAAGGAATTTCATAATCCCTTCATTTGACGGTCACGATCGAGTCTTCCCCATGTGTTTCTACTGTAATGTCTTACCAGTCCATGAAATTCTGTTAGCTCAGGAGCTCCTGGGATTTCCCAGACCACTGATACAGTGAAGAAAGTGTTTCCTAATTAACAATGGTTTGCTTCTACAGTGAATAGAAGTCATATTGAGATATCTGTGGATGTTTAAGTATACATTCTGTTGCAAATTTAAATATTTAAATTCATACCCCCAAGTATAGAAAATGAGATTTTTTTCTACTATAGTAAACAAAGGTAAGGACTTATAAACAAACAAACAAAAAAACCTTCATTTTGTTTTAAATACGTGACAGCTGTGTAATGTCCCATTGAATTTATTTTTCATTCTGAGATTTTATTTATTCTACAATCTATTAATATATTTTATAACTTCATGGTTCAAAGACAGAAAAGATCACTTCCCAGTGTTTTCACAATTTTCCTAACCACAATACACTCTGTGTCCAACGTGGCCCATGAAAGCCATTTGGATTATGAGGACAATCTCATTGCCTATGTTTCTGTACCTGCCCTTCCCATTCAAACACGGGGGCAGTGTGAGTGCAATTCCATGCCTGGTTCCAGAGTTTTCCCACCCTCTCTGTACAATATCTTCTACCTCCCCTTGCTGTGTGATCCCTTCAGTGTAGGCAGCTAGTTCTACCTTTGTTGCTCTGGACCTAAATAGGTTCTGTACTCGAGTCCACCATTTCACATAGCTCTGCTCCTTCATCTGTCCTGGCCCTGTCCTTCCATGTGGAACGGTGTCCCAGGGAGAGTTTGGGACAAAGATTCCAGGAACACGTCATCTCTGCTTCTTGACATGGTGGGAGTTTGTTGCACTCCCATGGAGCATTAGATTTCTTAAAGACATAATATCATTCTATAGTTTTTACAACATCACAACAGGAATTTAAGAAATAGCATTTCTAGGCCCTGTACTATTTATGCATGCTTGTACCTGACACTTAACCCCAGATTTCAATGAACCACAGTGAAAGGTGAGATGCTCATGGAACTCTGCACACCTTGCCCTCTTGCCCACAGGTTGGATCACTTCTCATTAACTGCATGGTCATCCTTCTGTTGATCTGGGGATCCCTCAAATGGAGCAAAACATATCTGAATCTGTGTATTATGAGCCATAATTATAGCATGTTTATGTTTTGCTGTAGGATAGAGACTGACACTTATTTCAGCATCTGTGTTAGATGTTTTCCTGGAGTCATTGGGTCATATGGAAAAGGATTTGGTAGAGTATTCTCCATATTACATATGAAGAAATCCAAACTCAAAGCAGTTTATTTAATTGGCTCAAGGCCACACAGCTGGAATCTAGAAAGCCTGAATCTTGAGCCCAGACCTGGTCCCCAAATCACAGCTCTTTCAACTACAACAAACAATTTTCTGGACACTGACATAAAAATGATATTTCTTGCCCAACTAACATAAAAACTGTATTTCACAATGGTTTAGGGTGTTCAAAAGAGTCTTCATTCACTCTGAAATTTGAATTCTAGCAATTTTACACCAATACTCAGATTGTCCCTGCCTGCTATGTTAATCCTAAACACTTTAAAGAAATCAGTCTGTTATAGGCCTGTCAATTTTTTTTCTTAAAAGTATATCATTCTCTAATCTTCAAGATACGTAGAAAAATAGGATTTTAAAAAAACCTAGAGTTGAAATAAATTTTTGAAAATAATGAATGTACAGTGTGTTGTGTGAGAAGTTATTATTTTCCTGCCTATTTCCAGGGAGTAGAATCATAACCTCATTCTTTAATTGTTGGCCTTTTGCTAAGCAATTGGGTTCATGAAAATATGATTGTAGCCATGTGAACAAGTGGAAAAGTTACATCCCTTAGTCTTTATTCCACACGTACTTCTCTTCCCTCCAACTTTAAAGAGAATTTTGTGCAACCAGCCTGTTTTCAAAGTTACTTTTCTACCTAGTGGAAATATTTTCTAAATAAGTCACCTGTTTAATAGAGGAAATAGAATAATATTCTCATATCAGTCTTGCTTGGGGGACACAGAGGGGGCACTATTAGTGACTATTTTCAGGTAGAAGGGGGTTAAATTATCTTCTTTAACATAGATAAACACATGAGTCAAGAAAAGAGAATCATTGTGCTTTTATTGGGTAATTTATTTTTAGTGAGTTAAAATTACATAAAAACCGAAAACAAATCTATACTTAACTATTAGAATTATTATTTTTCATTTATTTTCATATTTTATAAAAATGATTCACTTGTTTTCATTCAAATATTAGCACTATTGATATTTTTAGCCAATAATTCTTGCTCTGGGGAGTTCTGCCCTGCACGTTGTAGGATATTCAGCAGCATCCCTGTCTTGTATCCACTAGGTGCCAGTAGTATCCCCACTCCAGTTGTGACAACCAAAACTGTCCAGATGTTGCTAAGTGTCCCCTCAATGGCAAAATTCCCTCCCTGGTTGACAATCACTGTGTTAGGATAATAATGGCTTGTAATATTGAGTATTCACTATACACCAGACACTGTTCTGAACATTTTCAGAAATTAACTCACTTAATAATCAAAACAAACAACGCTGTGACATAACGTACTCTTGTCATCCCCACTTTACAGAGAAGAAAACTGAGGCACAGAGAGGGTGAGAATCACAGCTTGTAAATTGTGAAGCAGGTTTCCAGCTAAGTCAGTCTGACTCCATGGCCCTAACTCTTGACCTCTACCTAACTTTTCCACTCTGATATTTACAAAATGAAAAATCAGAATGCAAGAACTGAGTATGGTCTAGAGATTGCTAACAATTGTTCACATTCTAATTGTTCCAAGTTCAAGTGGGTAACTGCTACACACAGTCCCGTAGGTAGCTAGTTCAGCAGAGGAAATAAAGCCACACACAGAAGGTGTCTTTGCAGTGGTGCGTAGTGAACTTGTTCCGGGCACGTGATTGATGGATGGGGCATTGCTGAAGGTAGCAGAGTATTGATCTGGTGGCCAGCGAGACAGGAAGCTGTCTGCGAAGACCGCCCTGCATACAGTCATGAGAAGCAGACTAAAGACATTCCATTCT
Organism: Tapirus indicus; assembly: GCA_031878705.1. Classification (NCBI taxonomy): domain Eukaryota; kingdom Metazoa; phylum Chordata; class Mammalia; order Perissodactyla; family Tapiridae; genus Tapirus; species Tapirus indicus. The sequence goes on from CM062921.1 coordinate 142,592,811, forward strand.
CTTGGGATGTGGTAGGGTGTGCCTTGAGACAGTGATTCGTGCTTTTGGTTTGATGGCTTGAAAAGCTAATTTGGGGTAGAAGTTCAACATTCAAGGCTTGGAATTCAGATTTAAGTGAAAAGAAATGATGTTTTGCAAAATGGGGGTGTTGTGGGAATTTGACATGTTGTGAGGGTAAAGAATCATGAAAAGAAAATTAAGAGCAAGTCCACTTGAATCCCACTCAGAGGAGAAGTCAACCCAAAAGGGCCCCACTGAAAGCAGACACGCTTGGAGAGGCAGAGATGTAGGTGAAGTTCCACCATTGGCCTGGGAGTGTAAGTGGACACTCCCTCTCTCAACCCTCATGGAGTCATCAGTACATTCTTAATTAGTCATCCAGGGTTTTCAATGTGCAGATTCTTGGGGGAACCGCAAAGAAGAGCGTGTGAGGTCAGTTGACAGATGGTTAGGACAGCAACTTGTTCTGAATACACATCTTGTTGTCTACCTCTCTTGTTTCCTAGTTGAGTGCAAGGGCCGTGCTCTACTTGGTTCTGCGTCTCGGCCAGCGTAGGGCCTGGAGTACAGTTGGCTCTAAGCAAAGGTGTGATGAATAAAGAGGACATTTTCCTTCATGGAGGTGAAAGTTATGAGACAGCTGATGCAGGTGGGTCAGAAGAGATGACACGGGAAGCAGACTGAGCCTCAGTGCCTTTACCTGTCCTGAATGTTCTCCGTAGTTACAATTGACCCAGCAAGGCAAGCTGCACTCTTTTACTCTCTGTGGGTAGTAAAAGAGGAGGGAGGGAGGGAGGGAGAAAGGAGAGGGGAAGAGGGAACGAAGAGGAAATAAGATAAGGAAAAAGCGAGTAAAAAGAAAAGAAACTCTTGTGTTTTCCATGAGCCCAGATGCTCACATGCCTCATCTCTAATGGCTTAAAAATATAGGTCAAATTCTAATCCATCATTTTCACGGTTCATGGGATGATGTCCTTTAGGTGACAAAGACATTAAACAAAAACAAAAAACAGTCTAAAGCTAAAATTGCTCTAAAAAAATAGTCTTAAAAAAGGCTGTCTTCCCGAATATCCCTAATCTGTACCTTCTTATTAAAAACATGTGGACATTATTTTTCAGTTCAAAATTTAGAGTAACCACAAAATAAACATTTCAAAACCTTTTTGTGTTTTCTATATAAGAAACTATTTAACAGCTTAAAAAATTAATCATGGAAAATTTAGCCTCCTGAAAATTTGACCAGAATAAAATGATATTGCAATAAATTAATATCCTATATAAAGAAAAATAACCAAAAACATTGCACATAAGACAATTTTTTGTTCGTTTTGTGTTAAACAGCCTCTAGATAGTTCTTCCTTTTGCCTGCATAATCTTTGGAGGAAAAACTGTGAAGTGGATTGACACTAAAAACATGTAACTGGAAACAGCCCATTCTGTAACTACATTGCCTTGTCTGTAGGAAAAGTCATTGGATCAATTTCCAAAAACTGTTTTGACTATTTAGGATTGCTTGGCAAACATCTGGTTTTTAAAAACAGTGTCTGAATATAGGAAGCACTGCCAACCCACCCCTGCCCCCACTGAGAACACCTTGCCCCACTGAGATTATATCCTATTTCCAAAAGCACTCCTTTCTCTCGTTCTTCGAATGCATTGTGGCATGAAGTTGGAAAGGGGATTGATGTGGGTAGTGAGTTTGCTTGGAAGCGTGTTGAGCTATAGTTGGGCGTGCGTGTGTGTGCACTCACATGCTTAGCTGGGAGCCAAGTGGGCTCTCAGCAAGTGAACAGGGAGCCAATGTGAAGGACGGTTTCCATATATAAGTTTCTCTCTTTGATATGGCCCTGGTTTTACTTCTGCATATTGACTTGGCCTTTGTAAACATGATAGAGCACCGATTGTGCTCTATCCAATTAGCCCAACCTGCGCCTTGGTCATAAAACTTTATGCAAACGACTGCTCACAGGCTTTGCAGTCCAGGGAAACAATGATAGGCTTATAACTCTTAAAGATTTTTTTGGCAAATTGCTAATAAGAGCTCTTTTCTTTCTCACAAGACCTTCAGCTGATGGAAAAGTAAAAGAAAAAAACAAGGACTGTAGTCTCACATAGGCAGTGATGATGACAGCCCCATTAATAACATGGATCATTAAAATTTATAAAAAGCTATTCTTAATATAGGATATAAATACATTTCTCAGGCAGAGCTATGAAATTTATAACCTTTTTATTGTCACCAGAGGACCTTCCTACTGCTCCAGCCCTGCCACTGTCTGCCCTCTATCATAAATCACTGTGTGGTTAATAACCTAGATTACAACTACCAGTTGCATTTACAGAATTAAATATTGACTATGTGAAAATGTTATTACATTTTTACTGATCGGAAGACCACAGAATAGCCCTGCAGGACATGTAGCTGGACAGAAATATCTGTGTAATCTTTGTTGGAAACACAGTTAAGGGGCACTCGGTAACAACTGATACAGTTTGGAGCAATGAGGAAGGAAGGGAGAAAGTGCTAGGTCCTTAATTTTATACCAGGCCAAACACATCAGAAGGAGGCCGTTATGCTGAAGCATTGCACCTTCTTTTCAAGTTAGGAGGCTCCAGGCCATGTGAACGATGTAATTGCCAAGCTCCAAATGTTAGAGCAATACGTTCAAAAGCTATAGTATCCATACAGAAGAAAGATTATTAAAAATATTGGTGGAATTCAAATAAGAATCAGATATTGTGCATTACTCAAGCAGACACATATGAATTTCTAGTTATTTGAAGAGAACCATTGATTCCCAAATCTCTAAATATTTGAGAGGTATCTGTCCTTCACTTGAGAAACAATCGGAACAAAAACTTTTGTCCCTAAAGAATAAGCATTCCTAAAAACACATATATGACTGGTTAGCATATCCAAATGTTCAGGAAATGGTTTGATAGCTCAAGAATGGTTAGCAACCCCAGACTGGGCAACTTAATCTAATGATGTTCATGGTTTGAAGACTGAGTACCATTTGGTCAAGTTAATAGAAAGAGTTCAGAACACACACACACACACACACACACACACACGTACTGCACTGAAAAATGATAAATGGGCAATTGAATGTACTTATGGCAAAAAAAAAGGAAATCCAGCTGAGTCATCCATGAATTCTAGCTTTATCCTGGCCTCTTTTCTTAAATCCAAGGAGGACAATTAACTTATCAAAAGTGTAATGGCGAGCCAGCCCTGATGATCTAGTGGTTAAAGTTCAGCATGCTCCACGTTGGCAGCCCAGGTTCGGTTCCTGGGTGCAGAACCACACCACTTGACTGTCAGTTGCCATGCTGTGGCAGCGGCTCACATAGAAGGACTAGAAGGACTTACAACTAGATATACAACTATATACTAGGGCTTTGGGGAGGAAAAAAAGTGTAATGGCAAGGCTTAATTGCATTTTCTTGGGACTGTAAACTTCAAGTAGCATTATTTTTTTCTATGCTTTTTCAATAATTGTCATCTTACTTCATTGAAAACACTAAGACCAAATGTTTATTCTGGAAAGACTCTTTAAATTATTGTCACTATGAACAACATGATTTAATAAATACATAAACCTGGAAGGTTTAATAAAATTAATCTGTGAAGTTTTCAAGTTTACAACCTTGAAAGGAAGTATTAACACATACCATTAAATCAAAGGAAATCAAATGCATCCTATCAAAAATTAGACAATAACTACCTCATAAAATGTGATATTCCAAGTATTTTATAGTTAGATACAAATGAAATTAATGACCCTCACTGTATGAAAAGTTGGTTACATAACCACACAGAGAAAGGAATCATTTCAACTGCCTTAGAGTTGATAAATAAAGTGACTTCTTTTAAGAGACAATATTTTGACAGTACACCTTACTAGAATATTTTCTTTGAGACAAATGGAAGAGTAAAGAAAATGTAGATTTTACTCAGTAGTCTTATGTTTAATTGTAATATTGGTGTTTCTTGAAAATTTTGAAACCATGTGAGTGTGTGTGTGTGTGTTGTGGAATAAAGCAAATAAGTAATAATATGAATGCTATAGAAACAACATTTTTAGTAAAGAGAAAATGAATAGAATTGTAAAATCAAAAGTTAGGTCCTGTAATACAAATTTGAATTGGAACTATTCTCATGAACTCATTTTTTTTCATTTCAAGAAATATATATATTTTTCTGTTTACTGGAAAGACCTAGACGTAACATCAACCTGGCAGCAGTGAGCAGACAGTGCATCACTGAGGTCTCACCATGCTACCCCCAGGACAGCCAACAAGGATCCTTGGAAAAATGGCTGACCCCAGGTGTGGGGAAATTAATTTACAAGATGAGGCTGGGATGTCTTTCGTGCCAAGGAACAAGAAATCTTTCAAGGACCCCAGAGTTGTATTAGAATGAGCATGAGCAATAGGAAGGAGTTCATTTTGGTCAAAGATGGGACGATTTAGTACCACGAGGTGAGGCTGTACTCATCTCTTCTCTGTTTCCTTGAAGATTCCCAGAGGAATTAGGCCTCCGCTACTCTCTAAAGATGTAAATTGACCAAAAACCTAAATTCAACTTTTCACTGCTTCAGAGTTTACCATCTGAGTATATTCTTTGAGAGTTTGCTGAACACAGATGGCCCTTCTTCTGGGGTAAGGTCTACAAGGACATAGAGGCTCAAGGGAATGGAAGGGATAAGTGTCTGTGGAGTTCTACTAGTCTTTGGGTTGCAAGTAAAACTCCAACTCCACCTGACTAAAGAGAGAAAAGTGATGAAAACTTACTAGATCCTGAACTGTGAGTGATGGCTAGCCCTGGTTTCACACAGGCTCAAATCACTCCCTTCTTGAATTTCATCTCTGCCTCCTCGATGGTGGCCCCATCTTCAGCCCAGGAGACCAAAGGATGCCTGCTGCAGCCCTGCCCTCCTTCTGCTGGCCCTGCCATCTTTCAGAGTCCAAGCACAGGTTGCTTGCATCTCTTGGGGTCTGTCCTGGACACATTGGTGACTGATTGGGAACCACTGACTTGGAATGAAGCCCAGAGTCAAAGGTGGGACCTCCACTCTTAGCCCTGCTCTCCCACAATGCTCACAGTTGGAGGGATGGTTCCAGAGGTTCCAGGCAGGGCTATCAGTAGAGAGGGAACAGACTGTGTGTGGGGAACCAGAGCTGACTGGAGGAGCACTGATTGTGTAGGGCAAATGGAAAAATCAGAATCCACTCTGCAGATTGCTGCCCAGATCCTTCTAGTTCTGTTTTCTCTGATGGGGAAACAGAATATATACAGTTTTGAAACTAAAATTAGACATTTTGAAATTATATCCCTACTCAGTAGGAAACCTCACAATTCCTAAAAACAGCCACCACCACAAAAACTACTAGAATTCAGGGTCTTTTGAATAATCTGGACTGATGGTAACTGAAAAATGACTCACGGTCTTAATGTCAGAAAGGGAGGGGTTATGAAGAGCTTTCATTCAATGAGTTAGATTATACTCTATTTGATTTGCTTCTAATAATTATAGATCTTCATTTAATTATTCTGGTTAATAATTGGGTTATTGTCTTTCTCTAAATTCAGAGTTAAATTTAAGTGAAATCCAAAGGAAAAACATCTTGAACGGATTGATAATGAAAAACTATCTTGTAAATCAGGTCACTTTCTGTGTTTCTCTCTCTCAATTTGTATGATTTTTGTTACTTTAAACCTAATGAACTGTGTCTACTTTCCTTTCATCTCCATGACTAATTGCAAAAACATGAGGTAATTCTTCAGGTTAGTATCATCAGTTGTCTTTAAGGAAGTCGCAACCATCTGAATTGACTGGAAGACAATACACTGCCTGCGTCCCTCTAGGATTCATCTATCTTCTCATCTCTACACCTGTCTGTACCACATTCATTTAGGCAGTTTGGAGAAGAGGTTGAATCCAGTCTTCTGTTAGGCAGATTCTACTCAATTCTCAGTCTTTCTGCTTAGGACTTGTGTGAACTTGGGCACACCACCCTTAAATTTGGGGAGCTCAGTTTATTCACCTATAAGACAGAGAAGCCAATATGTGTAGACTTAAGGTCAATAAAAGTGCCTGGGATCTAGTATGTGCTCAATAAATGTTACTCAGACCCCCTGAAAACAAAACTCCAGGAAAACTTCCCTGAGAGGGGGTGGGTGGAGAGAGTGGAACATGATGAATAGTTGAAGCAGTCTGATTTGTGGATGGTTGAACTGAATTCCCCTAGGGAATTACCAGAGCTGACTTCAGGAAAGTAATAGTGTGTTGTTCCTCTGAACTGGCTCTCTTACTCTGGAATCAATGAGAAAATAAAAGCATAATCTTAACTGAGGGAAAATGGGTATGTGTGTATGTGTATACTCATGTATGTATGTATAAACATCCAGGAATCAACTACTTTTCCTTTGAAATCAAATTATTTACTGCCCATGTAAAGAAGTCTCTTTTTCAGAAGTGGCAATACACTTATACCTGGTTTAACACAAAACAATCCCTTGATTATTTCAAAAGATATCAAATAATACTTTGACTATATTGACAAACCTTTCAATACATACATAACCTATTCTTGGGAAATAAGTAGACCTCATATTTTCATCACCCATATGAAAGGTTTGAATTTATTTCATTTATACCACAACCCCCTCCTTCCTTCACCCTATTTTCCTTCTAATATATTCTTCCAATGTCATTGTATTTCAAATTCTGGTCAAAGTGTCATTTGGTGTTTATCTTAATATGTATTTTTTCTCTTCTGAGTCACAGAATATACGAAGGTTATAGTGACTTTTTAATACAATTTTTCTGCTTTTACATGATTTATCAGCGTTTTATATGTTTTTTATTTTCTATGTAACAGTTGTCAAGATTTGTCAAATTCCTCTCAAAATAAATTTTAAAAAGAAACATCAGTCCCATTTTTTCTCCTTTGTAACTTCCCTCTGGAGCCCTCCATCTCCTTGCTGCATCCAGACTGCTCTCTGGACCATTCCGTGCATCATCCTGGGACTTCAGGCATTGTCTCTGCTGCCTGCCTACACTGGATCTCGTTTCCTGAAGGCTGTTTTCGATTTTCTTGATTTTCATGCTTGTTTCTGTAGAGCACATGCTCCACGCAGTGTTGGTAGTAGTGCATATGAGTAAATCTGTTGAGTTCTCAAAATGTCTGAGAGAGCCTTCAATCCTCCTTCACACTAGACGACTAGTAGAGCTGGATATAGAATTCTAGGTAAAAATGGATTTCACTCAGACCCTTGCTCATGCTCATTCATGATCCACCAGGACCATTCTCGACCATTTCTCCCACCTCTGGACTGTTTTAGAATCTTTATTCACATATTTCTGAAAGTTTACAGCAGTGAAAGTGTTTTATTTTTTTTAATCATTCCTTGTTCTGATTGATGAATGGAATCATCATGTAGAATCTGATATCCTGTAGTTTCTGTAATTTTCTTATTCCCTATCCTACATTTCTCTGTTTTGTCTTTGATTAGTCAGATAGTGAAACTCATTGATTTGTCCTTTAATTTTCTCATCCTTTGTTCTCCTATTTTCCATCTCTTTGTCTTTTAGTCTACTGTATAAAAGATTTCCTCAATTTATTTTCCCATCCAATTGTTTTTTTTTTAAATTTCCACATACATATGTATATTTGTATATTATGTATAGACCTAAACATATTTGTAGATTATATATAATTCACATATAATTATACATTATATATATGAATTTCCCAGAACATTTTCTTGTTTCTTAAATGTTTGTTTTCATAGCATCTGGTTCTTAGTTTATGAATGAAAAGTCTTCTGTGAGGCATCTTCTCCTCCCTGCTCTGTCACTGTTTACTCCATGTTTGTTTCTTCTCTGTTAACTATGGTCTCTGATTTTCTTCGAATATCTGGTGCTTCTTGGCTCTCCATTCATATCTAAGAGAGGGGCATAGAAAAGTCTTTCCAGGCTCTGGACAGAAGATGGAGTCTGGTTACTGGTGGTTTTACTTTGAGGTGATGGAGGATTGATGGGTCTGCTTCACTAGGAATATCCACATGTCAGCTTCTGTGTGTCTTTTCTCCTATTGCAACCTGTTTCCTCCGAGTGGAATTATTCATATCTGCTGGGGAAGGAAAACTGAACTTAGGGAGTTGATGGAGAAGAGTCCATGAATCTGCATGGTTTAGGAAATAAACTTCCACTTAATTATCTATCTGGGTACAGTTCTGACCTCCTGTTGCCTAGAGAACTATGACCAGTGCCATCCCATTCAGTGATCCCGGAGAGCACCTCCTCCACACTGCCTGAGTGGAGAAGGGTGGTCCCTGAACGTACATGCATAAGCAGGGATCTGGGGGTGCAGATGCTCCATATAAAGATGGGTCCAGGAGCCAGCCTGGTGGCATAGTGGTTAAGTTCATGCACTCCGCTTCGGCGGCCCTGGTTTGTGGGTTCAGGTCCCAGGCATGGATCTACACACTGCTCATCTAGCCATGCTGTGGTGGTGTCCCACATACAAAATGGAGGAGGACTGGAGTGATGTTAGCTCACAGCCAATCTTCCTCTCCAAAACAAAAAAAAAAAGATGGGTCCACTTTTCAGGAACCTCTGCACTCTGCCTTCAGCAGTATCTGGTGTCTCCATTGCCCATACCCACCAGGCTTTGAAGCAAGAAACAACCAACATCTTAACAGCATTTTCTCCCTACTCTAAGCAGTTAGGGTCCAACTGTCTCTGGTGAGCCTCCATCAGTGACCATTTGTGACAGACGATGTTGTTCAAAGATGACCACAAAAATATCTCTCGTTCCACATGCTTTTCCAGAACTGGGCCACTGCCCTGTTACTAGGTGAACTCCAATTCTCTTCCCCTTGAACCTGAATCTATGCATTACTTCTAAGAAAACATTGCAGAAGTGTTGCAGCATGAGTGTAGGTCAAAAAAGACAATGCAATTTTAGCCTTAAAAGCAGAAGAACTCACCTGTGGAGCCCAGAGCTGCCACGTAAGAAGTCTGATTATCCTAAGGCTACCATCTGGGAGGAAGCTCAGACAACATGGAGAGGCCACGCACAGGTGGTCCAGATGACAAGCCTGGTTGAGGTTCTAGCTGATACCCAGCATCAACCGCCACATACGTGATGAGTGAGAAGTCAGATTCCAGCCCCCAGGCTTCAAGTCACCCTGAACTTTCAGATCTTCCCAGCTCAGGCCCCAGGCATCATAGAGCAGAGGCAAGCCTTATTTTTCTAGATTCCTGCCCCAGAGGCTCTGTGAGCACAGTAAAATGGCTGTGGTTGTACACCACTGTTTGGGGTCGCTAGTTATGCAGCCATAGTAACTAGAACACCACTCTTCCATCCCCTTTCCCATTTCCAGTATTTTGTTGACTTTGTCTGTCATCTTCTTGAGTTTATACTTTTTCATATTAGTGAGTTATAGGGAGGGAGTAAAAGTAAAAACTTGTGTTCAATCTACCAAGTCAGTCCATTCATTCACTTCTACATCCCCAAAGTGTATTTTGTATTAATTTAAGTTAGCATACATTTGACATATTCAAAATCATTTTTTGGACGAAGGAAGAAAGCCAAAAAAAAAAAATTGCCTGCCATGGCCATTAAATTAAAACCCTCAATCCGTAGCCTATCCTATATGAAATAATGGAAATTGCTTTTTTTTTTAATCAATGAATAGTTTATTGAGGTTGAGCCTTCCCCCTTCTCTTACTAGTAAAGGCTTTTGGGAAACTTTGCAAATTTATCCATGCCTCTGAACTTTATTATCTGACCCAAGATGAGCATAAACTTGAGGGAACTGTTCCCTTTAGTCCATTTCCCGGAGATCTTCCCTGGCCCCTGGGAAGACAGCAAGTGGGGTGCAGCCCGGTCACCTGGCATGGGCTCCACTCAGTGCCCTGATTGATGATGGCCGGCAAAAAACTGATGTGGCTGAGCCATCTATATTCATTGTGGAGACTGACACCAGGAAAGGGTAGGGACTGTGTTTGCTGTTCCGTGATCTGTTTTACAGAGTGTGCACAGACATGACCTTACAGCCAGGTATTAACTTACATGCTGAGAGAACGTGGCCCATGTTAAATTATGTCAGGTGTTTGATTCCAGTCATACTTTAGAAGGGATTTACACCCTCTCCTAAAATGCATGCCAAAGCAGCATTTTTCTCTATATTATAAAATTATATCCTACTACTACATTTAATGAAATAGAAAAAGAAGAGCACAGAATCAAATCAATACCACATATATATGATAATCCTAAATAGAGATACATAGACATACGTGTGAACCAGATAGGCACATTTAAAAAGGAATTCCATGTATTTAACGTGTCAATTAAATATGGCTTGATCTATCTATATATATATAAACTATATATATAGATCCATCCATTTTTAATGGCATGTAGAATGCTAGCTTTGTGGCATATTTTTCCTGGTTACCTGGACTTTATGTATAAAGACTTTATGTTAAGGTCACTTTTACACTTCTAACTTGAAAATTAAGTTTGAACTAGTTAGGGAAGAATGTTTTCTTCCCATGTATAAAAGCAATGCATTGCCTGCATAAGCATAAAGCAGATTAAGTGAATTTTAATTGTTTTTTTTAAATTTTTTATTCTTTTTTTGCAAGGAGTGTTCTGAGAATGCCAGTGAATGATCAATGCATTTTCTAAAATGAACCCCTCCTTCTTGTCCAAACCCCAAAAGTAAAGTCTTTAAACATTAGAGCTCAAAGACATCCTTTTTCTACATCAAAAAAGAATGTAAATTTGGCTCTAAGAATTTGCCAGGAAAACTTTTTAGCACGTACATTCATTTAACAATGTTTTACTTAATACTTTTGCTTCCCAGAAGCCCTCATACGTTAACCTACTTGAATACACCCCAAGACATAAAATACTGGACCATTCATGAATTTATCTCTTTCCGGCTTCAGAGACGCTGCTGGTGTGGTTCCATCAAAGAAGCAGGCAGAACAGTGTTAGGATCCAAGCAAAGAGACCCTCCCTCCATCCCCCCAACGATCTGGACAACTTCCTGCAAATTAAGAATTATAGGAATGTTCAGAAATACGGCTCCCCTTTTCCTCCAAATCAAGGGAGCTCCAGTTATACTTGGAATCTCTTGAGGACTAGAGGGTAGAGATGGAAACCTTTCTAACATTAGGACGAAACATATCTGCCTACCTAAAAGAGAGAACATAATACGACTTGAAATGACGCTTTCAAGTCTGACAATTTATGTACAGTCCTAAATCTCCCTGACCATTTGTTCGACCTATGATGTGGTGTTTAATTGAAGTCTGTTGCAGCTGAAAATACAACAGGAACACAGCCCAGAGCCCGGTCTAAGGCTCTCCCAAACTCCTTGCGATGCCCTCGGCTGTTTATGGAGATGTGAGTTCCCTGTGTATTCCGCAGGAGAAACTGAGAAGACGAGTGTGGGAAGAGAGGAAAAGTCCCGGGATAAAATAACCGAAGGTCTTATTCCATGCAGGGACACGTCTGAGCGACACAAATAGCATCGCATCTCCCCTGGGCCGTATTTGTAGTCCAAGAACTGTTTTAGTGTAATGAAAGCACAAAATGAATAAAATTCTCCGTCTCTCTCTCTTTCTGCTGGAATGGAACGCCGGAGCCATCTGCCCTCACCAGTGACAACATGCTGCTTATTCAAATCAGGGTCCTTAGCACAAAGGTGGCTTCAGTGGTCTATGCAGCTTGTTTCCCCAGCAGGAGCCCCCACTGTGTCTGAGCTTTTAAACTCTCTCTCAGTGGCAGGAGAAAGCTGATGTTTGCAGCACAAAGGGGACACAGTGTCATCTAATGTATGCGTCTTTCCTGCGGAATCCTAATGGTGCTGTACCGAGGAGAGCTTACACAAACCTTATAGGAATTAAAAAGAGACGTTTATTTCATTCAGAGAATGCAGTGACTTCCACTTCTTGTGCTGCTCCGAGCCTCGGCTTTGAAAGGGCCTTTCACTGTGCAGGAAGAAAGCGCGGGTGCAGCGCCGAGGGGACATTTCGGAGGCCAGCCTCACACGCCTAGCAACTCCCGGCCGCGCTGGTTATCCAGTGGCCTCAGCCGGGCCTTGCCGTCCCTCCTTAATGGATCGGGTTAATATAAACCCACACCGCCGGGGTTTGTGTGGCCCCCATAATGAGGCCGTTGTGGGCTTCCTCTGCTCTTGTGTCCCATTTAGGAATGTGTGACTCCACACAGTTCAAAGTGTGAGCCAGTGAAAAGAGCCACAGTCACCCCATTAATGATTTGTAAGCAGATTCTCTGGAGCTGCCACCACCTGCGCAGCCTCTGAGGCTGGGAGTGGGGTGTGCTGAAGCTGTGGGTCCGCCCAGAATCAGGACGGGATTGATGCTCCAGAGTCAGAGACGTCCCAGGGAACACGTCTATGCTCCTTCCAAATGTTTCCATGAGGAAATAGTGTCTTTTGATTTCGAGAGGGCATTTCCAGAGGGACACGAGAGGAGATTTTTAAAAATGAAAATACAAGTCATCCTATATTCGTTCTGGCCAGCAGAAGTTAAGATTGTTAAAGGTGGATGGCAAAATGCAGATAAAAGGGGTGTGAACAGGCAGTGGGGTATGCTGGACATTTCCGAGCAGCAGCAAACATGTTTGTAGGTGTGCTTTGCCATGACTCTGGGCCTCGTGGAGGTGTGCTTTGTTCTCCATCCTTGACCTTTCCCTGTCATGATGGCCTTCCAAGGCCCTGGGCTCATTCCCCATGGGGAGATGGGACCCGCCCTGGTTTGGGGAGCGGTCTGGAAGAGGTAAATTGTAGGCATGCATCTTTTGACGATGTTTTTCATATGTTGTTCCTATAGGCACAGCTACTGCCATTGAATTGTCAAGAGGAGTTAAACTTTTAACTTTCGTTCATTGGAGACACGGAGTCCTACGAGTTTATTATTTCAGGGAGAGGACTGTGCGTGGAGGGGAGTGGCCGCTCACTGATTGCCGTCAGACCCGCAGGTTTACCACGGGGCAGGGGGGTGGGAATATACTCGGAGCAGGTTCTCCCCATGAAGGAGAATGCATCCAACAACTGTTCCTGAGTTGTTGGCTTTGGAAGGACAGCGGGAGTGGGAAAGACAGAGCAGGAGGGGTGGAGAGAAATCCAGAAGGATGGAAGGAGAAGACGTGAGAAGAGGAGGGGAGGTAGTGGGAACAGACCCTCAGGTGGACAAGTGGGATCCCAAAAGAGTGCCCATGAGTTTGCCCTCTGGTGATACCCCATTCCTGCACAGAGGGGTCGCCATGTTCCCCCAGACAGGGGCCAAAGGAAAGTGTGGAGCCAGGCCAGCCTCTGTCACCCTCTCTCAATATCCCCCATCATCTTGCACCAGGAAGGGCCCACCAGGAGGTGTGGCTGATCTTTTCTTTTCTTTTGCTCCTGTGTGCCCTCCTCAGCCACAACTGCTCTGGATCTTGCTCCAGACTGCAGCACCAGATGAGCTGGCCAGGCTTGTACCTTGAGAAAGGACAGGAAGCTGCCATCTGGCATGCGCAGCCCAGTGTGTGGTTGACTCTCCCCTTGCATGTCCTGTCCCTTCAAGCCTTGGGTTGCCCAGCTGTGGATGACTGACCACAGCTGAGGATGCCTCCAGCAAGTGTGGCAGCCTGATGGTTCCTTTCCAAGCACACTGCTGGTTCCAAGGGGGACACATCTTCTGGAAGACAGTGGTTCTAGCCGTCCTGGCCCTTTGCCTTGCTTGCCCTCTCTTAAAGTGACCATCGCAGACCCTCACCTCAATGTCTAGTCATTCTCCCCACAGGTGGCTTTTCTCCAGGACTAACAACTCCTGGGCAATATGATCACAGAATAACAGCCTATGTCTTTGCAGATGCACTTGGTGCCCATCATCTGCTGTGTGCTCTGCTTGACCACAGACTCTCCACTGAGGCTCATTTCCAAGGCATAGTAATTTGGGCATGACTCATCCATCTACTGGCAAGTGCATGTGCATGTGTGTGTGTGTGTGTGTGTGTGTGTGTGTGTGTATGTGTGTCTGTAGGGGGGTGTTTAGACTTCTAATAATGTTGATGATGTACTTAGAAGTGTTTATTTGGAAGTTACATAAAAATACTATGCATACTTGTGGTTTGAGGTTAATACAGATGTCATATTAATATTAATATCTTAGATATTTGAAATATACTCCAAATTATAATTTTCCTTTAGAGCAGTGTCTGCAGAGAGAGTATTCAGTATGCACCTGTGATTATGGTCTGATTAACAGTGTGAAATATCGTCTGACGTTCATTGAACTCTCACCATGCATCAGACACCCTGCTAAGTGCCTTCCGTCATGAGCTCATCTTTCCCAAACCACAAATGACCATGACCCACGTGCCGCTTGGAGGGTCAGGGTGAGTTCTGATTCTGGGTCACAGAAAGTTATCCTGGGGAATGCCAGGAGCTCTACCTCCACCCCTTGGCTATGGAGCAGGGATTGGTGGTGTGGTTCACCTGGATCCCTGGAAGATCATTGTCCAGTGCTCCATCCCCTTCCCGAGGTCAGACCCTCCTCATGTCCCAGCAGTCTGGAGTTTGTGAGGTGGTTCCCAGGAAGCACCCCCAGGCTTTGATACACAGGGTCCCAAGTTGACCTACTCCCGGCACTGTGAAGGTGCAGGGGAGAGCAAGGGAGGAAGCAGCCTGTACACTGTGGGGAGTTCTGAAGGGCTCATACCCACCCAGATCTCTAGGACATTTCTCATTAGGTAGTTCATTTCTTTATCATTTTTTCAGGCACAATGCCCTGAGCCGGGCACTGTTTAGTCAAGTGTCTCACCCTTTGGGGACACACAGTTTAGTTGTGTTGGAGGATTCTCCTCAAGATCATGAAGCTGGGGCAACCTGGGGGCTAAGGGCTTGGATTTTGAGCCAACTTCTCAGTAGACTTCTGAAAAAGAATTCTAGAAAGTCTTCATAACTGTGTGTTCTTCACATGTGATATTTCCCCCTCGTTGCATGTCTCCATCTGCAATTCTGGGGGTAACATCTGTACACGGTACAGGGTTCTATGGAGGTGAACTGTGGGGCGCATTTCCTTGGTGCCCTGGAAGTAGCCCCAGGTCAACAAACGTCAAGTCAGTGGTGTTAGGAAAGAACAGAGCCAATCTCGAGAACAGGTCTAGAAACAGTTGATCCTTCTGAACTGTGATCTACGCTTGACAGAACTGGACCTGGAAACAAAACAGGGGCTGCTCCCCAGGCTGCTTCTGACCTCAATGCGCATATCACTGGGGGATTCGGGGGCTTTTGCTTAACAGACCATGACCTTGGACGTAGGATCCTTTCCTTGTCTCATCAACAACTGTCTTCAAATGTATACGCAGTAAAATACACTTCAGCCTGCTCATCCCAACTGTATAGAAATGGAGGAATAAGGAGGACACAGAGCTGCTGTTCATTTGCTCTTTCCTTGTCTCACACAATAAACACACTCTTCATTCCTTCCTGCCCTCTGGCCCCTCCCTTCTTTCATCCTCAGCTCCCTGAATCTCCAGTGCAGCCTCAGCCATCCAGGAAAACACAAGCCCTGCACCATTAACTGCAGGCTCAGAGCGACCGCTGCAGCAGAGGTGATGTTCTTAGAAGTTTTAGTAATAACTTTAGTCTGTTTTAAAATCTCTAGAAGTGGAACATGGTACTATATACTTTAAACAGAGATTATTATGGATTATCACTTAGTAAGGTGTACTTGCCTGCGTCTCTGAGGTTACGTCATACAGAGCAGGCTGGTCAGGCACTGCTGTACTCAGCTCTTTGGAGACATCATGCCTTGTAACCTTTTCAGTGTCAAGCTTGTGGGAGTGTGTGTGTGTGCGTGTGTGTGAGAGAGAGGGAGAAGACCGGATGTAAGGAATAGCTCATTGTTTGCTGAGATATTCACTTTTCTAAAGGCTTCCATCTTCAGAAACCAAATGAGGAGGGAGCCTTTGGATAAATGAAGTAGGAGCATGGGAGACGAGCAGAAACAGACCCCGTAAGGACTACATAGAGTGCATTCTCAACATTTCCACGTGCTCCCTTAGGCTCCGAACTAAACTCAGAGACCTCGTCTACATGTGCAAATCTGTATGACCTGGAACCAGCAATGGCTGTCCTGGTGCCAGGAAAAACGATGAAATGCAGTTTCTGCTCAAATTTTATAAGCGTCTGTGTTCTTAAACCCTACAATTTGGGGAGGGGAGAAAGTCGGTTGACACTTTCTCTACTTCTGCCTGGGCTAAGAGTTGGCGATGTGAAGGGAAGGATTCTGGGTGGGAGGTTGTAGACACCAGGGCTCAGAGGCAGGGCAGATCCACGCATGGGCTCAAGACTAAAGGTTTAGCCATTGCTCAATGTTCATGTGGTCAGATGTTATTTCATTAAGAATCTGGCATTTCATATGAAAATACAGCATAGAATACAGGAAATAGTCTGGTTCTGTGGGGATGTATATGATCTCCAAGTTCTATTTTGTGCTAGAGTATCTTGCTTTCATCAGTGGACTATTAACTCTGCCTGTCTTTAGACTCTAATTTCTGGAAGGTGAAGTGTTTTGTTGGAAAGCAATGGGTTCAGACATAGATAGCCATCATGGCAGCCTGCCTTTTCCTCTAATGCGACACAGGAAGCAGATGTCAGATGTTTTGTTTACCTCACAGGTCTTTCATGGGGAACCTGCCCTTTCTTCTCCCCTGTGGCCAAATGACCCTGTCAGTCATGATGCACTGCCCCCTCACGTCTTGTGGAAGGTGGGCGACATGACCCAGCCTTGGATACAACAATACCCCTCTGGCAATGATGCCTGAGCCAAGGATATTGCACGGGACCCAGCAGGGTTCATCTGAGATCATCTCTAGCATTGATGGAGGGAGGCTCAGAGAAACAGCCTCCCTTTCCACAGAGGTTGACTAGCTGGGTGGATATTTTTTTTCTGGCTACCCTGAATAAACCAACTTATGGTGGGAACTGATGAGATCAACACAGGTGAGAAATGGAGACATAAATGCAGAGAGGAGAGGGGAGGAGAGGGGAGGGGAGGGAAGGGAAGTTCACACAGGTACCATGCGAGCTTCCAGATCCAGTCCTGAGTTAGCTTCTAAGCTTCTATCCCTGCATCTGAACCAATACTTTTGCGTGTGTATGTGGGTGTGTGTGTTTATAAGACTGAAAGCTCGCCTGCACAGTTTACTCAATGTCTCTAAGCATGAGTTGCCACTTCTGTTATTTTTTGAGAGAATGGACTGCAGTATCTCAAGATTTTTTTCCAACTTTGTAAAATAAACCTTTAGAGGGGAAAATGGTAAAAGATAAAATGAGATTTAAAAATATATATATCTTTAATCACCTATCTAAATGTAATAATGGACTGAGATAAAAGTATCATTTACACTCATAGGAACACTATCGGCATTTGCATTTATTAAATGCTTCTTCACTAAGCAGGGAATTCGTATCCACAATACTTAATTTACATTTTACTTTTGGCAATTACCAGGGTCTGTCTTTCATTATATATATTTATGCAGGAATCTAACCTTCCTTCTTGGTAATTTCTTGGAGGACAGGAACCACATCTTAATCACCTTTTCATCACCTCACTTTTAGCCTTGAGCAGCCACAGTTCCATTCAGCAAGGCTTCATGAAGCACCTGGCTTGTGGTGGGAACTGGAGCTAAGACAGGCTCCTACCCTCAGAATCCTGTGCTTTCCCCCACTCTCTGCTAATTCCCATTGCAGAGTCGATCTCAGTTTGGATATGCTCAGATGAGAAGGCAGCAGCTCCTCCATGACTCCAAAAGCATCTCATATGACGGTGTTAACCCCTGAATTATTCTTTCTCTCAAAGTGGGTCATGAATCGTTTTAATTGAGTGTGCCATTTCCTTCATGGTTCTGTTTGCTGCCTTGGATATTGCAGGTTGATATTAAATAGCTCAGCAATATTGAAGGCCCTGGCCATCTGCACAAGCAACTTTGAAGCTTACCTCAAATGTGAGCCCTTGAATTCCTGTGAGTCCCTTTTTAAATGTCATCACAAGAATTGTCTTCTAAGTTAGCCACTTAATGGTTTGCAAATAGAAGTGGTGCCCTTAATTTAATTCATGTTGTAAACCAGCCTTTATGTTATACTCAATTATATCTTAAGGACTTATTTGCCAAAAGTATTTAGAGCCCAAGGGCTTTCTCTTCTTGAGTATAAAGGATTTGATGTCTATGGTCCTTAATAAAGTGGGTAGCAATTATTAATATAGTAATACTTTATTAGTTTAACTGAACCCAGAGATATAAATGTTTCAAGATTTAGACTTATAACATTAAAGCCAAATTAAAATAAGTCCAAGAAAAAGTCTGTGAACTTAATTTAGTTGAATTTTACATTTCTAAAGGAGAACTGGTGATTATTGTTAGTCCTAGTGGTTAAAAGAACAGTGCTTAAATTTGAATTTCTGGAATTATTAGTCTTTCATTAAATCAAAATGCCAAAGCCAGCAAAAATTGTTTTGAGTACAAAATAGAGCATTGTGCCAGTGTTAATGCTTCCACGAGGGTCGACCCCCCCATGTTAGAACTTGCCAAAGCCTTTAGTTCCCCAGTGGATGACGAGAAACCGTAATTGTGGGATTTCAAGTTACAGTGAAAGGAAATTGCACGCTTGCCCTTCCTTATGTGTAGGCAATTAGCAAGCCATATAAAGTTTAGTTGGAAGTGAAAGACTCTAAGTCTTTGAAAAACAGAACAGCTCTTAGCCATGCGGTCACTGAGCCCAGAGAGAGTGTGACTGTGCAAGCTGCCCCCTTGCTTTACTCAGCCCTGGTGACAATGGCCATGGGGGGAAAGGGTGCTCTTTACATCTAATTATTAACTTCATATATGGATGCTAGGCTGAAACACCTTAGAAGACAATGACAAGGATTTCTAAAAAAAAGAATAAATACATAAATAAACCCAATTCAAATGTCTCCATTTTTAAATATCCTTCCAAGAGGTGAATTAAAAACCTCTGTGGAGGCATTATTCCCTACTACGTTATTTGAGGTAAATGGAAAATTACAGACTTTTCCATCGAAAAGGGGCACTGTGGGATTCTTTTAGGTGGTTTTGCAAAATCTCCACCAGGACCTCTACCCAGTCAACACCTACTTAAGGGCCTTTCAAAGTCACAGACATGGTAAAGGACATAGGTGAAGAGGGGACCGCATTGTTTTCCTAATGCTTCCTCAGCCTTCAGTGGGGTGTTTTTTAATAGATAGTGTTTATTCCAACATTTTACGCCATGATCTTTCTCATCTTTGTGAGATGACTCCTCTCTGTTTAAGCAAAAGTTTTGCCTCCACGGTGAGTCTAGTGTGACATCTGACCTCTCACAGTGTCCTATAAATTGGGCATCACAATGTAGTAAACATGAGAAGAGCAAAATATAGTTCTGAGTGACCAAAGCAAGATTTTAATATATAAATATAGTTTTAATTTTAAAATAGCTATAAATACATTTTTGATTTTTCAAAGTAGCCATAATAAGCATGAATTATTTTTTACATTCAGAAAAATAGTATCCTGTGTCTGTGTGTGTGTGCGCGCGTGTGTGTGTGTTTGCAGGAATTAAAGCGCATTAGTTTAATACAATGAGAAAGCGTCAAAGGGCAGAAGGCAGCCGAACTTTGCCTCCCTCCTCTGGTTTGACAAAATGAGGGGGCTATTGCTGGTAAGATAAGAACTACAAGACTTATAAAATGTCAGGAGAGGGAGAGAGGAGCTGTCTGAGCTGGTGGTCTAGGCCACAAGCCCAGTCCTGAGAGGAGGTTATCTGCTGAGGAAAGGATGAGTCTGCAAGTTTGGGGATCTCATCCCGGGCATGGCTCACACCAGGCACAGTACAATTGTATACTTCAGGGAAACCGCTGTGGAGGCCCCAGAAATGCCCCTAAGGAGACGCTGAATTGCACCTGATCTCCAGGCAAGTAGATGCGTGGCTTCTGGGCTCCCAACCACCACTGTCAACACCTCCTTCCTGACACTCTTCCACTCCTTGGACCCGGAGGATGATGTGGAGACCAGATGGGCTGACACCTGGGGTGGAAAGTTAAGATTTTTTCACACCAAGTTGAGATACTCAGGGCCTGCAGAAATACCCTGACACCTTCTCATGGGAGATGTGGTTTCAGGGTAGAGCTGCTATTATTAATCTATTCCTAGTTTTCAAGTCAACTAAACTGATGTGGAGAAGGTATTGTGTGAATAAACCCTGTGTTTAGGTGCAGTTGGGATGACCTGCAGGCCAAGTCAATACATCAACTTCAGCCCAACTGCATCTCAAAGTTGCCCCAAGCCTTGAGCAGCTGAATGGAAACAGCATCCATCAGATCCCGGATTGGTCCGAGATTTTCCCAAACTGTTTGCCAAGATCCAAGTGACAGACAGTGAGATCCGGAACTCGGAGGCACCTCACTACTGAGGTGGTCTCTCCTTGTCAGCACTAACTGCCCTCTCTCCCTATGGCCGCTGTGTTCACGGGAATTCTCCCAAACTGCATTTACTCTCATACATTTGTTTCTTTTGGATCATGTCTGGGTCACTGATCTCTTTGCAGACAATTATATTGTCAGAAAGGTCACATAAAAACAGTTTCTTTCCAAAATGCAACAAAAATACACAATTTTCTGGAGACTTATAGAGGGACTTCACTTAAGCCACAGCAGAACCACAGAAATGAGGGCTGATGGCTAAGGGCCAACAATAGGCTACTTCTGTTTTGAAACCGAAAGTCTTCTGTCATGAGAATTTATGGTAAATTTTCCAGCAATGTAAAGGAGCACCCTTAAAAACCCTTCCAGACAGACTAATAAAATGGAAGCTCATTCAAAAAAATGCTCTCTGCTTTCATGAAAAATGATCCACCATTAAAACTGCTGGGATTCTCTGAAAAAGATGAAGAAAAGAGGCTAATAAATTCTGGGGGAAGACCTAGGTGTCCGAAATGTCAAAGCTGAATAAAATGGACAGCTGAACCTGTGTGCACAGCGAGAGCCCTCAGGAAGAGAGAGAAGGACGTGTGCACCAGGCTGCAGAGCCCGCAATTGGGGGACACGGAACAGCACACGCACTGGCAGTGTGCAAGCACTCTCAGACAAGTTCTGTTTAATCAGTGTGGATACAGGCTCCACAAGAACTATAGAATACTGTTTCAAGCTCAACAAAATCAACCTATATACCCCTACTCTACTTAATGACTGAAGAACGTGTCGTTTTCCCCTCAACAGTGGAAAAAGCACAGAGACATAAAATAGTGTTAAAGATTTCTGTGCAAAAGAAATGACAAAAACTCTCTTATGTGAGTCTCTAATTAAGCACAAGAAATATGTATGTATAAATATATGCAATACACAGCCATTGTATACACAACCTTATACTGTACACTCATTGGACACATAGAACACATTTTGTCAGAATTCAAAAAGTATCATTTATTTGGTGTTGCATAATGCAACAAGTAGCAATGCAAATAGCAGTATTTCAGAATGTGGGGACAGATGACATAGTCATGATACTATAAAGATTATTGTGCCCAATTTCCCAACCCTTGAATTTGCCTTAGTTTAACTTAAGGGGAGGGATTTCCTTTGAAATCTTGCAGCATCTTGAAGAAATTACTTGCAGGTGAGAAGCAGATATAAGGGGGCCACCATGCAGCTCTTGCCACAGATCTTCTGGGCACACAGATGCTTCTGCTGTATGCTTCCCACTAAGGCGAGGCCATAGCTAGGACGTGGGCTGAGTTAGTGATTACTGGTAGTCATGAGCAATCAATGCGGATAGATGTATTTTTGTCCGGACAATGTTTATGTCATGTTTCAAATCTATGCTAGTTGGCATCTGTGACAGTCACTGGGATTCAACTCCCTGCCTCACTTTCTCAGGGCCAGAGGAACATCTTCCTTAGAGCATCACTTTGTGTGCTCATGCAAGATAAATACTGGGGTCCAGGAATGTTCTGTGCAGCCAGGTATAAATGTGGTACTTTTATTTAATGCCCAAAGCATTGGCTTTTGTCATCGTTGTGTCCAGTGTAACCTGCTGGGATTACAAAAGCATTATGAAATGTAGTCCCCTTTCCCTCAATACACCTCCGCCTGCACTCCAGGCCCCCACTCCCTTGGTCCCCAGAGGGATTTCCCCGGTGCACAGGACCAGGTCATCTTGTGCCCTTTGAGTCTTCTCTCTGGGACACGCCCTTGTCTCTGCTCTTTGCCCATCGCCTGAAGCTCCAGGAGGGAGAAGTCCCTCACAGCAAGGTGGCTGCCCCCTCCCCTAGGCATTAACGTGGAGGAGCGAGCCCTCCCTTCTTCCGGTCCATCATGCCAGCACAGGTCAGGCGCTTCTCTAATTCCACGTGGCACAGCTGACACTTGACTACATGCTCTAGAAAGGCTTTCCACCAAAGTAATTCCCACTCAAAACCAGGAAAGATGAGGAAATAAGTACCAGCTTCTGGTGAAAGATGTAGTTGTTGGGGAGAGCCTCCTGTAAGAACTATGGCCCAAGATGGAGCAAAATAACCCCCATCTCATGCAGCTGAGACCAATGACCAGCTTCCACTGGCTCGACATAGCTTTCAGAGTCTTGTAGGATAGTGCAGGACAAAGGCCTGAGCCTGAATGTTACAAAGATCTGGTCCAAGACCCAGGCTCTGCTGCTTGCTGTGTGGCCTTAAATAAGTCACCTAATCATCCTGAGCTCATCTATAAACTAAGGAAAATATCTCCTAGAGTAATTACATATGTGCGTTATCTAGCTGCTCACTTGACATGTAATAGAAGTTCAATTTTTATTAGTTGTCATTTCTTTCTTATTATCAGTTTTTAAAAAATCCATTGGTTTTCAGAAGGGCTGAAGCTAAAAGACTGGCATTAGCAAATATGGATGATGTGCAGCTACCTGAACTCTCAGGGAGCCGGCGAAGGTGTGGGTTACAGCAGCCACCTTGGAAAACTCTTGCGTAGCCCCTGCTGAATAAAAACGAACGTATGAAGATTCTGGGAACGAGTGATCACACTTGAAAGACTTCAACTTAGAGATAACTGTGATAGAAACACATGTTAGTGTTGAAGGAGACATCGTCAATAAATTAGTTTATGTAGATTTCAGTGTAGTGATCAGGAACAAGGAAGACATATAAGAGCTAGTTTACTTGCGGGCAAGACAGGATCTCATTCTCCTCTGGTTGGAAAAAAAAAAAAAGAGTACGATGGAGCTTCTTACCATTTAGTTTTCTTTTTGTTCTCTTGGATTTAAAATGAAAACAGAAGGCGCTGAGGTGAATCTTGAAAGAATACTCTAGTAAATTCTATAAAGGGGAGCAGATGGTAACATAACTCACAGTACAGGCGTTGGATTGTACCTTTGTGTCTGTGTTTCTTTGAATGGTGCTCTGTCAAGTATTTTCTAATGTAATATCATTTAACTGACATTTGTCATCCAATTTACAAAGCTCCCTTTTGAAGAAAGGGATAGTCAAGTGAAAGTGTATCGCGTAACTGATGTTTCTTGGTTTTCAACAACTATCACTATTATGACATAATTGAAATAATTCTAGCTTCCAAATCAAACTTTGCTAAGAATGGTACATCATTTACCTGGCATGCCGACTAAATCTTACCTAACTAAATGGGTCCAGCCCAGGTGTACCCCTCTCCCGGAGGCCATCCTTTATCTCCTGCCAGCCTGTGTCAGCTGAAGCCCTGGGTTAGCCTTCCTCCTGCTCCCGCCCCACCAGTGGCCCCATCCTGTCCCCTTCACTGCACAGTGGGATCCTCAGGGTAGAAAGGGTGCTTTTATCTCTAGGACCCACTTCCTGACTGGATCGTGAGATGTTCTCTATAAGGTTTGTTGAATAAATCTCTTATGGAATTAATTAATTGATAAAAGAAATTAGTCACACCTAGCCTTTAAAATCTCAGAATATCAAATGACAGCCAGCACTAGGCACCCTGACCTAGCACAGATAAAAGAGACAATGAAAGCAGATTCAAGTGCAAGAGAAAGAGAGGAACCGTGTGGAGAAAGCAGAAATGATTAAGGATGATGTCTACACTATGTGTGTGACAGTTCAACTCACCAACAATAGTGTGAGCCCCACAAGGCCAAGAGTGCACCTCAACCTGGCTGGGCTTTGATTAGTCAGATTAAGTAAAACAGAGACAGTCTGTGTGGTTGAACACAGGCTGATGAGTGGAAAGTCAAGTAAGGAAATAATAAATGTATAAAATGAAATTAGTTAATGAAGGAAAGGAAGAGAGGAAGGAAAGAAGATGAAAAAAAAAATAGAAAACAGTAAGGGAAGGATGAGAAAGAAGACCATGGCCATTCCCAAGACTATTTTCAGCAGGGCGCCTTGGACCATATTGGGGAAAACCTCTAGGGGAAGAGTGGGGTGGATGTGGCCAGCAGAGCATCTCATCAGAAGGGGGATCCATTCTTGTCTCTTGGGGAATCTTCTAGAAGAAGTGGAGCTCCTTTTCCTAAGTCATTTTCTTTTCTGTTGCATATAGAGACTATTTCTGTCTATGACCTTCTCAGAATTGACATATCAAGTTAAGTGAAGTAGCAATGCAAATAGTGCAATGTTAGTTACTGCTGCCACTCCACAGCTTCTAGTAGTGTTAGTTCCTCAAGAAAAATAACAACAGGCCATGGAAGCAGTATGGGTGTTTATGGGGGTCCCAGGGGACATGAGAGACCTAACCTTTTGGGTCTGAAAGGACGATATGGACTTGAACACTTTGCCCCAGGATTGAGTACCTAGTATACACGTGTACATGATGCTCATGAAGGATGTGGGGTAAAAAATTTACTCTGTGCAAACCACCTAGTGCCACACATCACACTTATTAAAAAGTTGCTCAAGCATCCTATATCAATATTGAACATATGAATCATATGATACAGTTCAGCCCAGGAGAGAGGCTGGAAGTTGTCTATCAATATGGGGAGCAAAGTTTAACTGAATAGTCATGAACATAGACACAGCTTCTGCACACGAGATAAATGCTCTTGTTTCTGAATTTATGTCTTGAGGTCTGCAGAGAGTGTTTAACGTGGGCAGCTCTGAGCCAGTGCCCAATGGACCAGCTCCCCTGTCCCATCCTTGGCTCCTGTCTGGTATCATGAGCTGCCTTTGGACCTCGTCCACCATTAATTGCAACGGGTACTGGGCAAAGTGCATCCAAGGAACAGAGTGTCAATCTGAATTTAGGTACTGGGCAAAGTGCATCCAAGGAACAGAGTGTCAATCTGAATTTAGGTACTGGGCAAAGTGCATCCAAGGAACAGAGTGTCAATCTGAATTTAGGTACTGGGCAAAGTGCATCCAAGGAACAGAGTGTCAATCTGAATTTAGGTACTGGGCAAAGTGCATCCAAGGAACAGAGTGTCAATCTGAATTTAGGTTGGACTTAAGACAAACCTTGACACTGTTTCATCTTTCACTTGGTTATGCAGCAAATGCCCCATCAGCCTGTGGGTGTCTTCTATAGGAGGAGGGATGCAGACAGCCTGGACGCTGAGGGCCAAGCCTGAGCAGTGTGAGGCATCTTTTCAGCAGTTACTTGCATACTGTGTGACATGTCGCCTCACTTTCAAGGATATTAGTGCATTCATAAATATTTAAGTGCTAGTCATTGTGATCTTGTTAAGACCAATGAACTTTCAAACTCAGCATGATTCATTGATATGTTTTGTGTTTTCATTCTCATAATATAACTTCTTAGGAAACCCACCATTTCCTTCCCCCCACCCCCACCTCCTTCTGACAGAGGCTCCCTTCCAAAGAGTCAGAAAATTGGATTTGCTGTGTCAGGGAGATAAACCCAGGAAGTATCTCTTTGTGCAAGGGCTTTGGCTACCTCAGTGGAACCGCAGAGGAATCACCTGGGACAAAACACAACACTAAATGCCCTCTCTTCATTTAGCAAAGACAAAAGGTGTGGCTAAGAAGGTCCACATCAAAAGACACTGGATTACTAATCAGGCTAATGATCCCATAGGCAAATCCCTAAATCCGAAGTCACCATTGTGTTCCCACCCTGGACCACTAACTGAAGTCCTTTTGGCCTCTGGCTATTGAAATCCTGCTCTTCACAAGGTACCCCCGAGAAAGGGGCATTTGTTATTCTACCTTGTTCAAAGACTGTTCCTGAAAAGCTTTCCAGCTTTTGTTTCTCCTTTTCTACTGAAAAAGAAGAAGGCAAGGCTGAGTTAAATGGATTAATCACCCCTTCAGTATAAGGGGAGACGGGTGGGAAGAAAGCTAGGGCTTGGTCTTTATCCCTCCTGGAGCTGGGGAGCTGAAGCTTTCAGATGCACATATCCCCTTAATGACTTAATCACCTCATTAGCTGACTTGCAAAGGCCACTGGTAACTATGATGGGCGAGTCCAGTCCCACTCACCGTCCAGTGATTAAGCGAGGATTCTGCTAAGAAGAGTACCCCTTGGACTTTCAGATTTCAGAGATAAAACACTGGCAAAGAAAAACCAAAATAAACCCATTCAGCAGGAAACCTGAAGTGACCATTATTTTAAATCCCCTCTTTGAAACCTTAGGCTGAGAGGCATACACGTCCACACACTGCCTCCCCAGTAGCGGGCTTTTCAAGGTTCCTTTCCTCTGCATTCATTTCCATTTCTTTGATAGTTTGCTTTTATTTTTAAAGATTTCATAATTGCTTTCCGTATCCTCCCCAAATAAACCTGCCTCTGCAAGCGTTATAAAAAGCCAGGTTGTGTAGGGGAAAAAATGAGAAGTAACAAACAGGATAATTCCTTTCCTGAGGACTTCATGATTCTAAATATTAAAGCTGTCCTGGACATAACTGCAGGTTCCCCCATCTCTCCCTGTTGTGCATCTGTGGAGGAGGGAAATCTACAGGAAACTGGGATAGAGAGAACCCCAGGGCTGAAAGTCCACCAAACCGTCCGTGTCCTTGGGGCTTGTAAAGTCCTTGTGGTCACCTTTGAAGTCTTTGTGGTGGAGGGGGTGGGAGGGAGGGATTCTTCTGTAAAAGGTGAACTCCAGAGAGTGATGCACAGTGAAGGTTTAAAAGACACGAGTGGGTGGGAAAGAACAGGCCTAATGTCGAGCCCTCCCAGAATGTCTGGGGGACAAAGATTCGCCAGGGGAACACACACCTTCCAAGTCCCTTTGTTCCTGCTTCTCCCAGCTCCTTTCCAGCACAGACTTGCACTCAGTAAGTGTCTCTGAGCAGAGTCGTGGGTTATCACTGTCTCCCTCCATCATGACCATTGTGGAGAGGCAGGGCGCCTTGAGAGAGGAAGCTGGGTACAGGTATGTGGGTCTTGTTCAGGGAACTTCCCCTTGTGACCCCAGTGAATGCCCGTGGGTATTCATCCTATTAGAGAGTAAGGGCCATTTTTCACTCACTTGAGACCAGCAGAGTGCCCCACGCTTCCCAAATTATGCAAGAATGGCCTTGTGGCCAGCTTCTGTACTGCTGTTCCCACATCTTGCATTTCAAAAAATTTTTCCTGAAGAGGAGTGTTTACTGCCAGCAAGTCACAGAGCTATTCTAGGAGTCCCAACGTGAAGTGGAGACAGCTCCTCAGGGCTATGCTGTCCCCACCCCTCTCCCTCCAGCTGTGATGAGAAGCAGGTTCCCTGGGAGTCCAGGCTCAGGAGAATAGCACCCAGGAAAACTCTGAGCTCCAAATATCCTGATGGTGAAGTTGATGGTGACACTCAGCCCTGGAGAGACTGACAGTTGTCTGTAAATTCAGAGAATGCTATTGAAGGGAACAGTCGGTCATTAACATAACATAACATAACCACCTCTACATGTGAGAAGGAGACCTAGTTCTCCATCTGTATTGCGGGGCCTGTTGGCAAGGCACTTCAATGACTCAAGGAACAAACATGTGTCCACTTACTGGTCAAGAGAGCCATTTCACTATGAACCCAGCCATTCCTCATGGGACCCCTCTGGGAATGGTAAACTAAGTATATTCACGTGACTTTAGAAGTGTCACTGATTCCTGTGAGCAAGTGAGCATTGAAAAGAAAGACAAAATCAAGTCCCAAGAAAAAAATGTTGGATTAAACCAATCTTAAAAATGAAAGAAAACAAAAAAGAATGACCTTTCTGTTTTCCAAAAGACCAGTTATCACCAATAATACAAACACAGTTGAAGTGAAATTTAGTGGCCATATGGATATATTGTGGGTGCTCATATATATACGTTAGCTATAAACTACAGGACCTGAGATATTTGACTATATTCTCTTTGATATTACAAACACAGGGAAGAACTCATCTTAAGAAAAAGTTTTTGCAACAAATAACCTTTACACCAAATTTTATCCTAGTATTCTAGCTTGTGAAAAACACAGCTATGAAAGATTAGATGTCGCCTACCTCATCTCCCAGGGAGAACAACGGGGAGTCATTTCTTTTGTTATAAACACACCTAAATATCACAGCTGCTTTACTTATCAGAAACTTTTTTGGGTCCAGGGGACATAAGCAGAACCTTGATATTACTTAGTAAAACTTAGAAAACTTAGCCCATCTCTCGTTGATAGAATGTTGCCTGTTTCATGTCCTCTCCAGCCTCCAAATCCTCCCCAGGCCACAGCTGCCCATGGTCCTGCTGCTGAGCTCGCCCTTAACTAAAAGGGAGGCTAAAATGTCCCTTAAATTGCTTTATTTTCCCCTTAAATTCTCTCCCATCAAGAATAGAAAAATCTATGTAGAATTCCAAATATTTTGTGCAGATGCTCTGCTCTCCAAGGGTTGAGCATAGCTCCTTGCTTCTTACTCGTGGACTCTGAATGGTGACTTCCTTCCAAAGAGGACAGTATGGAGGGGGATGTGGGAAGAGTACATTACATGGAGAAACCTGACAAATGGGACCTCAGCCAGACGATCAAGGTCAACACCAACAGTGACGAGTCATGCTGATAGTGTGTGTCCTTGATTTGATGTGATGAAACCGGCACTTTACCTTTGTGGTCTTCCTCCCGTGAACCCAGAACTCCAGTCCTGGATAATCATGAGCCAAACATCAGACAAAGCCCAGGTGAGGGGCACTGTACTAAACAGTTGACCAGAAGTCCTCAACACTGTCAAGGTCATTGAAACCAAGTAGAGTCTGAGAAACTGTCACAGCCAAGATGAGCCTGAGGAGACATGATGCCGTGGTATTCTGGATGGGATCCTGGAATGGAAAAAGGACAGCAGGAAAAACTAAGGAAGTCCAAATAAAGTGCCGGACTTTGGATAATAACAACCTATCCACACTGGTTCATTAAGTGTGACAAACACACCTTCGTAATGTTAGCAATAGGGAAAACTGGGTGTGGAGTAAACAGAAACTCCCTGTAGTATTCTTGAAACTTCAATAAGTCTAAAACTATTCTCTTTTTTAAAAATATTAATGTTAAAAAGGAACTTTACTCAGGACAAAATGAATATCTCATATCAAAGACTGGTCACTGTAGTCGTACTTGGATACCATTCCTTCACTGGTGCCATTAAATCCTCTGTTTTTACTGGACAATTCCAATTCACCTGTGCGCGTGCTTCAACATTATAACTAAAGTATGTGTGTGTGTGTGTGTGTGTGTGTGTGTGTGTGTGTTGTCTTCTACCAGCCACTGGTGAGTTTCTCAGCATCCCTTCTGGGCACATCTCATACATAATTGTTCCCATCTGTAGCTCTTTAACACAACCCAATCAGGCTCCATCCACACCAACCTTGTCAAAGTCATGCTGCCAGGGTGAGTGGAGGACACATTTCTGTCCCTGTGACCATCTCAAGGGCATTATTTTCAAAATGGAGTCATTATACACTTCTGGGCTGTGCCATCTCCTGCCAGGACTCTGCATGGACCACTAACTGGATTCCCAGCTTCCATGCTTGTCCTTCTCCCCACAACCACCACCAAAATTGATTCTTCCCTCAGCAGCCAAGAGGTATTTTATGTACGTAAATGAGATAGCATCTTTTCACCTCCTGAAACATCCTGGTGGCTCCTGCTGCTCGTAGACTAAGATCAGGGGCTTATCATGGTCTCGGGTCGTTTATGGTCTGTCTGCAAACCCAGCAGAGACCCTCACTCACCACTGGAAGGCCCCCGGCCACCTTTCTTACTCAGCCTTTGGGCCTGTGTGTTTTCTTCAGTTGTAAATGCCCTCCTTCTGTCCCTCCCTGCAGAATGACATCATATCATCACAGTTCTCAGGTCAAACATCGTCCTTCTCCGATGGACCCCTTGAGCACGCCATCTAACGTGACTCCAGTTGCTCTGTTTCATCACCTGTTCCTTCCTTCACCTGCTTCTCTCACCATATAAGTTCCAAGAAGTCTTGTCTGTCTTGTTTCCAACTGTCTTCCCAGTGTTAGGCAGCATACCCGGAGGACAGAAAGCATTTAATAGAGAATCCTCAAGTGAATGAATAACCGAATGGATCCTTTTCTTCACTCTGATACTCCTGAAGGTATTGAAATAAAATTCATCCTTTCAGTCCCAATCTAGCATCTTAGAAAAATCATCAGTCCACATCACCTTCATTGATACTCTTCCATGCACTTTCCATGCTGGAGTTTTTCTAGTAAGGTCAGTGGAGATCCTCTGATTACAAAAACTCAGAGCTTCCCCTCGGTCCTCTCGTCTAAGATGCCAGGGTTTGCTCTACTGACAGTGCTTCCTTCTGCCAGCCCCAGTTTCCACTTCTTCTGCCGGTTTTTTATGACCTTTGTTGACTAAATAAAAGCACTACAAAGGTCTCTGTTCTTAGCTGTCCATTCAATCTTAGTGCGCTCCCTTATAAACCTCAAAACCTCTACAATGATGATTCAAACTTTCTCTCAAATCTCAATCTTAAAATTTTAACCATGTGCTTAAATCTATACCCAGGTAACAAACCTGTACCTTGGACTCAAAATATCCCAAACGCAATTCAACAGGTTAACTTTCCCATCCAGCTTCTCCTGATTCTGTTCCTTATGCTGCGATGCTCAGGAGTCTGGTGCCTTCTTTGACTACCCTTCTGCCTCATCCACACTCGATCAGGGTCCAAGCCCTGGAGACACTGCCTGCCCTTTTTGTCATATCTGCACCTTCTTCCCACCAATCCCCACTGCCACCATCATTTCTCAGGCTCTCTTATTTGGACTATTATAAAGATCTCCAAATTCACCCCACTCTAGTCCATTCAGAACACTATTTCCAAGTGAATTCCCTGACACTGAGCAATAGGAATCTCTCTTTCCTGTTCCATAAACTTCTCAATTTCTTTACATTCCCTACATTGTTCAGTGAATACTTCTCAACAACCTGAGGACTAACTTGCTGACCCTTAGCTGTCAATCTCCCCGGTACCCTGTCCACTCATCTCTCCATCAGGGTACACTGGACCACTCACCGTCCCCCACATATGCACCCACTGTTCCACCACAAGATGTCTCTCCTGGCTGCCCAGTCGTGAGAGTCTTTGCTCCTTCAAGGCAGATATGATTGTACATCCATCATGAAGCTTCTCCTGTCTCCAGGCTAATGTGATCCCTCAGCCCTTAGGACCCCAATAATGCACTGTGTGCCTCTCTCACAATCCTTCATCAGCTTTTTGTAGAGCATCTTCTTGTTCGTATTTTATCTTTTCTACTAGATTGCAATGGTCTTGAAATCAGGAGACACATCTCTCTTATCTTTCCTGTCCTAGGAGGGGCTTTGGGCAAGATTTCAACTGATCTATGCTAATAAGGATCAAATTAACCCCAGGGAACTACTCCCTGTTGTATCACACATCTGATGGCAAAATAGACATATAAACCCTGACTTTTCTTGTGTGTGTTTGTCGTATGTGTCTATGCTGCTGGTCTCACTCCATTGTAGCAATGATCGCCTCTTCTTTGAAAAAACATCATTTTAGCAGATGAGTGTGTGATAGAAGATTTTAGTTATTTTCTTTCAACTTGCTAATTTTTAGAAATTGAACACAGTCTGGATCTTTGAAGTAAGAGGGATTTTGAAACAGTCATAATAGGTGATTATGTTTACTGTTGAAACTGTCTTAACAGCAGGCACGGGTGAGGATGAGTGCTCCAAGGGTCTGTCTCATAATTCAAGCTGAGAGATAAGTCACCATCGATCAACCCAACTCACTCATATGGCACCAGATGGGAATTTATCTGCAGATGTGGTCACAGTGTCATCTCTTCTGTCTAAACGTGGAGAAATTACTGTGTCCTTTTTGGTTCCATTAGCATTTAGGAGGACATTTTCATCCTCGAGTTCTATAAGATATTATGAATTGGCTTAAAAGCAAGTGTGCAGCTGAGTAAGCTTTAAGATGAAAATGTATCTAAAGGGATTAAGGTAACATATGGTGGTTCTTGGGGAGGGAGCATCTCAGATTTAAATGAAATCTGTGTTTATAGCCAAAAGGCAATGCCTCTAAAAGTCCTTCCCATTCCCCTAAGACCTAGAGGAGCCCTGGCCAGACCAGGGAAGCTAAATGAAGTTTTTCTTTCTGTGAGGTGCTCGGAGTGACATGACCGAAACCTGCTGTCCTTGGTTTCCTATTGAAGACCCTCGGAGCAGGAAGGCCCACACTTGTTTGGAGGGGCTAATATCCGATGTGAAACAAGGGGCATGCCTATTGTGCCTGTCACCAGTGGCTCTATTAGAAACATTCAATGCTTTTCCAGAGCTACATGGTGCGTGATGTAATTCCATTTTCTCCATGACCGCAGGAAAGGGAAATCAGGTAATTAAATGTGAGAAATCAGAGACTGGGCTGGGGAGCCCTTTCTGCTCAGTTAGCTTTCTCAATGCAGCTGCCCAGCTGTGGCCGCCTGGGAGGGCCTGGGAGGACGGTGGGGGTCGCACAGAGGCTCCACGCTGCCGGACGCACTGCGGAGCGCACACAACTCGTTGTCAGGATCCAGCAAGCCAGCCATATCCTGCTCAAGTGTCACTACTTCCCATCAACTTGAAAAGCTCAGGCGGGTGGGGTCCTCCGTCACAGGGACATGCTTTATGCTCTTGGGCTGCATTGTCTGGGGGCAGATGTAGTAGCCTCGGGGGCGTGGTTGGAGCCCAAAAATGGACAAGAAAAAAGGCAGGAAAGGGGGATGGGGGCACAGAGAGGGCAAAAAATGCTGCTTGAACAAGTGACTGAATTCAAGTAGGGAGTTAACTCTGCTGTGGATTCACCTTTTCATGGCATTTTGTATACTTTCTACGGCCTTGGGTATCAGGTCTATATTTTTAAGATGAAAATAGTCTGGAAACTCTTTTGAAGCTGTTACAAACACTTAGACCTCCAAAATTGCTATATAGAGAAATCACACATTGGACTTCAAGAATTATGAACAATTTTGGGACCTGGACCTGCCCAGTGAGGACCCCACAGTGAAGCTGCTGAGATCGGGGTTGCCTGGAAGAGCAAAAGTAGTCTTCCGGTTTCAGCAGATGGCTTCTGAGGGCCCTTCACCTGTTTTATTTGGTTTTGTTGGGTTTTAACACAAATAACTATGTTTGACATTTCAATTTAGTTCTTACAGCTTTTAATACATTTTTATACTGTACTCTTCTGCACATAATTTACTTCCCAGGGTTTTCTTATAATAATAACTATGATGGGAAAAAATGTTCTCATTTATGTGTAAATTTTGTTAACAGTGTAATTTGCATAATCATATTCTCCCAAAATTGTTGTTTTTAAGTTTGCATTTTTAAATTTTATAAGCGATCCACTATATTTCTTTAAAAAAAAAGGCCATTAAACCGGACGTGAGGTGACTTAATGATTTTGGTTTTGAAATCAAATGGCTACAGAGATAGTGAAACATGATGAGGAGGAAATTGGGCCCTAGAGTAACACATTCGAGTTTGGATATATTTGCATTTAAAATACTACAGTACAATTTTACCTGGATTAAGTTTTACCAAAATGGAGTCATAGTACGCCCCACTCTCCTCAACTGAGTAGGGAAAGACCTGTGATTATGTACTATGTAAGCTGGCAGCTTCTGTGGGACCACATGCCATTATCCAAGCAACAACTGTCTTCAAGAGGCATTATGGCCTAGTCTTTCCTCTGCTCCAAACGTGTTCTCATACCTTTGCTTAACAGATCCCTGCCGTGCTGGCGTTGAGCACAGTGAGGTCCAAGTGGAAGTCTTTGCCTGTTGAGCTCTTCCCGCGCCCCAGGCAGGCGGTCCCGGGGTCCCTGTCTTGTGTATTCCTGTGCTACCGTACTCACTCACTCACCTGATTGCATCCTGTCTCTTGTTTGGATGCTCCATCCCCTTCCAGACAGGCGTTCCTGTCCCTAAGGGTTAGAGATAGATATCTCATGCCTCAGGCCCAAGAGCTCACCGAGGCCTCCAAAATGTTTGTGGGCACACTTCGCTACTGCTTTCCCATTGCTCACACATCTTTGAAGGAGATCCTCACTCTGAACCCTGTAAATAGCCAGGAAGAGTAAAAACAGGAGCATCATTTTGGGACTGTCAGCTTCAGAGATAACATTTTGAACCTAGACTCTGCATTCGTTATCGATTATCTGTCAAAGATTAACTTTGAATTTATTTCAATAAAGGAATAAAAGATAATTTGTTTTGCGTCACATGTTTAAAGCCCACTTTACTTTCTTTTGCACCATCTTTTGGGGTGGAGGT
Source organism: Tapirus indicus (assembly GCA_031878705.1). Lineage (NCBI taxonomy): Eukaryota > Metazoa > Chordata > Mammalia > Perissodactyla > Tapiridae > Tapirus > Tapirus indicus. Next base: position 142,627,565 of record CM062921.1, read on the forward strand.
TCCAAGGCTGTGGCCTATGGCTGCCCCTTGCAGTTGTCAGCAGTGTCCTCGAGTCCAGCTTGGCTGCCTTCTCCACGCTCATCCTCACGTGCATGTCTGCAAGTAGAGTGCCGTTGTGCAAAGTTGGAATTGAAAACTACCAATTCATGAGTGTTTTTAAAAGACAAACAGACCTGCTTTCTGATACTGTTAATACAAAATGTCAGCTGGGAGCTTGATTTTAGGGTTGAATACAATTACTTGTTCCTGTATGACTTGACACCTCACAGCTGGGAGCCAAATTTGGTGGAGAAAACCAAATTTCGTGTCGTCCTGCCTGACATGAAGTCAGACGGTTTGTTTATGAAATCTGTTTGAAATGTGCAGTTCTTGTTTCCAGGTGTTGTACATCGGAAACTGAGGTTCACATGGTGTAACTCAGAAACAAATATCAGAGAAAGTGGAGCAGAAAGCATGTACTGTGGATCTTCCAGAGGAATTCTGAATATTTATAATCTCCCCAACTCTTTTGCAAAACTGCCAGAAAATGATGTGATTTCATGCTCACCCATGAAAACATTAACCATGATGGGCCGTGAATCCATAGGTTTCTATTTAGAGCAGCAGCCAAAAATGATACCTTTAAAGACTTGGCAGTATTTTTCCCATTTTTTAAAAAGTGCCGTGTTACCTAGGGTAGGAACCTTGTGAGTGGCTGGCTTGATAAAGACTCGTGAGTGAAGGACACACCACATGCTATTTAGGACACTGTTTTCTATCTTATTTTTTTGAGGTGGGAGTGAATTTAGTTGTTCTCAATATAAAATAATAAAATCACAACTGTGCCTGCGGTGGACAGGATAGACAGAGCTTTCGTTCCACAGCTTTAGCGGGGGCATATTTCTTTTAAACAGGTTTTCTGTCTAGCTACCTATTTGAAAGGAGATTGAAGGTGAAAACCTTATGAAACCCACTGCTGTCCTCGCTGAGCCAGCTCCGGGCCAATGTCAGCCTGGAAGAGATGCACTCGCCTGCCAAGAACAGGACGGCGCTTCCTGCCATGGCCGAGGACACTTTATGAGGCACACATTGTTGACCTCAGCTTCACCGAGAACAGAAACTAAGGGCTACTAGTAATGGCTGAGGGAGTTAAGGCCACCTGGCTATGAAGTCCACAGTAGGAATTAAAACCAAGACTGGGGTGAGTTCTGTTTTTAGCGTCTGTGCCAGTACGTTCGTGTTCTCTTGCTTGGAACATCGCAAATCAAATGAGCAAACAGCAAGAGGCAGCATCTCCCTTGGTCTCAAAAAATATCATGAGAAATGAGGAAATCATCCAGTGGTGGACAGGTGTCTGTACTAAGGAAAACACAGACTTGTCGGTTGTATCGTGGGCTGAGGGTTGGCAAGTCCCCCAGCTCTCCCACGTCTGCACACTTTCAGCACGGTGGGCTGTGATCACACGGCCAGACCAGCGCTCAGAGGGGAGTGAATGGCTCACACACACTAGGATACTCGGAGGCTCGGCAGTCAGTGACCAGCAGCTGCAGCGACAGCAGAAGGCTTTGCTTTATGACATCCCAGGCTGTCATGCACGGTGTGTAGACCTATTAAAGAAAGACGAAACCAAGAAGCTTAAATGTGGACCCGACCTATTTGTATTATTAAAAGACAGACACAGAATAGAATTGGGACACTTTAAAACTAGGAATAATTTATGGTTGAAAAGACAAAGTCAAATACTTCTTTGCTACTAATCTGCATACTAATAGACATCTTAGTAGTTGATTATAATTTCGACATCCGATATATCCACTTTTTAATTTGATAGCTATTGTTTTATAATGAGGTTAGATATGTCCTGATAAAGCAATGCAATTTGTGAGCATAATGAATGATTGAGAAAAAATAAACAAATGTGGACTAATGACAAATTTTTGTATTTTTTTAAAGTTTTTTGAATGCCAATCTCCATCAATTGCAAAGGCAAATTCAGTCTTGAAATATAAATTTTTCAAGGTCCAACTTGACTGGGGACATTTGGAAGAAAAGTTACTTAACATGTTCATTGATGGAACAAGAAAGAAAGAGGTATATTTACACGGCTAGCAGAAGAGAAGGGCTTACCCACCCTCCTCCTCCTGGCCCTTCCCAAACCCATCAACTCTAACATAATTCCTTCTAGTGGATACAAATGATCCGAAAAATCAAAGGTTATTTTAAAAATAGTACCACCAAAATGTTAAAGGATTTACAATGGCAGGAAGTTATCAGCAAGATAGGTAAAAACAAGCTCTGAAAATCCATATGCTTGAGAGTCACTGTTCCGCGTGAGATTTGGGATAACAGCCGGCTTGTGAACCTCTCCTAGCGCCTCCCTCTCTGCCGGGCAGACGTGCACCCTGGGAGTCATTTTTTTCAATGTCTCTGTGATTGTCTCTCTGGATTTTTTGCTGTTCTCTCAGAGTAGCCACCTCTCTGGGTGACCCAGTGATTTTCCTGCACCTGGGGCGCCGAGGGCAAACATGGGGAGAGTTTCAGGCAAGCTGTAACGGTGGGCACCTGCCAGTCACCTTCTGTCTAACTGCTCGCAGTCTGTCCTTTTCATTCTGGCCTTTATGGCTCCCCTTGCACAAATCTGATTCAAATCCTTCTGCCTGATGGAGATTCTTGAAGTTGCCATCTGGCACAAGATCGGGTAAGAGCTGGAAGGTGGGGGCTCAGTGTTGGTGGGCTGGGAGTTGTGGGGTAAATTCCCCAAACTTCTGAGCCACCAGTAGAGCTCTGCCTTGTGCAAAGTGTGCTCTGCGTATTGTCTGTTCCACTTGTGCAAAGTGTGCTCTGCGTATTGTCTGTTCCAACGATCACAGCGGCCTTTCCATACCAACTCCGCCCAACTGTGGACTCCTTTGGGGCGTGGCCTGAGTTTTTCACGTTCGGGTCTTAGGCCACTTCTGGACCCAGAACATCTTGGGACTTTGACTCAGGCCAGCATGGCTCATTCTCATTCCCTAGAGGAGGTCCAAACATCCCCAGGAGAGAGGACTTTCAGAGGGGTGAGGGGTGTGGGGGAGACAGGGCCAATTGACAGCCCCCAAGTCCCCTGCCCTGGACATGTGAAATCTAGAGGTCTTGGCCAGGGGAGAGTCAACAGGAAGCTCATGAGGCTTTGACCTCTGGACGCTTCACTTGCATAACCTCTTTTCAGGCATGGGGAGGTGTCTCAGAAACAGCCATGTGCTTTTATTAAAATAGTAAATACAATTATTTGTGTCATCTGTACCTTTAAATAGACCCCAAACTTACACTGTATAACTTACATTGTATAACCCCAAGAGGCCCGGTCTCTTCACAAATTGGGGTGGGATTTGTTTTCACAGGAAACCCAGGAACTTCTTAGGATGAGAACAGGGGAGTGTAGAAAATGCTGCAGAAGGAACTCCCATGTGCACCTTCCCTGGGCATGGATGGGGTGTGCCAGTAGCTTCCACTGCCCTGGGGCACAAAGACATGAAATGGCCAGGAGCCCCTGCTAGCGTGAGGTCAGGTTTCCCTTCTGAATGGTGAGCTGAGCAATGCAGCTTCTGTGTGTAAGGGACACTCCAGCTCCAAACGGCAACAGGGCATGTCATGCCAAATAGACCTGCTAAGTCACCGCCTCGTCACCCAGCTGCTACAGTAGAAGTCGGCTCCCGTGTCACTGGTTCTATCCAGTGAGCCGCCTGTTCCAGCTCCGTCAGCTCCCGCGGTATGTTGAATTGACGGTGAGTGCACACGTCAATTCCAAAGCTAAAACAAAACCAAACCCAAGTAATTTCATATGTAACTGTGTGTATCTCTTCAGGCATATGATATTATTTCATGTGGCAGTGAGCTTGTAGCCCAGTTAGTTCTCCTGGGCAGGCAGGGGAGAGTCGGATCTGGAGTATTCACCAATTTCTCTGGTGTAAACATTTCCTTCAAGGTTGATCTCAAGCTACCAATGGTTTAACAAGAGGCTCGCAAATCCCTGAACAAGGAACAATTGGCTCTCGTGAGTCTGTCTGGGCTGCGGCCAACACCCCCGAATCTGCTGCCAAATGTTAATTTGAGAGAGGCCCCTCTTCTCGCTTCTCTCCCGCATTCTCATGCAGGGGCACAGGGTGCTTCTCCACAGTCCTTCCTCACCCCCTGGAGGGGGTGGCCATGCCTGACTGCTGTGTGCAGGAGGGAGCAGGGAGCCACAGACTTTGCTTACTTCACTCCTGCCACTCTCCCCTGGCTGCCAGCGACCACCCTGACCACTCAGGGCACAAGGGACTTCCAGGACTTCACAACCAGCTTGACTTGAGGCCAGGGGGCAACAGACCAGCATCGTTTTATGCTTCTGCAGTGGAAACAGCTGTGCTCTCCTCTCGAGCATGATTCGTGCCCGTGGCCTCACTCACAGGAGGATGAAGGACACTGGCAGGTGCACAGGTAGAGCCTCCCCTCCCCATCACCAGGGCCGGGTGGGCAAGGCTCCTGCCCCCTGGATGAGCCACAGGCCTCAGACACGGCTGAGTTACCCTCCCTCCACTGGTGGCCAAAGTAATCATTGCTGAGGCAGGAAACAAGAACAGCACAGGCTTCAGTCGGCATTTCTTGGATGAATATTTAATTGTGGAACCAACGAAAGCTGAGACGAACTCCAGTGTTGGTGCTTGATTGAACTGGTATTTGCATATACTTATACTTATTGACATAATTGCTCGGATCTGTTTCAGTCCACATCTTCATCCATCACTCTACCTGTCTATTATCCATCTTTTCAAAGCTGCTATCTTCCTTTTAGAATAAATACCGATGCCTCAAATTTTTCACTTACTGCCCATGCAATTCAGTGCCTAAGGTGGTTTTAGAGTTCATAATTTCTAAAATAAGGCTCAGAAGATATTGGTAAGCTGGACTTATTTGAATTCTATATTAAGATTAAAGTAATTCTAATGTAAAATTATGCTTGAATGGCATTAGAATTCAGAAATGATGTGGGTCTATGTGGTGAGAATATTTAGGATGCTTCAACTGATAACCTGTGGTATATTTACTTTCATTAGATTCTCTGATGTAAATTTAATTAAAAGGAGAAATGGGACCTGTCCTCTGGCTTGTTTGTATGTTTGTTTGTTTTTATATGTGGATCATAACAGGAAGTCTAGAAATATTAGTTCCAGCCAGACTGCTTTACCCTGACACTGGCAGACACTTGGTGTCTAACATATGAAACTGACTTTAATGGTGATTTTTAATTATCCATATGAAGCTATATATGTGTCTATAGAAAAAATATGTTCCTCTTATTCCTCACTTATTACTATTGTGGTTCCTTTTCCCTTCCAGCTTCTACCCTTCGGAACCCATCATTGAAATCACTCAAATAAACACCTTAAAATATTCATTAGAGAGAGTTTTCACAGACCCAGACATGTTTGGGGAGGAATGAAAGCATACACTGAAATTCTCATCTGGGAAGTTGAGCTGCTGTTTTCTGGAAGAAAAGTCACTCTTCAAAACTGGACCAGTGTCACCATACCTGATTAATCCAAGGGCCACAGACGTGGTGACTGTGGCCCAGGGAGAAATGTTCCGCACATCAACAGGATAACGTGCATCTCTCCTGTCCATCTGGCTCATCTTCCTGAATTCATTATCACCAGTGGTCAGGCTACTTCAGAATCACAATTCGTATGTTATGAATTGGTTGCGAAGACTCTAATGGATATTCATCAAAGCAATTCCTGCACGCTCATTGTCTCCAACATTACGGTTGTCTAATCAGCAACGTAAAAGACCTAGAGAGCAGTGTCCAGAACAGCCAGCATGCAGGTGTATTGTTCCATTCGTTTTTACATCATTTATATGAGACCTGTCTCCGCTGATGTGCTTCCAGAAAGGAGTGCAATGATCTTTTTATTTTACTTTTTAAAATTTTCAAAATGAATTCTTATGAGTAAATGACTGTCTGAAAACCTGGACTATAGTCATGGTGATTTCCACCCTCCCTCTCCTCTTACAGTGCCCCTGCACATGGGGGAGTGGACCACCAGGAAGGGAAAAAGGATGTGCTCATTTTCTTTAAGCAACTAATACAGGCCTGTCCCGGTGGGACGCGTGGGTGGGGCGCTCAGGTTGAGGAGGAGCAAGGGTGAGTTTGTGTGGATCTCTGACCACTAGGGGGCAGAACTGCTGCCCCCGTGAGTGCTCAGATCATCAGTCCTCAGAAGGACTTCTAGGGACAGAGAATGGCAAGGCAGTTTAGGTAAAGTATGGCAAAGTATTCTATTTTATCCAAAGCACATGCTAATAGAAAAACTCTATCTCTTGTCAGGAAACTTCTCCTTGAATGGCGACTTCTTGAAAAAAGTAAGAAACACCATCTACTTTGAGAAATGCAAACTGTCATTATAATTGTGACTTTTTTCAGGAGGGACAAGTAATCAGCATATGTATGTAGCTACATTTACTGTGTTATTTTTCAAGTCAGATTTATGTACAAATGTCAATAAACTCTGATCTTGACGTGGAGAAGCTGATCATGGAGGGGTGTGATCTTTGTCCTGTAAGCAGAGAAAGCTACTGATCAGCAGGGCACCGCTTGCTTTATTCTCAGACCCCAACGTGTCCAGGCAAGCATCTGAGCTCCCTGAAGTGAGAGAGTTTGCACAGGGTTTTCTGGGGAAGGGAGCCCACTTAATTGTTAACTCATTGTCTACACGTAGCATCTGTTGACATTAGTAATGTAATTGCAGTGATAATAAGCTCATTGACTCCGTGTGTAGGGAATAATCAGTCAGGACATCACATCTGTCTTGCTTTACTTGACGGCCCATCTTCAACACTGAATAGACAATATGGGCTCAGGCCATTGTTTCAAAGAAATGAAGCAGCACAAACCTTTCTGCCCTTTCCTCCCCTCCCCCAGCCCCTTTGCCCATCTTCCTTACAAAGAGTAGGGGAAAAATTGTCTGCTATGTCTAACTGTTATTGAACAAGGATAATTTTCAACAGGAGCATAAACATTGCATCTCCAGGACGAGCTTTTTCTCTGTCTCACATGGAGCCTCCCCTGTGTGCCTGCTGACAACTCTAACTTCCCCCTTTGATTAAAGAAAGACCAGGAAGAAGCAAAGGCGAGAGGTAAATTTCAGTTTTAAGAACGAGACTGAAACTGACAGTAGAGGAAGTTTGTTGCACTGGGTCAGCTGCCAGCTGCCTCGTATTTTCCCTCAAGAACTCAGTTCTGGAAAAATATAATGAAAACTCTCTTTACCAGGGTAAAGAATCATATTTTATGACAGGCAGCCCTGCTTACAGTTGTGGATCTTCCCTACGACAAAGAAGAGTTGAGCATGAGAAGGTGAAGTTCAAACAAATAATGTAGAAAACGTGATTTGGTGTTTCTTCTTTTTCTTTTCCCTCTCTCCAACTTGTCTGAGCCGATTTCCCCTTCACGGATGTGGATTCACAGCCTCCCAACAGCCGGCGCCTCGGGCCCCACAGGGGCTGCCAGTCCTTGGGGTCTTCCCACATCACCTGCCTGCAGGCTTCAGGGTCTGGAATTCTCTGTAGTGAACACACACACACACACAGTGAGAGAAAACAATGAAGATGTGAAATATGACCGTTATCTGGGATTATTAATTGTCCGAGATGTCTGTGTCCTTACAACAGAAGAGAAACTGAAAGACACATTGCTATTTGTCTATTTGTTTCCAAATCAGCTGCAGAGTATTTGAGGGGCCGACTCACAGCTAATCAGAACTCTGCATCCTGCCAGCCCGACAGCTGGCCCTCTCTGCCGATTCAGAAACACAGGAAAATTTTTATTAGTTCTATTTTCTACTTCTTCCTATGAATAAGTAGACATTTGGGCAGCAAAGAAATGTAAGGCTAAAATCATAGATAAAGCTGTAGCTGCAGATATAAATGTGTACGTAGCTATGTGGGGTGTGTGTGTGTGTGTGTGCAAGTATTAGCATACATGTGTCTATATATATATACAATTACAACATACTATATATAAAAATATATACATACAATGTATATACAATATTTTATATATATATATATATATATATATATGCAGGAAGATACTGTTTAAAATGTCAACATAGTAGGCTTAAATCCCATATCACTAGTGTGTCATGAGCAGTGCCAGATATGCTATTACAGTCTGAAATTTTGCTATAAGTTCCTTAAAGTGAAACCCTGAAAGACCTCTTCAGAATGAGGCCTGTGCCAGGCAGGCAACTTGGGACCCTAGGGATGTGCAGGAAAAGATTGAAACGAGTCCAATCCCAGCCCACACCAACCACCATGGTGGAGACGTGGCTTCTCTGACGCTGGAAGAACACCCCAGTGACACTGTCACTGGCTTTGTCCCACCCCTCACAGTAGGAAGCATCTACCTGCTAGACTGGAGGAGTCAAACCAAGCTCCGTTAGCTACTTTTGGACATACAACCAAAGACCTGTGAAACCCACATCCTGTAACGTAGACGTGATTCTGCACCCTAAGAAAGAAAAACAACAACCGAAGCAAACTGTTTTCTCAATATGCCCCACTTCCCATATTATCACTGCTATTTAAAAAGATGTAGGGCCTGCCTGGTGGCGCAGCAGGTTGGTCCACGCTTTGGCAGCCCGGGGTTCGCGGGTTCGGATCCTGGGCACCAGCCGAGGTAGTGCTTGTCAGCCATGCTGTGGCAGCGTCCCATATAAAGTAGAGGAAGATGGGCATGGATGTTAGCCCAGGGCCAGTCTTCCTCAGCAAAAAGAGAAGGATTGGCAACAGATGTTAGCTTAGGGCTAGTCTTCCTCACACACACACACACACACACACACAAAATGTACACATAAATTAAAGCTTAAATAATCTGCTGAAAAATTTGAGAATCCCCAATGAACTTTGAGATTGACACGGGGGCAGGAGGATTAGAACGTACAACTACTTTAAATTCTTGCAATATTTGTCAACTCTTGGTAGATAAAGTACAGGGTTCCCCATGCAGATCATTTTCCCTCCTGATAAGAAATAAAACCTAAATACAATATTTAATCCTTCAAAACAGGGTGTCAATTAGATGTATGTCATGTCCTCTTCTTATAATACTTTACATATAGAAGAATTAGACCTTCAGTAATCAACATTTTTCTTCCAAAATGCAACAACAAATATTGAATTAAAAAAAGACAAAGGATGGGCATATATTCCTTATCTCCTGATCAAAGATTTGCACAGCTTTCAGAGGAGGGTGTTACTATAAGGACGTTTGGAGGAAATGACAGATATGCACACTGCCAGTGAAAATCAGTTGTTAGTCTTCAGATGGACTGCATAAGGAGCTTATCTTAAGACCTTGAACAAATAACAAGTTCCTTAAAATAAAAGACTATATACTATGCTTAACTAATCCAAACACAAGATAAATATTAAAGCAAATACTGGGAACAATGGCAAAAAGAAGCTTGTAATGCCTTGCTTAATTGCTTGCCTTTATATGATAAATCCTTTAGCTACAGTGTTAGATGCACGTGAAGATATTCTAAAGGCAGCGCTCTATGTGTGGGATATTGGTAACAGGTGTCTATTATGAAAGTTGTTTTTAACTAGTTTTTATATAACACAAATATTTTAAGGCTGATAAGGTAAAAGGTATTTTTACTAAAAAAAAAAAAAAAAAATACCACCCATAAAAAAAAGAATGGAGAGGCAGTTACAATTTAATTGGAACTACTAGCAGTGTTGGATCACTACTGACGCTATTATAGTAAAATGAATGTTCTAAAATCCTTAGGTTTTTAAACAACTGCATAGCTGTAATCTAGCACTTCATCTGGGCACTTGTTCTCTGTTTTTTTGTAGTTGAAACAACTGTGGATTCTGGGAGAGTGGGGCAGAGAATGCATTCCTTGTCCCATTGGTCATTAGGTGATATCTGTTGGAGGGGATCAAGACCAGTGTAAGGTATGAAGAAGGTGCCCTTTCTGAATTTCAGAACCTACAGAGTGGTTTTAAACTGTACTGGACCACAGGCCTTTCAGGGGCCTCTGAGGGGCAAGGGGATGACTTCAGTGGTGGGGCTGAGTGGGCACTGGCCCTGGGTCTCATCCAAAAAGTCCTCTTCTTCCTCCTCCACCTTCTCCTCCTCCCACTCCTCTCTCTTCTCCTCCTCCTTCTCTTTCTGGTCCTCATCTTTCTCTTTTTCCTCCCCCCCCTTCTTTTATAATCTATTTTGTTATTTAGTATCTTTGTTCTATAATATCTCAACAAAGGTTTCAACAACTGAAACATATACACATGCAAACACCTCTAAAACCACTGTCCTAAAGCAATTTTAGGGAAAACTAGGACCATTTCAAAGCTAGAGACTAATCTGAGTCCCTTCACACACAGGGAACAAGTTACAGCAGCCATAGTGATCATTCGAGCTACATGAGAATCTAAAACACCCCCTCTGGATTGCTGATTTCCTCCAAGCCATAAATGATGGCATAAAGGAGGAGCTCTGGAATCCTAAAAGACCCCTTGGTTCATCATTGCTGTTGGAATTCAAATTTCAAGGAAGAGCAACCCTGAGATGGAGCAAAACAGTTCTAGGATCCCAGCTACCAACATCTAGAACCATCCTCAACATGTAGTCCCTGGGAACCCAGAACCATGTGTAGTACCTTCCTCATGGGAGTCTCCTAGGTTATATTGCTGAATAAATGATGCGTCAGAGACAGCTCAGAATTCCCAAGGAAAGAGCAGCATATTCAGCTCCTAAGAAGGAATACAGGAAAGAGGAGCTATGCTAGAAACTTTGGATGGAGTCCATGTCTTAGACCTGCCTTAGGTCAGAAGTGACTTAACTCAGGAAAGTCACGACAATTAGCTACATGTTGTTACCTGAGATTTTATTTCAACAGGTTTTGAAAACATTGATTGGTGAGTTTGAAGCCCGATATGACTGTGATTTAATGTGATTATGATTAAAATTATCATTTAAAGCTCTGCTAATATAAACAAAGACATGAATGTTGTCAATATGAATATTCTCCTTGAAGTAGATAGAGGACTAAAATTAAAGTTGGACAATCTGGGCTCAAATCCCTATTGGGGCCTTATGGGATATATGGCTTTAGGCAGTTTGCTCACTTCTCTGTGCCTCGCTTTCATCTGTAAAATAGAGAAGAAGTAGGAATAACACCTCTTCCCATGGTTTCCCATTCACGCCTCCACTCATTCATTCAACAGCATCTATTGATTTTTTTCTCAATGATTGCTTACTATGTTCGAGTCATTTTGCTTGGACTGTATGATGTAATGCCATACATAAAAGGTACCCTGCACAGAGCTAGGGAAGGTACAAACAAGCAGTAGCTTGTTAATGTTGTTCTTTTAAAGATTTAGTTCCTGTCTATCTTCATTTATACTTGATGTATTGAAAAACAAAATAATTTTGATAAAACATGGAAATGATCCAACCTTCTTTTAAGTAGAATAGCACCTTAAAAACTGCAAATAAATGGCTCTCCTTCCTAGTTTTCAATATTTCCAGACCATCTTGGGATAGCTGCTTACGCAGTCTGTCAGTCTTTATTGTAAAGTTTAGACTGACGTCTAACCTAAATGCAAACTGTTCCAAATAGAGTCAAATCATCTGTCAGATTTTGAGTGGAATGGGTGGACATCTGGTCAACCACGGGAATCAAGCTTAAAGAGCTTGAAGGGGAAGATCAGATAAGAAATAATGCCTTGATTCATGAGAAAGGACTTCTTCAGTGTCATTTACACTGTAATCATCTTGGCTATTTAATCAAGGTTTTATAAATCCAAATGAAAAATAATCTCATTCTTGTTGGACTAAATCCGAGACCACTTTTGGATGGGATTGTAGGATGCTCAGGCTTTGTGCTTTTAGATGAAGAGGAAAAATATGGACTCAAATCAACGAGAGTGTCATTCTTTCAACGTCTTCACAAATAATGCCAGAATCCAAGAAGCTTGAATTAATTAAGTCCTTTCATCTGAACCAGTCAGCGGTACATGGTGTATTGCCATAGAGGAGAGCTTCTTTTCAGGGTCTGTAACTCAGAAGAATGGGAGAACCAGAGTGCAGTCACTGCCAGTGTATTTGAGAAAAGGAGGGGAGTTAGAGTTGAGGTGCTTGTAGCTTGCTCTACAAAATGCTGAGGTCTTTGCTGCAGCAACCCTCGGAACCAGGGGCGTGCTTGCCTCTGTAGGCTTGGCTCCAAGAAAGGCTGACTCAGAGATTCTGCAGCAGAGGTGAGCTGCGGGAAACAGAGCGGCACAGATGAGACTGGAACCCAGGTTCTCCTGAGCACTGGCTCTACAGCTCTGCGCAATGGGTTAAAACTCCTTGAGCGTTAGTTAGTAGCTTCACAGGTAAAGTGGACATTGGTCATGACCCTCCAGGATATGGAGAGCATTAAACTAAAAGGTGTAAAATCCCACTGCAGTGTCCAGCTGCCAGTTTGCTTCCTCTCTTTTTCCCCTCTTCTCTGAGAGGCTCGGCAGTCTGTTTTCCCACAGCTCTACCTCGAATATTCTCTTCAAGCAACTTAATGCTCTTTTCTATCATTCAATGCCCAGAATTTTACTGAAAAGGAACCTGGAGGATTACTTTGGAGGTTAGAGAGACTAATAAAATGCTTGGTAGGTGGTTGCATGTTGTGGTGACCTAATGTCTCGAAAGTCTTTCAAGGGGGTGAAAATCATTCCCTGGAATATTCATAGTGTTTAAAATAGGTGTCAGCAGTAAGTGGGTCTGTAGAAATTTTTTCTGCCCTTCTGATTACACAATTCAGTTACAGATTCTGGCATCTCAATTATGAAAAGCCTTTGACATATTAAAAGTGGATTTTTTCCCTAAATATCTACAATTTCCTTCTTTTTTTTTTCATTTCTTGGCAATAAAATTTAGGTAATGAGAATGCTCTTGTAAAAAAGGGCTGGCTGGAACTATTGGATAGTAAAATTTTATTCAGACTCATTGCAAAGTTTTAAAATAAAAGGCATTCTATTTTAACATTTATTAAGTAGACTCTTTTCGGAAAACACAATGGTCTCTTTCGGCATACAAAACAAACAAACAAAAAACAAATTTCCCCTTTATAAAATATGTCTAAAACAAGATCCTGGGATCAGAAAGCTCACTGTTTTTAGTACTGCTGTTAAAGCAGACCCATAGGTGTCTAATCAAGGCCACAAAGATTGTCTAGTGCAGCCATTTCAACTTCTCTGTGAAGAGATGGAACCCAGAAAGGGGAGTGATTGACCCCAGTGTCTCAGCTGGTTGGATAGAGAGCAGAGAGGATAACCCAGCAGCGACTTGATTCTCAATCCAGAGGTTTCCCACAAGTGTGCATACCCACTGTGAGACCAGAGATCACAGAATCAGTTCTATGTAACTGACATTCGATGAACAGTATTCGGGGCAAGGTGCTGTGTGGCAGGTCGTAGAAATGGAAGGGCGTGCTGTCCCTTCTGCCAAATTGCTCTGTCCAGGCACCTGTTTGTCTTGGTCCCTGTGGTCACTCAATGTCTATAAGGGCAGCTCTCAGAGAGGACTTCTCACCGGTGGATCCCCTCACCGTCCTGTCACCTTCAGTGACACCCTGTGTATGTCCGAGAGTACCTGGCCCATTGTTTTAGCTCCTTGACATTTTTCTGTCTCCCCACTGCTGTCCGCACCCCAGCCGTAAGGGGAGGAGAGTCTTGCCTGCCTTCCCTGCTCTCTCCTCAGCAGTTCCCAGCTCATGGTGGTGTCTCGACAAACAGTTAGTGAACTTGTCAAGTGTTTAAAGACGGGTTGGTTCCCGGATTATGCCAGAGTACAAGCCTCTTTCATGTGAGAAAATATTGTCTCCAAAGTGTGAAAATGACTGCAATTTAAAGTATAATTGGTTTTAGAGTTTTGAATAATTATCAACACATCTAGAAGCACATTCAGAACTCACCAGAATTAGACATGGGGCTGCCAAGGGAGCATTTCTTTTTAAGCTGGATATTTTTATTCTCACCAGACATTTTCATTCTCAAGTTCATCCAGTGATGGATTCAAATGCCACCAAACTCAGTTTTTATCTTTTTTTTCTCAATGAAAAAGTACACAATTGAGTCAACTTTATTACGCAAACACTTTTCTTTTGAATTATGATGCAAGATGATCTTTTCCTTATAATTCCACTTCTCAGAATGTTACAAGTATTTCGAGCTCTGCGTTTAGAATGAGCTTAAATAAGAGTGAAACCCAACAATGGGAACTGTGTGTTAGAGTCCCTTTCTGCAGCTCATTTGGAGATGCCATAATGGCCGGGGCAGCTTCAGTAGACACACCGAGAGCAGCATTTTTCCACTTAGGCGCCAATGGCGTTGAGCCCTGTGTCTAAGAATCAAATAGAGTGGAGTTAGCTGAGCTCTCACCAACCCATAGCAAACTCAGCACTTTCTTTCACTACATATACTAGGGACTTGCTTTTGTTGTTGTTTTAATATTATTTCTGAGTCATCAGCAATAAATTCAATAGCAGTGAAACTCTTTGCAACTTAGGTGCTGGGATTTCTGTTGTGGTTTCTGTTCTTTTTTTGTTCCTGCTGTCCTGGAAACGCCCCCTTCTGCTACATGCCATCACGCAGGAGTCCTGAGTTCGAGTGAAGGCAGGCACACAGTGGGTGACTTAGGAATGCTCCCACCTCCAGTCTAGAAGGTCATCCCTAGTGTGTTTTCTGAGCAGACTCGCCTGATAGCATGCATGGACCTCTGTGCTCACGGCCACGTGTGCTGCTAGCGCCATTGAATGGATTCTTACTTCAAGCAACCCTGTGGGCAGCAGAGTGGAACCCTGCCCAGTCTTTTTGCACCAGCCTCTCACCTTCTGGTGCTATTTCAGACAATGCTCTGCTGCTATTCATAGGGTTTTCAAGGCCAATTTTTTCAGAAGTGGGTGGCCAGGTCCTTCTTCCTGGTCTGTCTTAGTCTGGAAGCTCCGCTGAAACCTCTCCACCATGGGTGACTTTGCTGGTATTTGAAATACTGGTGGCATAGCTTTCAGCATCACAGCAACATGCAGCCTCCACAGTGTGGCAACCAACCGATGGGCAGTGTGGTTCCCCGACCAGGAACAAACCCGGCTACAGTGGAGCGTTGGATCTTAACTGCTAGGCCGCCAGGGCTGGTGATAGGAACATACTTTACACTACATTCTCACTGGTTTTCAAAACTTATTCAATGTGGCAACATTTTCTTGAGAACAGAAGTAAATCAAAAGTTTGACCTTGATTGGACAATCAAAATAAAAATCAGAAAGTTCCCATGTTACCAAGTATGTCAGGATAATACCTTTGAAATGTTTTTTGATTTTGTTTTGCCCAGGTTTCCAACCCCACTGACACACACACACACACAAACTCTGGCCCTGCACCTTCACTTCCCCCAAATTGGAATTGTACAATATATGTCCTTCTGTGACTGGCTCACTTCACTCATCATAATGTCCTCAAATTTCATCCATGTTGTAGCATGTGTCAGAACTTCCTTCCTTTTTACGGCTGAATAATATTCCATTGCATGTTTAGACCACTTTTTGTTTATCCATTCATCTGTTGATGGACACTTGGGTTGCTTCCACCTTTTGGCTATCATGAATAATGCCGCTATGGATGAGTGCACAAATATCTGTTTGAGTCCTAAGGAACAAACTTTTTAATTTCATTTAATTTAAATGTAAATAGTCACGGGTGGCTAGTGGCTACCACATTGGACATCGATCTCAAAGTCTGGCTGGACCAGAGTTCCTCTGAGTTACTGGTTTGGCAACACATCTCAAATGTTTCAGTGGGAAATAGAAAGGGGGAATAATCAAGCATCTTTGTGCCAAGTCTGGTGTCCCATTAATTTGGTTGATTGCTCTTTGAGTTGCACTGAAATACTGAGAAAGGATGGACATTCTGACCACTGTGGACGTGCATAGTGTGGGCACTAGTTTAGGGAAACACACTTTTGTTTTTAACTGCTCTTCCACCTGAGTCCTCAGAAACCTCAGCTCTCGGCCTGTCCTCTTTCTATTGAATGAAATGCCTGCAACTACTCCACCATTAGGATCAATATCCCAGCCATTATGTGGGCAAAAGAGGCAGCAAATCACATTTACGTGGATTGTCAGACTCATTATTATAAGCAGATGGAGGCTCGTGCACTACAATGCGGGCCCGAAAAGAGTGACATTATTTCAAATTAAAATCTATAATGCTAATACACATCTCGGGGTCTTTGTGCAGGCTTGAGTGCATTAATCTTCTGAGTGATTTGCTGATGTGCATGCTGCTATGGCTGTTTTCACATGAGTGGAGCTAAAAGGAGGGATTTCAAGTGAGAATGGTTAACATTTATTCATACAGATTGATAAAAGCTAACATGCAATTTTCTTTACTAGTAGTGCCCTAATAGGGATTAATGGGACATTTTAAAGAGAAATTCCAAGTTCAGGGGACCCAGAAAGAAATACTCCAACATGGGAGAAGCAATATCATGACCCTCTGCCTAAAACAACTTCATCAGATCTTTTCAAAACCCCGCAGCAAGTCTTCTTCCGGCTGTATGTGGAGTGGAAAACGCCACGGAGTGTGACTATTAGAAGCAGAGCCTTGGTTTAAAAAAGGTTTTTCATAAACAATTCTGGAATTTGTGCTTTCAAGTTGAAAAAAGATGAAGAAAGTTTTTATAAAAAGATTGGTTGCTGTCTTGTAACTCCTCTGTGAAAAGCGACATTTATGCCTCCGAAGACTGTATTTTTTTAAAACCATATACCCATAAGAGTTATCTTTTTCTTAGAAAAAGATATATATATAATATATATAAGATATATATATAAGATATATATATATAAGATATATATAAAGATATATATATAATACATGGATTCTATTCACAAGGCATTTGAAGAGATGAAAGTTCAATGATTGATGTGTCTTTTTGTTCATGATTTGGGTTTTCCAGTTGTTTTCCCAATGTGTTCTAAGATTTATAATAAAGTTAAGGTAGATGTAGAAAGCATAGTACATAGAATGTTCAGATGGAGAAATTGTTTTTACTCTTTTATTTTTTAAAATTTAAGGAGGTGACCTAATTGTTTTAAAGCACACCCATTTGAATTCATTTATAAACAAAAAACAGGAATATTTTCCCAATAGACTGAAGAGTATATATTAGACACAATAAGAACCTTTTTTTGTACAGAAAAGAGCCCTTAAAAATTAAAATAGGAACATGTGTAAGACATACTTTATTAACTGAAATAATGAGGAGGTGATAGAATTATGGCATTTAACTGACATTTAAATTGAAAAGATTCCAATTAACTTTTTTGATTTTTCTCTACCAAGACAGATCAGAACCAAAGATTCAATCCACTGGGAATTTGTTCAACTATGCAGATAAGATAAGCTTGCCTGTCTACATTCCTATTAAAAGGGTTAATTATATATCCCATCCAATAAAACCAATGACCTAATGTCTTGTTTATCCAATAATCCAAATATTGGCAAGCCAGTCACCCAGAGCACAGGTACAAAACCTCAGAGAAGTAACACTGGCCTCGGAGCAGCAAGCAGATGAACTTTAACCAAGTCCTCACATGCAACTCTGCAAAAAGAATCGATTGTGGAATTTCAGAAAATAACTTTAGGGATCATTTATCTCAACCCTCTAATTTTACAGATTAGAAAACTGGGGCCCAGGATGTTACAAGTATTATAACCTACTGTAATGGTTTGGGTCATATCGAACAGCTCCACACAGCATCTTCAAGTTGTCACGGGCATCTCCGCACATCCCTCCTTGGTGCTGAGGGAAGAAGAGAATGTGACTGTGGGTTTGGGAGAATGTGCTGGGTGGAATTCCAAGGCGGTGTCCCGATTCCATCCCCATGACAGACATGTTCCGGGTAATCCCCTCTCTGAGGGTGTGCAGAAGTGCGAACATGACGGGATGTCACCCCCACTGCATCAGTTTCCTGGGGCTGCTGTAACAAAGCACCACAGACTGGGTGGCTTAAACAACAGTAATTTATTATTTCACGCTTCTGGAGTCCAGAAGTCCAAGATCAAGGTGCTGGCAGGATTGATTTCTTCTGAGGCTGTGAGGAGAATCTGTTCCAGGCCTCTCTCCCAGCTTCTGGTGGTTTGCTGGCATCTTTGGTGTTCCTTGGCTTCTAGAAGCATCACCCCATCTCTGCCTTCATGTTCACAAGGCGTTCTCTCTGAGGGCACACCTGTTATGTCCAGATATCCCCTTTTTATGAGGACACCAGTCATTGGTGTAGAGCCCATCCTAATGACCTCACCTTAACTTGACTACCTCTGCAAAGACTCTATTTCCATATAGGGTCACATTCACAGGCAATGGGGCCTGGAACTTGAACATATCTTTTTTGGGAAACACAATTCAACCCATAACACCCATGATTAGGTTCTGTTATATGGCAAAGGTGAAGGGAGTCTGCAGCTATAATTAAAGCCGGCTATCGGTTGAATTTTAGGTATCCAAAATGCAGAGTCCCCTGGTGTGACTGACCTCTTCATGTGAGCCCTTTAAAAGAAAGTCCAGAGGTGAGAGGCTCTGAGCAGCGGGTGTGCTTTCCTTTGGTCTCAAAGAAGCCAACACCTGGTTGTGGAGAGGCCGAGTGGCAGAGAATGGCAGGCGTCTTCTGGGTGCTGGGGGCTCGGTCCTACAGGAACAAGAAAGCGCATTCTGCCACCCGTCAGTGAGCTTAGAAGAAGATGCCCCAGCCCAGCCAACACTTCGACTGCAGGCTGTGCCACCCAGAGCAGAGGGCCCAGACTCCCGACCCACGGAGATGCAGATAATCAGTGTGCGTAGTTTTAGGCTGCTGATTTTGTGGTAATTTTTTCTGCAGCAATAGGTGACTAATACAGAAAGCACTCTCCACCTGTGTCCCGTTGATGTCCTCACTGAGGCTGGAATAAGAAAACTGACCTCAAAGGGGTGTGTTCCAAATTAAATATGTTCCAAATCACATAAGTTCCATCCCAACCCACAACCTCGAACTTTCTCTTTATTTTAGCACAGCAATGTCGACCGACCCAGAATTATTGAAGGAAGGCAAACTTTGTGATGTAAGAAGTTGAAAATATGTGAAATATCCATTAGACAGATCCAGGCCATCACAGCTTAACTGAAGAAAAAATTACCTAAAGAAACATTTCAGTTTATTGGAATGCAGTTATGTTGAAAACCTGCATTTCAACACGGCCAAAAGCCTTGAGCTATTTCACCACTAACTTTTAGCTACACAAGAGATGCTATATCTCACAGATCAAATTTTTAGAGTAATTTTTTTTCAAAAGTAAAATAATCTATAAACTGTTGTTATTGTTGTAAACATCTTTCACTTTCTGTTGCTACTTTGATACTATTTGCAGTGGTTCATTCACCCAACAGAATTTATTCAATGCCAACTACGGACCCATTACCTTTCTGGGGACCAGGAACAAAACATGCACTTTCCTCTTTCATGGAGCTCACATTTGGGCAGGCGAGCAGGTCATATCATGAGCGTGATCTCAGCCTTTATTCATTTCTCAGTACCTGATGTAAATCTGCAGTAAGGCTTGAAGAAGTTCTTTAGGTTTTGTAACATACATATTTCAAAAACAAAGCTGTGCCTTGACTTCCGTCTTCCTTTTCTTTTGGACAGTATGTTTGAGACACCTTGTATTGCCCAGTCGTACTCTGTCTGCCCCGTAGTGCAGAGTTTGAGCAGAATATTTGACATCTGGGAGCAGCCCTGCAGCTGGAGTAAGATGGCCCTGGAGCCAGCGGTGGCCTGGCCACTTGTCAGATGCATCATCCTGGCTGAATTTCATATTTCTCCCGGGAAACAGAAGAATGATAATACCCACTTCTTGGGGTTGTTTTGGATACTAAATACTGTGACACATATGAAAAGAATCTGCGTTCTAAGGCAATGCAATTTGCACACCCATCATTCAACTCCTACTTGACTGTAAAGTCCTGTTCATGATGTGTACAATGACCATCTTTAAAGTAAAGTCCTTTCTCTTAAAGGACAGAGAGACAATCCAATAGCATTGATCTGTTTAGACTACAGAAACGTATACCGCAGGAGTTAGAGTAGAAGGCACGCTGTGGTTTGTCCACTGGACGCTTCTGTGCAACACTCAACTTGCCTATTCGCCCGGCAAGGTTAAGGCTCGTCTTTCTCTTTTTGCACTCCCTTTTCCTATTTGTATGTTATTTCTGACTTTATGAGGTCCTCAGCTCACTCTCAAGGCATGTGTGGTGCTCTTCGTTATCCTTTATCTGTGTTTGAGCACTGGAATCTTGCCAGTCCCGCTGTCTGGGGTGGATGCCCTGAGAATCTTCAGAGAGCATCAGAGCAAGAATGGGACTGGGACAGACATTCCCAGATGCAGGAAAAAGGGGTGTAAATGAACCTTGCGTTGTAGATTTTGGGCCTCAGGGCTTCAGATGCATCATGATATGCAGCAATTTCTCTCATCGTGAAAACCACTTCTGACCTGTCCCCCCTTTTAGCTACTTCTCGGACAGCTCAGCTGTCAAAAGAGTGTTTATTTTCTCTGTCTCTGAATTTTCTCTTCTGCTTCTATCTTGAACCCTATTCTGTGAAGCTTTTGTCCCCACCCAACCATTGAAAGTGCTCTTGTTAAAGTCAGCTATCACCTTCATGTTGTGAAATCCAATGGTCAGTTCTCAGTCCTCATGGTATTTGACCCGGGATCAGCACTTACCACAGTTGATCAGCCCCAGCTCCTTAGAAACTCTTAATTCACGAGGTCCCTGGAAAACACCCTTTCCTGGTTTCCTCCCACCCCACTGGCTGCTCCATCTCAGGGAGAGAAGTCACTTTGATACATTCTTCAAATTTCCCAACCTCTTGAAGTGGTGTGCCTTTGGACTCAGCCCCTGAACCCTTCTCCATTTAGATTTTTCTCTATGATATTGTCAAGCTTTGTGCCTTTCAGTACCATCTCTACACCAACAACTCCAACCTTCTATTTCTAGTTCTATCTTTCCTCTTAGCCTTTCAATTCATGGAGCCTTTTATGTGGACCAAGTCCTTTAATCCTGATGGCCACTCTTGAGCTAGGCAATGTTATTACCACCTTATTGTGAGACAAGGAAACTGAGGCACAGGGAAGAAGCAAGCTGAATTTGGAGTCAAATCCAGGTTCTATGGTTAGTATTTTTAACTGCTATGCTGCTCAACCCTAAATGGCCAGTAAATCCCTTAGGAGGAAGGAAGATCCATGTTTTCAAATTCTTGGTTAATGATTTTCCTGTTTCCTATGCTACCATGCATATACAGTAGTCCTCCCTTATCCATGGGAAATACTTTCCAGAACCCCCAGTGGATTCCTGAAACCATGGTACCGAACCATATACATACACTATGTTTTGTCCTATACATACAGACCTACAATAAACTTCAATTTATAAATTAGGCACAATAGGAGATTAACAACAATAACTTCTCTTTGGCATATCCAAATGTCCAGCATCACTATTCATGCACTTTGGGGCCATTATTGAGTAAAATAAGGGCAGCTTGAACACAAGGACTGTGAAGTCCATCTGACAACCAAGATGGCTACTGAGTGACTAACAGGCAGGTAGCATACACAGCGTGGATCCTCTGGAAAAGGGATGATTCATGTCCTGGGTGGGATGTAGCAGTACAGTTCGTGATTTCTTCAAGCTCCTCAGAATAGGATGCAATTTAGTACTTATGAATTGTCTATTTCTGGAATTTTTCATTTAATGTTTTTGGACCACTGTTGACCACAGGTAACTGAAAGCTTCGAAAGCAAAACCGTGGATAAGGGGGGGCTACTGTATTGACTACTGTATTGTTCATTCAACAAACAATTATCAACCTCTTCACAGGTTAGATGGAGACATGCATTTGTACTGCAACTGTGATCTACAGAGTGATTTCAGTATTATGCTTTCTTATGCAATTTTCCCAAGAAGTCTGTAAGGTAAGCATTTCCTAGATGGTATCTGAATCGACGATTCCTCCCTCCAGTTTGAAGTATCCAAGGAGCCTCCATGAGGCGCCCTCTGTTTCTTTAGTGATGTGTCTAATTTCTCTCCAGTTCCTCATCTTGGAATACCCCTCTATCTTATTCTCATCTGGTTTGCACGCTTTACTGAGCCCCCGTAGCAGTTAGCTCTTTGGACAGTGGCATTCAAGATTTCTGAGCACATTTTCACCTGGGGCACTGCCTTCACCAACCTCTCACACTGGGTGTCAGCTCTGTCCCAGGAGGGGGCAGAGAAATAAAACAGGGAGTCTGGGTGAGGAGCTGGTGCCTCTGAATCTGTCGGGAGCTTTTCCTGGTCCTCTGGGCTGCATTCCCCGAGCTACGCTGACGTCAGATGTTGCTCTGCTGTACTGTACAAGTCATAGCTTTAAGTCTTTGCACTCAGGTAGCCAAATTATTATTCCATTTTTATTTTTAGAGCCAGAGCAGACACAATCAATTTAATTTCAGTGTTCCAATCATAAACCTCCATGTTAATATCGCCCCTTTAAATCAAGTGTTTATGGCTCCTATAAGCACCACCTGGAAATTTTACCTTAAGGTCCTAAAGTCATTTGGCTACAAATTACTTAATATTCTCCTGCACTTATATCCATGGTCTGGATTTGATTATTTCTAATTATCATAAATGCCCCTCTGCATTCCAGACGTGTCCTGTTACAGTCACTCCATCAGCCGAATATTTTATGTTCATGTTCAGAATCAAAGAGAGCAGGGTTCTGAGTCACGCACTCTCACAGCTCAGGGCTGAGACATTTAACAGCCTCCACACCTCCCACCATGCAGTAGAGAAGGACCACGAGCATTTTATCCTTTTTCCAGTTGAGGGTGGTCAGATTATATCATGGATTGTTGTCTTTTCCTCTGGGACATAAGTGCTGACTGCACACAATACAACCACAAATATGATGTGAGGTGTTTCTTTGGAATTATCTGGGAGGGTGGATCCTTGTAAATATTTGATAATTGTATGACTTGTGATCCCAAATACAATGTACATTGTCCCTGCCTTTAGGAGAGGGCATGGCAGACGATTCCTGCTGGACTCTGATGATTCCAAGAGGCTGAAAGAGCCTGGTTGAGCTCGGGGAGGCGCTCCTGTGGATGAAGCCCTGGAAGATCATGCTTCAATCCCCAACCCTACTCCTGACACCCGCCCAGATCTCCCCTAACCTGCTCTGCACCCCAGCTCATTCCGCAGGCTGAGCAGTCAGAGCTGTTGCTGCTCAAGGCTGTCAAAAGGTGCAGGATAAGGAAGCCGAGTTACGCAGGAGGCGAGATGCAGGTCACCCCCTCTGACTCGGCTCTGACCTTTTCGACTCAGAAGGCCTCTGCTTTCTTCAAGAGTGAGGGGACCTGACAAAGGCAGGGCCTGAGCCGCGGGCTCGCAGGCATCATTTCTACTCTGTATTTTCACAAACTGGAGACACTTTCCCTCTGCTCCTAATGCCCTTCAAAAAAACTGACGTATTTCCCAGTTTAATTTGACAAATACTTCTGCTAGGGGTGCTTGCTTTCAGGTCAGGAATACAAGCCATCAGGAAAGGCTGTCCTTGCAGACCTGTCTTTTCCAGGCACCTGGCAATGCCTATTGTGCAGTCAGACTTAAGCCCTAGGGACTTTGGCGACCAGCAAAATGAAGCTGGATTTCTACCATGCTCTTTTCTCCTTTATCGTAAAAGATCCTAATAAATCATTATCTGACTATGATTAAGTGGAAATTGTCCATAACAAGGAAGCAAAGGAGAATGAAGCAAAGTCTTTCAGATACCCTGTGCTTCTAGAAAAGGAGGGGAGGCAGGTGATTTAAACTTAGGACATAGATTTAGATGCTGTCACTCTTCAATTTCTTTCAAGATAAAAAGGATAATCTACAAAAACAATTCATATTATAGAAATAATTGGGACTAGACTTTCAATAAATAAGTCATGAATTAATGAAATATAGAATTTTTTATTTGATCTTTAATCATTTATATGATTATTAATATTAATAATAATCTGAGCATTAATAACTTTTAAATGGCTTGCAATGGCCCTACCGAACTAGAAAAACCAATATTACTTTCTAATGATGTTAGCTGTAAGTTGAGGATCATCAACTTTTACTCAAAACAAAAACAAATAAACAAAACAATAGGGAAGATGTCTGTGGTATTACACTAGATTTTGGATACTTGACGGCAGGGCAGGGCCCCAACCAGCCCCAAAGAAGGGACCTGGAGAGATGGGGGGTCCAGCACAGCAGCCATGGAGACCCTGCTCCCTGGAAGGACAACACACATACGAGAAAGAACTTGGAGAATAAGAAGCAAAAAGTCCCTGAGCTGAGCGCAGGAACCTTCCAGGAAATGCAAATGTCACGATCACTTCTTCCTTGACTCAGCTCCCAAGGACCAAGGCTCCAGCCACTCCAATGACTCACCAGCCTTTATCTGCAGCCAACACAATTCTTCTAAGAGCAATTCTCAGGCTCTGCAAAGGCAGCATATCAGAAGACCAAGGATTCCTCTCCCCTCACCTGCCCCAGCCAACCACAACCTACCTCATCACCAAGTCGGAGTTCTGGCTCCTCCTAGACTCCTAGGAAGCCTTCACCTCTCCCTCTTGCTCAGCCTCTGCACTCATTGGTCAACCAATTTAGTTCTATCACTTCATGTTTCAGATATGTCCACTTTCCTCCATCCCCATAGAGAAGGGCCATCTCCAACCCACTTCTTGACCTCCACTCTGAAGCATCCCTCCCCCATTTTGTGTAGAGTGAACTCTTTCTACAAAGCAAATTTGCTCGAGTTTCTCCTCTGCTCAAAACTAACTTTAAGCCATTGCCCAAGTATCTTCAAAATAAGCACAAACTCTTTCCCAGTGAATCTCAACCTCAGCTGCATCTCAGAATCACGTGGAAGTTTCTAAAATACTTTGATGCCTTGACTACATCGGAGACCAATTAAACAAGAGTATCTGGGAGTGAGGCATCAGGATTTTCCACCTCCCAGGTGATTCCAGGTGCAGCCAGGGTTTTGAAAGTTAATCCAGCTTCAGTCTACATGACAGATAAGTTGGAGAAATGAACTTAGTTGAAAAATGCATCTCTCTCAGCATGAGTATCTTCCGTGTTTCCTCTCTCTGCCTCTATCCTTCTGTAACAGAAATTCATTGATTCATTGACTTATTTATTTATTAATATCTTAATGGATCTCAAATACGTAAGATTGGATTAAGCATAACTTCTGTTTATGGAACACTCTGTGGTCCATGCTGGCTTGCCTTTAGTAAGCTATTTAGTTCATTATTTTTAATAACATAACAAGTTCTCATGAACTCACTCTCAGATAGGAGGTGTGACGTTGATAATAACTTACATGAAACCATAAGTTCCCTTCCATCTTTTCCCTCTGCCTTCCTCTACCCCTAACAACAATCACAATCCTTTTATCCTGTGTTCATTATTCTCTGGCTTCCCTTTACTTAAAGTTTTATTGAAGCTGAAATACATATATTTTATTTTTGTATATTAGGTATACGTATTCAACTTATCGAAGTTATTTTGCCGAATGAATCTGTATTGCTGTATTAATCAGGCACCAGAGAGACAGAGAGAGAAAGAGACAGCCAGAGAAAGAAAGAGACAAGGAAAGAGAGAGACAGAGAAAGTGAGAGAGAGCAAGCAGAGAAAGATTGATTTTAATGAATTCCCACAGTATTGTGGGGGCCGGCAAGTCTGAAATCTGTAGGGCAGGTAGGTAGACTGGCAATTCAAGTAAGAGTTGATCGTTCAGTCTTGAGTCTGAATTCTGCAAGGCAGCAGGCTGGAAACTCACACAGGCTTTCTCATTACAGACTTGAGGAGAAATCTATCTTTGCTCTTAAAGCCTTCAACTGATTGGATGAGGCCCACCCACATTATGGACGCTAATCTTCTTTACTCAAAGTCTACTGATTTAAATGTTCATCACATCTAAAAAGTATCTTCACAGCAACATCTAGATTAGTGTTTGATCAAACAACTTGGCACCACAGTCTAGCCAAGTTGGCCCATAAAATTAGCCATCCAAGCATGTGTTGGGCTCTCAATTCATTGTTGTGTGTCACTGTCATAACTGGTTTTGACTGCTGTCAAATATCCACTGCATGACTCTGCCCCAGTTTACTTGCTGACTCTCCAGTTGATGGGCATTCGGGTGGTCTCCAGGTTTCTGCTACTCTGAACAGCTTTACTAGGAACATTATTGCTTACACCTCTCTTGTACGAGAGCTTCCCTCGGTCCTTGGAGTGGGATTGCTGGTCATAAAGTGCATGACTGGTCAATCTGAGGAAATTATGCCAAACTCTTTCTCCAAGAGTTTGCCATAATTGTCAGTCACGTGTAAGAGAATCTCTTGATCTACATCTCCTTGCAGACTTCCAAGAGACTTCCTGGAGACTTCTTAATTTTCATCGATAAAATAGGTTTAAACGTTAAGGTCCGTGTCTTAGTCAAGTTAAACAATGACTTTTTATTTCATCAAAGTCTTGGCTTGTATCTTTCTGTCATTGATAATGTTAAACTTCCTTATATGTTTTTATTGGCCATTTAGTTTCCTCTTCTGTAAAATGTTTATTCATATATTTTGGCAATTTTTAACTCAATTGTTTGTACTTTTCTTATCAATTTTTAGTCCTTCTTTATATAATCTTAA
This sequence comes from Tapirus indicus, assembly GCA_031878705.1. Lineage (NCBI taxonomy): Eukaryota > Metazoa > Chordata > Mammalia > Perissodactyla > Tapiridae > Tapirus > Tapirus indicus. The sequence continues at coordinate 142,654,355 of CM062921.1, forward strand.
TTCCAAAGTTTTATTCATTGTATATATTGCAAACATCTTCTTAAAGTTTGTAACTTTTCTTAACTTGTTTAAGGTGTGTTTTGATATACAAAAGTTCTTAATTTTAATATGGTCAAATTTACTAATCTTTTCTTTTATAATTAATACTTTTTGTGCATTGTTTATGAAATATTTTCCAACATCAAGTTTTAAAAGCTATCAAACCATATGTTTTACTAAGAGTTTTAAGCTTTCCTTTTTTAATATGAAAGTTCTTAATCTGGAGTTAATTTTTGTATATGGTGTGATGTAGGAATGCAAATATATTTTTTTCTTTATGGAAAATTAATTTTTCCAGCTCCATTTGCATGAATAATCCTCTTTTTTCCACCTATGTCAAGTCTTCTGTCATAAGACAAGTTCCCATACATGTACAGTTCTGTTTTGAAGCTCTTTATTCTATTGTATTGATAAATTTGTGTCTCTGTGCTTACTGTATTGAGAATATTCAATCCCATCATTGAGGCAAGGGAAACAAATCAATGTAAAAATGGGAAAAACTCATAAGATGTGTTAAGTATAGATGGTGAGTAAGTTAGTAGTCTGTGTGGTAGAGCTCTTCTTAACTAGATGATAAGTAGAATATACATGTGTTGAACATAGATTTTTTAAAAACGATGAGGAGTATTAAGACTGTTGCTTATAGAAAGAAAATGACAGAGGAAACAAATTAACATTAAGTAACCATAAAGCATGGACCTGTCACCCCCAGATTGACAGCTATACTGTACACTCATGGGTAACACCTCTTCTAACCCAATGTTTCTTCTGCCCAGATATAGCAACTGATACTCAGCAGTAAGTGAGTTGCACAACTGGACATCCATATGCAAAGAAATGAATCTAGATGCAGACCTTAAACCCTGTTTCATTTCTGATATTAGTAATTTGTATCCTCTCTCTTTTTTTCTTAGTAACCCGGCTCAAGTCTTATTGATTTTACTGAACTTTTCAAAGAACCAACTTTTGGTTTTATTGATTTTCTCTATTGACTTCTGGTTTTCAATTTTGTTTATTTATGCTCTAGTTCTTATTATATATGTTTTTATGTTTACTATGGATGTAATTTTATCTTCTTTTCTCTAGCTTCCTAAGGTGGAAACTTAGGTCATTGACTTTAGATCTTTTTTCTTTTCTAATATGTGCATTCAATGCTATGCCTTTTCCTCTAATCACTGCTTTTGCTTCATGACACAAATTTTGATAAGTTGTGTTTTCAATTTCATTTAGCCTAAAATTTTTTAAAATTTCTCCTGAGATTTCTTCTTTGACCCATGTGTTACTTAGAAGTGTGTCATTTAATCTCCATATATATTGGGATTTTCTAGTTATCTTTCTCTTATTGATTTCCAGTTTAATTCCACCGTAGTCTGAGAGCAGATGTTGTATTGTTTCTATTCTTTTACATCTATTAAGGTGTGTTTTATGGCTCAAAATGTGTTCTTTCTTGGTGAATGTCCCATGTGAGCTTGAGAAGAATGTTCATTCTGCTGTTATTGGATGAAGAAGTCTAAAGATGTCAATTACATCCAGTTGATTGATGGAGTTGTTGAATTCCACTATGTCATTACTGATTTTCTGCCTGTTGGGGAAGATTTTTAACTACTATTTATATCTTTTTAATAGTTATGTTACTTTTTAAGAATTCTATGTTTTCTTCAGTGAGTTTGCAATTTTGGAAGCTTATAATTATTACTATAATTTATAAACTGTGGGAGTTTATAAATTTTCTAATAATCTATTCATTAATCCAAATCTTCAAACTTGTTAACATACAATTGGTATCTTCTCCAAAATAAGACTTTCATCTTCTCTTTCATTCTACTTTAATCCATTGATGCCAGTAAGTTCTTAATTTTATTTATATCTTAAAGACATTTCTGTAGTGTAATGAATATATATAAACTGGATTTGCATTATAACATTCTTCAGTACATGAAAGCCTGTCTATATAATTTTATAAATTTGAACACCTATACTATAACATTTTTTAAATGTAACATTTCCAAATTTAAATGTAAGGGAAATTTTGATTAAAACATTGAATTTGAACAAAAGAAATATTCCGGGAGGAAATAGTCCCTCTGGTATTTGTATTGTAACAGTGCCTATTTCTTTTTTGTATCTGAAGAAGTAAAGAGAGCCTTGTCAATCACAGTATTAAGTTATTTACTCTATAAGCGTAAAATAGATTTTTGAATTGACCTCAAATTACCTCACAAACAGTTCACTATTATTTTGCTCCTTTTTTGGTAGAGCCCTCAAGAGGTAGATTTTACACCAAATTATGCTGCCTCGTACCCTTAGTAAATTCAAACTCTGTTGAACTCAGTTTCACCTATAGAGCTATGATCATATTTCTAATTATGGAGCGGGATTTGGTGAAGTTTGTGAGATAATGTAGATAGGCAAGTTTAATATTTTACATGCTATACTATTGCAACATAATAACTGTTTCTTTTATTGCAGAAGTCATTTTAACCATTTACATTCCATATATTTATGAATCTGGAGATCCTAGATTTTTTTTGTTTTTAGTAATTTAAAACCTTATATAAGGTTTTATGCAATTATATAAATTATATAATTATAACCTTTAATTTCTTAAAATTTACTATAACTAGTATATGAGCAACTTAACTCTTAATAACATTATCAACTATTTAGATATTTTAATAAACTTTTCAAAGGCAGTTTCTTATTTAGAAATTCTATAGAAAGTAGTAGCTGTATGTTCACAGATAGTGGGCTAACAAGTGCTTAGAATGCCTGAAACTGTCCTTTGAAAAATGTCCTTTTAGGAATAGTATTGTGACAGGATCTCTTTATATTAAACTAACTGTAGAGGCTTCCAATATCTCTGCATAATACACTAATACAGGATATTCTACCCTTAACGAAAACTTCAATGCTACCTCAGTTGTTATATCTGATGCACAGACCTAGTCCTTAAATCTCTGCTTTTAACCCCTCTTTCACATGCATTTGCTCAATCAGCATTGCTCTAAACCACCTTTGTTGAGCAGGGAACAACCAGTGGTATGCTGGAAAATGTATCATGACTCACTCCCTGGAAAGAGGAAAACAAACCCTGATTCTTAGGGTTTGCTGGTTTCTCTGATGGACATATTCCCTCCATAGTCAGATTCAAGCTCCCAAAGCACCAACACTGAGCAAAGACTTGGGAAGACGGGGAGAAATGTGCACAATAGGCTCTCCAGAGTTGGTTGGCGCCAGATCCAGTTTTTTCCTTGGGGAAAAAAATGAACTATAATGACTACCTTGCCTAAAGCTCCAGGAATTGTTTTTCTGTCTTGTAGAATGTTTCCTTGCATGGGATCTTGCAACTAGTCATTTCTACCCAATCCTTGCTCACCAATAACTAAGGTGATTGTCAAATCCAATGCCAGCAGCCCATTGTCTGGGGGAAAGAGAGTGCTATCCTATATTTTGTGTTTTGAGGGTTTAAAAATTAAAGTTGCTTGAGAACTCCAGGGTGGGGATCTCCATGATGGAAAAAGAAATAATAGTCCAAGATCCAGGCGTGAACAATATCTAGATTCCATCTTTACTCCAGGCTCTTGGGCTGACTGTGAGCTGGAAATGAGTCACTAAGAAATGGAGCCAAGGATAGGTCGGTTGTGTATCCATCCAATTTAACCATGTTGGAGAAGAATTGATCCTCCTTAACAATATTCATGATAACACAGTTGGCCCTGCATCCCAGGGGTCTCAGGATAGCTGTGCATAAGGTTTCTCGTGTCCACTTTTAAGAGAGATACCAGAAGGCCTGAAGAGTCAAAATCATAAATGAGTTAATGGCACCTCAGTGTTTTCTCATTGGGTATAAACAGTTGACTCTCTTAGGTTTTTGCATAAACCCCCAGAGCTCTTAGACATTCAGAGAAACAGAAAGTCAGAGGAGAGACAGAGGATTCTTTGCTAAAATGCAGAGACGACTATGGTGATTAATTAGAACCAAGGTAACACCTGCTGCATTGTATGAAGCAGTTCATGCTAATTACATGTGACAAGCTTGTGCTGTTAAAATGGGCAAATACTCTTAAACACTCCTTAGTTAACAAGAACTTGCTATATGAGTTGTGACTTTTCCTAGAATATGCTTCATATGAATGTATTTATTTCTCTCCACAGTTAACACTGAAGAACGTATGGCACCCCAGCTCCCCAGTGAGATCAGTGCTGCAGATGAGTGCCCCAGAGTGGAGCCTGACAGCACGACAGAACTTCCTTGTGTTTCTTTTTCTCCATCTTTGAGTTTCATCAGATGTTCAGATGTAAGGTCTTCTTCTCACAAACATCATTTATAACAGAACATTTGTGGAATCCTGTAAGAACAGAGCCAAACGGTGATATGAAATATGGGTGTGGCTGAGATTCATAAATTGATTAAAAAGGATTCAGAAAGCACACAGAAATACTTAAATTAAGAGTGTGAATGAGAGATAGAGCATATGACAGATGCTGTCATTGGTCTTTTTGGAGAATGGGATTTTAAAATAGACTTTGAAGCATAGAGTTCTCTTATGCAGATTGCTTTTCTTCATGACAACTGGCTTTTTGTTCAATTTCTTGTCTCCTTAAACTCCCCTCCAGTTTTAAACAAGATTAAAAGTCAGTATTTTTCAAAAAAAAAAAAAGAAAAAACATGGCCTTACCCATTTTCTTGTACATGTTGTCCTGACTCTGCTGCTAACAGGGTCAATTTTGGGTTAGATGCCATTGAACCCTGGGGATTAATTTCTCTTGTGGTGGATTCTATTTATCACCATGAGAAGAGTCAGATTCACCCAAAGTGTCAAAAGGAAAGAAGACAGAGAAACAGCTCATTGAAATAGGCAGTAATAGGACAATTCTGACAATTGTGTCAAAAATAGTCAAGATCATCACCTTTGCTTTCTTTCTGTATAAGGATGTGTAGGGCACACCCCTCAGTGATTCTGCCCAGGGCTTTGGTTCTTCCACTCTGAACAATTTCCATGGGTGACTTCTGACCCTCCTCTTGCTCCTCTTCCTCCTTCTCCTCCTTATCTTCTTCTTTCTTCTTTTTAATCCCATTCTTAGGGGAAAGTACAGTATAAATTCAACATACAAAGAAATAGTTACAATCATATGGAAATCATCACTGAAATAAATTTTGGTCTGTCTGGTCCCTTGTCTTTTTATTACGAAGCATGATCCAGGAGATATTTGTTGATGTCTATGTCAAGTAGAATCTCTAACTTTAAATTTATATAATTTCTCACCCTCCTAACCACACTGAGGGGACACACATCCTCTTACCTACAGTGTTAAATTGCTGTATTTTTCTACCACATGTTCCAAAGTCATGTGGTGGATGAGTTTTATATAAAACCATTGTATGTTAAAATAGGTCCCTAGTTTGAATTTCCTGTGTTGTTTTGCCACATGCAGGAAGTTTTGAAGGGATGAAGGCCTCATCTGGAGCTGCTTTGAGCTCACAACCCTTCACTATAGTATGGAAGACTAAAAAATCTGAAGTGCTGAGGACAGAAAACGGGAAGCTTCCCTTTGCTTTCTGTAGCTGCTTCAAGCTGCTGTTGCTGCTTCATGTTATGGTGGTAGCAGCCAAAACTGGCACGCCCTTTCAAATCCTTTTCAGAGGCAAGATAATTTGTACCACAACCTTATGCAAAATTTTAAAAGCATGTTTTCCCTCCAAAGATTATAGCCACAGCTATAATGTGTTCAACACTAGCCCCGGGCTCCTGAAGAGGTGGGAATTTGCCTTCACACCGTTCCTATCTCCACAGTTTATTTTTCATGGCCTTCTTTACTGCTCTCTGCTTTCCAGGGTTAGCACCAACTAATCAGAGAAAAGAATACATGTAGATGCTACATTCCAGAAAGTGCTTAAATTATACCGCATGCCCTGCTCTCTTTACATGTGGGGATGTTGGATGGCAAGCGTCATTCCTGTATCCAAGGAGAAACACGGTGATCCAAAGCTGTCTGGAGGGGCTGCCACCCTTCCCGGATCATGCAGTAACACATCACCATGAAGGTTGTGTTCTTGTCTTGTAAGACACGTTAAGGAAGGGACCCAAATCTCCTCAACGTAATTATATCACGCTTAGTATTTGTGAAAATGTCACAGTAACAACAAGGGAGACTCTCTCAATGGAGACTAATGAATTGTCCATGGGACTAACTGAGAGGTGCACTTGTCTTTCGGGGAGCTAGCAAAGCAACAAGTGACTAGTCTCCCAGGGAGCAGGGAGGCTGGTGTGGGCACACAGAGGACAACATGCCTTTTCCCATCTAGACCCATCTCACAGGACAAAGCCTGTTTCTCCTTTTAAGCCTCAAGAGCCAGACAAGAAAAGATGCTGCATGGTCATCCCACAAAATATAAGAAGGAGTCAAGGGCCTGAGGCCCTTCCCTATGAGAGTCAAGGAAATAATGGAGACCCCTCAAATGAGAATAAGCAGACTACTTATTCAGAGCTTGCTATAGCAAGGGAGTCAACCACTTGGACTTGCACTTGGCAGAGACTCCAAGGCAGGCAGAGGAATGGGAAAGCTTCATAGTGGAGAAAAAGGAGGGCTTCAGATAGGATCTGGTTGGAAGCTGTTTGTGTGGGAAAGCTGTAGATGGCTAACTAGAAGCAGGGCATCCGATGTGATTGGTTAGGGGTTCATATTTGGCTTCCTATGGTTGGTCCTGAGTTGGAAGCAGTGGCAAAAAATAGAGAAGCTAGCTATCATTGACCAGGTCTTGACCATCTGGGCCAATTGCTGCCGAGGCTGTGGTTTGGCTTCTAGGCTAGTTGCTATAGAGGTTGTGTGTCAGAGTTCTATTTTTATATATGGTCTGGCCATTGTCCACTTGTATATTGTCTGTCTGTAGCTGAAATCTTCCAAATAATGTAATTTTCTTCTTAAATTAATCAAGTTCTGTTATTGAAACTAAGAACTTTTTATTTGCCTACGTAAGTAGAGATGAATAAGCGTTCAGTAAGCACTCATTATTCAAATCCTTATAAGGAGAAAGATCTTGACATCTTCAAGCTGGGCAACATCTGATAAAGACCATGTTCAAGGCTAGATGTCTTCTTTTGGGGTTGATATGAATCAAGCAGAAAAAATTCTGAAGTTTGAGATTTTGAGACATAGTAGTCTATGGATTTCTAGCATACCTGTAAAAGTTGCGTAAGATGACAACTAAGAGAGGAAAGATGTAAAAACCAGAGAACTAAATAATCTAGAATGGTAAAACTTGGCTTTGAGTTTGCAGACAAATTTTTATAGCTATCACAGACTAATTGCTCTGAGGAACTCAGGGGTGGGTTTGGAAGCATTTAACTGCTTTTCCAAATTGTTTTCTTTCCTTTTTTTATGTTAAGAAGATGCAATCACCCACCACCCTGAATCAGACCAAGTCTTACCACAAGAGCAACACCTATGACCTTTGCCTTATTTTTAATGCTAAGATCTCTCCAGAAAGAGCTTAGGCCTTATCACTGTAACCTGCAGTATGTGTGGAAATGTTTTCCAACAGAACCTGCGCAAGCGAATACCAGCCTCTCCCTTTTAAATATTCATTCCCCATCGGAAATAAAAGTTCCTGCGTCCCTTTGCTCGGGATTCATGACTTTGGAAATGATTCCACACAGTCTCCTATTTGCTACAAATATACTTTACTTTGGTGGAGTAAAAAAATATACTTTTTCTTATGGTGGAGAGTCTGATTTAATTCACCAGGAGGCAAACCCACTTTGGTTTTGGTTACAGAACCAGTGAACACCACGGTATGAAGGAAAATGTTGAATCAATGATCCAAGGATTGAGAAAGATGGAAACCTGTTTTTTTTTTTGGAGATTTAATGCTCAGATAAGAAAAATAAGTCTCCACAGGAGAGTGCAGAAGAGGAGGAGATCTCATCATCCAGGGAGCTAGAGTCTATGTTAGTGAGAGGAAGTGGAGAAAAAGTGCTATAACGAAGGGAAAAATAAGCCTCAGCTTGCCCATCCTAGATCAGAAAGTCCCCATGGCCCATATCCAGGGCGGGTGGGTAGAGGGCTATTAGGTGGACAGTCTTGACTAGTTGGGTTGGAGACAGACCAACCACATCCATCACAAGGTGAACAGGATCAAAGGTGATACTGACGTGGGTTTGCAGGTTAGACATGAGAGTGAAAGGGAAAAAGTAGAAGTGAGCATTTGTTTCTTACAAATAAAAAAAATAGGAAAAGATAAAGTAGGTATAATTGGCTACATAGGTCAGCAAAACATTCAGACACTCAGACTCTCAAGTCTCACTACCAGGGATTGTTCACCAATTTCCATCTTTTCTTGCCTATCTGGTGCTGAAGCAAACTGGCCACTTCTACTGGAATGAACTTGAGTTCAAACAAAGGGATGGGTAAGAAAAGAGATTTATTTTGTAATGGCCACATAATACAGAGCTGTTTAAAAAGAAACATCTATTCCCCACCAGGTATTATTTGTTTTTATTTGAATAATGCTTGCCCTAAACTGCCTAACAATCCACAAATTGTGCTCACGTATGGCATGTCTCCTAACTCTCCCAGGAGCCCTACGAGGTAGAGGGGCAGGGAGGTGACCATGGTGAAGCATGAAATGGTTCTGCAGCAAGTAGGTGGCAGATCCAGATCTGAGCAGGAGCGTTCTGTTTCTAAGGCTCATGCTCCTTTGACTGGAAGTTGTGCACTCTCACTTCATTATGGATTCACAGGCACTATAAAGAGGAAGAAAACATACTGGCTCTGTATTTTATGTCAAATTTATACATTTTACCTAAGTGCATTGCACTTCTGATATAAAATGTCAGTTGTGAATACTTTCACAGTAATAAAGATGATATCTAAGATATAAAGGTTCTTTAGCCATGTGAACAGTGGAGACTGAGATCAAAGACAATTTGTTAGCTAAAGAATGAAGATTGTTTTTGGTATGATCCATTGGTAAATAAATATTCTTGTGTTCTTGCCTCTGTAAAGCTTGTATTTTAAAAACAATTAAAAGTACTTTGTTACACCTGTTACATGTTAAGAATTTTCAACAATTGAAATATTTTGAAGCTCTCTTCTTAAATTAAATGTATTCTCCCTGGAAGTTCGTGTGTGAAAGAAAATAAAGGGGAAAAGAGAAAAATGTGAATACCAGGAGAAAACAACATAATAAAGACTGAATCATGGAGCAAATTTCACAGAGGAAAGCCTGTATCACCCATGGCTTCTACATTAATACCAAGTAACTTCCATTTTGATTCTTGTTGTTCCAACATGTACAAAACAACTTAATAAAGCTGGGGATATTATTTTAATGTGTGAACAGAACAATGAATTTTAGTGAACGCCAGTTTTGTGGTATCGATGGTAATTGTATATGTCCTCATCTGCTTATGAAAAAATTAGATAATTTCATCCAGCTTGCAAGTAATTTTGCTTCTTCTATGATGTGACTGGAGGGTTCCTGTTACTCTGATTTCACAGCCCATTCTGTGGGAACCATTGGTTGGAGCGTCTACACATCTTTAAACGTTGTAGACTGTCCTGATTGGAAAGATCCAGGAATGTCATTACATGAAATCTTCATATGGTGTGAAGGGTCCCTTGCTGGACCTCCTTTGCAATGCTTTTGACTCAATAAGCAGAGATTTTCCATTTCGTTTTGTGTCTTCTTTATCTTTTGTACTGAACTAAAGTTAAGAATGAGTTTCTTTGTTAAATACAAGATAAAAGTTCCAATGTGTCTATCATACTGGCACTTACTCTTACAAATATCTGAGCACGCTTAACATTAAATTTCTAAATAAGCAAATAGAAGAGCTAAGTGACAATGTGTTTACGTGGTGTGTCCTTTTTCCATTGCTTCCTTTATCATTAAACAATTGTGTATTGAGTGTGTGTTCTGTGGGAGGCACTGTTCTAAGTGCTACAGATATAGTGGTAGACTTTGGCTTCCACTTACAACATAGAAAGGGGTACAGAGCTTGGCTTCCACCCCAATGAGGAGAAGCAGCAGATAATCTACAGTCATGAACTGTATTTAGGCCATAAGAGAGCTGATGTAGCAAGGAAAGCAAGGAACCAGCAGCCCAAAGAGAAAGAAATCCCTCAAAGGAGAGCAAGACAGATAAGCTGTTGCCCTTTGGTAGAGCGTGGGAGAAAGAGGTGGCCCCATTTTAAGCAGATACCAAGAAATTAGATAAAAAAGTAAAAATTCTCCTAGACTCAAGTACTGGTTACCATGTTAGTTTGGAAGCGCTGGGAGCCCCCAAAACAAGCAGTGTTTGCATTCACTTGCAAGCGTTTTTCCATAGACTTTCATCATAGGCTCCTCAGAGAAATGGAGGGCAGGGTAGGAGAGCTGAGAGAATGGCACAGACATGCAGGAAGCTCCTGGAGGAGAGACATGAGGCCCAAATAGAGGCACAGAGCAGTTTAGCTGCACATTTCTGAAAAAGCTTCTGGGTATATTCACGGTCTAGAAGTAATTTTCCCACAAAGTTGTGAGGAGAGTAAAACAATTCTTATTGTAACCCCTATGGAGTTAGGAGGCATGTACATTCATAGATTTCACATCCAATCAGTCACTTAAATCACATCCTTCACCCAAAATTGTCCAAGACCACGAAGGATTTACACAGTCCAGAAGAAGGTATTTTTTAAATCTAAATTCAAGCAAGGATAGCCCCTGATTCTGATCTGTGCCCACCACCTTGGCATCAAGTGACCAGGCTGCACTTTGTGAAAGGTTTAGGCTTGTGCCATCCCGTTGGCAGGTTGCTCCACTCCTCAGGGACATCTCACTGATACACGTCACTTCTTAAGCCATCCAGGTCCCTCGAGGGAGGAATGATCCTCTCACCAGTCCTCAGTCTGGGGCTCTGTTTTCCTCACCTCTCCTTCACCCTGTTGATGAGGGAGGCTTCCCGCTCTAGGGTAATGGGAATAGACGCATACACAACACTCAACGCTGGACAGAGGAGACTGACAGTAGTTTATTAGTTACATGTACTCACAGCCCAGGAAAGGACACAGCACATTGTGCAGAGCCACATGAAGGCTGTACCTGGGAACAGAGTGACCAGCAGGAGCTGTGGGACTTGTGGTAACAGGGGGATGAGGCACCCCTGTGATTGGCTTGTTTGAAGAATTCCACGGGCTGGCAGAGAACTGAAAGCTGCTGCTCAAGAATACACAGGAAGTGCACCTGGTCCTCTCAGGAAGTAGTTGTTTGGCTGGGAACCTTATTCCCTGGGGTGAGTGAGGCAGGGATTTGTGGTTAGGAACTGTGATACCAATGTTACCAGATATCAAGGCAGCACATAACATTGGTCTTTAATTTTAGGTCTTACATCACAGGCTCCCAAGCTTTCAGGGGTAAGAGACCACTGCAGGGATGCACAGTCTGGAGTAATTCTCACCTCTGCCACCTTGCTGACCCAGAATCAATGTCTCCCTTCCTCCTTCTGGCAGTTACTACTTATGCCTTGGGAAGTGTTTCTTCTGAAATCTGGAAAACTCCCAATTCTGATGATACCCTCTTCCTCAAATTGTGGGACCTCACCCACTATTCTCTGTAATTTCAGGGGACACTCACTCCTCTTGAGGGGGCCACCACTATCAGCGACTCACATGATTTGAGAAGTCCTCAAATAATTTCAAGGGGTCCACACTTACTCCTCTGATGTGGAAAAATTCAAGGACTGAATGAAGATTTTCTGGCATTTCTCTCACTAGAGAATAGACATGATAAAAATTAAACCACTGTAGGTCATTCCTTTCCGTATGATCCCCCCTTACTAATGAAGAAACAGGGCACGAAAGTAGGGGGATTTACAAGATCATGCTGCTACTAAAGTTAAAGTCACTCCAACTTTGACATCGTTCTACTATTGCACATGTCAGTCAATAATCACAACTTACAAATGTATAACTTACACCATGTTACAGTTACTTAGTGTATCAGCTATCCATTGCTGTGTAACACACCACAATAAACCCTTCGTTGAAAACAACCACTTTATGTGCTTTGGAGTTTCAGAGTTAGCAATCTGCGGTAGGATTTGCTGGAGAGTTTGTCTGCTGATGTCACCCGTGGTCACACATCTGGTGGCTCAGCTAAGACCAGATGGTCCATGATGGCCTCACTCACCTGTTGGGGTTGGTGCTGGCTGTGATGGGCCACATGTCTCCAGAAGAGTAGCCTGGGCCTTCTTTACATGGTAGCTTGGTTTCAAGAGCCAGAAGCTTCAAGGACTCTTGCTGCCCACACTTGGCAGGAATGCAACATCACTTCCAAGTTTGATGTCCAGACTGGATTCAAGAGCTGAGAAGGTAGACTCTCTTTATTTATGGGAGGAGATGAAGATGTGGGTGATACTTAGTTTACTACACTTAATTTCTATGAAACAAAGTTTTACAACAAGTAGGTAAAGAGTTATTCCTGCCACAGATGTCGTCGATGTTCTGATGTTATTTCATTGGATATCCATAATCCATGAGCTCATTTCAAACTCAACAGATTTTTTAAAATTAAATGTTGATCTCTTCAAATATTTAACATAACATCTTAATAAATGAAAGATTATAGTCTTTCTTCCACAAAGGAACCTATCACAGTTTTCTAGCTGTTACGCTTTTATTTTTATATTGCCCATGTGGCAAGTGTCTGTCTGAGTGCTTTAGAAGCCAGAACAAAGTTGAATTTAAGTTGACAGAAGTCCAGCAACACCACTCACTCTTCCAGCCAGCATTCCTTTTCAGCGAGAGGGGGTAATGCAGTGTAGCTTTTAAAACTATGGATTTTGAGTTTGACAAATCTAAGCTTTCATGCCATCCCGAAATTCGTTAATTGTGTGATCTTAACTCCATTTAATGGTCTTCTCTGTCTCCTCATTGAATGGGAATAATGATAATGCAGCTAGCTGTTGAAAGGTTTAAGTAAGACCTTGATGAACTATCTGAAAAGATCGGGATTTTGTATTTCAGGTGTTGGCAGAACTTGGATAACCCCTTGCTGCAGGCCTGGTGGACTCGGAGAACTCTGCTTTCATGGACTTGTTTTTACAACTGAGCATCTAAGTCCCTTGCAATTCTCCTGGATTTTACTTTAATCCCAGGGACTCACTTGGCCCCTGGAGAAGAGTTTGCATCAAAGCGCAGGGAGGATGACTGAATCAGGAACAACACCTGCTCCCCCTCTACCCCACAGTGATGGCAGAATGGTGACCCCCAAGATCCCAGGCCAGCTGCACGGGAAGCTTCCCCTCAGCACAGGTGGGGATGCCGTCCAGCAGCAGCCCAGTGCCCATCAGATTCCACTCCACAGCCGCTCTTCCGGAATCCTCGATTATTCTGCACAGTTTTCTTTTTCAGGAAAAGTCATGTGATGCTTTTTACATCACTTTCCACTTGAATAAAAGAGTAGGAGTTGTGAAATACTGAAATCACATAATAAGATAAAAAAGCAAAAAGGTAGAGTTTCACATATGTTCATTTCATTGTGCTTTTGTGGGTTTTTCAGCCCACATTGCTGCCTACATGACAATCAACACATGAAAATATAGAACTTTAGGGGCCTTCTTAGCCCTGCTTTTCTCCTAACATATTTTGAGGGAAGGAGATAATCTTTTTTTTTTTTTTCATTTTTATCTAGATACAATTGGCATAGAGCGCTGTATAAGTTTAAGGTGTCCAGCACAATGATTGACTTACATATATCCTGAAATGTTTCCCACAATAAGTTTAGTTAACATCCATCATCTCATACAGATACAAAAATAAAATAAAAATATGTTTTATTCCTTATGATGAGAACTTTCAGGATCTACTCTTGGCAACTTTCAAATATACCCTAACTATAGTCATACAGCTAACTATAGCCATCACGCTGTACAGTACACCCCAGTACTTATATATCTTATAATTGGAAGTGTGTACCTTCTGACCACAGAAGTAGATCATCTTCAATGTCTTCCTGTTGCCTGAAAATGTCTGCTAGCTCTCCAAAGAGCTTGCAGGTGTTGATGATTTGAACTTCATAATTTAGTTGTGTGAGAAAAGGAAATGTTACTATGTTTATGGAATAGACAAGGAAACTGAAACAATAAAGATAAAATATTGTGTCCCAAACCACAGAGCATCAGGAAAAGTTTTGGTTTCTCAAAGCTAACAAGGACAGAGGAAACCCGCACTGTCTCTCCTCGCCACCCTCCACTCGGTTTTCCTGCCTCTCTAAATTGAAGTGCCATGCCCTCTGCCCTTGAAATCCAGCTCAGCACAGCTGTTAAACAGGGACACTTCCCTGCATTTCCAATGACCTCACTCTAGCCTTATCCAGCTCTGTCCCTCCCCATGAGGTCAGGATGCCCCTTCTAGACGCTACTCTTATACCCAAGATCCCAGAGTTTCCTCCCAAATGACCTAGATCTGTTTCTGAAACCTGTGTGAGATTCTTTCCTGGGTCCACCCCCAGGTGGATCCTGCAGCCAATGTGTGCACCCCTAGGTGGGAGGGGTGGCTGAGGGGCAAACACTTGTAATCGAGTGATGTGGGAGCTTGGACAGGTGGGCGAGGATGACCACACTTGTGTGCCCGAGGTCCTCGTTGTCCCTGCTGCCACATGGTGGGAAGAGAAGTGAGGCAGAACAGACCAGGGCCAGCCCCCCAGACTCTGAGAATTCTGCATTGAAACCTGGCTTTGCTGGTTTTAATGAAGATATGTCTGGCAAGATTGAAAGATGCAAAGTATATTTTAAATAATCTGTTACCTAACTTTATTAACTTTAAATATTTATATAGATGGTGCATGAATTTTTGGTTCAATTCTTGCCCCAGACCCTGAAAACATAAGGGCTTGGCGAAAGGTGACTTATCCTTACACCTCTCACTCAACTACAAAGGCTCGTGTACGTCCTCTATCTCCAAGCACATCACAGATGCTTTCTCCTCTGGACCCCTCCTGCCCCCCCCCACCTCCTCTCACCTGGAAAAGCCACACAAATGCTCTCAGTTTCTACTCTCTTCCTCACCTGACAACAAGAGCAGATCATGGCTTTCCCATTCCTTAAATTCCCCACTGGCTTGCCATCAGTTTTTTGTTTTAAAGTCTTTATTTTTACAACAGTTTTGGATTTTCAGAAAAGTTGTGAAGTCAGTAGAGTTTCCATATTCCTCACACCCAGTTTTCTCTACTGTTAACATGTTTCATTAGTAACACGTATTTGTCACAACTCATAATATTGATACAATATTATTAAATAAACTCGATACTTTACTCAGATTTCCTTAGTTTATACCCATGTCCGTGTTCTGTCCCAGGATCTCACCCAGAATACAGCACTGCATTTAGGCATCTTGTCTCCTTAGTCTCCTCTTGGCTGGGACAGTTTCTCAGACTTCCCATGTTTTTGATGACCTTGACAGTTATGAGGAGGGCTGGTCAGGACTTGCCTGATGTTTTTCTCATGATTAGTATGCAGTTGTGGACTTCAGACCACAGAGGTAAAGTGCCTCTCTCATCACATCATACCAAAGGCCCAGGCTCTCAGCGTGACTTGTCACTTGGTGTTGACCTTGATCACCTGGCTGAGGTCGTGTTGTCAGGTTTCTGTAAAGTTCTCTCTTTCCATACCATACTCTTTGGAAATGAGTGGCTAAGGACAGCCCACACCTAAGGAGTGGGGATCTATGCTCTGCCTCCCAAGAGTGGAGCATCTAAACAAATTACGGAGAATAGTCCTGTATTGGGGAATTTCTCTCCTCTCCCTCCCATCAGTTTTTAGGTTAAAATAAAAATTTCTATTGTATCAAAGAAAACCATAGTTGGCATGGCCCTGCTCACTTCTCTGACCTCATTTCCTTCCTCTGTCCCCTCCCTCACTACTCTGGGCTACAGTGGTCTTTGGACATCGTGTTCCTGCCAAGCTCATCCCTACCTCAGGACTCTAGGACTAGCTGTTCCCTCTCTCTGAATGCATTGCTGTCACTCTGTGAGGCTCGGTCAGCCACCCTAACGTGCTCCAGAATACCACACTCTTGGTTTTATATATATACCGTATACATCTCTTATCTATCATATATATCTATCTCTACATCATAGATAGATAGACAGATAGATCCAAAGCTACCGTTTGCTTGAAATTCAGAGAAGATACTGTCCTCAGAAGAGCTGGCATAGACACATTATCCTTGATTTTCTTTGGTTTGTCATTTCTATTATCTCTAGATTCTGTGTGAAAATGTGTCCCTTGATTCTTTCTTAATGCATGAAACTGGGATATTCATGAATCA
The DNA here is from genome assembly GCA_031878705.1 of Tapirus indicus. Taxonomy (NCBI): domain Eukaryota; kingdom Metazoa; phylum Chordata; class Mammalia; order Perissodactyla; family Tapiridae; genus Tapirus; species Tapirus indicus. The sequence goes on from CM062921.1 coordinate 142,670,702, forward strand.
ACTGGAAATCACTCATCCATAGATATTTTATGTGCTCATACAATACCGAACTTTGGGGAAAGAATTAAGTCTAATCCCCCAAAATATGAGCACTAAAAATTAGTCAACTAACATATAATGTAAGTTCTATATTAACCACATCTGTAATTTTTATGTTATATGCAATTTTATTTGCATCTAGAAACATTTAACAAAGAATTAGAAATTACACATAATTTCACCATCCTGTGATAGCCGTCTGTAACACAATTGTATATGTCCTTCTAGACACATTTTCTATCCACGTTTTTTGCATTTTGTTGAAGAAAAAAAAATGTAGTCCAGAGCAATTTTATTCCACCTGTAAAGTGAAACAGACAAGATGGAGTTATCAACCAGAACCACTTTCCTTTCTGGAGAACACTCACCCCCAACACCAAGCTTTGGGCCGAGTATTTGAACACCTGCCTTTTACAGTCACACCTCCAGAACATTGTGTTTCCAAATGGGTAATTCTTTTTTTTTTTTCAGAATAGTGAGTGATTGGAAAATTCATTTTAATGTGGCGTTTGGTAAAGATTTTTGTTCGTTTGTTTTTCTATTACCAGATGCTTTTATTTCTGCTCATAGAAGACATGATGATGTGAAAACTTAAAGCTTTCATCAAAATCCTGGAGGATGAGCTTCTCTGCTTAGAAACTCAGAAGAGGGGGCAGCCAGTGTGTACAAGCCATGCTTTCTATTGTACCAAATAAAGTTTTCAGGTCAAATTTCACTCTGCATTGTTGATGTAGACAAATCTAAAATCTATATAATGTTAAGGAAATTCCTCAGAGTCCTATTAGAAACTCACTATTGCAAATATTGGTTTCTATTAAAAACATAGTAAAAATAGATAATTTTTATTGCCCCATAAGATGATAGACAAGATGATGGGTGAATTTTCTAGACGACCATCCACACTTGATTTTGAGGTGCTGAACTGACGTTCTTTCCTCTCATACCTGGTCTCACGTGAGCTATGGAGGTACACAGATTGAGGCTCCCTTGTGAGTCATAAACAGGGCTGTGGACAAAGGTTTCCTTGCAAAGATGAAATGAGCATAGAACAGAGTGAAAAGTTCAAAACGTGATGGATGGGCCATCCACACTGAAGGTCACACTGTCACTAGCAAACCTAGAAGGACCACAGAGAATCAGCCACTTAAAATGTATTAGCCAGAGGAGTGAGAAACAACAGTGTTTTTTCTTTTGAGCCCCATTCTCAAGCTTCAGTGGAGTCTGGATGTGTCTAACGAGTCGAGGTGACACTGGGTTATTATCGTTGGCTTCTAAGGTGGGGAAGGGGACAATTCCTGTCTGCTGAGAGTGATGTAAGCTTTAGGCAGGAGGCTGCAGGAATCCCGGCTCCCCACAGTGTGCTGATATCATCACAGTTGTTGCTGTAGGTGTTGTCATATCTCCAAGGAAACTAAAATCAGTAAAGAGAGTCAGACCCCCAAATTGACTAAGCCAAAAATGATAACAATAAAGTGACAATAAGATGGTCGGTGCTGGCAATTTGGAAGTCCAAACAGGTCATTCAAGAGCAAAGTAGATTTGGTTTTGGATGTGCTTATTATTTCTTCTGGTAACATACAAAGCCACTGGGATTCTATGGCAATTGCCAACTCAGCACTCCCGTAACAGGGGGCAGATGCAGATTTAGGGCAGGTCTTCGGGGCTGAAGGAAGTGAGAATATCCCCTAGAAGCAGTATTTGACCTTGACAATCCCCAAACCACGATTGCTGAGGATTCGGGGTCTCCAGCTGCAGAATGGAGGGTGAGAAATGTTGGACACTGAGAGCTTACAGCCACAGTTTCTAATTGTTTATGAAAAATTAGCATTAAAAAAACCCAAAAAATTCCATAATGTGTTGGTTTAGTGAAAGAATGATATTATTTACTAACTAATGGGAAAGTAACTAGTGATACTCTGATGCAAAACAAATTGCATTTCTGCATGGGAATGACACCGCCCTTACCAAATAGTTTCTCATCTGCTCTGAAATGTTTTGGCTGCAGCAACTGCCCACATACACATAACCAAGTGAAGGATTTTATCCATGGAAAATTCACTCTAAAGAAGTCTAATAGACACACTTTCAACTCCGTTAGGCCTTGATTTTAATCGTCGACAGTGATTGTTTCTACTTTCTGCCATCTTTGCCTGGGGTAGCCGCTGACCTAAGAAATGCTGTTTAAACTGAACCATCCCAGTGAGGCTAAAAGATGCCCATGGCATCCTGGGAAAATTAGACATGAGGAACAAGAGACAGAAATGAGTGGAGATGGTTTGAAAACAAGGAGTGAATGGAGGAAGCAAGGAGGATAAACGCACCCCGGAAGATGTGGCCAGAGGAGGAAGTGTGCCCCTGGTCTCTGAGTTATGGGCAGTTCATATTGTAGCCAACAGTGGGAAGGAATTCAATACACGCTTATTGGGTTGAAATGTGAGGAAGGAGAAAACATCAGCGACGTCTCCAGACTCCACTTGCTGCTGGGGATGGTGCACGCTTTCTAATTCTGGAGCAATAGACATGTCATCAATGGCTTTGGCTCATCAAGGCTTTCAAGTTTTTTCTGTAGATCTAGTGTCATGATGATAAGCAACATTAGCACCATTTGCACTTGTTGGTACTCCTATCTGAGTCAACAAGGCACTACGTACAGAATAGGATTTTAGCATTCAGCTAATGGAAAACTTTTTATGTAGTTCAAATGACAATCTGGTTAAATAGTGAGTGTTATATTTATATATGGAATACTCTACAACAGTTATAATAACATAAATACCACTACCAAAGACTCTTGAAAATAAGAGGTAAGACATATTTAATTGTTTACTAATATCTATAAAACTTTTTGTCCATCATAACATTTAAATTGTAAATAACTGTAATTTGTATTATTTTACATATAAGATTGATTTCTGAAATATTTTGATTATAGGAAATTTATTACAGGAATTTGCAAGTCATCGAATGAACTTATCACACACAAAAAGCCTTAATAAAATTCAGAATCAAATTTAAAAGGTAGACAATGAAGGTGATGAATGAAAAACAAGACACTTTCAGGAAGACTGAAAAGTTGTCTTATAGGCAATCACATAATCACCGTGGAGAATTGTGGACATAAACACCACTCTTCAAATATGGCTAGTCTGGGGTTGGTTAGGGTTGGCCAAATTCCCACTCAAAACAATAGAGATGTTTATGCCTGCAGTACTTATATCATCTCCTCATCTATTTCCATCTATATATTGTTAGTGAAATAATTGAAGCAGCCATCTACCAATTTCAATTTTATTTCATTATACGGAATAGGAACGAATCTTACTAGGAAGGAACTCAATGAGTTGCTGAAGCATTTCATTGGCCCTAATGTAAAGCAGAGAGAAAACATGCTGTGTCTTATCTTGGGCATATGGTCACAACATGGGGACTGGGGAGGCCAAGGAGAGGAAGGATGAAAGACTGAGAACAATTTCAAATACCAGGAGAAATCCTTTTGGCTAAGAATAACGTACCTTCTGTGTCTTTCAAAAATTTCCACAACAGATGGGACCCTGGGCCTTGCTCCCCACAGAAAGTTAAAACAGTAGGGCTGATATCAATTACTCACTGGGATTTTAAGGAAATGGAGAAAATCGTCAGTCTTAATATTGTCAGTGTTCAGATGAACCACAGAAGTCGGTAATCGCCAAGAAGAAAGGTCAGTGTACCACATGCAAACGAGAGCGTGGTGCACAGAGCACCCTCCTGAACTGCTTCCCCAGAGAATCCAGGGCTTTAGGGGGATTTAGTAATGTATTTTCTCTCTGCAGGCACCTTTTCTTTTTCTCCTTTTACTTAGATTAAGTGTGGGTGCTCTAACAGGTGGGAGACAGATGTTTGCAATTTCTACTTGGTGAGGGGACACTAACAAGTTGTGCCCACTGTTCGGAGCAGAGCTGTGATATCGGAGACACTCTGCTCTTTCCTGCCTTCCCCGTCTTGGGGCCGTCATGGTCTCAGTTCTGAGGCTGACCAAAAGTCTGTCCACTGAGGTGACGAGAACATGTTAACTTGGGCTCCAATTTACAAATCTTTCACCTTCTTTTGCCATCAACAATAGCGTGCCCTCCAGTTAAGTCAACCTGACTGACCGGTCTGCAACACATTTTCAGCAGGAGGAGCTGTCTTTCCAAGTAGGTTAAGCACTTTTCTCTTCATTCCTTTTCTTTTCTAAGCTCAGTGGGATAATGAGCATCAGGTTGCGGAGAACAGAACATCACCGCTCTCACCTGAGGGCTGCTTCCCCGCCCCGACACCCTCGGACGTCACTAAGTGCTTCCACCACCTTCCAGATCTTCAACCATAATTTTCACTGTGTACTCAACTGTTCTTTCCCAGATGCTGGTCCAACGGCCTCCCAGAAAAGAAGGCCACCTGATCTCTCTGGCACACTCTTGTGTTTGAATGCCTTTAAGGAAACTGACTTCTGGAGAATAAAGTGAAGGCAAGAGAACCACTGAGTTGAGTGTTTGTGGTAATTCTCTTCAGAATTACTAACTTGTGATCCCTGTGGTCTTGGGCAGCAGGGATGGCTGAAGCGGTCCTGGGACAAGAGTGGGTGGCTGAGTTCTGCCCCAAAGCCACCACCATACCTGGGACTCTCAGTGGCCTGGGCTGCCTGGTTTAAAAGTTAAATAAGAATGATAATGTCCAAGTTAGGACTAAAGGAGAAAAGGGAATGTAGAAGTGCCTACTAGGCTCTCAGCAGGTCAGTTTTCTTCCTTCTGTTATTTAATTCTCCTCACTGATCCTCCTGCCCCTCCTCCCCGCTCCCGTCCCCCATCATGAAAAATGAGGAAGTATTTGTTGGTTTCTATCTTTTAATGCGCCTTTTTTCTTAAAAGACTTAGAAAAATATGTGACACGATGTCATTAATTTCGAGTGAGGGAAATGTGGCTATTTGTCATATCATTCTTTGAACTTTTTTCTGTACTTTAAGATATTCTCTGAGTAAGAAAGAAAATAAAATAATGCACATGAAGGTGATTTAAAAACTAAAAGCAACCCACAAAGGGAGAATCTTCAGCACACAAAGAGGTAGAAAAGAAGCGTTTATCCAAATCGAGTCTGGTAAAAGGATCTAAATAGAAATCTTCCAAAACAACCATTTAAAATGAAATAGGTTTCCTTTACCAGGTCCTAGGTCCAAAGTTTAGGAAATATGAGTCACTAGGTTAATATGTTTGAAACAAGGAAAAAATAGTTATACACAGAAGACTTATAATTAATATTTTATGCAGTTTGGACCCAGTTAAGGATATCTAAATCGTCATATCACACACACATGCACATACGCACACACAAATACTATAAATTATGGAACAAGAAGAATTAATTGTGAGAAATACAGAGCACTGGCAAACATTTTCAATGGAATTAAATTTAGAAAAATGTTGAAATTATCTAAACTCTTCAATTCAGCTGTACTGACAACATTACTCAAATTTGAATATTTCTTATTGTGGAAACCTTCATGTATCCGGGACAGCTTCCTAGACGGGGTAACAAAAGATGCTATCTCATAACAGATAAAAGTCGATGCCTGACCACGAGATCAGAGAAGCAGCCTTTAACCTGTTTAAACGAAGCACGTTCCTCTCTTCCTGTGCAGTGATGCTAGTTGGCTTATTCCCCGCCCCCAATTCAATGGTGACCTAAATCCATTCTTTCTGGGCACATTTTCTCTATTCCCCAAGTCACATGGCCTCAAAAATGTGCAAAAGCCTCCTACGTGGGCAGAAGTGAAAGGCTCGAGATCATCAAGCTTCATCACGAAAGGGAGCACAGAACTGTCCGCTTTAGCCACAAGGCTCACAATTGGCATAACTGGTGTGGAACGTGTTTGCTTCCGTCCTATCAAAGATATTAGTAGAACATTAGCTCGCAATGACCTCTCCCTTCTGGAATTGATAAGTATTCAAAAATTCAGGAAAGAAATGCCCCTAATTTTTCAGTGAATTCTGCCCTGCCATACCTGCCCGTCATCAGTGCCTGTAGTCCATCACCTGATGCTCCCTGAGCAGCGCAGAGAAGGCTAACGACTGATAACACAGAAAGAAGAGATTTCTTTGCTTTGAACTGATCTCCAGAATCACCCAGGTGGAATGTGCTGTGCAAAGCTCTACCATCTCTTTGCTGTGTGTCCCTGAGCACATTATTTAACCTCTCTGCTCTTAACCTTCTTCTGAAAAGTGGGTGTAATAATGGTACCCACCTTACAAGAGAGTAACAACTATTAAATGAAAGGGTGATTCTCACTCAGTCATTCACTGCTGTCATTGGCACAGAGGAAAATTTAAACCAATGTACTTGTCATTTGGTGGTGGTTAAAAATCTAAAACAAACCTGCCGTGTACTTTGAATACTGCTTTACAAAACGATATACAAAAGATGACCTTAACAGGGTAAAGAAGAAGAAAAAAGAGAGAAGAAGGAGGGGGGGGGCGAAGAAGGGGAGGGAGAGAGACTTAGAAAAACAACCACTTTGGAAATTGATTTACATGATCTAATAACAATGAACCTCTGCACACGCCATGGCTCAGACCTTCTGTCCCATGGTACAGAGTCCAGAAAGTCTTACAAGTGTGCACAGGGAGATGGACAAGGATGTCTGAGCAGGAGCACCAGACCCTGCCTGAATGGAAGGTTAATGTTTAGCACAAGTGTTGACTCACTGACTTTAATAATTCATAATACGTTTGTATTAACCATGGGAGGTGACTTCTTACTTGTTAATGCCAAGAAAACAGTTGAATAGGTTTCAATGCCTCAAGTTCAAAATATTTTGGTCCCCATCAAAAATAGCCACGGAACACTGATGGCCAAGTGGTTGTGGTGTCAAGAGAAGACATATCTGGAAGTTTGTTTTTCATCCAGAGACCTTGAGAAGACATTCATGTCCAACACATTTGGAGATGATAATTTATAGAAAGAAAATAGTGGGCAATTGTTCAGAAATAATAATGTTTAAATGTATTCTTGTTATTAGGCATCAGCTTAATTTGGTGGAATGAGAAAATTAATGGCCAAAAATCCTACAAATATATACTGACCCCTCATATTTTAGGAATTTTGTGAGGCTAAATTTTATATGTAGCCAAACAAAACGCAGTCCCTGCCCTCTGGCAGCTGATTTGGCTTCTTAGAAAGACAGACATACACACACAATTAGATTGCGGAGTATTGAGTGTTATGATAAAGATCCATACAAGTTTTTGCCATAGGAGACAAAAGGGTGAACATTTTCTTTTCTGTAGTGACCAGGAAGGAATGAAAAATTCTCTGTAGTGACCGGGAAAAGAATTCCCAAAGAACATTGAACATCGCTAGACATCAAATGCTGGATATAAAGAGGAAATAAATCCCCCAGCCATTTTTCCTGCTTCTCTACCTTGGCAATTGAATGGAGAGGATTAAGGTATTAATTCACAGAGTGAAAGTCTTTGGAGTTAGGAATGGAATCTCTGCAGCAGAAATGAGAGCTAAACACTCTCTAAGTGGGATTTTTAAAACACACTGGGTAGGAGGCAACAGGGTGGGGTCCCTCAGGTTCCCAGGAATGAGGAGCCCCTGCCTGGGGAGTCCAGCTCCTGTGGCCCTTCTCAGGATGGACCAGAGCACAGAAGGGCGTTCTCGGATGCTGAGCACCGCCAGTTCAATCCAAGCGAGCGAGGGGGACCCTCAGTCGGCAGAATGAGTGAAATTATTTTGTTTCTGGTGTGTTGGTGCCATTGTGGCTGAGCCTATTAATTCAGGTAGAAAAATGGTTTCCTTTTTCTTCCAAAGTACTCTTGTAGATTGCCTTCTTCTAGCTTATGAAGAACTTACAAAGCTGTGGTAATATTTATCATATTAAACCTGTTGGGTCGGGCATGGTTCTATCTCACAAAACATAGAAAGATACACCAGCTGAGGAACGAGTGGTGGCCCTGAAGCTTCTCGCTGAGCACCTGCAGACCCACAGCGCCCAACAAGGGAGCCGTTTCTCGGAGCACTACACAAATGCTTTAGCCTAAACCATCAGAAGTTTTTGAAATATAGTACTTCCAATTAAGTAAGTTCCTTAAAAAGTAATCTTCAGGTTTTCTGGGTTTTTTTTCAGCTCAATAACGACACCCACCACAAAGCTGCAATTCCTTTCAAAGGGGCAGATGGTCATGGAAAGCTTGACTTTACCGCTCTCCGCAGAAAGGGGGCACAGACGGACTGGCGCCCTCCAGAGGACCCTCTGCCGAGCTGATGCTCTGACGGCAATCTCCAGTCTTCCCTCCCTGCTGCTGGGACTTGTTAGGCTGCTGAAACCCGTGATGTCAGGAGCAGTTCACTGCTTGTACACAGACTTCTGACATTTTTCGAAATCTGAGGCCAGAAAGGTCATACCTTTCAGCTTTGCATTGTGAGCTTGCCGGTGCCTGGCCCCTGAGCTGTGCTCAGAATCACAGCCTGCACGGTGGCTGCATCGCAGACCTTCCCGCTGGGCCACCGCACTCCTCAGTTTGGATTCCCCATCCATCCGCTGCCAGTCGCCGGCACAAACAGGCCCATCCAGACTTACGGCATCATTTAGAGGACCACGGCTGGGCCGGAGGGCCTTGAAGTATCACACGACAGTGATTCCCTGTTGAGAAAATTCTTTGTCCCCGTAGGCGCAGAAAGACTAACTACACAGACCAAAATGGTTTCAGGATGCCACTTTATTTTTTCTTTCTGCAGGGGAAAATGTGCTATTTAATGAAAAGATAACTTTTTCTTGAGTATCTTGAGATCCTAAGGATTGAAAAAAAAAATACTTGGTTGTAGTGCAACCCAGGATTCTTTATTTTCACACAGACAAAACAAAACACAACGACACACACCAAAAAACAAGTTCTCTTCTTGTAGTATTGCTCTGGTCTAGAATATTTTCATGAAATTAAACCAAAAGCATTAACAAATAACAGAAAGAATCACGCCCATGATTCAGTGGTGTAAATAGTCAAATACAAACTAGATTTTTTTAACAAAGTGAAATTGTTTCATAATGCTTGAATAAAATTTAAAAAGAAAAATAAATAAATTCCTTCTCTTCACTGTACAAAGTGTTAACCGCCCACTTTGAGTTTACTGTCTTCGTTATCATAAGCTCCTCTCCCCCTCATAAGGCCGTTCCTCTGAGGTGGCCGCAGCGCAGCCACCAGAGGCTGGACCTGCTGGGTCTCAGTGGAGCCACGAGTAGAGTCTCTGCCTGAGGGTTAGGCGCAGGCCCAGAGAGCAGAGCTGGGCGTGGGATAGGGGAAGGGCCGAGTCCAGGTGATACTGTTGGGGCAACATCAGGCTGTGACCCAAGGCCATTCCAGCTGTGGATTTCCTAGTTACTAGAGACTGTAAATGCACTCCCCACCGTCACTTTCCCCTGAAGCTAAATTAGGTTGTGTTTCTGACTTGTAACTCAGTCCTGATGTTGAGAACAGAAAACGATGGGTTAGTCACCGGGCCTGAAAAAGTCCTGGCGAAGAACAGAAATGACTGTACTACAGCGACAGCATACAAAGTAATCCGGGGAAAGGGAACGATGGGTGGACCAAAAGTCCTCACAGGGGAGCTGCCTGCACAGACCCATCCTAGTGTCCTGGAAAATAAAGGTTCTGAACGTGCTTATTAATTCTAATGAGGCACATGTCGGTCATGAGATCACTGATGGACCATGTAGTTCTAGTTCCCAGGACTTGGTGAGAAGGGAGATCCCAGAGGAGGAGGTGGGGAAGAGGAGGAAGAGGAAAGAGAAAAAGAGAGGGAGAGAGGAGACATGTTTTAAGGCAAAGAAACAACTTGTTTACAGAAAATTTCCAGGAGTAGATTATTTCAAAGTAACATTTTTACAGCTTTCCATCTACATCTACTGGTTGGATTTCTTGATTGGAAGCAACGAAAGCTGGCCCTGGGCGATTTAAGAAAAGGACATTTGTTGGATGCATGTTGGGGGCTGGGATCTGAGAGGAGGCAGAGGATGTTCCAGAGAACAGGGAAGCAGATGTCCCACAACAGAAGCAGCCCAGTCCATTGCTGCTACCCTAACACATAATCTCTAAGCATTTACTCTGCATTTACCTCACTTGATAGTGTTTCTCCTGCAGGAGACCACACTTTGGTCACATGCTTTTGGAGAAGGAGAGGGAAGGAAGAAGCCAGCTCCTTTGCCCACTTGTCCACCACAGTAAGACAAGCACCCACAATTATTCATCCACTAACACTAATCAAAATTACGGGAGGCAATTCTTCCGGAGGAACCGGGGGGACTATTGGGAAGGGGCAAATGGGAATGAAGCATCAACCAAAGGGTTGTCACAATTTACACACAACCAGCAAAATAGAGGTGGATCAGAATCTGTAACTTTACCAATATTTTATATGTGAGTATATGTATAGATTCCTATTTTAATAAGCAGTTAGTGACATTTAATTAATTAAAATAATTTCCTCTTTGATTTCATGGATGCTATTAAATGTGGTTCATTTCTTTAAGTTTAGCAATGATATGCATTTTCTGTCTGTTTGCTTTCTACACTCCGTCTTATGTGAATTATTTGCATGCTTTAATATTTTTAATACAAAAATCACAATAGCTCCCACTTTTTGCATGCTTAATATGCTTGAGGCATTCTGGCATTCTCTTTGCATGACATACAGGAAAACATTTAATTTAGGCAGAAACCTTCTGAGACATTTTATACACTCTTCATGTAGCAGATTGGAAGTGATTTTGTAAGACTTTGTTGCCTCTGAGGAAGAAAAGGAATGTAGTGCAGGTGGTAGAAAAAAGATAAATTGGAGATATCTGGAAATGAGATGAATTAAAATTGATTAGTAAAAAGTGAGAAAGGCATATGTTTGTGTGTGTATATTTGACAGCTGTGTCACTGTTTATAAAAGAACGTAAGCCCCTCATTAGAATTTGTTTGGGTTCTTAGCTTCTTAAAAAGTCTCAATTTAAAGTTTTGCTTTTTCCAATTCAAAATGATCAGTTTGAGTGTGGACAAATCTTTGCCACTTTAACAGTAGTTGGGTGTAATAACTCTGCTATAACCCTAAGGAGTTTGTCTTTTTGAGGTACAGTACCATGGAGCAGATGGTAGATTTAGAATCTCTTAGCATCTGTCGCATTTCTACTTCATGGAGTCAATATGACAAAACAAAACAAAAATAAAAAAAACCTCTGCCTTTTGTAGGAATCAGACCCCGTATTACTTTTGATACATTTCAAACTGTTCCTTATAGTCATAGATTCCATATCTTTGTTAAGCTGAAAAGTTGACTCCCTGGTAGTAACTTATGATAATTACAATTTTATTCTGTAAGCAAACAATCCAGAATTTTTATTAATATTAAAAGCATTCAACTATGCTTTTTTCTCCATCACCTTTTTTACCCTCTCCAGTTTCCTTATGAATATAAGCCAAATTCTGTCTGTGTTTCTGGAACAGTCCTGGTGACATTTGCTACGGCACTCTCTAACTGCATATCTACCAAGAAGTTATAGGAAATGAAGTGATGCATGGGGCTATGAGAAATCCTGGGATTGCAATAGACAGGCAAGATGAAAATCTCAATCAATCAACAGAGTTTATTCAGTTCAGTTAAATATTTGCCATTTGACCACCACGCTCCAGTCATAGTGTGCGTGCTGGGAGCAGTGGAATGAACCAGGCGTGGACCCTACCTGGAAGAATTTACCCTCCAGTGAAGGAGGTACCCACATATCCTGTCTTAGGAGGATTTGTTTGAAGCCCAGGCATGTGCTGTTGGCCCCTGGAGAAGACAGCAGGCTGCCCAGCTCCCTCTGGGGACTGGGGAGGGCTCTGGGGGGACAGGACTCCAGTGGACACACACGATGGCCTGCCCAGAACTCCAGGGACCCTTTCACCAGCTCCGTGCAGCTCATCTCCTGGCTTCTGTATGCCTTTCTGCCAACAGATAGCACCTGCCAACTTCATCAGGGGGCCCCCTGGTCCCCGAGTGGCCCCATCCACCCAGAAAGCCAGAAGGGACGGGCGTTTGGGAGTTTCCAGGCCCCAAGCCACCCCGCTGCCTGTGCACAATGACTGGCTGCTGCTGAGACCCAAAGTTCTGCTTCCGAGGTGAGCTTCACTCCAGAGCTCTCCGCAGGCCCCAGCGGGGTGGGGCTCCACCTGGAAGCACACCTGGCTGGCTTCTTCCCTTCCAGGCCCTGGTCCCTCACTGCCCCTCCTGGGAGCACTGTGTCAGTCAATGGCTTGCACTTCAATAGTGAAGTCTAAGCCTGCCTAAGACAGAGACAAGTGTTGATGGGTGACTTAGATGGTTAAAAGAAGGCAAATGGAGGAAAAATGGATGCTTGAGAACATGATGAATTTGAGGAGGAGTAGAAAGCAGGAGGTGAACACAGGAGGGTTGTTAGGACATGGCATGGTAGGCTTTGCATTTGTGCATTCATTCATTCATTCATTCAAGTACTTGGTCAGAATCTACTAGCCACTCTTCTAGGAACTGATGACAGGCAGCTGTATGAGTTTGCTAGGGCAGCCGTAACAAACCACCATGGACAGGGCGGCTTAAACAACAGAAATATATTTTCTCCCCGTCTGGAGGCGGGAAGTCCCAGATCAAGGTGTGGACGGGGTTGGTTTCTCCCGAGCCTCCCTCCTTGGATTGCAGATGACCATCTTTTCCCTGTGTCCTCACGTGGTCTCTCTGTGTGTCTGTGTCCTAATCCCCTCTTCTTATAAAGACACCAGTCATGTCAGATTAGGACCCACCCTAATGACCTCATTTTACCTTAATTATCTCTGTAGAGACCCTATCTTCAACATAGTCACATTCCAAGGCTAGGGATTCAACATGTGAGTTTTTGGGGGGGTACAGAAGAGCTGTGAATACGACAGACAAAAATGCCTTCTGGTGGGGCACTGAAGTGGGTAAGACAGAAAAACAATGAAGTAAACAAGTCATATATACACAGTATCCCAGATACAGAAAAAGGACCAGAAAGAAAACAGAGCAGGGATTGGGGCTGGGGAAGAGGGGCTGTTAGTAGGCGATCCTGGAAAATCTTCCTGAGGGGCTGGCATTTGAACAGATGCCTGCCATGAACTGGAGCATGGATTCTGTTCTCTCGACAACCAACACACATTGATGATTTTAGGTAGGAGGGTGACACGGTGAGATTGAAGATATCACATATCACTTCTAAACATTTTCCACATATTTCCACCCCTCCAAGCACTGCCATCATGATGTTCTGCAGGCGTTCCTCGACCCTCAGCTGGATTGCTGCAACGGCCTCCCAGCTGACCCCCTAACTGAAGTTCTCTATCTTCAGATTTGCCCACACAGCAGCCAGAGTAATCCATCTAAAATAGGAACCTGCCATGGCATGCACCTCTGCTTAAAATCCTTCCTCACTTCCATATCTCCAAACAAGCTCCTTCGGGAAACTTCTTGTTATTCTAAGAGACACATGGCCCCATGTGCAACTTTCACCTTTTATAAAATATGCAGCATGAGTATTACATAGAGATGCTTTAGTAACTAGTTAATTACCAACTTAATTTAAAGTATTATTGGGTTCACGGTGGTCATTTACTGTTACCATTTATTCTCATTTAACAGACTCCAGAAGTAAAACTATCACCTTAAACCACTTGAAGTTTTTGATGTTACAAAGGGGGCTGTCTTGTCTGTCAGCATTTGGACCTCCTGGCCATCCATCCCATGTGGATGGGACAGGTAAGGTCTTCACACAGCTCCAGCCCACCTCTCTGCCTCACCCACCGTGCCCACTTCTCACGTTGTGCCTGCAGCAGTGGAGCTCCACCTGTCCTTTATCCCCAAAGTGACTAAGCATCTCCTCACATGCACCCCCGCCTGACACACCAACCCTGCACAGACTCACTCCTGCTCACCTTTTAGGACACAGCTCAGGCCTCAGCCTCTTTACGAATCATCCCTTCCCTTTCTTGTTCCCTCTCCCCAGATCAGGATGTTGATAAATGTCTGTGATTCCCATGGTGCAGGAACTATGCTGGGAAGCCCTACGTGCGTGTGCTCTCCTCCCACTGAAGTCCTGCAAATGCTCTATTACTGTTCCCAATATATAGATGAGAAAACTGAGGATAAGAGATTAAGTTACTCAGCCAGAGTCACATGGCTAGCAGGCAGCAAAGCCTGGATTTGATGTTATGCATTTGTTTCCAGAGCTCATGCTCCCAACATGCCCTATTGGGTTTCTCCCTAGGACGTGTCTGTATCATTGGATTTACCATGTTGTGTTATAATTGCCTGTAGGTACCATCTGGAGAGGAGAATTGGTTATGAGCAGCAGCCACATATCTGGCTCATAGTTGTCATGTGATAAACATCTGTTGAATCATTAATTCACTCACTGCTTACCATTTCCTTCACCTTCTGCTTTTTGCTGTGAATTCCACATTTAAACACTTTATCTCAATGAAGAGGAAAAGACAAGTCTGGTTAAAGATTAGAACAAATTCTTATTTACTTTGTTGAAAAGAAAACACAAATTGCAATGTGAAGCCCATGTATCAAACATTCATTTCAGAAGAGGAAATGTTTTGGAAGAGGAAATGTTTTGGATAGGTGTACTGCCTGAGGCTGTACTTATAAACAGTCTTCTGTAGAACTGTTTATTTTGGAATAAGCAAATGAGGGTCTCAGGAGGAGATGATGACCTCTGACATTCCAATGCCCTCTGAGAACTGATTTCTCTTCCCCATGAACCAACAAGACACGTACTCCAGGGTCCTGGGAAGAAGAAGACAGAGGGAAGGAGATGTGACTGTGGCACTGAGTTGCTTAGGAAAATAAGCTGCACTGTCCCTGTCATTGGTGGCCCACGGGGGATCTGTTCCATGGGCAATGGGGGGCTGAACGCACACTCGCCCACACCACAGTGGATCTTCCTCTTCTCCATGTATTTGCTGGCATGCTTGCCATGCCATTGTGTGCAAATTTGAAAGGACAATTGTTCTTCCCCACAAATTGAAAAAATTCCCACATTAGGTGCCCTGTTGATTGGTGGGAAGGCCATTACCAAGATTTATTGACTTGGGGGAGTCACATTTTCTTGGGCAATGCAGAGCCTAAACATTAGTATCTAGACTAAACATTTTTGGTCTTGAAAGCTTTCCTTTCTTTTAAATTGGTTTCCATGCCAAAGCTCTTCTTTTCTCATTAAAGTACATGTTTCCCTCTCTTGTGTGGGAGGACTGTACTGTATAAAATTGCACATGATTTCTCCAAAACTTTGTTGAATAATCATATTAGCTGGTTATTTGACAAAGTTGCATTTCTAAGTTCAAGCCAATTCTTTCTAAAAAATGCCATTAATCTTTGAACTTTCAACAGGCGATTGACTAAGCTATTACAAACATTTCTTATCATTGAATATACTTTTTCACTGACAAAATCATTGTCACAGTAAGACTTTTATGCATCTGAAGAAATTAGGTTGTATATAAAAATATGAAATACAGAAAGAATTTTTAAACTATCTAGCATGTTTTATCAGTATAAATATTCCAAGAGGGTCACTCAGACTTTCAAGATTTTCAGTGTATTCTGCCCTCAATTATCGAATCAATGAAATCACATAAGCTAACATTTTATATATACCTCAAATGTTTTTACAGGATATTTATGGTTAAACTTCTAAATGGTGGAAGGGCCAGCCCGCAGATGACTGTAGTGACACATCTGTAGTGACACATCTGTTACCACATCTGGAGATGGTGCCTCCAATCGCACAGCTGCAGCAATGGAGCCAAGGATCAAGGTGTGCCGGCTCCTCTCTGGAGGGTCTGTCTCCTGCTGTAATGGAGATGAACTCCTAGTAAACCACACAGTCTGTGTGGACATGGTTCCTGGCTCAGAAACTCCAATTCCAGTAACTGCACGAATAGTTGTGGTATGTCACCTGTGGGAGAATGAAAGACTCGCATATTGATTAAAAGCAAAAATGGAAAAATAAACTCCAATGCTAACTTACAAAGTTACAATGACAGGTATAGTCATATTATATATTTATCAAATTGATTAAGTATTTAGGTTAATTGGCAAAAAAGGAAAAAAAACCCAAAATAACGTGGGTTCTCAGTTGATAGCTCCTTCTTAGGTATGGGATCATGGTGTGGCTCTCCGGAACGAGGAGCAGCGTTCAATCCCCACTCACCCTTTGTGAATCATGTAGTCCTGGGCACATCTGTGTCTCAGTTTCTCAAAGGGTTTGGAGAAATTTAAATGAGACACTTTTTATAAAGCAGGCTTTGTTGTTGCTCTCACGATGCTGTAATAGTTTTATCTCTCTCCCTAATGGGTCTGCCCTCCTGCTCGTGTATATCCTCTATCTACATAGTCAATGTTACTTTTGTATATATCCCTACACATAGGTGTGTAAAGACTATTCAGTGAAATATGCTTGTGCATGACCTCCCGTGCCCTTTGTACACGGCATTTCCAATCTCTTGTTCATTGGTTTGTTTTACACATCGTGACGGTTCTGAGTTCAGGCTGTGCCTTATAAGTGTATATGTTTAATATAGTGGCAACTTTTATTCATTCTAAAACACTGGTATTTAATCCATAGAATGAATTAATGATGTTTCAGAGTCAAGTGAGATAATGATAGTAATTTTATTTTCAATGCTTTATTAATAATACATCTTAAATTTTGTGACGATTTTGCCGAGGCTCCTTGCCTTCTTTGCATTTGTTAACTGGAATGTGCAGTTACTATTTTGTTATATTGCTGATTGATTCTCCAGTAGTCCCTATAACGATACTACTTGCTTTATTTACTTGTCTATAATGCCATGATATTAACAGTCTCTGTGCTTAATTCTCAAATATTTATTTGACTAAAATTCATCCCAACTTTTGCCATTCAGGCCTCAAATCTATGTAAAGTTTTTATAACTGAGTCAATGGCGTTGTTATGTGATTCACTCTGCACAGTGTTCCATTAGGCACCCGTGGGTGCACGGAATCATTTCAGTGGTAGATTTATCAAGAATAGATTCAAACCAAGGAGATATTTTCTCAAAATACGCAAAGCAACCTCATAAAAATCTTGTATTTATATATAAATTGCACGTAGAAAAAGTCTGGTGTCTTACTAGTATTAAATTTCTATAAGAATATCTCTCTTTTACAAAGGAAAGTTCATTACAGGTACAAAATGACACAAAATATCAAGAAGACACAGAATTTACCATGAAAAGGGAGATTTTTCTTAAGACAGAAAGGGCTATTCTGAAGAAGGGTTGGTAGAGGTTAAAATATCAGTATATGAACTAGGGAGAGCTGTGCAAGTTTATTAACTATCACTAGAATTTTTCAGTAAAAATCAACTTAATTATGGTCACAAATCTAGACAGTAAATTTTTTCTTTAAATCAGTGAACGACCAAAAAATTCAAGATGCTGTTAATTGAGATTTTAAGTGAAAGCCTTATATATGAATTCTTTATGTACGATGGTTAATTGTTATATTTATGTATTTTTATTGTTGATGCATCTACAAATTATAGTGATGATAAAAGAGGCTTAAGAAATGGTCCATTTTCATAAGGATATTTTGGGGAAGACAACACATAAAATAGATGTGTATGATCAGCTAAGCAATTCAATGATGTTACAGGAATTCAGAGAAGAGAGATACTCACGTACACCAGAGTAGTTGGAAAATTCTCCTTGTATGTGGTGAGGCTTAGCCTGGTTTTTGAAGATTGAAAAGTGGGAGGAGAGGCAATTACAACTGAAATCTTAAATTACCAGAGAAAAATATCTTTTCATCCCTGGCGGGTCTGGTGAAAAGAACACTGGACTAAAAACCAGCCATTCTGGGTTTAAAGCTTAGTTCTGTCACTACCTAGAGGTGGATCCTTAGGCAAGTCACTTTATTCTCTGCACATCAAACTTCTCATCTATAAACCTGGGGAACTGGCATCTTCCAGCTCTTAAATTTGATGCTTCTAAGGAATCTTTTCATGTGCTGAGCTGAGCTGAAACGGGGCAGCCAGCCTGTGCCTCGCCCAGGCGCAGCTCCCATCACGAGGGACCAGACGTGTGCCCTTGGGTGAGGGGAGCGAGTCTGAATGAATTCTCACGCAGCATCCATAGGCAACAAAGGAGCTCAAAGTGCACATGGAGGACAGGCTCCATCACTTTCCTCTTGGCTTTCTTGATAGCACATAAATTATGTTTTCACCCTGACAGAGGTTATTTGTTCCTCTTTCTCCTGGTAGCTGACCCCAGAGGCTCTGGACTGTTTCATCAGAAATTCTTGCCACTGATTTGAGATCCCTGGAAGCATTTCCTAAAACACTTTGAGCTCCAAGTAGATGGCTGAGTTGTTTCTTCTGGTGATGCATCTTTAAAAGAGGAGGCAAACCTATTTTTAAATTTATAAGTTAGGGTCTGAAGGATGTGTGTGTGTCGTGTGTGTATGTACTTGTGTAATATATTTATTATACATTATATATAATTTATCTCTGCAATTTAATATACTGGTGGAGGCTACTGTTTAAAAGGATCTACCTTTTCATTTTGTTCAAAAGGTAACATTCATAATGGAGTTGGTTCTGAAAAACACACGAAAAACCATGAAAATAATCTCAATCCAATTAAATGTGGGGGAAAATGCACAGAATTTAACAAAGGTTTTCACGAAGACCTCGGAATGAAAGATAATTCATTCAGTTAGTCCAAGAGAAAGACCACTCAGAGGGATGGCAAAGAAAGAGCCGGGGTCCGAGTCGATGGTGAAGATGAGGAAAGCACATGAGCACAGCTGTTCATAGGCAAATCATCATGTGTGTTTCAAAAACCACAGACTATGGGAATTCTGCATTTTCCTTGTTGTACAGGTATAAAGTTATTTTAGTCACTAAAAAGGATGAGTTGAGAGGGCTGGCCCCATGGCATAGTAATTAAATTCGGTGTACTCTGCTTTGGCAGCCTGGGTTTGCAGGTTCAGATCCGGGGAGTGGGCCTACACCACTGGTCAGCCATGCTGTGGTGGTGATCCACATACAAAATAGAGGAAGATTGGCACAGATCTTAGCTCAGGGCAAATCTTCCTCATCAAAAAACAAATAAATAAATAAGGATGAGTTGACATATCTACCACAAAGCAAAGGAAATGGGAATTTTCACTAAATTTGTGAAAGCACTTTGTCAGGAGAAAGATAAGTACAATGAGCTGGGAGAGAAAAAATGGCAACGGAGGTGCCACCTTCATCCCACATTCATGACCCTCCCTTGATACCAGAGAAGACAATCCATACTTGAGATTCGGTCTGAAATCACCTCAAATACTCACCCCTCAAATACTAGATTGGTCTTTCTTCAAACCGGGGCTTCTCAGACATGGCACTGCTCACATTTTGGACCAGAAGACTCTTGGTTGTGGATAGCTGTCCCACATTTAGCAGCATCTCTGGATTCTACCCATTAGATGCCAGTAGAACTTCTCTCCCTCCGCAGTTGGGACAACCAAAATGTCTCCCGACATTCCCAAATCTCCCCTGGTATCACAGTCAGGGTTGGGGGGAGTAGCCCCACTGAGACCTGCTTCTTCAAGTTCCTCTGATTGGGAACAGGGTAACCACTCAGGGCCCCAGTGCCTTGTTGTGCCATCCTGAGAATATTCTCAAAATAAAATGGTGGTGCCACAAGTAGAGAGATCCTACTTTTAAGCCTGGGGCAAATTCTACTAATTGGATAAAGACCTTATTTAATGAAATGACAATTCAAAAATTTGGGTGAGGATCTTTCTTTCTTAGTGGACATGGCCACAATTAAGTGAAGTACCTCGATCATTTGAAATAATGGAAAATGACTCATTTTTCTAGAGTTAATAACTTAAGAATTATTTCTGTTGTGTAGAGAATAAATGCAAGTATTCCTTTCTAAGAAGATATGACATAACAATCAAATGTTCTGAAAAATAGAAATGCAACACTCAACATTTGTCTTCTATAGTCAATCCACTATGGTCCATGTATTTATCACTTCACTTTGATTGAGTTAATCTAGAAGGCCTGCACACAGAATTCCCTCCTCTGGCCCCACCAGGTGGTCAGACCCAGGGCAGTGATTCTTGTGGCTGCTGGGGAGGTGCTGGAGACTAAAGCTGAGAATGAGGCAGCCACTTCTTCCACCTCAAGGACTCATATTCATGCTGAATGCACCTTCATATAAGATGGATTGCACTCATTGAGATAAACCTCTGTATTTCATCTTAATCATCAATTCTTAACTCACCATTTCCATTTAACTATCTCAAATCCACAGCAATAATAATAATGACCAATAATGTTTATTTACTATGTTACACGAACTTGTTTAAGCATTTGCTTACATCATCTCTTTTCATCTTTGCCCCAACCTCACAGTTTGGCATTGCCACTCTCTATTTTCAAAAACAGATAAGGGAGACGTAGAGAAGATACTAGAATTCAAATCCAGGACAACGTGGTGTCAGGCCTCTGCTCCATCACTGTGCATTGCTTCTTCCTTCCCAGTTGCTGACTGATGAAGACACCACAAATTATAAAAATATTCTTTTTGGATTTTCTAATCAAGGGGGTCACTACTACATACAATGTTCTAATATGTATAAACTTTATAAAATTTTGGAGAAATATGTAAAATTAAACACTAAAAATGATAATGGCCTACAAATTTACTGAACCTCATTTTTTGAATTCTTTTCTTGCTTACTAACTCCCAAGGAAGGGAGCCCTTTGGTGGTGGTGGTGGGACAGTCAAGTGTGAAAAGTGTAATGAGAGAAAGGCTCTCATCACGGAGCTGCTACAAACGGACTCTTCTTTGGGACCTTGCGCTCCACATAGACCAAATCTGATGCTTCCATTGCTGTTTTCCAATTCTCAGGATCGTATTATGAATGAACTGAAATCTCAAGTTAAGTCTCACAGGGATACTGCTGAGCACGGTGTCACCTTAGAACCTGCTCAGGGTCCAGGCACATCAATTCAGGACGTAGACTTACCCAAAATGCTTCCTACTTGGCAGAGCTTGACTCATGCTTCCACCCTGTGGAGGTCCTTTGGGATTCTCATTTTGTTGCCAGCATCTCAGCTCTCATGCTGGCTTTTCATCAAGTATGAAAATGATGGGCCTGTGGTTTATGTCCTCATGTAGGTCAGTGCTGACATGGGCCTCCCTGAAACCGAGGTTGGGCTGGAAAAATGAGGGATGAGATTGCTCCACCTCAGGGTCAAGCTAACCATGAATGCCACCACCTACATTACCATGTCCACAGCAACATCTATGAAGGACTATCCAGTATCTGCTACAGCCCAGATGCACAGGGACTGCAGCCTTCCCTGGCTCCTGTATTCTGCTTCACCTCCTTTGACTATAAATTCCTGGAAGGCAGGGATCATATCTTTCTTGTTCTCTACTCAGTTCCCAGTGCTTTGCACACTGCCTGACACATAGTAGATACTTAGCGAATAATTGTTGAATCAATAAAAGAATGAATTAATGAAAATTAATTCCATTATGGAGAGAAAATGGTATTTTTCAGGGTAAAATATCCTAAATTATAAAACTTCCAAGAATTAGCAAATGAATACTAAGACAATACTGAGTTATACACCATCTTTGCTTAGGATAAAGATCTCATACAACTGAGCAACAAAAAAACAAACAACCCGATCAAAAAATGGGCAGAGGATATGAGCAGACATTTTTCCAAGGAAGAGATACAGGTGGCCAATAGACACATGAAAAGATGTTCAACATCACTAATCATCAGGGAAATGCAAATCAAAACTAGACTAAGATATCACCTTACACCGGTTAGAACGGCTATAATCACAAAGACAAATAACAACAAATGCTGGAGAGGTTGTGGAGAAACGGGGACCCTCATTCACTACTGTGGGAATGCAAACTGGTGCAGCCTCTATGGAAAACAGTATGGAGAGTCCTCAAAAAGTTAAAAATAGAAATACCGTATGATCCAGCAATCCCACTCTTGGGCATCTAGCCAATGGACATGAAATCAACCATCACAAGAGGCATATGCAGCCCTATGTTCATTGCAGCATTATTCACTATAGCCAAGAAGTGGAAGCAACCCAAGTGTCCCTCAACTGAAGATTGGTTAAAGAAGATGTGGTATATACATACAATGGAATACTACTCAGCCATAAGAAAAGACACAATTCTCCCATTTGCAACAACATGGATGGACCTAGAGGGTATTATGTTAAGTGAAATGAGCCAGAGAGAGGACAGACACTGCATGAACTCACTCATATATGGAATATAAGTGAACACACGGACAGAGAGAACTGATTGGTGGTTAGCAAGGGGAAGGGGGGTGGGCACAAGGGGTGAAGGGTTACATCCACAAGGTGACGGACAAACAAAAATGTACAACTAAAACCCCACGGTGTTATAAACTATTAAGACATCAATAAAAAAAATGGTAAAAAAAAATTCCAGTTTAAACAGTCTATAGCTTTGGTAGAACTTTCATATTCTATTTGACAATATAAACTATATTTGAATCTCTGCTGTCCCTTCGTCTTGACCAGTGGTTTCATCTGCAATTCTCAATTCATGTAATATGATACATCTAGACTAGAAATTTGTACTAGCATGGGACATCTCAGACTACTTTTATAAGCTTCTATTTAAGTCAAGATTCATTCCTTCATATAAATATTTCCCAACGTTTTGTTATAATTTCCAACATACAGCAAAGTTGAAAAGCCCACCACCTATATACTGCCAATAATACTTTACTATGCTTGTTTTGTACATATCTTATCCATCCATTCATCAATCATTTTTTTTTCTGATGCATGTCACAGTAAATTGCAGGATTCAGTACTCAGAGTTTAATACTTGTTTATAGGATTTTGTTCAGATGTAAAATTCGCATACAATGAAATGCACGAATCCTAAGTGTTTACTTGCTGAGTTTTGGCAAACGCATACACCTGTGTTGCCAAACCCTTATAAGGATAAAGAACATTGCACAATCCCAGAAAGTGCCCTCAGCCCCTTTAACAAGCAGCCCTCATCCCCACATCCTCCAGGACAACCTCTGTTCTTTTTTTTTTTAAACCATTGATTTCCCTGATTTGAAACTTGATATACATGGAATCAGACACGAAATGCTATTTTTCTGTGAAGCCTCTTTCACTCAACCTACTGTTTTGGATACATCCATTGTATGTTTCAGAAGCTCATTATTTTTCATTGCTGAGTAATATTTCATTGCTTGATATTCCATGTTTATCCATTAGCCTGTTGATGAACACCTTACCTTTTTCTAATTTTTTGCTATTATGATTAAAACTGCCATGAACATTCTTGTACATATCTTTTTTGAACATGTTTTCATTTCTTTTGAGTAAATGCCTAAGAGTAGAATGGCTGAGCCATAGGATAACAGTATGTTTAATTTTATAAGAAACTGTCAAACATTTTATGAAGTGGTTGTATCTTTCTACATCCTCACCAGCAATATACATGAGTTCCAGTTGCTCCATATCCTCAGCAACATTTGGTGTCTTTTTAATTTTAGCCATTCTGATGGGTGTGGTGGTAGCTCTTCGTGGAGTTAATTTTCATTTCCCTGATGATTAGATGAGGTTGAACACTTTTCCATATGTTCAATGATCATTTTTATATACCGTTATGTAAAGGGTCCACTATAATCTTTTGCCCAGTTGGATTGTCTTTTTATTATTGAGTTTCAGAAGGTTAATTCCTTCAAATGCATATTTGAAGGGTCATGTCCCCAGCAGGTCACAATGAAGAAAGAGGTTTGGGAATGTTCTGTTTTCAGGACCTCTATTCCCAGCAGTGTGTCTAGATCTTTCTTATTTTTCATGTTATGGTTTAAAACACGGACTGAGAAGCTAATTTTTGCCTTTATCAATGTTGAAAGCTGCAGGTTATTGTAAGTATTAGCTTTCCTGTCAAACTCTTAAAGTGTATGATTTTAATTTTATTATTGCCCTTTACATACAAACACTTCTTTTAATCTTTTGCACACATCCTTATGAAATATGAGTCTATCAAAGATTCCATTATGTATGCTCACCATCCTCTCTGTCTTTGTCTTTCTCCCTGTCTCTCTCCTCTCCTCTCCCTCTCAGAAGTAGCCACATCGTATATCAGAATTTCCCTTTGAAAGCCTTTAAACCTGTACAACCTTCTCTGAGAATTTCAGAATTACACTTGGCATGATCTCATCTCATCCTGCCGGGGTTTTCCTCTAGATAGTGCTCAACTCCATGATGATGTAGCAGCCTTCTCTCAAGATTTCTGCCTCTTCCACTTCAGGCCACAGCCACTTCCTGGAGGTGAGTATCAATTCCTAAGTAACAGTTGCCTTTGATTCTCTCTCTACTTTCTGGGAGATAAATTTGTCAACAGAGCAAGTTTGGAACTTATCAGGTACAGTATTTTAGCTGAGTGAGACTTCCAGCAGATCCTTCAAAATTACAATCTCCCATTAGAACTGTGTCATTTGGCTCTGTTGTTCCTGTGGTCTGTGCCTCAAATGTGCACAGCTCATTTCTTCTGTTTTGCAGGTGTGGTCTGTTATATTCCTCAACTGCAATGTGGTTTCTCTCTCTCTCTCTTTCCTTTTATCTTAAGCAAGTCCTCAGGAATGGGGCTTCACCATGGATTTTAGAGAATTTTCATGCAATTATGTACCTTTATTGACATACAGAGCTATCTGCCCCATTTCTAGGCAATCTGCTCTTTTTACTAAGGAAGTGGATTAAAGCTTTCCTGCAAACAGTTCATCTGGGTCCAAGTGATAGTTCATAAATCAGAATTCCCTCCATGTGTTAAAACCTCACTTCCTCTTTCCTCATGGCTCACATTCTGCCTGTTCCTGGGACGTGACCCAGGGTGCTGGTCAGCTCCTACTTGGGTCCAGTCACTTCCTTTCTTGCTCTCTGCAGAGCATGATATTGCCTCTCATTCAGAAAGTGCAAGGAGCGGGCCCAGTGGCATAGTGGTTAAGTTTGCATGCTCTGCTTCAGCAGCCCAGTGTTCCTAGGTTTGGATCCTGGGGGTGGACCTACCCACTGCTTATCAGGCCATGCTGTGGCAGGCATCCCACATAGAAAGTAGAGGAAGATGGGCACGGATGTTAGCCCAGGGCCAGTCTTCCTCAGCAGAAAGAGGATTGGCAATGGATGTTAGCTCAGGGCGAATCTTCCTCACAAAAAAAAAAAAAAAAAGAAGAAATTTCCAGTTTGTTTCTTGGAAGAAGCTTCCTCTGTTTGTTGCATGATTCAGAGAGTCAACTCAGTTCCTCTGATTTCTGAAAATTACATTCTGAGGCACTTCTGTCTAGAAAATCACTTGAGCTTGAGGACCTCAGGGGTCCAGTGCCCTGTGGGTCTGCATGCAGGCTGGGTGGGCGGGTGTGCAGGTTAATCTCGATGCTGCCTTCTTGGAGTCTGAAACAGAAGATCGCCATCCTGACTTATAAGGTTGTGGTTGGGACATAACGAGGAAGCTTTCTACGAGCTGTGAAGCCCAGGACAGGGGAAACAAATGAGATATTTGAAAGAAATTGCATGTAAATTTGTATAAACTCACATTTGCCTTATAGAATTGTATCAGAAATTGAAACAAATACGGTAATACATATGCATACACATGTATGTATGGATGGATGTGTGTATATGAGCATATAGATGAATGTGTCCTTCATAATATTGGGCACAGAGCAGGCATTCAAGACCCGTCTTCTCCTTGCTTCCTCTGCTTTCTCGTCTCCGCCACGACTGGAGGTAGACAGTGAGTCTCACCCAGACAATCCCAACTATGGGGACATTGTCCCAGGGAACATACTAATGATCGTGTTCTGTGGGGACATGCTGTGCCAAGCCATACTGAAGGCTGACGTAAAAGGAAACAGTGGCGATACTAATCCTGTCTTTCTTTACTATTTCATATGTTATTCATCATGGATATTTTGCAATAATTTTGATTTTTTAAGACTTTCATTGACATTTATCTTGATTATCAAATTTTTTCCCACCCCTTAATTATTGTGTCCCGGTTTAGTTCCTGTCTTACGTCTTCTTAGTCCTGGTCCTGTAAATAGTCTGCGTATGTTTAGTGCTCAAACAATCCACTTTAAAAACAGCAATTGGAGTGAGGTCTTTCTTTCTCTCTACATGAGTCCACTGACAATCCCAAACCACAGTCATTCCAATGTTTCTACCCTTTACTCTGCCTTTCTCTTAGCTTTTTTAAAGTTGTCTTACTGATGATGAAGACTGAAAACCAGTGATCCTGCTGACAAAGGAAAGTCCTGGAAAAAAATCAGTAAAAATTGGCAAAACATGGAGGCATATACTTCAGCAGGGAACACGGTGATTTCCAGGAATTGGGAAGTGGAGCCACATGGTCTTGACGGGAATGGGGCTGCATGACCCTCTTTTGGGGGCTCAATATACATATTCCCCAGCCACTTGATCATTGATCATTGCCCGGGACAGCAGGCTGCATTCTGCTTTCTGAGGTGGATGCCATCATCCATTATTTCCTGATGACACATACCTTACCAAAACGGTTTTCTACATGATAACATTTTAATGTTGTCACTTTTGGAGACTATTTTGTCTTTAAAGAAGAAAAGGTCAAGCCTGCAAAGTTTTAGATAGCTTTGATAGAAATCAATACAGTGAAGGGCAAATTTTCTACAAAATATTTTTGAATGTTTTATTTATTGGATGTTCAGCTGTACAAATTAGACACATGGGATCTAACACAATTGAATGCAGAGTTATGATTTTCATAGAATGGTTGCACCCTCCACCCCCAAAATCTAAAATTATCTTATAGGTCTTACAACAAATGTGTAGTTAGATGAAGTAAATAAAACGTGACTGACTAATTCCATAGTCAGATTGAAGCTGATGGCTTTAGAGCTTACATTTGTGACATTCCAGTTCTACTGGTTTCTAACACTGGGTCACATATATTTCGGAAAACATGGTTTCATAAAAGCACCAAACAGAGCAGTGACATATGGAAGCTGAATTGATCCTGGTGATTATAAAACTTTCATGTTTTGGTCCCTTTCTCTATACAGCCCAGTGACTGAAGACGCTCTTCCCTTCATTTCTCGATGTGGTTTAGGGAGTACAGACACTACTTCCTGAATTTCCATTTCTATAGGATTGTCAGGCAAATATGGATTCCTTCATCCCAGTGCTAAGTAAAGAGGAGGAAGCTGGCACCTGTAAGGTAAAAAGTGAGAGACCACTCCCACCCTTCAAGGGGAAGGTGTTTGCACACCTACTCCCCCTCTTCCACTGGGTTCCGTCTCCACTGCCCACCACTCACAGTGACTTCACCTCTCTCAGCTCCTGGCCCTTCTGTCAATCAGGTGGATGACGCCATCTTCACCAGAACATCCGTGAGGGTTGTTGAGAGACAGAGAGCATCGCACAGAATCCTTTCCCAATCGTTAGCAATTGCAAATCCTTGAGCCCATCATACACTTCCTGACAATTACTAGTCACAGAAGTTGGCATTGTTTTCAAACAGACCTAGTTCAAAAGTCAAGCAATTGCAAAGTGAGTACAACTGACATCTTCCAATAACCAAAATCTCAAATGGATTTGCTTGGCGATTGCTCTACCCGAAATGGCTTCTAGATAATCCACAAGGCCACCTGGGTCATGTCATCTGTCTTTTCCCAATGTGCTTTATCTGTGGGAGTCTTTAACAAAGAAGACCCTAAATATATGTGACATGAAAAACAAGTTACACTTTGTATACTTGGCCATAAATGCAATCATTTATTACACAAATTTTGTTACTTTTTGCTGATGAAAGGTGCACTCTTCATAGAGAGAGAAAAAGTGCAGATAATAGAGAAACCATTCATGGTAAAGATGCAATTTTAGCAAACCTTTTACAGAAAAATATGTAATCAGAGAAAGGGAATTAAGACTTGAGTTGATGCAGACGTTGCTTAATTCATTTTCCCTTTGAGCTGTTGTGGAACCCAGAGTCCTCTACCATCAGGACACAAACTCCCCAGAAGGGCTGGGGTGGGGGGGGCAGCCAGGCAGGACCAGAGGGAGGGGGGATCTGCAGTTTCATTCAAAGGCAGCCTTGACTATGCTAGGCTGAGGGTTGAATCAATATTCCTTGATAGAATGTTTAGAAAATTAACAACAAAACCAATCTGCTCTATTTAATCAAACTTTATCTGGTCAGTAAATGGTGTACAGTGTTTTTTCCACAGTGTAAATTCAATCATTTCACAGACTGTTTTTATTGTCTTTCGGAATGCCAGAGTTAAATACCTTCTTGTAGACGTTAAAAAAGAAAGAGGCTGAGTTTAACTGGCTTCCGTTCACAGTTTCAGACCATATTTTGATGCCCAGAGAGGTTGGAAATGGAAAAGAACACCTTCCTGAGACTGGATCCTGTCCAGGTCTGCCACCCTGGGTAGACATCTGGAATGTTCTCTGCTCCCAAAGCAGTCTTTCTGGGGTGGTTATTGGATCTTTAAGGGCTGTCCTCTTAGAAACTTGGATTTGGGAGAGACATTCCAGTCCACCTTCCTCCAGAAGGTGAAACTTCAAGAAGTAAATCTCAGAAACCGAGGCAGCCAGGACCCATCCTGGAGCTTGTACAAGTCCTGCTTGTTTCCCTGCTTCATCTGCCCATTTCTCTCTCTCCAGGGCACAAGACCATACACGTGGGCCTGTCCTCCTGCTGGGCTCCAGTGCCTTCTTGCGGATCTCTTCTCTAGCACCTCCTACTGTCTCCTCCTTAGAACTGGAGGCCAGGCCACACGTCCAAGACTCGGTTTTCCATCCCTCACTTGTGGAATAATGATAAAGGATCTAACTTGACAAAGTCACGTGTTGACTGGAGATAGTGGACATGAAAGACTCTGCGAGGAGGCGTACACATAATAGGTGCCGGTCCGTTGTAGCTTTGGCTGTTCGTCTTGACAGAAACCCCGGGAAGAGTGGTGTCCTTTCAGGTGAGAGAAGAGGCTGGGAGATTTCCTGTCTTGCCCAGCCAGTGTACCGCAGGATGCACTTCAAGCTGGTTTGATTTGTCTCCCTCCAAAACTCGCGCTCTCCGTGCTGTGCTCTCCTTTGTGCAGAAGTCAATTCACAAGGACAGCAGGCGGCAGAATGAGAAGAATGATCTTTTCAAGCTTGGTTTTAGGATAAAAATACCATGTTATTGTTTCTGTCTGAAATGGAATCCCACAGTCGTATTGATATTTGAGTACCTACTATGTGCCCAACTCCATCAGGCATTTTTTCAACATGATTTGACTCCTCACCCTCTGTAAGGCAGGCATTACAATAGTCTAAAGATGAAAACCATGATACAGAGAGCTTGAACGGCTGTGGGAGTCCACACGGCTGCAAAGTGGTCCCTCTGGGCTGCAACCCAGGGTCGCCCTGGCTCCAGAGCTGGAGTTCTTTCCCATGCTTCTCTCCTGAAGATGAGGCAAATTACACAAGGATATTTTATCTCTCATCAATTTACCTGGGAAGAGAAATCATTAAAAATATATTTTAATTGGAAAGATAGAAATAAGAAATAAAAGGAAGTTCCTAAAGTTAAAATGCTTGCTTGCCCCAGACCAGAAATCTGTTTTCCTTTTTGGTAGAGTTGACCATCTCTCTTTGTGAAGACCCTGTTAATCTCAGACTAACTGATGTTCACTCGACAGCAAGATGAGCTCCAACACAGAAGCTAAGGTGAAGAGTACAGGTGTACGGAGAAGCTGACAGAGAAACCTTCCACAGCCCAACAACAGGAGGGGAAAGAAGAGGGAAGGTCCTTACATTTGGCAAAATCAGGCATAAATAAAAGAAACCCAAGTTACCAGGGAATAGGAAATAAAAGAGGAAAAATTACAGAGCTTGGTAATGGTAGACTGAGCCAACAATTAAATGTGTTCTAACTCTGAAATTCTCCTTTATGAGTAGTCGGGATCTTTAGAACTTTGCTTTGTTTTACATTTGTGATTGCTATGGACAAACTTGATGTTTCCTCCTGAGGATGGCTCCCACAGTGTCGAGATCCTCGAGATTCTATGTCAGGCCCTTTTTCCCTTGGGAAGAAGCCACTTGAAACCAGTGTGTTGTGTTTCTGCACTCCTGGAGAAAGCTTGGGTTTACAGCTCAGTTCCCCAGCAGAGCACATTGGAGGATTATCACAAAGAAATGTGTCTGTGCAGAGATTTAAATAAAGCATGGAGTGGGGTCTCAAAGGCATTCTAGGAGAGGATTTATAATTAACATGAGGCACAAGGTTCCCAAAATTGAATTTCATGCATAATTGCGGTGTTCATTACTGTGCATAATTACCATTACAAAACGTGAAATGTAACATGCGAATCATCTGGAGATCGAAAGGGTTAATAAAATTACCCCTGGAATGTGGTAGCAGGGGTTGTAGGTAAAAATAACAACAATGTTCTAGTAAGTTGGAATGTGTGTTCTCGTCCTGAAAGGTTTTTACACACACTTATTTTTAAACATTTGATAGTTACAGGGAAAATGTCAGGAAGACATTTTCAGAACTGCTAAAGGGCAGAGTCCTCAAACAGGCAGGTCTCTTGTGTTGTTGCTTTCCTTTTACAGGCAAGAAGTGTAATTCCTAACACCAGAAATGAGCGCACACACGCTACGCTAGCAGCCGTTCGAGGAGTAGGTCAAGCACATAAGACACATATTTACACCCTACGATTTTCCTGCAAGTTGCTTTTTTAAAGATGTAATAGTACTTGTAGACACCCTTCTCTGTCTGTATGCATATCTCTTGCTTCTAATAGTCATGTGGCTGTAACCTAGAGTGAAAATTAGTTCTAACTTATTTAATTCCCCTTTCGATCAGCAGATATGTCTTTTCTTCATTTATTTCTTGGCTATTACGAATGACGCAACAATGGCCATCTGTGGAATTATACCTTCGTTCAAGCGTCAGAATTTATATACAATAGATTCCAGGGAGGGGTACCTCTGGGCCAAAGGGCACACTCATATTAAATTTCGATGTTACTGCTAGATTCTGCACTAACACATTTCTATCAGGTTATTCAGCAGTATATATACAAAAGTGCTCATTTCCCAAGTCCTCATCACCTAAAATATGAAGGCAATCTTAACTGCTGTAGGGGTGAAGGGCAATAGCATTTATCTTGCTGTTTTAAGCTGCATGTTTTGGTCACTTGCAAAGTTGTACATTTTGAATGATCATTGCCAATTTATATGTCTTCTTCTGCACTTGGCCTGTTTTATTTATTAACTGTTGTTCTATTTTCATATTTTTCTTGCTGATCTGTCTGTCAGTGATTTTCTTTGGGTATTTTAGCCACACCTGTTGTTGATACTTTCTCGTGTAGGATGGCTCACCTTTTCTCCTGATGTGTGTTGCCCCTCAGTGTGATTTTTTTGGTTTTCTGGAGTTGTGATGGGGGTAACACCAGAGTACCTGGGGAAAAGCTTCACATACAAAGATCTTCGGTCTTGCAGGGCTCACGGGAAGGGAAAGATCCCAGGCAGATAGGAGGAAAGACTCTGCATGGCCCTGCTTTTCCTGAATGTCCCTCCTGCCCCGGGTGCAGCATCCCAAACTTCTGTTGTGAGT
Organism: Tapirus indicus; assembly: GCA_031878705.1. Lineage (NCBI taxonomy): Eukaryota > Metazoa > Chordata > Mammalia > Perissodactyla > Tapiridae > Tapirus > Tapirus indicus. The sequence goes on from CM062921.1 coordinate 142,702,470, forward strand.
CAACATCCAGGATTCAAGGAGATCAAGCACAGCAGCCAACTCTAAAAAACTCATATCAGCATTTAGAAAACCCTCATTTTCTTTATCTTTTCTGCACATCAAGAAATTTCAAAGTCAATTTCAGGGGTACGATTTTTGGACAATGTACAAAAATTATGCGGGCCAGGAATAAGACCCTTTTTACTGGATGATCGACAGATTTCGTAGTTACACGAAGTGTTTTCCAAGCCTAATCTGAGCAGTGCCAGATCCAGAAGAGGATCAGTAAGGATAAGAGCTAATTTGCATCCTTGGCTTCCACGGGACACATAGCATGGCGCTGTTTATTCCTGCTCCTGACACCTGCCCTCAACCAGTACAGGGGGTGACGTAATTGCCATGAGCCAACAAGGCTCATTCAGCATCTACTACATGGAGGAGACGCTATGCCAGTTGCAAAGATGACTGGCTCATCTTGAGGAGTTTACAGTCTATACAGCTATCGTTTCAATGTGCCCGCCATTTTAAAGTTTAAGGGATTTTTCACATACATTATTTTTTTTCTATCCTCAGGGCTAACTTCGCTCCAGAAAAAAAAGAACAAAATAAAAGACAGCGTCAAGATTTTAGGAAAGTGAAACCCAGATGTTATTTGAGAATTCTGAATTTATTTTAGAAGTCCAGTACATTAAGCAATTTTGAAAGCAAAGCCACATCTTTGGTCACAAATGGAAAATCCGTGGTCTCCACGTGGTCCATGTCCTCGGGGGCCTGGCGTGTGCTTTGGTGCCATATAGCAGGGAGAGCCTCTGGTGGGTTCTGCTGAAACATCCGTTCTGTGGTCTGGAATTGGAGCAGATGTCTAGGGACACATCCTGCTCTAGCCACGTTCACTCAGTTCATGAAAATTCAGGCCACTCGACTCGTTTTCAGGCCCAGACTGGGTCCTGCTTGTCCGCTGGTAACGAGAGTATGCATGAGTGCTTCACCATGTGTGTGTGTCACTGACGCTGTGTGAGTGTGTGATTGTCAATGTGTGTGCCTGTGTGCGAGTGTGCACCTCTGGGTATGAGTGTTGCACTCTACGAGTGTGTCAGCATGTGTGGGTGTGAATGAGCATGAGTGTGTCTGTGTCTGAGTTTTTTAGCATGTCAGCATGTGTGTGAATGTGCATGCATGAGTGTGTGTGTGTAACACATGCCTGTGCCGTGGTGCACTTGCACTATGCATGCTGATGTCCTGTCTCAGCTGTGAGCTACAGCTTTTTTCCTGACCTTGTGGTCTGGGACCACAGGCTAAGACCTTGTGCAAATGCTCTTGGATTTGACCTCATAGCTATAATTTGCTTTAGAGGCACTATTATTTTTTGCCAGCAATAATTAGGCCGCAGGACTAATTGTTACAAATGATAAAATGATATTCATTTCTGTTAAAATATACTCTGTTTTAAAATTGAAACTTGGGTTTCAATGGTGTAAAAGGCTGTATAGAAAAAAACTTCAGAAAATAGAGCAAAAACTCAAGAATATTGAATTCTTGAGAAGTTGAACTGCACGTTTATTGACAAAACTATGTGAACTACCCAGTGAAGATGATTTCAGAGTGACAAAGCGAGAGGCCTTCCTGCAGAGAACACTTCACAGAGAACAGCAGACTTCCCCGTCAGCTGCAACTTCATGCCACACAAAGAATTGAATCATCGCAAGTTCCTAAATGGAAGGACAGGACACTAATTTGGAGCATATTTTTATTTTAAAGAGCTTGTGCATGGTCTTAGGTCAGGTTCTATGTATCAATAAGGAAGATGTCCTCAAACGACTACAAACAGAATATTCTCTATTGTGTGCTTGATCTAATATGCAAAAATCACAAAAACCATTCAGCAATGCACATTTTCGGGTCTTAAAAGTAGTTGTTTATGTGGCTCATTAACTGTCCGTCTCTCTCATCTATCTTCTTCGTCTTCCCTTTTTTATTTCAGAAACCTGGGCACACAGTCAACATTGGGCCCCTGAATCTTGGTCACGGTCCTTACCGGGACAGGAGCGCATGTGATCCCCTTAGCTGGGACCTCCCGATCGTCACACAACTCTGCTGTCACACTCGTAACTTTCTCCCCACAATGATGTCCTCTGCTTTTATCCAGTCCTGCTTGTTTTCTGCTGTCTCAGCACCAGCAGTGTGTGGTCCCTCCATTGACTTGAGGGGAAGACACCCAGACATGCTGATTCATTCAGAGGCAAGAAAAGAGTGGAGATTCCTCAGAGTCGAGCTTGTGCTGAAATAGCATGACATGGGGATGCTGGGCTCTCTGTGGAGCCTCGTGAGTACCTCTCTTCTTCCCAACTATTGCTTGTGTCGCTGATGGAGGCCAGCTGAGGATGATGTCTCTTCCTGTGGAGCGGCAGGGGCCTGCTAACTGAACACCCAGTGCCAGGTACCACTCGGCTGGACTGGCCCCTCCATGTGGCCAGTGCCTGCACTGCCTCCAGGTAGAGGGGAGAGGGGACAACTCTCCACTCCCTGTGGATTTCACTTCCAAAGAAGGGAGGAGGGAAAGGAGGTGGAGGTTGACCTTCCTAATTCTCCAATCAGACAAGACACTCCCCTCCTGGGACAACGAGGGAAGGGACAGTGAGAGGCCTGACCATCAGGGTAGGGATGAGGGGAAGGCCAGAGCAGGGAACACCAACAACCCAGGTGAGTTCACATGGAGAGACAACATTTCTCAATTGTTCACGGTCCAAGGCAAAGAACTCCCAATTTAACATTACTAAATCAACACTTAGAGTGCTCTGGAATATCTCCATTTAGATTTATCAAGATTAAATAATTTTGTCAAGGGACAAAAAATAAACACTTTTGCCAATTTTGGTAAATCAAGGGCCCATTCTAGGAGCAGAGCTCTAAAGGCAATTTCCCTGCTAAGAAATACAGTTCCTCTAGACCAGTGCTGTCCACTACAAACATAAGAACTACAAATGCATGCCACACGTGTCATTTTAATTTTTCTTGTAGTCAGATCAAAAAATTTAAAAAAAATGAGTAAAGTTAAGTTTAATAATGTGTTATACATAACCAAATATATCATCATTTGGTTATGTATCATATTTCAGCATGCAATCCATATAGAACCTTATCAGTTAGTTATTTTACATACTTTTCCACACTCCATCTTTGAAATCTATTGTGCGTTTTCCACTTGCACCACACCTCAGCTGGACTGGCCACATTTCCAGTGCTTGAGAGCCATGTGTGGCTAATGGCTACTGTATTGGACAGCACAACTCTCCAAGGGTCAGCAAACTTTTTCTGTAAAACCCAGAGAGCAAATATTTTAGGCTTCACTGGCCGTATGGTCCCCGGTGTCTGCTGCACCTCTGAACTCTGCAGTTGTAGAGAGAAAGCAGCCACATACTATACAGAGTGTGTGAATGAATGGGCATGGCTGTGTTTCAATAAAAGCTTATTTACAAAATAGGTGGTAGGCTGGATTTGGCCTGCAGGATGCCAATTGCTGACCCCCAGTGTAAACCAATACAATCTAGTATCCAACTCTTGACCAATAACAGTCAGTTGTATAGCACAAAGATATATTTTGTTTACATTTTCCCGAATTCTGTAACAATAGTGATATGGACTGAATTGTGTGTCCCCTCCCCAAATTCATATGCTGAAGCCGTAGGTGATGGTATTTGGAGATGGGGCCTTTAACAGGTGATCAAGCTTAGATTAGGTCGTGAGGGTGGGGCCCCCATGACGGGATTAGTGCCCTTGTAAATAGAGATGCCAGAGAGCATGTTCTTGTTCCACTGCTGCAAGGACATGGCAGGAGGGCACCCTCTGCTACCTGGAAGGGAACCCTCACCCAACCCAGACCACGCAGGCACCCCGATCTCAGACTTTCACTGAGAAGACAAATCTCTGTTGTTCAGTCACCTAGCCTGTGCTATTTTGTTATAGCATCCCGGCTGATTAATGCAAACCGAAAGTCCTAAAAAGGTAGCATCTAAGTGTAACTTAAAAATCACTTATTTAAACCCCAATGTTCATTTTAAAAAGAAACTCGTTAAAAATTAAAATATTTTAAATCTTTTAATCTCAATACACATTTCTTCCCTCAATGACAAATCACTCATCTTTACCTCCTAATCAATGATAATATGTAAAAGAAATATAAATTAAAAAGTGATACGCTGGACACTCGACATTGCTAACAAGCTGTTCTGGCTAAGGGCCTCTTTGGTTTTGTCAGCCTGAAAGTTACGCTAACAACTCACTCCCCATTTCTTGTTTCTGTTTTATTTCTTCTAAACCTAACCCTGAAAATATGCCTCTTCCCTGCTGCACGTGAAACGTGTATGGTGAGCACATTGTGCAGATCAGATCGCAGCTTGGGGCAGGACCATCTATGCATATTTTCATCAACATCAGAGGGATGATTCTTCTCTCTTGGTGAACTTTTAGCCTTCCTTTATGCTATCGACATTTGCTTAACACAATGATCATATTTCTTTCATGTATTTTTGTACAGTGCAATGATAATAAATTGCTTGTAGTTAATTTTGAGTGCACAACTCATTGCTCTTTTATTTATATTTCTTCTAATAAATACCTTGCTTTAATATTTTTCTCATGTGTTAATACTTAACACATTGTAAATACAAACTAGATCAATGCCGTGTTCCAACCGGTAAGCACCAGTTTATCTTTTTTTGTTATTTTCCCCCCCTTCCTTTATAGTGTTCTCCCCACCTCTCCACATTTAATTCTAGAGAGGCAGAGGGGAATCCAGGGCCATTTTTCGTCTTTGTATTAGAAAAGATACTTCTACGTTTGTTTTCTCCAGGAGTGTGCCAGTAAACATGAGGTGCTCCTAAGCAGCAGTCATTGCAGTGGCCTGGTTTGATCTGGACATTGAATCCCATGCACAAGAAGTTATTTTTCAGCTTGCTTTCACTGTTTCAGCCTCTGCTGCTGGCCGAGCAATGCACGTAGTCTCATTTGCTAGTCCATAGGACCTTTGATAAGCTGTAAAATGATACACATCTGCAACGTAATAACTTAAAAATTTAATAAAAAATAAAGGAAATGGATATTGTTTTTTCTTTGAATATCAACAGGGAACATACTTCATGGTGTTTTAAACTTTAGTTGATATTCTGATAGAAATGCTTAATTTATCCGACACAGGTATCATTTTCACTCTGTAATCCAATCTAAATTCCGAGCTCATATGTGCTTTTGATGGACTAATTTACCCTCTTTAAGGAAACGCTCCTTGATTCAAGTTTAAAAGCAAACTCCTTCCGAAACTTCTCTTTCCCAGTGCCCTAAACCACTCAACATTAATTAGTTTTATTATGGCCAGACATGCGACTACATCTGATCATGGTGTTCTCTTCATGGGGCCAAATCTTTCCTTGAATATGGACAGCACCTAAGGCAATGGAAAAATCAAATAACTAATGGATACTCTCTGTCTGATTGTAGGGACAATTCTGAAGAAAAGGTGGAAGGCTTAACTCCTGGAGATTTGACTTAGTTGACCCGAGCAGGTTCTAAGTCAATGCTTGAGAGAGCCAGAGCATTGCAAAGAATCTCAAATAAATCCAGCTGCATCTCTTTTTTTTGCAATAAAATTGAGGCCAGAATTTCCCCAGTTCACAAGTGACTTAGTCTCTGAATGGGGCACGAGTGTTCATGCCACGGAGTCCACATCCCAGGCCACGTTGCTTTACACTACACACCGAACATTTCAGCTGCCGGTCCTTCCTTTCCTGTAAATAACACGTTCATCTCTAAACATTTTCCCCTGATTTTTCACCAGGCATGTGCTTTAAGGCTTTGAAACATTTTAATTGATCTAATAGATATTTGGAAGCATAGTTTTAAATTCTAATAGTTGCAAATTCCAGTTTCACAGCATTGAGGGCTGTAAAGTTTCTGCTTCTCAGAATTAATTGAGGTTTTTTTCAAGATCTCATTTAGGGGTGGTTTTTCAGATGTTCCATGGTTGCATTAAAGGAAAGACATATTTTCTATTTTTCAGAAATTAAATTGGGCTCATGTCAATAGTTCAACTTTTTTGTTCAAATAATTTAATAATTAATAACTAATTTGGTGCCCTCTGTTCCTGAGTAATTCCTGTCTGAGTCTGAAGGAAGTGGGGTAAAGTCCACAGGAGAAGTACAGAACAGACACCCCAAGAGCTACAGCATCTCAGTGTGCTGGGCATCTCTCAAGAGCTCTCACTCAGAGCTAGTGTTGTGTTGAGTGCTTGTAGAAACTAGTTCATTTCATCCTTCCAGCTACCCTACAAGGAGGCTCTTGTTATGGGTTGAATTATGTCCCTCCAAAATTCACGTCTAAGTCCTAACTCTGAGTGCCTCAGAATATGACTTCATTTGGAGATAGGGTCTTTGCAGAGGTAATCAAGTTAAAATGAGGGCATTCAGGTAGGCCTGATCCAATATGACTGGTGTCCTTATAAGAAGAGGGAAATTTGGAAATAGACAAGCACACGGGGAGAACGCCATGCAAACATGAAGACAGGGATGAGGTGATGTGTCTACAAGCCAGGGAAAGACAAAGATTCCGGCCAATCCCCAGAAGTCAGGGGGGAGACCTGAAACAGATTCTCCCTCACAGCCTCAGAAGAAACCAACCCTCCTGACATCTTGATCTCAGACTTCTAGCCTCCAGAACTGTGAGATGATAAATTTCTGTTGTTTAACCCCCTCGTTTGTGATACTTAGTTACTGCAGTCTTAGCAAACTAATACACCCCTCATCATGACCCCATTTTGACAAATAGAATGAGGGTCGTTTCATTATTTAATTTGCCAGATGAGTGGCTCAGCTGATAAAGGCAGTGGCTAGCTCCAGAGGACAAGCTCTTCCCACCACGTCATGGTGTCCCACTGTCATTGGAAAGACTCTTAACTGGTAACTCTCTCCCAGTGCTGCCTATGGGGACAAGATGGGAATGGAACAGGCACCTCTGCAGTTTGAGAAGCCCATAGGAGTATCTAACATCCTCAGCTGGGGAGCATGCAGCCACCATCACCACCCCCAGCACCACCACTGAGACTCACTGGTCTACACCAATAGTTGTTTCTATGCCCACATTTTACTTTATATGTCTTGCTGCTATGTGATTTGACAGAGAAAGGATCAGGGTGAGATCCTTGAGGTAGAGAGTACTCTATCGGTTTTGGTTTCTCCATCCGAACTCTTGTTTAAAAGTCATTTGCACATAGATCTTTGCTTCAGATGTTCTTTTTGCGGGGAGGAGAGATGAAGAGTCAACCTAAGACAAGTAGATTGTCAATAATTGTTCTTAATAGTGATAGATCTTGTGTGTCTTCATATGTATTCTAATGGGTACTTGGGAAGTTTTATAGGAAAGTGTCAAGCGGACTGTTTAAAAATTTCCCTCTCTTTCAAGTTTTGAGGGCACAGATAAGTTAAGATCAGACAAGGATAATGTGAGAGAATTGGGAGTTGTCAGCTCCTAATTCTGGAATCCTACGATTCAGTGTGTCTTGGAGACGTTCCAATCTCTTGAGCCTCTAATAAGTGGGGATCCCACTGCTGTCTGCTGCTGACAAATGCAGGGTTATGTCTGGTTCAGTCCATGCCTCCCAATTTCCAGAAAGGGCGTGCACTCGATGGAAGGTATTTTATCTGCAAAAATTCTCAGAAGAACTCTAAATAGTCCTGCCCTTGAGTCTATTAATTTTCTCACGTGTTAGTGAGTCCAGGAACATAAACAGCTCTCTTCATCTTCCTGCTGTGGAAGTACACAGTGTCCAGAGAGGGCAGAAACCATGGGAAACAACAATACTGGTTCCCAACTCATGACTCGCCAGTCAGCGGGGGCAGAAGGAGGAAAGTGCTGGCACAGTCGGCAGCCCACCGACCCTCCCTGCATGGCACTGTGAGTTCTAGGTGTTCTCTCAGGGCAGGTAACCCGGTCTCTGGGGAGTACATCCCTCTCCCTTGGAAACTCGGGTTAGGGTCTGAACTATTTTCATTTTTACTTTCTCTAAAATCCTAACCCAATGGCTTCAGCCATGTGGATGATCAAGAGATGTTTGGAGATTGCTGCTCAGAAATTTCCTAGGTTTGTTGCCTTGATATATGGAACACCCAGAGCATCTTCCTGAGGCCACCACAATGTCATTTTGGATGAAAATGTAGTCAGTGAGGAAGATTGAAAGAGGTTAGAGTTATTTAACATGAAGAAGCGATGACTGGAAATGGTCCAGTACCTATATTTCAAGCATATGAAAAGTCTCACACGGATGGCAGCCAGCTAGTGTTCTTACATTCCACTAAAGGCAGAACGAAAGGAAACGGGCTTATATGACAGCATGAAGAATTTAGGTTAGACATGGGGAATGACTCTCTGACATTGGATTACGACTCATTAGGATAGGTTACCAGGAAGACAGTATTCTTTGAAGATTTTAACATATACTTACCCCTTGACACAATGCATGTGCTACAACCTGGTTGATTTTAAAGTAAAATTCCACGTGTCCCTCCCTATTTTCCCACATAAGTCAATTTTACCATGACAGGTGGAATTGAGTGGGTCACCAGATCATCCCCATTCTGAAATGAGAGTCAGTGGTCAAAGGACTTTCTGGATGGCCCATCATATTTGAGCTTCCCTGCATACTTCATTTTAGCACCAGCCGTGTCCTTCTCAAGGACCGTGTGTCCTTGTTCATGTCTACCTGGCTGCTCCCCTGGAAAGTGCCAGAGGGCAGCACTGGCTGTAACAATCCCCATGACTGGGTCAATCCATCGAGGCAAAATACGGCTGCCTATCAATAGGGTGGCACACGTGTAGGAGTGCATTTGGGTGGCTGCATAAAGGGAAACTCATATCTCAAAGGAGTTTGATTACAATAATCTCCAGGGGAATGAAAAATAGTCCTGCATCTTTCTAATCTAGAATTTCAGCTGCTTGTGTTACAGGGGGGTGAGTATGACAGGATGTAGAAAACTGACTTTTTGGCGTTGTGGAATGGTTCAGAGGAGCCTGACCAGATATAGTGGAGTCACCCCAAGATTCTATGACTGTGTCTTTTCTTCTTTTTTGATGGGGAAGATTCACCCTGAGCTAACATCCATTGCCAATCTTTCTCTCTCTCTCTCTCTCTCTCTTTTTTTTTTTTTGCTTGAGGAAGATTAGCCCTGAGCTAACATCTGTGCTAATCTTCCTCCACTTTGTACGTGGGTCACCACCACAGCATGGCTTGACAAGCAGTTCGTAGGTCTGTGCCCAGGATCTGAACCCTACAACCTGGGCCGCCTGAGCAGAGCTCATGGAACTTTAACCATTCAGCCACAGGGCCGACCCCTATGACTGTGTCTTTTCATTTGACCATAATAAGACTTTTACATTTGTTTATTTTTCTTAAGATGTGGTTACTTTTTTTGTCTATTCACAATCAAGAAGCACAGCAAACAAGCTAGTTTTAGTCATTTTCAAAATGTTTGGGTGTTTACTCCGGACTATTAGACTTTGTCTGGTTATAATTTGGTGACAGTTGGCTACTGATATGACCCCCAGGGCGGGTTTTTCCCTGTTCTCGGTCTCTTGTGGGTTTCTCATCACTGAAAGAGGAGAATGAGTGATTTGCCTCGGCCCACACTTGAAACCCCGTGGCGGCCAGCCCTTCTGTGGTGCATATCCTGCAGCAAATAGGTATTGTTAGCATGTCATGCCAGCTTCATTGAGGGGCCTGAAAAGGTGCTGATGGACACCTGCTGAGACCCGGAGGTCCCCTTACGTCTGAGTTTGCTGGGTTTCCAGACCTGAATCACCCCGATTGTGTGGAACAGCCGCTTCTGGATACGATTCTCAGTGAACAAAGATGATCCCAAATACGTTTGTTGTTTCGTTTGTTTTTATTTGCTTTGGTTTGTGTGGCTTTAGAGAGGAAGTAAAACATTGTCTTAGAAATATGGGGAAATTTAGGCTGATGGCCATGGATCAGGAAAATAAAATGATCATTTTCTCTACCAGATTATAAAAGCAGGCATAGGATTAGATAGAGAATTCCACTCTAACCCAACCCAAATATGGGCTACTTTTATGTAAAGATCTCTGAATTTAAAAGTATCTTGGCATTTGCCCAATTCACACATCTTGAAGTGAGTCTGGAAGGAAAAGGAGGACACGGATATAAACGGTCTGACTTTATCCTCCCACCATTCAGCTTAAAAGCATTTCCCTTTTTTGGGCAATTTACCAACTATTTTAGGCTGTTAAAGTTACAAACATGTGAACAATGAATCTCAAGCCTTATTATCCAAATTACTTTTGGATAAGTTTAGCAATGTGTCTTTTGCACAAATCAGAAAAGCATTGAGATCATAATTAAGAGCATTTAAAAGTCCTTTTTCCTTTCTACCTTAGAGGGTTTCTAAGCACATTATTATGGAACTTGACTAATTTTACAGCTACGATTTGAGGAATAGCAGAATAATGAAACTCCTAAGTTAGCATATCTGGCCCCCACGTCTCCAAAATGAACTCATTCAAAGACAAAAAATCTGTGTCTTTATATGTCTTTGTTTTCTAAATAGTGAATCAGGCCTTGAACCATTCAGAATCAGAATTTGCCAAGTGGTGCGATTCTGTGGGGGCCTTTACAAGCTCTGGAAGACGTGTCGAGTACAACGTATGAGGTCACTGACAGGCCGGGGGCAGCACTGGGGTAGTGGAGGCACAAATAGATGAGAGAGTCAGACAGACATAGGTATGAGTCCAGAATTAACACTTTCCAGCTGGGTGGTCTTGGGAAAGTTACTTAATTTCCCTAAGGCAGAATTTATTCAGTACAATATAGATATCAATATATTTATTGCAAAGTTGTCAGATTTACGGATAACGTATGTAAAGATTTTTAACATCCGTGATGTCTTTAATAAATAAGTCAACAGCTATTATGCAAATGCTCGGTGGCAATCACTCACCCAGTGTGTGTACGTGTGTGCGTGGTGGTGAGAGCGTCTATGTAGGAGTATGTGTGCGTGTGAGAGTGTGTGGGGAGTGTGCATGACTGTGAGTGTATGCGTGTCAGTGCTGGAAGGTGCGTGTGATGGGAGTGGGTGTGGTAGGTGGAGGGGAAACAGCTTCATAGGGTGGAGTAGATGACAGTTCATCTTCAGCCAGGCTGGGCACAGGTTCCAATGGAACCACAGACCCTTCTTTGTCTAAAATGGACCAAAACTCAGACTGAAGTTGAAGGCTAGGGGTCTGTGAAGCTCCACAGGACCTGCTCCCACCCCTCACCTGCCGCATCCTAAGAGAGCTGCCAACAGTGATATGGGGGCCCCGTGATCTGCACAATCACTACAACTCGCCTGAAAACCTATGTGAAAACTGTGGTAGTTTATTAATATTCTAGTAAGTATTCAACACTCCACATGTATGTCAAGAAGTGCATGTGTGAATCTATGTGGTGAGTTCTTTTGGTGGCCAAGGATCGTGATAAAGTACCATAAATTGGGTGACTTAAACTACAGAAATTTATTTTTTCACAGCTCCGGAGACTGGAAGACCAAGATCAAGGTGCTGGCAGAGTTGTCTCTTCTGAGACTTCTCTCCTCGGCTTGTAGATGACCATCTTCTCCCTGTGTCCTCATGTGGTCTCTCCTCTCTGTGTCTGTGTCCTAATCTCCTCTTCTCGTAAGGACACCAGTCATACTGGATTAAGGCCCATTTTATAACCTCATTTTACCTTAATCACCTCTTCAAAGACTTTATCTCCAAATACAGTCACATTCTGAGATATTGGGGTTAGGATTGCAAGTATGAATTTGGGGGAACACAATTCAGCCCACACCACTTTCTTATCTGTAACACTGGTTCTCACATTTTGACGTGTGTGCATCAGGGACTCCCAAAAAGCTTGCCAGACCTCACCCGTCCCCAGTTTTGGATCCGACAGATCGGGACGGGACTGAAGAACACGCATCTCTGACATGTTCCTGGGGATGCTGGCACCACTGGTGTGGACACCACAGGTGGAGAACCACAGATTTAAAATACAACACCATTGAGAAGAGATAAGTTCAAATCAGTGGATCATGTGACTAGTAAAGACTTGAACTTGCTCCCATAGAAAATATTGCAAGGAAAACCCTCCTTCTCCTGTTTGCTCCTCTCATCTCTCTAGATATAGTTCTCAATTTGAAAAAAAATTAATATTATTTTGTTCCTCATATGAAGACATACACTTGAAATTGCAAAGGACTCTAAGAAATCGTGGTAATCTCTCACCTAATAATGGGCATAAAATAGTTAAAAATCAGATAGAAGTATTCTTCCGAAATCTAGATCTCAGCAGGAGAGGCTGGAGTGCCGGCCGCCTGTCCTGGAGCCACCGTGCTTACAACCAGCTGTGAGGAATCAGCGCTTCGGGCAAATGTTAACCTCACTTAGAAGTGCTCATCGTTTCCGTTCTCACTTTTTCTTGGTCCTTGCCCAGGGAAACTTTCCTTTTTACCATATTTGCCCTCCTCGTTTAGAGAGGGAACACGCTTGAGCCCAGTGAGGACCGAGCAGAAAGCTGGCTTTGGAGACCTGTCAATAACAGTTCAGGGTAGAGGGGCGTTCTCAAGGGTGAAGAAATCTGATCAGAGTTGAACATTTCTTCCCTCTGACTAAATTAAATAAAAATATTTAGTAATTATTTTATTATAAAATTATTGTATAGTAAATACTATAAAAGATATATTACATAAAATATTTAAAATAACATTGTCTCTCATAAGAAGATGATAAATCTTATCCTATTTAACTATTTTCTAACCCCTCTTAAGCTACAACAATCAGTAAGCAAACAGGTTTTCCTGAGGTAAACCCTGCATGGAAGGGACTCCATGGTCCAAATAATAATAAAATGAAGTCATCCTCTTCAATCCATCGCCTTTAGATGCTCATTGGTCCTCCTTCAGTTACGTGCTCTTGAATGAAGCCCGCTCATCTGTTGTCAAGTTGCTGACATCTCTAAGACCGGCCAGGCAACAAAATCTTACAAGAAGGTTAGTCTTTCCTATGATCAACAATCTGTTTTTGTGCTTTTGATTAAAATTTAATAAAAGAATATTTCAGCAAGGCGAAGACTTGTTAAAAGCAGGTGAGGAAAGATCAACATTGACTCCACATAAGACTAATCCTCGCTCTCTCTCCCTTCTCAGATTCCCTATTCATCTGGACGAGTCGGGGGCCTAGGAAACACGGCCTTACCCCTCACAGGAGGATCCTTTTCACTCCACATCCAAGCCCTGAAGGAACCTAAAATTTGATCTGGGAACTCCCACCTCCCAGCTCACCTGCTGAAACCAGAGTCCTTTTTCTGGCAGCTGCAGAGATGCAACATTCCTTCAAAGTTGGGGCGGGAGGGCTTCCTAGCATCTTCTGTGCAAAAATCCACCCTGTGCAATTCAAGGAAGCATAATTCAAGAAGGAGAAGGTTGAGCCAAAGTAAACCACGGTGTCTGACCAGGGAAATCCCAGCGTGAGTGCAGAGTTCAGGCCGCTGAGTGCAGAGGAACTCACAGCGTGGTGCTTCCCCGTGAGGACGGCGCGCTGCTGAGACCACTGCACTGCGTGGGGACATATTCATCTGGGGCAGCAGGGCAGCGGGCACACACCGCCCTTAACTTCTCCAGAGATGCGGCGTTTGTCCGGAGCAGAGGGCGAGTCTCGGTGCTGTGAAGGGTAATTTGTAATTTCGAACAACAGAACTCTGAGAAAAGAGTGTCTTCCAAAGAAAGACTTAAGTCCAACTCATTTATTTTCCTGCTCCTAAAAACTACACTTGTGAATAACGCATGTAACATGTATCTTTGCACATATGTGTGTGTTTCACGTGTGTATGTGTATATATACATTTTTTTCTCCTGAATTTGGCAAAATAGACCATGATGGGTTATGTGTAGTAAAGGAAAGATGGGGAGAGATAATGTGGGAATAATGGGATAAAGAAGAAATAATCTAGACAGGGAAGGGGAGAGGAGAGGAAAGATCATAGATACTCTTCTTATGAACTCATGACCTACTTTTCTGAAAAAGGAAAAATCTTCTGAATTACCATGTCTGTGATTAGAGCAATGGATTCTGAGGGTGTCTCATAAAAATCAAGCCCAGGACCAGATCTCAGAAACTGATTACATATATATTAGGTATGTGATTAACTTTATCTAAATTAACATTATCTAGTGGGTGTGAGGGGGTCTTGTTGTTAAGATTCTGCACTCTCACCACCATGGCCCAGGTTCGCTTCCCAGCCAGGGAACCACACCGCCCATCTGTCTGTTGTCACACTGCTGTGGCTGCGTGTTGCTGTGATGCTGAAAGCTATGTCCCCAGTATTTCAAATACCAGCAGGGTCACCCATGGTGGACAGGTTTCAGCGGAGCTTCCAGACTAAGACAGACTAGGAAGAAGGACCTGGCCACCCACTTCCAAAAAAGTTGGCCATGAAAACCCTATGAATAGCAGCAGAGCATGTCTAATATATCACTGGAAGGTGAGAGGATGGTGCAAAAAGACTGGGCAGGGCTCTGCTCTGGTGTACACGGGGTCGCTCGGAGGCAAATCCACTTGAACTTAGCTAAACTCTAGGACACCATTCCTTCTCTGCTTCTGACCTCTTGCTGTAGGACATCACATTCCTTGGGGTATATGCACCCCCAGCATAGACAAGGACACTCCAGCCCACTGGCCTCTCTGTGGCCTCTGACCTTTGCTAGGCTGTAACCTCCCTTCCTTGTTTTGGGGCATCCTCTGTCCCAACGGCATTTGCTCTGACAACCAGGGACTCCCATGGTCTTACTTGTTATCTCTTGATAAAGACCACTGAGCATGGTCTCAGTGGACATCCTTGTCCAGTCCCCACAGCAATTCTTGTGACCCTCCAGGAGAACGTGGAAGCTTTCAACTTCTGGCCAGCCTGACGTGCAGGAAACTGAGTCTTCTGGCCAGCGGTCTCTTGGTCCTGTTGGCACCAGCTCTCTGGACGTGCTTGGGATGGGCGTTTGGAAGAGGTCTGTGTTCTCCAGGGCTGCATTCCTACAATCGAGTCACAAAGACCTTCTTTCCGTGAGTTTTCTGTTTGTTTGTTTGTTTGTTTCCACTGTATCTGCTGCAGTCCTCCTGGATTCGGTAAAGGATGGCCAGAGGCAACAACCCAGGGCTCCTTCTCACTCTCCTTCCTGTGTCTCTGACCAGGAATCTTTGACCAGCAGGCTGTTTCTCCTCTCTGGATGGCCCGGCTGCACCCTTTCCACTCTACACCTCATTGTATGAACTCTAGGCTTCTTGGAATTTAATCAACGAGCTTCTGATTCCAGACACCCAAAGCCTCACCTTCCACGATGCTTGACTCTCAAAAGCGACCCCAAAGTCAGTTGGCATCTTTATTCCAGGTAGTGTCTACTGTTCTGAGAAGGGAAGGAGTGCCCCTAACTCACTGGGTGGAGGTGAGATGACCCAGAAATTATGTGGAAAAGGAAAAGCTTTACCATCTCTAGATGTGCACACCACTCCACTGTTCATGTGTATCTCTGCTCTATGGTCTGAGGAATTCTAGTTTAAAGTCATTCTGTTTGGAAGATGGCTTTCCCAATTTTCTTTCTTGTTTTCCATCCCCATTCCTTCCCAGCCACTGGAGTCAGTTTACTAACTTCTATCACAGAGCACAAGGTAAGCAGACTCTCCAACATCATTCTAAGCCATCACCAAATTACCACTCCAAGTCTAGAGAAAATGAGGGTATAGATGCCTCTCTTTCTCTCTCTCTCTCTCCATATGTGGTTTGTGTTTGTGTGTGCGTGTGTGTGTGTGTGTGTATGTGTGTGTGCATAAGTATTTAAGCCATTGTATTGTCTACTGAAGAAATAGGGCTGGAGAGGGCAATTTGGTGCTGATCTCCTACAGATTTTAAATCTTTACTTGTGTGAATAGAGAAAAGGGAAACTAGTATTAGTAGAGAAAACAGAAAGTAAAATCAGAAGGAGAACTGTTCCATATTTTGATTGTGGTGGTCATTACATGACTGTATGCATTTGTCAAGACTCAGATCTATATATCAGAAGAATAAGTTTCAGCTTTGTCAATAGAAAGTGAAAACAAAGGAAGGACCTGAGAGAGGGAGGGAGGGAGAAGAAAACACCATTTAAGAATTCCAATAGACATGCACGGGTGGGGTGGAATTCTGGGCTAGTCCCCCACTCTGAGTTGAGAGGAATACCCAAACCTAAACCAAGTTGGACAGAACCTATTTTTGAAGACCTTGAGGAAAGGAGATTCCATCCCTTTCCATGGTAACCCATTCCAGCCGCAGGAAGTTCTTTATATCTCAAATTATTACCTTATGATACAGTTTACATTCATTTCCTCTCATGTCTCCCTCTTGCTCACTGAAGACAGAGAGCAGCTGGTCACCATCCTTGGAGGAGCACTTGCTCTTATTCTGAATGTCATCCTCAGGCTGGCTGTCAACCATCCCATCATTAAACTCAATATGTATAGTTCTTATAACCTTCTGGAATTCTTGCCAACTCATTAATCATTGCTTGTGTTCTGTGCATAACACTGAGCATAGGGCTTTAGGAAAGACCTGGGTCCAATCAAAAGGGGAGGGCCTTGCACTTCCCTGATTTTACCTGCCTTTCTGTGCAAGCTGATCCCGGCATTCCTTATATCACAGTCATGCCACGTGGTTGATACACTCACTTGTTGAATTACTCTAACATCTAGCTCGTCTGGCATATATACTGTAATAGGTCATTGACATTTGCAGAGTTAACATCTGTAGTTTAGGGTATCATGTGTTACCCAATCCATGACATGTAATTTGAAAAGTGGATGATAATGCCCAAGACATAAGATTGCTGGGATATTAAGTGAGATCATATAGAAGGCTCCTAAACTGAGCTCAGAGCACACACAGAGGCCTATAGCCAATAAGTAACCATGCCAATGAGGCCTCTAGTTTGAGGAGTTGTGGAAGGCTGGAGAGGTGTTCCGTTAGAATTCTAGAAGACTACTGAATTAACGTTTGTTTCCAGTAGCGATATTATTTTATTATTTGTGAAAATGTATGTGTGTTTGTATACGCTTGTGTGTGTCTGTGTGTGAATGTGGGTGGTGTTTGTGTGAGAGAGAGCCTGTGTGTTTATGTTTGAGTGTGTGAATCTGCATGTGTGTGAGTGTGTGTGTGTATATCACACATGTATATGATGCTTTGGGAGGAGAAAAACTCTTCACATACCTGATTGTTGCAAGTTTCAAACCAGAAACTTAAGGTCTACCTGCTTCAGGTGTTTCTTCATAATAAGACCCAAATTGCACTTAATGTGGGAGTACTTTAGCCTAAGAACATATGTGAGGTGTTTGTGTTGCTGTTGTTCATGTTGGTTGTTTTGCTTTCCCCTCCCTAATTGCACTTTGGATGTGGAGACCACCTTTGTCCAATCCCTCGAGGCCTCCTGACCTCCCTTTCAGACTCACTCATCCCTTGATGCGGAGCTTTCCACCAGACACTTTCCCAGACAGGATGACAACCTGTGTTTGCGTTTCTCCAAGTTCTCACCCTCACACGTGAGGAAAGGATCATCCAACCCTGTAAGGGTTAGAAGGAAACTTCTAAACCTTACAGCTACAGCATTCCCTCATCCCTCCATTCAACCAATGTCCCCAAATCACCCTCTCCAGAGGTCCAGGAATCAAGTCCTCACAACACATAGCCCCCATCCTCAAGGACTTGTTGTCGATGGGGTTGGAATAGAGTGAGCACATGATAAGGCGTGAGGAGCTAGGATGCATGTGGGAACGTTAGCACGTTGGAGAGGACAACAACCAGAGGAGGTGGTAAACCTGAGACTGAGGAGCGCGAGGAGCTGCCAGCCAGGTGCAGAGGGGAGGGCAGTCCTCTAGGAAGGCGTCCAGTGGTCAGTGAGAGGTCAGAGTTGAGGTGGGGAGGACAAATTCACTTCAGAGAATGAATAGTCCTACAGTCTGAATGAGACACATTAGACTTTACTCTGACATTGAGGGAAGTCCAGGAGAGGTCATTAGCAGGGTAGGGATGTGGTTGCCGTTAAGAAATATCATCACTGATGCCATTGCGGGGAAGGTGGGGGTGCAAGACTGGAGGGTGAAAGGGAGACCAGGGAGGTTGGTGTCATGAACCAGGTGAAAGGGTGGGAGGACCCTGAGCTCAGGCCGGAAGGGGCTGGAGGAGAGAAGGGAATGCACGTGGACAGCATTTAGGAGATGGATCAGGAGTCTCAGTGATGATTTAACTGGGGGACTGTGAAATAGGAGGTGGAGTAAAGGACGGTGTGTTCATCTTGGCCACACTGAGTCCGAGGTGCCTGTGTGTCATCGAATGGAGACAAATGGCCACTGAACCACTCACTGGATGGGTCTACAAGCCTAGAAAGATCTTCTCTCCATCTTTGCCATGCCATGGCCTACATGTGACTCTGGTTGTCTTACCCCAAAGTTCTACATTCCTCACTGTCTGTACTTCTTTTCTTCAAACTTATCTGACACATCAGCTATTTGCACATTTGATGGTGCATATCTGGTGTACGTCCAAACCCACTTTTCATCCAGTAGATATATTCATCATTTGGGGTACCCTGTCTTTTATCTGGTGTTTATTACTGATGCATATTTTAAGCATAGTTTATATTTTAGTCCTGAACCATGAACACTACCAACCTACACAGTAAGTTGTTGTTTTTTTTTTTAAATGGAAGGATTTGAAGAAAATTTCTAATTGAACTATAGGAAAGACAGAGCTGGTTAAACAACTGAGTTGGGAGCAAACTGATCAATGAAATTCCACCGCCCTTGAGGGAGATGTGTTGCAGGATACTCAGAGCCCAGGTTTGGTAAAGCACGAGGAACTCTCAAGGGGGAGGGGCAACTACTCTGCTTAGTCTGGCACCAGAATCACACCTGTTGTTCACTCCATACAGGTGTGTGGGCAACTCAAGCAGGTTTTTAAACATAGAACCCTCTGCCAACAACAAAAAGCATATTTGAGAATGGTTAGAGTCATCTACAGAATGAATTAGAATACAGCTTATTAGAGTCGACTCAAACCAGTAGCAGAAGAGGGATGCGGCTCTCAGCAGTACACGTTCTAATACACAGGACCTCTTTGGCTCAGTGAAGTAGTAACATAAATTGCAAGTATCTTTTCTCTAAGAAACTGACAAAAACCTTAGCTAAGCGTTATACAGGTGAAAAAGGACAGCATTTCTGCTTTAGCTCGATCTGCTTTCTCTTCCTTCTCTACATTGTTCTGCTTTACTTGAGCATCATCTATTTCTCATGCCATTCTTCATCCACACTGGTGGTCCCTCCTCGTATCAATGGCGATGTGCCAATTGCTGAGTGACACCAGTCTCCCAGGGTCCCAAAAGTCTTCGTCCTGTCATCCTGGCTACAGCTACATGGGACTTGCTCCTGCAGGTGTTGGTGGTATAGCTGCCCAACACCACCCAACAAAGTAGGAGTGTCTTCTCTTCTTCAGGGAAGCCTCACATGGGGTCTGCCCGTTACTCTAGGCTAGAAGTGGCTCCTTTTCTTTCTACTGAATTGCTATTTTGTATTGCTAGATTTCGCTAAGCTCTCCTTCCAAGTGCGGTTTTGAATCCCCCCAGATGTTGGAAGAGAAGTAAAATACATGCAGAGCCAGTACTGGTGGGAGATGACTTTTTTGCTGAACAGAAATCTTTGGCCCTGTGATGCCTCCTTTTAATTCAATGTCAAATACCTCGCCTGTCCCTGACCCCACACTTGCCTCCCTGACAGCATAGGCTGAGCCCTTACCAATCAAAGGTCTCTTGCCTATTTTTTCCCCAACATTTCAATGGATTGTTCAAATTAACTCATGGGGGCAGGTTTATCAAACACACAGGTGGCGTGCAGAGCAGGAGTGTGCCCTAGACTGGCGTCAGAAGAAGTGAATCTCAGTTGTTTCTTTGTGTGGGTTTCTTTTTTGGTGAGGGGTGTGGGGAAGATTAGCCCTGAGCTAACATCTGTGACAATCTTCTTCTATTTTCTTTGTATGTGGGTTGCCACCACAGCGTGGCTGACAAGTGGTATAGGTCTGTGCTGGGGATTGGAACCCACAAAGCCAGGCCATTGAAGCAGAATGTGCCAAACTTAACCACTACATGACCGGGCCAGCCCAAACCTCAGGTTTGATTCTACAAGTGGGGAGGAGCCCTGATCTGAGATATTAACTTCTCTGGGCCCTTAATTTTCTTATCTTTCTAATTAAAGAAGTACACTAAATAAGTTTCCTACCCTGTCCATCTAGAAATGCGACCCAACAAATGTGCTAACGTGTTCTTTCATGGATCCAGCATTAACCACTGGCCAATCTTCAGGTGTCCAGCTATGAGCTAGGCATCCGGGCCTCCAGCTCATCCTCCTTCAAAGGAATCTTGCTATTGTCCTGGGCAGCAAGTCACTTCCTGACCCATCTTGCAGCCCATCAGAGGCATGGTGTGCCTATGAAAAGGAGAAACAGACTAGGAGAGGGACCTCTTTCTGGAAAACCCTATGAACTTCAGGACCCTTATGTCACCCTGGGAAAGTGGAGGATGCTGTCAGGAGGAACACAAATTGGAATCGGGGCCACTCGGGTGAATGGAGCTTGAGACAGATTTCACTGGATTAAGAAAAGTGATCAATCATGCCTTTTAACATTTGTCCAATTTTTCCCCTTATTTCTAGCTTGCTTTCTATGAGTCAGGCACTGTGCTAAGCAATTTATGTAGAACATTCCATTTATACCTAAAAGCAACCCTATGATATAATTATTATTGTTGTTATTATATTATTTTCATCCTCATTTTCAGAATTGGGGTTTGAAGCTAGAATAAAGTGAAGCCCAAAGATGCTATAAAACTCAAAACCACCGAGAGAGCTTTATTTAATCTTGGCGCGCTCCCTGGTGCCCCCACGTGCAGAATGAGTGGATCGGCAGAATCGCTGCTCACAGCTCACGCAGGGAAGCCCTGCAGGACGCCTGGTGTCTGGACAGCCAACTCAAAAAAATTCCAATATAATGTGATATAGAAGGATGGACATATTTTGCATAGAGGAAGTTTTTAAGTACAGAGATTTTTTAGACCTTCAACACTTGATCATTTAATGCACAATCATTCAAAAAACGTGCAGCGTTTGCAGAGTGACTCAGAACACTTCCAGCCTTCTCTTACTTCGTATTTCCCTTGTCTTCTCTAGCCAGAGCCAGACAATCCTGCTTTATGTGGAAAAATACACACACCAGAGCGGAACACAGCAGAAACAAGGTGCTTCATAAAGATGCGGGCTTTAAACTGTGCCAGCTGTTACATAAGAAGTTACAATGCACCGTCCTGATCCTGCCCTGTCTTTACACAGACGTAAGGTCTGTAAATGTCCATTTCATCACAGGTTGGCCACTAAAGTTAAAGGTAAAAATCTTGATTTTCAGCTAGATACAGTGCTTCAGATTTTTCTGTCTGTCTGATTGTCTGTGTGTCAATCTTTCTAACAGCAAATGCAGATCCAGAATAAGGGAGAAAACATCACCTACTCAGATGGATGGAGATCAAGGACTTCTTAACTCCACAGATGACTTGTTAGCTGCTCTTCTGTGTGTTTCCTGGAAAATTGATCCCAAGACCTTTATTGCTTGTAGCTCTGCCACCTACAAGACCAATGGCCACAGCATGTTGCATATGTTGTGAAGATTGAGGAGGTCTGTCAACATCACCCTCCTGGCCTTCCTCCAGAAGTCGAGTTCTCTGGGTGATGTCTCCACAGGGGATCTTTGGGGATCTTTGGTTCAAGAGAAATAGGGACCTGGGTCGCTGAGCGTTTTTCCACTGAGCCGGTGGGAAAGACAGTGGATCAGCCCAGCAGGATGGAGTTGGGTAAATGTGGTGATGTTCCCCCTCCGCTGTTGTAAAAGGTATTGACTTTCTGAGATATCATAACAATTATTTTATTTTACTGGATATTTGTTGACTGACCATTATCTCCACTTTCCAATAAAGCTGAAAGTTTTCTTTCACCAGTTTCTGGAATCAGATCAGCTCAGACATTAAAATGGCAGGCTACTCTCAGGGCATTTCTGATGTCTTTGTTCACTCAGCCTAGAGCACTAGCTCCACCGTGGTACCGAGATGACACCCCCGAAGGCTGCACACGTCACTGGGCTAGGACGAGGAGTCTGGCCCATGAGTGTTGCGCGGAGGCTTGGAAAACGCATCATGCCCGTGCAGTCCTGTGTCCCGGCTTACCACAGGTGCAGGTTCTGTCTAATGAAATGTGAGGGAAGGTGACCGCGGCCATCACCTGTCCTCACTGTAAACTAAACTCTGCTTTTCCTGGATTGTGACTCACCTCTGGGGTAAACAGAGTCTAGATGCAAAATGTTGCAGGAGAGGACAGGGAAAGTGAACATGAGACTTAGCTACAGAGTTCTAGAAAGTCAAGCAAGTGTTAGCATGAAAAGAGAAGGGGAAAAATCCTTTAATTTGCTTTAAGTTTATGTTCTCTTTTCTCAAGAAATTACAGAGAAGATGGTCTAGCATTTGCCCATGAAATATTGGAAATGCTGGATAAGTCCGCGATGCTTAAGGTCAGCAAAGAGGAAAAGGAAGAGTCTCCTAGGATTTTTTGCTCTGCCTCCTAGCCCTTGGTGTGAACCTGGGGGCCCGTGTGTGAAGCAGTCAGCTCCCTCACGTGGTACCTGGAGTCCTGGAGAGCCCTCAGACGAAGCGAGATTCCAGCAAAGCTGGCACCACGCACCCCACGCAACACCAAAGGGCTTAGGTATAAGGGCCTAAATGTGCACTTGGGAATACTTAATGACTTTCACACTGAGCAATGTCTTACACTGGAAATTAATGACATTGACGTTTGATTATCACCTACAAGTTGATACTGTTATATTTCAGGAAATAAGCAAGAGAAAGTGCTTTCTTGGTAGCATCTTTGACTTAACATCACCCTTTCATTTGTTTCATGGGAGTCTTATTTTCTTCCTCTAGGCTCTGCTTTACAGAAACAATACGTCTTACCACTGAGTAGAGGTGAAATGAAGATAGTATGACATTCTCAGCTCAAATCACAAGGTAGAAGTTCCTTCTCCCACCATCTTTCAAGATTCTACTCTGTACACTAAAAAAGAAAAGAAAACAGAAACGACTACCCCATGTGTAATATAGCAATTATGACGATGATTAAAATGGCAACTGCCATTTATCTCGCAGGTACCAGGAATCCTGCAATGAGTTTTTATTCTTTTGTTTAGTTTTTACAACGAACCTGTGACATGACGTTATTATCCCCAGTTTAAAGATCAACAAGATAGAGGAATTGAGCAATTCAATGACTTGCCCAATATTACGGGGTCTAGTAAACACTGGAAGCAGAATTCAAATCAAGTGCCCGTAGCTGCTGTGTGTTTTCCCTGCTGCAAGAAACTATGAGGATTGCATTGCGTGTTCACAACCAACACCGCCAGAATAACTCTGTCGATTCTAGTTTATCTGGGCTATTAAATTATTTTAATAGCCATCTCCCAAATAGTATGAGGGTTTAGTTTTTGAAATATGCACAATAAGAGAACTAGTTGCTGTGCAACATAAATAAGATTAAAGAATCCAAGTTGTTAGTTCATCCCTGAAAAGCCTCAAAGTAAGATCGTGCTTGCCCTTTCACTAAAAATGCAAGGAGGGAAGCAGGATGCCAAACCACAAGAATGCTGGCGGTACTGTGCCTGCATTTAAATGGCAATAGTGGGCACCGTGTATAACATGTTTGGATTGACTCGCTTTCTAGAAAGAAATGTGTCTGGCTCTTTGTCCTTCACTCCCATTTCTTTGGTCTGGCTCTTACTCCATTTGGTCCTTGAAGCCAAAATTCTGCAAATTTTAACTGTGTGTTTCCTGAGCCTAGCTTGGTGTTTGGAAATTTTTAGGAACTCAACAAATGCGTAGGTAAGTGGACGGGTAGGTAAGTAGACAAATGCACAGTTGCAAAGTCCCACCTGGCCTTTCCTTGGATTTAATCCCAAGTAAGGGGCAGGTCTAGAAAGTGCTTTTCTCCAGGATGCCAGGTGTCATGTTGGTGCCCAGACCATACTACTTTGTTTCTCTCAGCTGATCAGTCCTAGGAGGCCAAAGCCACAAATTAAAAACAAACACAAACACACAAAAAAAGACAGAAAAAAATCTGTCTCTTTCTTTCTTTTTTGCTCCCAGTAAACTTTGGTTTCTGAGAATATATTAATCCTAAGAGTGAAGATTAAATTTCTTTAGGACTTACACATGGGCAGTAAAGTTTAAAATACATATCTCTCGATTAATCTAGCTATCTGCAATTATTTCACTTTCTGCCCAAAATATTTGCACTCATGTTTGACTAAAGTTAATACTTTTGGGCGTTGGCTTCAACAGGAAGTCCAAGCATTATTCAAGGGAACCAATATATACTCCTCGGGCTTAGAGCACCAGCAGACAGAAAGTGGAGAGTGAGGAGAGCGGGGAGGAGGAGAAATGGAAAGAACTAATTGATTAAATAAGAGGCATAGTCAGAAAAAAAAAAGCAGAAAGTCAAAAGTGGCAGAGGGAAGAGGCACAGTTTGCCATAGGGGCAGAATTCCAGTAGCACTGCCTACTCTAGCTGGGCATCAGACACTCCCCCACAAGGTTGTCATTGTGAAATGAAATCAATGACATATTGGAGTATGCATGAAAGTGACCACAGTGCATCAAGAAACCAGGTCTTGCCAACATCTATTCCAATCCATGTGCAGCCTGAGAAGTCTCAGCGCCTGTGCTGCAGCATCCTGATTGTCAGGGGTAGGAGATATCTTGGGTATATCTGCAGTTGCACTAGAAAATATTGATAAAATGGAAAACATTAAAAATAATGCTTAGGAGATGGATAATTTTCTCAAAGAGTTCAACTGGTATAAAAAACAGGATCTACAGGACATGGTTTTCATCCTGGCTTTTAGCAAATCACATCTCTGGGCTTTATTTCCTTGTGTTGGTTGATAGTGTCATTAAGGAGCCTTGATGCTCAGCCAAGATGGAACAAAATCCACACATTATTCACCATAAGTCAAAGTAAAGAAAGCAAAATAAAACAGAAAACATTCCCCCATTTTTACCCCACCTGACCATGACACCTAGACAAACAGTAATCACGTTCTACAAGAGAAATGGAAGAAGTCCAAGACTTGCCACCCATGGAAGCAGGGAACATCAACAACAACGAAATCCTGCACTCTTTGGATCTGATTTTATCCCCGGAGAAGCACAGTGAGTTGATGGCATTGACTGATCTTCATAAGGAAACGATAAAGTCCTCTCCACCCTAACTCTAGGAAGCGTTCCATTTTGTGATTTTTAAAAAAGGCAAATAATCTGATTAAAGATAGCTCTTAAAAAAGATGAATTTTGTCTGCACCAAGATGTAGGGTGTCCTTCATCTGAAGTTGTCTGATCTCGGAGCAGGAGACACATGCTCACAAAGCGGGAAGAGCAGGGCTCTCCCCACACCAGCTCTCCTGATCTCTATTATAGTCCTTCATTCATGAAAACCATGTGTTTGTAGGAAAACATGTCAAAATCAAAGTGTGGATGTGTCAGACTCGTGTAATACAGAATCACTGGGTTCTCATTGCCTATTGGGGGTGACAAACAAAACATAATGCATTAATGTTAGGTTCATAAGACAAATTTGGTAAGCAAATATAGGTCTGTGATTGGGCAAAAGGATCAATTGAAAGTGCTCTGTTGCACCCACTCACAAGAAGCTCTGCCTATTCTCCCAGATTCAGAAAGCTCCCATTCCCTCCACAGGCAGGTAAGTCACCTTGTCACCTGCGTGCGTTTCATCCAGGGGTCACAGCACATCAAAAATGACAGCTGTCAGAAAATGCAAACTGGAAAATGGACACTTGTTGTGCTTAGATCACTTCATGAGAAATCAAGGAGCAACGGTTGAAAGGGTTCTCTTTGAAAACATGATTCCCGTTGTGATCTCAAAAACCACAGAACAGGTCTACATGTGCACAGGGGGAGGAGGCCCGAGAATCACGCCGAGGTTTTGGGCAAACAAGCTGTAACTGGATGCTCTGCATTACTCCATCGGGTAGATGTAAGGCCACATTCAGACGAATGGAGGGCCCTCTCTAGCTAAGAGCTAAGTCCCATTCCAGAGCAGCTAAACGTCTGGGGGATTTACTCAGTCTAAAGGGACAACCTCCTCAAAATATTCTGGGGATGGAGAATGTGTCCAGAGTGGGCACACTTGCCTGCAGGGCATGTTCTCCCTCACCTCTCGGCTGATCCCATCTCAGCGGGCCTCTGCTGGAGTCTGACTCATGCTCTCCAGGGTTTCAGCACCCTGAAAAGTGCCTCATGGGGCCCCACACTCAGCATTCAGATCAGACCCACTCTGTGCTCATCATGCCTTCCCCCAGGAAAGCAGGCACAGAGAGGATGGAACATCACCCAATTTGGATCACAGGTCATTCAAGAAGTCCACCCAGCTCCCCACAATCCAGTTCAGTAGTGAGTCCAAGTCACCAGCTCAAATCTCACTGGGAATGCCCTTGGCGCTGGAGGCCCTTTCTGCAATGCAACCCTGGTCAGCACCTTCAGAGCCCACCAGTACGGCTCTAAACTACGGCACCACTGAAGCAGGGAAGTAGGGCATCGGTCCCTCTCTTCCCAAGAAGCTCCTGGCCTCCTCGCAAGCAGCATTTGAGCTCCGTGTTCTAAGGAGTGTTAGGAAGGGAGCCCGATGAGGCCTCCACAGAAGCTCTTGTTATCTCTGACCCAGGCAGCAGGGCTATTGGCTCAGAACTAAGAGAAGTCAGGAAAAGATGCTTCCCCAAATGAAGAATATCTGCTTCAAGGAGCTTGCTATTGTAAATGGCAAATTTATGATTTTTAAAAAAATTTAATAAGTAATAAGAATAGTAATTGCTGCCAAGCTAGGCACTCATCTGCATTTGGGGACAGCGGGGGGCATGGTCAACTCTTTATCATCTTCAAATGTTAACCCCGTAGCCATGAGGTAGC
Organism: Tapirus indicus; assembly: GCA_031878705.1. Taxonomy (NCBI): domain Eukaryota; kingdom Metazoa; phylum Chordata; class Mammalia; order Perissodactyla; family Tapiridae; genus Tapirus; species Tapirus indicus. The sequence continues at coordinate 142,729,601 of CM062921.1, forward strand.
TCCCAGGGTACTGATATTTCTGTTTTTGTGTGACAGAAGGAAAGACAACTGTCTTAAAGATATTGTTCCTACCAATTTCCAGTTTGTGATTTAGGCAGCACCTCTATTTTGGCTGAATGCTGACCAAATGCACCGATGAAGTTACTTTTCTTGTTGCTCTCCTATGCAAATATTTCCCCGAGGCTTAATCGTTTATTGGAAGTCTTACAGACCAGTTGTTCTGCTGAGTAGGAGGTAATTGGATTGGAGCTGGAAATAGAAGCATGTTTTTTTATCTTTAACAGAAGAGTAAATCAGAAGATAAAAGTATGTAGGACCTCATACAGGGTGGGGGCCCTGGAAATAGCCCCTCAGTTCTAAAATATGAACCACTTACAAGCTCCTGCTAGTTAAGACAGATGGCGGAAGCCATACTTGAATGTATAGACAGCAATACACGAAATGGTGACACCTGGCTCTATGCAATGCATATTGTAAGACCCCCTTTCAAAGGGGCTTGAAGCAAGAGCTGAAAATAGACAGAGAGGGAGGTAAATAAGGGACCATTTTCCCTGTAGCCTACTGCCTTGTATTTCCTCCCACACTGAAGGAAGTCAGATATACTGTTGGAAAAAGAGAGGAAGAGATGTTCTGTGATGTAGGGACCGTCTTCCAGGATAATTCATGAGAAGCTAGAGTTGCTGGTGAGACATAGATTATGAAGAGGTCAAGCATATAGCACTTTGTCGTCTTTTATACCCTGTACTAAAAATTTATGATAAGGAAAGTATACCACTTCCTATGGGAATTTCTGCTTCTGGTTTGTGTTATGAAGACAGAGTCTGGGGCTTTGAAGTGAACCTGCATGATCATTTCAACCAACCAAGCTTGTGTTCGATAACTTGAACCAATGCACATATTTCTCCCTTGTTTTCAGCTGCCACACACAGAAAGCAAATGCCAACAAGCTGGCCTCTTTGATTTCAACCTCTTCAATTTCAACTTGTAATTCTCAATTTCTTTGATATTTCCAAAGAAAATCAGTGATTTTATAAATCTGCACTTTTTATTGTTTAAGTGTACTTTTTCCTTTATTTCCTGTTTAGGTAATGACGCCCATGAAACTGACAGGTTTCTTGTATTCTGGAAATGAAATTTTAACAGGACAAACTTAGAAAATGCTCAAAGCTTTCAAATTCTAAATAATTGGTTAAATTGACTTCAAATAAGATACCACTTATTTTTTCAGGAGAAAAGAGGATGGTGAGGTGAACTGAACAAATAGGAAAAAATAGGTGCCACCCTGCAGAATGCTTAGGGTGGCATGAAGAGAGTCTGTGTGTGTATGTGTGTGTGGTGTGTGTGTCTATGCTGTGTGTGTGTGAGTGGAGGGGAGTTGTAGATGCCCACCTCACGGTACAAAAGATAGTTAAACTTCAGTGAGACTCAAGTTTGAGGTCACCTTCCTTAGTGATGAAATAGCTTTAATTCACCCCAAAGCTCTGATCATTATGGCTGGATTTGTTGGCAGAATGTGTTGCCGTTTATCGGAATAAACTCTGACACTTCTCAGTGACTGACTGGCCCGGAACAAAAGGGCAGGGAATTCTCCATGTAATGACTTGGAAATGCTAATCTGCCCTAAACCTGCAATAACTATCTGTGCCCAGGATGGGGAGAGGCAGAGGCCGAGGGTAAGGGGGAAACAGAATCACACGCAGCCCTCCATCCCTCACATCGGTGAGCCACCCTGTCTCATTGCTTTGCTCCACCAGCCTGATTGTGTTTCCCACAGATTTTCAGAAACTGTTTGATTGAACAGACCATTTCTGTCTTCAGTGCTAACTGTTTGCCCGATTGACCAACATTAACTGAGCACCTACTAACTCTCGGTCAATGTTCTGGAGCGTAATCAGTGAGAACAAATTCAGTTGAAGAGAAAGCATTGATTCATCAATGAATGTGCAAGTCGTGTATTTGTCAGGTGGGAAGAGTTATGGAAAATAATAAGGCCTGGAGGGAAGATAGGGAGCTTAGAGGCAAAGGCAACCTTCCATTTCAAATAGATGGTCAGAGAAACCACTGGGAAGATAACGTTTTAGCAAAGGCTTATAAGAGGTGAACACATCTCTGGGGCGGGTTATTCTAAGCAGAGGGAATAGAAACACCAATGCTCAGAGGTGGGAACACAGAGGCAGTACAGGATAAGGAGAGGGGGGTAGGAGAAAATGAGATCCAAGAACTTATGGAGGGATCAGATTAACTACTAGGGTCATGGAGCTGTGGGAAGAGTCTGGCTTTTGTTCTGAGTGAGATGAAGCATTCATTTTTGGAAGGTTTTGAGCAGAGAAATGACATGATATGCTTTACCTTTAAAAATGATGATTCTGTCTTCTATGTTGAAAATAGCCAGTAGAGAAAGTGTACAAATTCCAGTTACACCATATTCCTCAATGAAAAGTCTTCACATCCTAAATGTTGGCTCTCTCCAAGTTAATTTGAAAATTAGTGCAATTCCAACTATAATAGCATCAGTTTCTTTTTTCTAGAACTAAACACGTTGGCTTTAAAGTTCATTTGGAAGAAGAAACAAGGAAGAATGGCCAGGAGAACATTAATGAAGAAAGGTAATTATAATATTAATATTATATTATTAAAGGTAAATACAATATTAATATAATACAATTAAAATATAGTTTAGCAAATCACAGAACCTCTGTACATGAATCAGAGTGGTGTTTGCATGTCAATATATAAACTCATCAGGGAAACAAAAGAGAAGATCCCCAAATGGGCACAATCTCATCTGGAAACTTACTATATGATCAAGGTGCATTTTAAATCAGTAGGAAAAAGTGGGCTTTTTAAGAAGTGGTGTTAATGGGACAGCCAATTAGATGAAATAGGTTAGGTTGGATCAATTTATCTCATCATATACCGGGACAAATTCTAAATATGTCAGAGATTTATGATGAAAAATGAAACCATGTGACCAGTAAAAAAATACATGGGTAAATTCTTGTAAAATTTGAAAGTGGATGATTGATGTATTTGATGACATTTTAAAAAACTCTTGCAAAAACAGTTTTGTAAAAAAAAAAAATTGTAAGCAGGATAAAAAGAGAAATGAAAAACTAGAAAAAAATTGAAATCATGACAAAAATTTAATATCTCTAATACATAGTTTCTAAAAGTGCAGGAAAAAAATCCCTATGGAAAATTGGGCTAGACATATGAATAGACAGGTCACACTCAAAAAATGCAGGTAGAGCTTAATCATATGAAAATACATTAACTTCTCTCATAATTAGAGAAACATAAATCCAAACTACAGTGGAAATCTTTTCTCACTATTAGATTGGCAAACATCCAAAAGTTTGAGAAAAAACTCATCTGAGAAAGCTATGTGGAAACAGGCAGTTTCAATTATTTCTGGTTGAAAGGCAAAAATGACCCAGCTCCAGGGCCAGCCTGGTGGCATAATGGTTAAGTTTGCATGCTCTGCTTTGGCAGCCTGGGGTTTGTGGGTTTGGGTTCCAAGCGTGGACCTACACACAGCTCATCAAGCCATGTTGTGGCAGCGTCCCACATAGAAAATAGAGGATGATTGGCACAGATGTTAACTCTGGGCCAATCTTCCTCACCAAAAAAATAATATAAAACAAAAATGATCCAGTTCCTGTGAAAGAGAATTGGGTATCCCCCAGCAGTATCCCATAGACATTTGATCCAGCATCGTGTATCTGGGTCTTTCCACAATGGCTGGTCTGACCTCCAACGCCTGAGTCCTGGTCATGGGTCTGTAGGGCTTCGACTTAAAGCTCCCACTGGCTGTTGTTTGCACAGCATTGCATCTCACTGGACCCACAACTTGTAGGTTGGCACTCACCCACTCACGAGGACCCCATGGAGACTTCTGGGACTCTGTCCCTATGTTGCTCCCTTCCTCTATGTTCTGTCCTGCAAATCCCAAACCCTCCAGCCTTCTTAGACTCTAATTTCTCTCACTGCAGCTCAGTTGAGACTGCCGTGCCCAGCTTATGTTCTCATTTTACATCACTACCTGAAAAATGTCTCCTAAAAGAAAGGTCCACCTTGTTTGTTTCTGTTCTCTCAAGGATCAGAGCCCCGTCAGGCATGTTGCCCAATGTCTAATAATAGTTGTTTCACAAACAGATGATAGAGAGATAGATAGATAGATGACATAGATAGACAATAGAGGATAGATAGGTAGATAGAGATGAGAGATACAGAGAAATGATAGATGGATAGATAGATAAAGAGATAGATGACAGATGATTTATAGATGATATATGATAGATCGATAGAAATATATATACACACATATGAATCTATAATATATACACACACATATATGCATTCATCTGCTTATATAAAAAAAGTAATAAATCATAATATATAAATAGGGTTATTTTTAAATGAGGGAGGAAATACAAGGATAGAACTTGTTTTGGAGATTGAACTTTGCAACCATGAAAATATTCACAAAATTATAAAAGAATCCCTAAAACTCAAAAGCAAGATGAAAGATGTAAACCCAACTGTGTGTGAAGTTGGTGGCATAGCAACAAAGAGAGAAACAATAACATCAAGAGATTGTAAAATGAGGTAATTTAACTCTTCATCCAAAAACTGGAAAAAAAGAAAATAACCTTTAAATGTGTTTGGTAATCCTATTGTTCGGGGTGCTGCTGGCATTGTTCTTCTGGGACGGTTGGGAACCTATGTTTGAATAAAGCAAATAGTAATTATGCTGGTGACATCGAGAACTGGGATTTTTCCGTGGCAGAAAGGAGACCTGAATATTTTGTCCTATTTTCTGCTTCTTTACTGAGGGAGGGCTGGCCTGGCACCCGTTCCCCCATCACAGCCAGAGGCACAAGGCTCCATCTTTTTTATTTTCTTTCAATTTGTTGAAGAAGCTGCTTTGTTCTTACAAAAAAGGGGGGGGGGGCTGGAATTTGAACACAGACACACAGGGAGAACACCAGGTGAAGATAGGGGCAGAGATGTGTCTTCATGCCAAGGAACACCAAGGACACCAGCACACCACCTGAAGCCAGGACAGAGCCCTGGAACAGATTCTTCCTCACAGTCTGAGAGGGAACCAACCCTGCCTACACTTTGGTCTCCAGTTTCTGGCATCCAGAACTGTGAGACAGTAGATTTCTGTTGTTTAAGCTGCCCAAGCTGTGGTATTTGTTATGGCAGCCCTTGGAAAGTAACACAGCCACGCTGAGGGTGTGCTTCCAGGACCCTGCTTTGTGGAGGTAACAATTGTGCTATATGGGCTCCCTAGATGCAGAGCTGAGCCTCGACCGTGAGGGCAGGTGCTTTATTTGGGAGGTGACCCAGGAAGGCCTTGCTGTGGAGTATGGAAGCGACACAGGGAAGAAAAGAGTGAAGTCACGATGCATTGTCCAGGGTGTTGCCTCTGTGGGATGCAGGGCTCAGTCCTGCTGGGAACTGGAAGACAGAGGAACAAACCTGAGTCATCACAACCAAAGATGGGGGAGCCAGGCCATCTATCCACCAATTCCTGTAGGTCGTTGCTGAAGCCTGTGGGTGGAATACTAAAGCCCCCTCACTTCAGTCCGCCCCTCTGGGGGTCAGAGGTCTTCAGGTAAAGTTTATGGGCATTTTGGTATAAAGCCCCTGAGTACTATGGATGACAGTGAAGATTGTCAGGGGTGCTGGCAGTGCACACCGAACTTGTAGAAGGAAACAGCAGCAGGCACTCACATGGCTTTATAGAATCCCTCTCCTCTGAGTGAGTGTAGGTCCTGTAACGCTCTTCTAACCAATATAATATGGCGAAGGCAATTGGCTAGGACTCTTTATTACATTACATTATATTGCAAAAGTGAAAGGATTTTGCATTATAGTTAAGATCTCTAATCTGTTGACTTTGTGTTAATCAAAAGGTGACCATCCTGGGTGGGCCTGACTTGATCGGGTAAATCCCTTAAAAGCAAGCCCAGAAGTGAGAGATCTGAAGCCAGAGACTCTCTCCTTTGCTGGCTTTGAAGAAGAAGCTGTCACGAATTCTACTGCCAAATGGAAGTGGATCCTGCTGACAACCTGAGGATCTTGGACGGGGATTCTTCCTCAGTCCAGTCTCCAGATGAGAGTGCACTCCAGCCAGCACCTGGATTCCAATCTTGGGGGAACTTCCTCAGCAGAGAGCCCAGCTGAGCTGTGCCCGGACTCTGACCTACAGAAGCTGTGACATCATAGATAAAAGTTTATGGTGATTTGTTATGCAGCATAGGTAACTAATACAGATACATTAGTTTAAGAGATTAACTGTTGTAGATGATGGGAGGGGAGAAGAAAATGGGAAACAAATAGGAATAAAAGAAAAAAAACATTTCTTTCATTTATGGACTATCACAAATTTACTTAAATATGCACTAAGTTTTTAAATAAAATTGGAAAGCAATTTACCATTTTAAGACCATAACTGGGCTCCTCTGAGAGATACATCAAATGATGGCTATTTAAAAATACAACTTAACCATGCATATTTGTATTGATCAAAAAAGAAAAAAGAGCACAATTATTTAAATGTTTTGAAAACAGAGAAGCATGTTAGCCTGTCTCTCTGGATGCTTGCTTGCTGTGTACTCAAATACACATCATCTCATGAAGGTGGAATCCGTAAACACTATCTTCCAACTGCAATGGTGCTGCAGCCAACCCTCTGCCTGGGAACGCTGTGCATCTTCTAAAAGTGGCGTACATTTTTGCTTTATTGATTTTTGCTTCATGTTCATTGTTTTCTTCTCTGACCAACAGGCAGAGTTCCAGGTCAACACAGGGTGTGGCTACAAAGTAGAACAGAAGTGACACAAAAAGGCCAGTGTGATGGAAGCAGCACACATTGGTGACAAACACATCCCCCCGTGTATTGTAGAATGAACCACATAATGCCAGAACAGCTAGCTGAATGACGCTGGGTTGCCTTCTCTCCTCTGTAGCATCCTTGGAATTGACCAGGTGTTTGGGCACCACGTAGATACTCTTGAAAGATATATTGGATGGGTTAAAAAACAGATAGAGGAGGGAGAGAGGCATTGCAGCAAGCAAAGGGAACGGGGCGTGGTGCTGGCAGGTCCCCGGGCCCCTGGAAGTGATTCACGACCCCACGGCCATTATCGTTCATTATCAAGGTTTCACCTAACAGCTGGGGAAGGAGAAATGTTCTCAGTGTAGTTTCTCGGCCAACCTTAGGTTGTGTCAGATCAGATTTGCTTTAACCCAGTGTCTGAGTTTGTGAACATTTTCAAAACATGAGAGTGGTGATCAACCCCACACGGTGCGTTTTAAGAAAATTGAATCCAGTTATTGCGATTAGGTAACTACAAAAGCAATCAATGAGGCCAATTTTTCATCTGAACTGCCCTGCTTGTGGGTCTCTTTAGCTGCTTCTACACCAGCGTGACAAATGTCGTCCTCGGAACCTGTTGGAGACTCATATTCTGCCTCCATAGATGACTTTTTACAAAATATTTATTGTTCTTACACAGGGAGCACTGGAATTTATTCACCTTAGCTCTGTGTGCCCCCGTTCCTACATCTAACACCCCATCAGAATTAGGACTCTGGCTAACAGTTCCAGATTACCCAGTATCATTAGCTCGCTGCTCCCTGACATTCCTGCAAATGAACACTTGTGTACCCAATTTACCAAGATGTTACCCCTGTCCCTGGGCTGAGGACAGTGCACAGAGTACACACCAATGTGCCTTATAGCGTGGACACCCAGTCTCCTATGTGTAAGTCTGAAAATGTGCATTTCGAAACATGACGTTACAATCAAGTAAACCTCCATTATAAGTGAGGTGAGATCTCCCAGTTTTCCGATCATTTGCCTCTCACAAATCCCGGAATAGGAGGAATGCGTGTATCCTCCCCTTTAAGAAAACAACCGTGTTGCCTCTGCAGTATAAACCGCTCAGCTGGCCGAGAAGCCCAGTTCCATGTGCTCCTGTTTTGATTCTTAACCCTATGTTGAAGATGACTGAGAGACAATGAACTTTCATAAAGTAGAAGCTACATTTTGGCAAGTTAAAGAGATCATTTCATTAGAGTTTAATAGTGGGAACTGAGTGTCTTATGGGGCTCCTCACAGGCCTTTCACCAGGGTCTATTGGCACCTGTTGTGTCTCACCCCTGGCTGTACAAGATAAAGGATGGCGAGGGCTTTAGGAGCTTTTTCTGAATAAGAAGGAGGGATGTGGTGAACATCACTGTCTACCACAGACTTTCTGGGGAAATTAGCAGTTTTCACAATGCTCCCTGAGATCAAGTTCATAAGCCAATTGGGTTTTGACAGCTCTCCCTCCATCTGTGGGTGTCACAGTCAGAAGCTCAAACCCATCAGCTCATCCCACCCACACTTAACTCCTGGAAAGGATGCCTTCAACCGCTGAAAAGTGAATTTCCCCATGTATATGGCATACGTATTAGGGCTGCTCTGACAAGAAACCACAAACCAACTGGCTTAAAACAATGGCAATTTATTCTCTCACTGTCCTAGGGGCCAGAAGTCCAACAGGGCCGTGCCTACTGAGGGCTCTAGGGAAAGATCTGTTCCAGGCCTCGCTCCTGGCTTCTGGTGGTTTGCTGGCAGTCTTTGGCATTCCTTGGCTTGTGGGAGCATCACTCCAATCTCCATGTGGCATTCTCCCTGTGTGTCTGTGTCCAAATTTCCCATTTTTATAAGTACATCACTCTTATTGAATTAGCAGCCCACTCTGATGACCTCACCATAACCTGACCATCTGCAAAGACCCTAATTCTAAATAAGGTCATGTTCAGGTAGTAGAAGTTAAAACTTCAACATCTTCGGGAGAAACAATTCAAGCCATAATAGTGGGCCGTGCTCTCAGCCACATCCCTGGTCAGAAATGCCCTTGAGAGAACGACTCCAATAAACTGACTTAAGGAAGGAATGTGAACATAAGGCAAGCAGGAGACTTCGTCTTCAGGACTCTATGGCGCTCCACCTGGACACGGCTTTTTCTCCAGTATACGCCTGAGAGGCAAGGGGCCAGGGACTCCACTACCGCATGATGATCATCCTGGGGTGGGTCAGGGCTGGAGGAAAGGGATCAGGGCGAGCTGAGAATGCCACACTGTCTCCCAACTTCCTCTCTGTGGCCAATCTTTGCCTAAGAATTGGTTTGCACTTCCTCCCTGGCTGAAATGGATTTTACAGGAATGTCTGTGGTCATCTGTTACCAGGTCTGCTGCTATTTCATCCATGCTGGACTCAACTGGGTATCCCAGGATGCTCCCTCTTAGGAGGTTTGTCGAGGCTTCTCCTGACCATAGCTGCCCTGCTCCTGCATGCAGAAAGTGCTGTGTAACAGAGGTGAATTTAATGAACCAGGTGGAAATGGTTCTAAAAACGCCGAATTCCGTTAACATAAATAAGTCTTCTGCCTGCCCTGACTTCTGATTGAGGAATACACGGCCACAGACACGGGTGGGAACGGGGTTGCAAATTATTTCATTTTTAAAAACACCATGACGGATGACTCTTTTACTTTATTTTTCAATTATAGGGTCTTGGGAAAATGTTGACATTTTAAAAGGTTTTGTGCAGATGTGGTATTTTTTCATAATATTTTTTCAATCAGTTTTCAATCTTGGCCTCACATGTTATCACGGCGATCTCTGTGTGATATTCGTGAGGAAAATATAACTTGGAGCTCTTGCTGCACATTTTCATTTTTTGCTAGCTCAGGTGATCAGAAGAAAGATCATAAAAAAGCAGACATCGAAGTTCAGAAAATAGAAATATGGAATATCAATATTCACAGTGATTACACAGCATGACTCAAGAAGATACGGTGGCTTAGATTTGGGATTTGGCAATAATCTCTAATTGATCACCCTGCTTTCAAAAATTTGAACCATTGAAAAAGAAAATGAATCCCTTCCTTGTTTCATATTCTGATGACCTTTCAGTATGATTTTATTCCTTGTGACTTGTTCTCCACCATTGCAGCCTGGCTTGCTTGTTCAATTACCACCCCAATTGGGGTTGATCTCTCCAAATCCTATTTTCCCACAGAGCTCACAGGTTTCCTTAGTCTTCACCTTTTGAGAATGACAGCAGATCTTCTCATCGAGCCCTCAGGATCCCTCACATACCTGGCTTCCCTCCACGGTCCTGGCTGTTTCAAGGACCCAGTCGTCCTCTGAGAAAACACATTAATTTTATAAGCTGACTTATTTGTAAACACATCCTCCTGAAGAAAACTCTAATAGATCGAAAAACAGGAACACATTCAGAAAACATGTTAGTTAAGGTTCATAAACTGTCAATGATAGACTTGTCTCTTTTCTTAGTTTGGGGATGATTGGATGTATCTGGCCATCAGTAAAGAATAATGAGCTTGAATGCTGCAATTAACAAAATTTGTTGTGTATAATCAACCTAATAAACAGTTACCTGTTGATGGAAATCGGTCTTGTTTCCATCAGCAAGATATTAAAATATATATTTTTGTTTGCTAAGAAAGCAATCCAAAAAGGAATTCAATGTTATGCATTATTAATTATTCAAAATCAGCACAGATTTATTAAGTGCCTACTACACACCAACTAGGATGCTTGGTGTTTATACACAATATCTTTTGGAAAGGAGAGTAAATTATGAGATATCCACAAAAAGACTATTTTAGAACATTGAGCCCTTATTTATTTGTGGATGTATATTTTCACCTTCTTTCTATAATTAATTACAATTTGTTCTTTATTATGGAACAGAGGTCACTAATAAATATTTTAAAGTGATTACATCTGGTATCATCAGACTTTTGTCTTTCTCTTCCCATATAAACTAAAAATATTTTTTAGAAGGCATCCCAGGAGTGATGTACCATTAAATTGGGAAAGTTTCTGTATAATAAGTTAAATGATGAGCATCTTCATAGGTCAAATGTTTTAAAGCTGAAATCATTTTAAGGCAACATACTGATTCCTGACAGGTCCCAAGGTCAGGTGAAAGTACCTTAATCATACAAGTAACAGGAGATTTTAAAAAAGGGAAAAAAACGAAATAGCACTGTGATGAAATCCAGTGAACACGTCCTCTCTCCCCTTATTGAGATTTATGGTCCAGGAAGGCAACTGCTTTATGTTATCCTTGCCATGGCAGGGTCTGTATCCCACTTATGATAGCAAATGCCTCAGATGAGCAGAGGAGACAGGATTTGAAGGATCTTGAACTTGTCAAGACAACTTTTCCCGTCAGTGACTGTGCTGGCGCATCAAATGTTACGCGTAGGCCTCGCTGCCGTCACGACACTTTCAAAGAGTTGTCCACACTGGACGCATTCACATCTTGAACAGAAGCATTCTTCTGTGCCCCACAATGATTCTAAATCTCCACCCGAATAGCCATGCTGTCTACAAGTAAATCAGTGACCATTGGAGGAACCTGCCAAGGCCCACCAGGGACGCATTCTTCAGCTCATCGCTTAGTGTCCTTCTGACAGCAGGTTTCTCACATGTTCAGAGCTTGGGGCATAGTGCTGGGCTTCTGTTACTTTTGGCAGCCCCCCTCCCCCTTCTCATACTCACAGTCAAATCTGGTTTATTTCTTTAAGCATGGTATAAATCCACTACGGTACTGAACTGACTTCACCACAGACCTGTCAGCCCACTCTCACAGTCTCAAACTACTTGCTCCCAGCTGGTGTTCTGTTCCCGTGGCTCAGTGTTAATGGGCCTTGTTTTAGTTTATGAGCATTCCCATGCATTGAATTTTGCTTCCCTACATGCATTCTTCTTACCAGAAATGGTCTGTATCACTCTCACATGTAGTATTTTTAATGTCAAGTGAAAGAGGAAGTCTGTAAACCAAGCTTTTAAAATTTGGAGCAATAAAATTATGGAAGAAATCAGGAAGTTATCAAGAATCCTCCTCCAACTTTAGTTTATTCCTCCCAACACAAGTCAGAATATCACAGGGGACCACACTGATACTCAAGGACTCTGGTCCTACCTCCTGGCTGGGGTAGAGATTTCACCCCATTTGGCCTCCTCTCTCTCTAGATACTGTTCCATTTTCCAATAAGGCTGCCAAGCCCACAATAGGGAAATTCAAGACCAAAGTGTAGAAGAGCCAGATGCAGAAATTCCATGGCAACGTTCTAGCCACCCCACTCCACTGTTTTGGGTTCAACGTGGCCACAGCCTGATTTTTTTCTGGGAGCACAATGGAAATGCCAGCTCTCTGCTTTCATTGCACTTTTTGCTCTGATACATGATGGAGAGGAGTAGAAAATACTAGATCTGTGTCCACCATCAATTACCTGAGTAGCCTCAGTTTCTTCCTCTGAACAATTAGACAATAATAATACCTCCTCATGGGGTTTACACCAGACAATAAATGTATACATGGTAGATAATAGGGATCAACAATGTCTCGTGTTACTGTTATTACTTGTGTGCTTAAGACTGTATGAACCAAACTTGCAAACTGCAACACCTTCAGGCCGGTGTGACATCTATGAGAAGTCCAGCTTCAACGCCAGGACTTTACAAGGGATGCAGACACACCAAATGAAAGGGACATTACACTGGATGTTCAATGAAGTTTCTACTAGCTGCTCTGTTCCCAAATAGTCATAAATGATAATAGCTACCTCCTTTGAGCTCTCATTGTGTCCTAGCCACTGTGCCTACATCACCCTTTGAGAACTCCAAGCCACAGTCACTCCAACTCACAGTGTCTTAACTCCAAACCACTCAAACTCAATGCTACTGTCACCCAAATGTGCTGCTCTCACAGGGTTTGGGCACAACTTCTTGAGTTTCTCTATATTTACAAGGGCAATAGGTGTGTCATCTGACCTGAATGTCTAAGTCACTGCCAAATATAAAACAATAATGGTTATGAAACTAGTAAAACATATTTTACACATCGCACCTCTCTCCTAAATCTAGCTAGGAAATCAATAACTGGAAAACTATAGCAACAAAAAGACCATTCTGGTATATCACAGTGTTCAGATGACCATAACGATATTAATTTGAGTAATGAACACTGACAAGCCCTCAGGACAAAACCCGCATGGGGCTATCTAGAGGAATAGCTATGATTCCTCTAATGAGATAATTACCACAGTGGAAAAGCCAAGCTATGTGTTGAGGTGCCACCCGCTCACTGCTAACAGGAATTGCAATGGCGACTTCAGTCTCTAGCATAGGTTTGGATACATCTTTGTAAAGCTCCAATTGCTGTCTTAGAGCTGGCTCAGATTGGGGTAAAACTCTCCCAATGTCTCCTTTCCTGGGGACGTGCTGGTCAGCTCCCACTGCACAGCCGTGCACATTGCAGGGCGTGCCTTGGCCGACTGTTGCTGACCTGACTTTTGCATTTTTGTTGACTACACGTGATGCTGGGTCACTGCCTGTATGTGCAACTGTAAATGATGGCGTTCACCTCTCCGCACTCCTCCTGAGACCTGGACAGGTGCTGAAGTGCCCCTTCCACACCACCCTGCCTTTTTTGTGTCAGGAAGAGCAGCTCCTTATCCTGTTGGCACACATGCCAGGTTGTGCTCACCAAGGGATCTGTAGCCCCCTCCTCTCGTCTCCACGTGGTCCTCTCGGCTTGCCCAAGGACTTTCAGTGAAACTGGAGCCAGTGGACAGGTCCCTCTGCTCATCTCTTCTCAATAATCATTATGGGAAACCCCATCCATCCATGGCTTTTTTCACTGGAAGTCACAAATTTTGAAAGTAAATTTAAAAAAAAATAATGACTATTAACTCTCTCTTTTTCTTTGACTTTCTGTTCTGACAATTATAGTGCTCCTGGAAGCGTGGCTGCCTCTAAGGATAGTCATTAAGAAATTGAAAAGATTGGCAAATGTAAGATATCATCCCATCCACTATCATGTGCCGTGTTTACAGTGGGAGCAATGTTTTTGTTTTTGCTTTGACTGTGCATCTCTGTGCTGAGCACAGTGCACGCCACAAGCTAAGTGTTCAATGTGTATAAAAGAGAAGTGCCATCATCTCACCTAGATGACTTGTTAAATTTTTCCATATATAAATTATTTCTCAGTTGTAATTGTTCACTTTTTAAAGATCTAGTAACATGTTCAAGGCAATAAGACATTTGTTACCTAAATTGCCAGCCAGGTTATACCCAACAGTACATAAATTATTATGGAATGTGTATTTTCTTAAGAGAAGATGCAGAAATGGTGGGAAGGAAGGGGGGGGGAATCAGAAGGAAGTGACATTTCTAGTGCTCCCTGTTTGCAGTGCACACGCAGCATCAGGCTGTGGACCTGTGGAATGCGATTTAAGCCTTAGATCAACAAAGGTTAAATGATAGAGGAGCTCTTGTCTTTACTTTGAGGTGAGAAATGGTGCAGAGAGTTAAGTAAGTTAACTTGTGGGGCTTGTAGAAAGTTGCAGAGCGAAATTCAAGAACAGTTCTACCCATCACTGGTTTTTTAAGGAATGTACAAAATATGAAAATATATATCTAAGAATGGATTCTCAATTATAGCTGAAATCCAATGATAATGACAAGGGCATATTTAACAATCATAATCTAATGGAAATAGAATTGAAAAATACATGGAATACCAATGCAGTGAGGGAGCCTAAGGAACAACTTCCAACAGAAACAGAACCAGAAGTCTGGGGTGCAAGCTGGACGAGAGGCTGCCAGAGATAGGATGGGCCATGGTGAACACAGTTAGAGATCATACAGTGGTCTTGGGCCATTCATTCCTTTAACAGACACGTGTGGAGTGTCATCCAGGTGCAAGCTGTAAATAACTAGAATAACAATAAATAGAATAACAATCCATTCATTCACTGTGTTGGTCTGCTTGGGCTGCCATAACAAAATACCATAGACTGGATGGGTTAAACAGTGGAAATTTATTTTCTCACAGTTCTCGAGGCTTCAAGTCCAAGATCAAGATTCTAGCAGAGTTCAGTTTCTGGTGAGAGCTCTCTTCCTGGATTTTAGATGGCAATCTTCAGACTATATCCTCACATGGCCTTCCCTCAGTGCTTGCCTGGAGAGAACGCTCTCGTGTCTCTTATGAGAAGACTAATCGTACTGGATCAAGGCCCCACCCTTATGACCTCATTTAACCTTCTTCTTGTTTTGAATTTTTTGCATCCTACAAAATAAAATGCCTTTGAAATGCATAAATAAAATAAATAAATTTTAGCTATGGAAAACAAATCCCAACATTAATAAATAGATTTTGAAAAATGACTATTGATTAATTTAGAATGTCTGAGAAAGAAGATTACATTAGAAGACATAAAATTACTTTTATTTGGGCATTTTTCATAGTAATAATACTTTTTGTGTAAAAAATACATTTAATTCATGACAGCAGGGTGTTCTTCATAGATATACAACTATTATTAGAAATATTCCCAGGGTTGAGTGGATCAATTTGGTATTAAAACTGATCAACACTCCTTTCTGGAGTAATAGCCTGGAGGAGGAAGGTGACCTTCAGTTCAGGTGGAAGGAGGAGCTACTGTTTTCGGAGGTCTGGATTTTATCCTGAATTTCACTGAGGATGGATACAGGCTATTCATGACTCAGAAGTAATGGGTTGAAAGCTGGGCTCAAGCATGGCACATAGTAAATCTATTTTCTTTTCTCTTCTCTGAAAATTCTAGTTTAAACTATCATGAAATTGCAGAGAAATCCTTGACATTTGAAGTATTTTCTAGTTGGGAGAGAGTTTAAAGGGGCCATGCAGATGTCACCCCCAGCCTTCTTCTTACTAACTGGTGGGTGTGGGTACCAGACCAACAAGAAAGGCTTTTTCCTAAGGCCAGCCTGGCTCACTTCTGTGATCTGAAACTCACCAACATGAAATGGAGCACAGGAATAAAATGCTTGATTATCATGATCCTTATAAAAAGACAAACAAATCACCCCCAAAGTGTAAGCCATAAAATTGCATTATTACACTTGCCTCAGTAGTTAGAGTGAAATGTACCTATAGATCTCAAGATAAGCTTGAAGTCATTTCATTTTAAAATGGGTGTGTACAAATCTGCACACATCTAGGCATTAAAAAACAGGGCTGCGTACACAAACAGGCACATGGCCATATATATGTGGCATTCATTTATATGCCCTTCCCTTCCCTGCATTTGAACATTCATTTCTTAAAGTGATCCTCCGAGAATTTCCAGTTTAATTGCTCTCTCCAGCACTGGGTGTTACGCCGTCTGAAGTGACAGGTGGGCAATAAGCTAATAAAACACATTCCCCAGCCCACGAGTGTAAAAGCTTTCTACAAAATGAAGTAGCTGTTTTTATTTCATATTAGGGCATTTGTTTGGAGGGGACAATTCAGACCTCCCTATCATGAGAGACCTGACCTAAGGCGACATAATTTGGCTGATGTGAACGACAAGGCTGCAAGGAGCCAGCAGGCATAGGGATTTACTGCCGTGGTTGGACCCTTATTTCTCAATGACTCAATCTCTCAGGGGAAGAAATGCGTGGCATGGTCACCAGGGAACTGCTCTGTTTGTCAAAGGAGGGTAGCTTGTGTATAAAAATATTACAGACTTCCAGATATTAAGGGGTTGAATATCTCATTTGCTCCTCATTCAACCCCTCTCTAAAATACAGGTTCCAGAGATGTCTGTGATTGGTGTTAAACTGATTGATCGGGGCATTAGTGTTGAGTGTCTTTGACACTCTCCTCCGAGAAGCATCTTCAATAGAGTTGTGCTCCAGTACCTCCACCCAGTGTCTGAAGCCATTCTCCTTCTCTCCCAAGCCACATTTATCCTTCCCTATGGAAGTGAACCAGTCAGGATCGATGATGTATAAAATAAGAATAAATTAAACGGTTGTGTCAAAGATGCCTTCACCTTTAATTTTTATTTCCTTCAACTGCCATGGATGCTCTGGCAACGAAAACTTGCAAGGAAGCTGGAGAGCAGTAAGTGGAGGGACAGAATCTG
Source organism: Tapirus indicus (assembly GCA_031878705.1). Lineage (NCBI taxonomy): Eukaryota > Metazoa > Chordata > Mammalia > Perissodactyla > Tapiridae > Tapirus > Tapirus indicus. The sequence goes on from CM062921.1 coordinate 142,746,598, forward strand.
AAGGCGGCCTATCCTCTCCTAGGACACGAGGAAGGGGAACAGGAATCTCTGCAGAGCCTCATGCCCCTGTGGAAGCCCAGACACAGGAATAGTCGTGTCATTGTCCCGACATCAAGTAAGCCACCATGACACACAGTGCTGCCTTTCTCCTGGTCTCCTCTCCAGCATCCCTTTACTAGTTTGGGGAGTGACTTCTCTGTCACCAACTTTACCCAGAGAATCATGAGTTGCTAAGATGTACAACACTTGCACTAATGTGATTGCAAGATGATTTTTCACTTTGCACTCTCCTTCACTTTATACTGGGCACACATTCTAACTATATTTACACGCAGGGCTTTAGAAAGCCCTCTCGGATTTTCTTTTGGACTAACCCCTTTGCTGTAACTGTCTCCAACGGCCACTAGTATGCCCAGGAAGTGTCTACTCTGTCTTTCTCTTGAAGACCCCAAAGTGGCCATTTGTACAGCTAGTTATGGAAGTTATTCAATTGTTGGAGAGGAAGAATGCCCTCCTGAAATTAAATAAATTAATTGTCATGAGGTTACATGTTGGATGTGAGGACGTAGGTTGCAGGAGGATTATTTGACATTGCCCACGTAAGTTTCAAACTGCTGTAAGAAATAGGCATAATTTCCAGTTTTTCTGTATTTACTGAAACAATTCCTAGGCAGCCTGATTTCGAGAGGGCATCGGTTAGTACAACTGGGTCAGTGGCTGCCCAGTTGATGGGCACTGTTACGCAAAAAATAGCCCTTTACTTTGCAAAGTAATCCTGAGAAGTCTCATTGCTAGGATGTGCAATTCTGAGCTTTTTTAGAAATAAAAATAGTGGCAGAGTGGCACCACACATTAAGAGAGACCTAAGGCCTGGCACCCTGACAGCAGTCACTGCTCGTGACACATTTGGCATATGTTAATTTCCCATGTATATAGGTCACAAATGAAATCCATATCCTAACAAACCTTTCATTATTTTGCCATGATCAAAGTGTTTAACAAAACCAGTTGATAGATACCATTGTAACAGCAGATATTGCTGGTTTTCAATACATTAAGATGGAAAACAAAAATCTACAACGTGTTTGAAATGCCAGAGATATTTACATTTGAAAATAGCGTGTCCTCTGGCTGCTTCCCACAGCAGAGCTACTAATGGTAAATGAATTCCAGGCCATTTAGAGCTTCTTTGATTGACAGAGCAAAGGCTTCAGAGCCATTGTAACGTCAAAAAAGACTGTGTTCCCTCCCCTCTCCACACACAGTTCAGGGTTTTGTCAGACTTCCCATAATTAACCCTGATATTTGACGTTTAATATCCTGGCCATTCTCCATCTCATTGGGTTACTCGTATTTGGCAGACAAGCCTTCAGGATGTATGTAAATTTTTCAAGGATACTGCCAGAAACTTTTCATACATTAGAATGGATTGGCAAAAAAACAATGCTTAGATTAATCCTAATTTTTTTCCTTTTTTCTCTTCTGAGTCATTTCCTGAGTTAAGAGAAGGTCTAATATGCCATATAACCAACATGATATGACATCATTATCTTCCATCACTCACTACTATCATGTTATATGATTAAAAAAATTCAAGAAACTAGGGATATTAGCCAAAACAATAGGAATAATTTTCTAAAATAAATGTAGCCTAGGAGGTGTTACAGTGACAGGAAATTTCAGTTGGAAAAGGTTGTCATGGGGATTTCCAAGAGTCGTAAATGCAAACCTATAGAAAAATGTCATCATGTGTTCATTTATACATTCAACCTTTAGCAACCATTGGCTACTTAGGATGAACAAACCTTCAAGAATCATGCACGCACGGTCCAGTGAGGTTGGGAATCCCAGCTTTAGCAAATGTCAGCATGTTACATCAGCGGACACTACTGCATCGCCTTATTTAACACCACTGGACTTCGCCATTGCTCTTGATTGTGTGTCAGGTAAAGAGTAGCCCACACTGTCTAATGATAACAGCCACCATTTACTGAGCGCTGTTCACTGTTATCTTAGGTAGAGTCTGCAGGCTTTATATGTATTGCACATGTTACCGTTAACCCTTGAAGCATCCCATTACCTAGATGAGTCAACAGAGACTTTGGCAAGCTAAGTTGTTTACAGGCCACACACCACTCCCGTGGCCCATGATTAAATTTATGCTGCCTTCCCTACATAATCACACAACAGCAGATGGGTGAGCTTGCAGTTAATTTGCAAGGGGACTAGCATATGATTAAGACATATGATTAAACATATTTGGATAACTGCAGAGTAATTAGCTTTATTGTAGAACACTATTCTTTGTTTTATGATCTCATGGTTTGGGACAGAGCAACAGCATTTTATAAACTTTACACTATTTATAAAACAGGGTGGGTAGGAGATGCAATTAATCACCCTTGGCCTGTAGATATTATAATTATCGGTAACACTAAGTGATTTAACACTAATGCCATCAGAACTCACTAAGCACGTAGGTTACCTTCCTATTAAGAGTGAGTAGTTAGATCAAGGGCTAAGGAAGAACTAGTTACACTGGCCCTGTAATAAAACTTTCCTGCTGAGGGAGCTGAGTTCACGCACTTGCTGCTGCGGCCAGGGGGTCCTACATGGACTTGGGAATCTCCTGGCCAAGAATGTCTCAGATTTCCACTGGTGATAATTCTTCATTCACCCCAGGCAGACATGATGACACTTTTATCTAAGATCCAAATGCCTCTTTTGCTGTTTTAATCTTTTCTTTCTCATCAGTCATTTCAGCTCACCTTCCACTGCCAGGTCCAAGCAAATTTCAGATGCCTTCTAGTCCTCAGTGGGTGAAGGAATCTATTACCCACTGTACACGTCTAGATTCCAAGTGTAGTGCATTTCAGTTTTTTAAATAATGCAAATTATCTCCGTAGAGCTGCAGCCAGATAGGCAAACGATGGCACCAGGACTGGACCAGATCTCACCACCAGACTACTGAAGGCTGAGGATGCACACGGGCACCAATCCTGTCCTGGGAGGCAGATGACACTGATCACCCATCCTGCAGGGTGACAGCAGTGCTACGAACCCATAGTGACCCTGCAGGTGACACAGGTCGTACTAACCAGTACTGACCCTGCAGGTGACACGGGTGATACTAACCAGTACTGACTCTGCAGGTGACACGGGTGATACTAAGCTGTACTGACCCTGCAGGTGACACGGGTGATACTAACCAGGTGACAAACGTGATACTAACCAATGCTGGTCCTTCAGTGGGATGCAGGTGAATCTAGGGCGAATCATTGATGGGACAGGGCCAAGGATCCCAGGTTCATAAGGCTTTCTGCTGAGAGAAAGGAGGTCTTTCAGGGAGTAAGAGAACCTGAAGAATGCCCCGGGTTATGGTAACGCAGGTGAGGGGGCAGGCGCGAGTCCTCCCCTGAGCTCAGCCCCTCTCAGGACCCAAACACATGTGAGGAGCCCCCTACAGAAGCAGTTTCCCTGGCTTGGTATGTCTTCCATCCCCGTCTTCCTTCCCATCCATCAGTGTCTGCTGGGCTCTCATCACATACAAGGCAGGATTCCAGACAGTGCTCAGGACTCCAGGATGGGGCCAGAAACCCACAGGAGGAAACTTCTGCAGGAAACTGGCTGTGACAAATGCCTTTGGTTCAGAGCAGTCCATGCCAGTGAGGCAGATGAGGCTGGGTGGGGCTGGTGTTCGGTTCCAGGCCTTAGGGGCAGGTCAAGTTTTGAACTTGATCATGGGGGGGAGGAGATATCTGTGGGATATGTTGGGCACAATAGGGCTCAAATTCAGCGTCTTCTAATGACGTTAACTCTGGCCACAGTGTGCAAGATGAAGTAGAAGAGGTAAAGAATGGGACCAGAATGGCTTCAGGCTGCAGACTGAGTGCCTGGCATTGAGGCCTGGAGCCCACCCGTGCTGGCCACTAACAGAGTGGGCGCAGGGACTGGCTGAGTCAGGAAGCAGATGTGGACAAGAGGAAATCTCCACTGGGGCGCTAACCAGACAGGAGGATGCTGATCGCATCAGCCAAAGTGGTAACGCCGGAGACAGGACGTTTTCTTTTATGGTAGAGAATTATAGGTGGCGTGACACACTTTAGACATTTTGAGTTTTATGGAATATCCAAGAAAATAGTTCAGAAAAATGATGAAATGAATGGGCAGACCATGGAAAAGAGTTCCAAGTAGGAGATGAGCTTCTAGTGTTGACAGCTGAGGCCAGGAAAGAGGATAGACTTGGCAAGAGAACAAGTGGAGAGGGGAGAGGGGGTCAGGGACACAATGTGACCTAGACTGAGCTGTCCGGGAGGAGGAGGGCAGGGCGCAGGGAGCCACCAGGAAGGAAAAGGAATCAAATGTCACCTAGAAGCACCTCCTGTGCTGTCTGCTCTAATGTCCACCATTTCATTTACTCCTTGCAACAATTCATATGAAGTAGATGCTATTATTAGGGTTTTTAAACTATAAAAAAAAAGACTCCAAGATGTCCAAGATGTTAAGCTACCTCCCTAAGATGTGACGTGCCCTGTTAGTGAAGGATGACCAGACTGGTCCACGCAGGGATGCTCACGCCACCAGAGAGCCAGCATGTGTTCACAGAAAGAGAGGGGTGCTTTGTGTCAGTGTTATCAAGACATTAAGAAGGTTACAAAGGCCAGCCATGCTGTGCTAGTTGTACAAGGTGCCCCTGAAGAGATTCCTGGGGGCAGAGAGGAGGTGACACTCACGCTGCACACTGGTGTGTGATTGGAGCCTCTCCACGAAGGGTTCATTTCTCCTAATCCTGTCCTGCCAGCCTCACCAGCTCCACTTCTCACAGGGGGAGGTCGAGTCCCAGCGCTGAGAAGTGTTGGGTGGGATCCACGCCCTGGTCCTTTACTGGAAGTCTCCTGCAGACCTGGGTAGGGAGGTGGGGGCAAGTAGCTTGGCTCCTGGATAACAGAGGAGTCTGTTCTAATAACACAGATTTGATGAACTCAGGGAATTCAAGTTGTGGAGCCACCCTTTCAGCTTCCAGTGTCCTAAGGACACAGTCATTATGCCTCCACTCTCACCCCCAAAAAAGTTGTATGAAAAGAACTTTTATTTTGCTTCTCTGCCACTATAGGTGAGTTTAATTTTTTTGGTATCTCATTTCTTCACCCAAAGAAGGATATCTGTTTCCATTCCTCCCGCGTGCATTCAAGCGCTGTCCCCCACCCGATGCCCCTGCAGCGCCCTCCTCCACCCCAACACACACTCCCAGCCTCCTCAGGAACTGCTGCCTGGAGCTAGCTTACCCTGCTCCCCATCAGTCATCAGAAGACTCAGCTCCCTGTGCTCTCTTATCAGGAAGCTTTGGTTGTGGGCGATGGAATGCCATCTGCATACAGCAGTGTGGGTTGGCTGCTCTGGGAGTCTTGCAAGTTGCAAAGTGCAGGCATCTCGGGTGTGCCCCTCTGCATGTTGGGTGGGGCTGACACTTGGTGGGCCGTGTAGAGCAACACCCAACCCAAAGGGCACCACCGCCACCACCGAGAAGCAGGGTCCCTTATCAGAACATGTTTAGCCAAACTTTCATTTTTCTGTCTCTTAACCATCTGGACCTTTATCAAATCTGCTTTGTGAAGGTTAAATAAGTAAATATAAGGTGGGCCTTTCGCAGCAAGCAGGTCGTGGTACCTGTCAGTGTTTGGCTTATTATTCGTGGCGGTGTGTGTTTGTCATTTCCTTTGTGTGTTAGGGTTACAGCCTGCAATTTCCACCAATCATGTTCATTATTTAAATGAGACAAATGAGGTGTTGTCACGGAGCGTGATCGGAGTGGCATTATTATTCCAGCCTAGTGTAAATGTCATGACCTGTCTTGGGTTTCTAACGGCAAGAGGAGAGCGGCGGGCCGTGGACAGGCTCTCCATAAATCAGGCGTTTCAGACGTTATGATAACTTTTATTAAAGAGCAAATGGATTTCTTGACATTAGGCTTTTATACATACCAGTCAGTAAATGTAAATGGAGCTGCTTTCCCCCAAAGAGGTAAAACCATTCAGCTCCTGTGAGGACAGAAGGGGAAAGCTGCTCAGTTTACTGACTTGGTCAATTTCTGTCTTCCATGTACAATGATTTGAAAAGTCACGAACAGTAAGGGTGTTGGTAATGCGCCGGCATTTTACCCCTGCGGGGGACTACATAGCCAGTAGTTACTGACATGGAGACTATGGCTGTAACACATCCCAAATGTGACATAATGTATGATTTTACTTTAAATTGTTTTTAGTATATTTCCTATCATAAGTAGGCTAAAATAATTGGGCGACAAATATGTGATTAATTTTATTGTTTCTACTCTGCTAATGCCTACTCTGCTAATGTCCTCTCTGTCCACAGATTTGCCAAATTTCCATCAGCCAGGGGTTGTGTACTATGTTTTCTGTTATTTTTTTCTCGATCCATATTGTTTTCTTTAGAACACATTTAGACATGTGAAATGAAACGTGTCTCTAAAAATACTTGTCATTTTAATAACCTGTAATGATCTGTTTTCATTTTGCAATGTTTAACCATAAACTCTTGACAGTTCAGGAAATATATTAGTAGGAGTTGATGTAATTCCCGAGAAATTAGAATTTACTCATAAATGAATATTTGGAGTAGAAAAAGTCATCTTCAAAAGTTACAAAATATCTACATGGAGTAAAAATCAGGTGAATTTTGTGATTGCAGAAAGGAACATGTTTAAATTATAACTTTAATCCTATATGGGGAAAAAACATTTTCTGGACCATGAATGGGATGTCATATCACATTTACATTTCTCTAGGCCCAAGGAAAGATCCTGGTTTTTATTTTAATCAGTACAAGATTGGGACCAACTACAAAAGACTGCCCCCCCCCAGTTATATTTTACTGCAATTCAAGGACCTGGGAGGAAACATGTATGTTCAGGATCTCTGCAAGAGGACACAGGGTAAGTCTCCTCCTCAGGGGGTGGGACTATCTCTTAGGGTCCAGAGTTGAAGACCTGCTTGATTCTAGGGATTCTCAGTGATGATCGGGGAAGCACAGTGGCAGCGGGCTTCTCTTGTGTGGAAAAGCTGTAGGTGGTGGAATGTTGTGGTAAATTGCTCTAGGTTTGTGATAGAAAGCCACCAGTTGTCAGTGTCAGCAAGAACCTTGGCCACGTGGAGTTCTAAGTCCCAATTTTATGGCTGAAAACACTGAGACTCGAAGAGGTTACAGGAATTGTCCTGGGGTACAGCCAAGGAATGACAGGAGAAAACGAATTCAGCTTTCCAATGCCCAGTCTGGTAGAATTTCTATTTGATTTACCTTTCTGGCTCTAGACTTGTCTGTCATTCACAAATACCGTACACTCGGGCACAAGAACCTGCCTCTGGAAGAGGGCATCAGAAGTGCCATTGAGCAGTGGGAAGTTAGGACACATGGAACTTCACAGGGATGGGATCCCTCTGAGTTAAGCTTTGGGAATAACCCTCCAAAGAGTGAATTCAAACTATTCTTGTCCACCTGATGTAACAGAAATACTTCTTTGAGTAACTTGGCTACTTCAAAGCCAAGACAACCAAGATTTTCCAGATAGTGGATTTTTGCTTCAAGACTTACCTCTTTCTACACAACTGGTTGTTTTCCCTTTTCACAGCACTTGCCTCCTGGGACACTCACAGAGAATGGCCAGTTTTGGGGGGATTTTTATCTTGTTTGCAGAACTCCCTATAATATGGCACAGGCCCTGGCGTGGAGAAGGCATGGAATAAAAATGAACAAATCATAGATGTGGTCAAATAGAATGACACCTGGGACTAACTGTAGATTTTTGAGATACTTATGAGTATGTATTTCTGCATATGCCACTTTATTAATTACTCATATAAAATCTTTATTTTCTATCCCACGGGTGTGTCTCCTGCTTTTCTCTGTGAAGGAAAATTTCAGAAGGTCTGTTCTAGTGTTTCCTCACCAGAACCTGCAAGATGGTGCTCAGATTGGGCTAAAGAAGGAAGCCACCCCTCACCTGTTCCAAGTACAGCCCCACCTTCCTTTTCCTGGACAGGTCATTCTTGATTCTGAGGAAAACATCGGCCATTCTCTGTTGTGAAATTCAAGTCATTGTTCCCAAGATGAACATAGCTGGTGAAGGAGGTGGATGAGGAAAGAGGAGGGTTAATAGAAAGTGGTGCCACTGATCTTGGGTTCCACTCTGTGTTCTTCCACCTTCATTGCTCAGAGTGTGTGTGTGTGAGTGTGTGAGTCTGTGTGTCTTGGAGGAGATGCCCTCACCACGTGTCCATCCTCTCCTCTCCTTTCTTTCTCTCTTTACTCTTTTACTTTTTTCTTCTGAGTGTCTAAGACCCCACCACCACTTGACCCTACATGGAGGCAGTGACCTTCACTCCATAATCTGGTCTTTCCTCTTGCCCAAGTCAGCTTCAGGTGTCTGCTGAATGCCAGTGGCCACAGCAACTGAAGGCTCCGTGTGTGCTTGTGTGTTGGAAGTGGGGCTTCCGGTGGAAAGCAGGCAAGGAAGGGGGAACAGGATAAAAGCTCAGGTCTCCTGAGAATGGGGGAGACGCTGTTGTTCTTAGCTTAGCCCACTCTACTCCAAAATGTTTGAAATTAAACACACCTTTATACCATAAACGTGAATTTCCTTCCAAATACCTACATCTGTTTTTCATGAAAAAACTTTTTTAAACTAACACAAAAGTTAATGACTTTGATCCTCTCTCTTGTAAACTAATGAAGCTGTTCTTTGATAAGAGAATTTGACTCTCCTTGTCCTGGGTGACAACAAGACACTGCCACACAATTCCCTCTGTCCTTCTTCACTCTAACTGACGTTGAGGAGTACCATCGCCCAGATCTGCTCCCTATTCCGGAGGTTTTCCCAGCTTGAATGGTGATGGGGGGAGGAGCAGCCCTGGACCTGCCCCCAGCAGCCCTTTATCCATTATTCCAGGTTCTCCTCTGTCACATGTGATCTATACACATGTCCCAGAGAGGTCCATTGCTCAGGGGTCTCAGTTGTAGGTTACCTTGGCCATCTTCCTCAGAGATAGGAGTGGACAAGAGGAGAAAGAAAATACTCACTGTGAGGCGGAGAGAAAGGGAGTAAGTCTCCTCTCCCACTGCCTGAAACTCCACCCCAAGACCTCAGCAGTAATTCGGGAGCCTGGTGTCCGCTCCCGCCTGTGGCTGTGGCTTCACCTCCTCCCGTTCTGACACCAGTCTTCCACGCTGGCCCACTGCCTTCAGTGGGGCTTTTTCTGCCTCTAGGAAATTGCTATGTGAAGTAGCATCTCTTGAAAACCTCTATCCCCACACCCTGTTTATTTTTCCTACAGTACATGTAATTATTACCTGACATTATACTTTATGTTTATGTAATTACATATCAGTTTTCTTCCCACCAGAATATGAACTATCCAATGGCCCTGTGTCTCACGGTCCAGAATAGGGCTCAGCACAGAATCGACTCTGAGTAAATGTCTGCTGGACAAATGAATGATTAATTCTGGGTCGCGACACATTGCTTACTATGTTCCCATAAAGCATTTTATTCCTTGCCAGAATAGTTTACATTTCTCTGCTAAGATTCCTCCACTGCTTACCCAGTCTGTCCACCTCTTTCCTGTGAATGCCAGAATATAAGAATAATGGGTCTTTCTGCATCTGTATCTGCTCCTTCCAACATCTCTCTATTCTGTGGGGATGCTATTGATTTTTGTTTTCCTTCTGATGATGGGTCATTTTTCCCTGAGTTTTCCTGTACCTAGTAATTTTTATGTGGTATACTCTCTATGATGTAAAGAGTTTGCACTCTGTGAACTTCATCTAGATTTTGTTAAATTTTTTCATACTGCTACATTTCTGGCAAGTACCCTTGATCCTGTGGAATCTGAGTTTTAGGCAAGCCATAAAGACGAAAAAGAGTGAGCATCCCCAGAATTATGTGCATCTTCATTCAAACACAACAGTAAAAAAATTTCCCTTACTTTTTAAAAATAATTTCCCAATATTCCTTCAAAGAGTAAATCTTCTGAAATGACTGGATTTTGTTTCCATTCATAACTATAACAGACCCCGTTGATGCCTTCCCCATTAACTCTCGGCACCAACTGGTCCCCTAAAGGAAGCTTGTTCCTGCCTTGGGCATCATCTGCCCCATGGTTTTCTCTGTCTGCAGGTCACAGCCGTGGAATCAGCACCCAGGAGGCAGGAGCAGCCCTCATGCAGTGATGGGAGGGGGTTGGAGGGTAACCCCCCAAAAGCTTCTCTCCCCAGGGGGTCCACTCTCCCCAGGGGGGCCACTCTGGAACCTGTACTCCTCAGCACCCCCAGTTGCCCCTGTGACACCCTGTTGATTAGCACTTCTTCCTTTTTTCCCTTCCCCACTTACCATTGGTTCATCCTGGGACCACCTCCCAAACTCTTGCCTCTGCTTCTGCCTCTGGGGGAACCCACAGAAGATGATCATCAGCAGTGCTTGAGTCTTTGTTGATTCTCCCCCCCAGCCCCTCGTGTCTGTGTCTAAATCATCCGCATTCTTCAAGGTTTAACTCATATTCTCATTCCTCCATGAAATCTTTCTCATTACCCTAAGTTTATTCATGAAAGTCCTGACAAGCTCAACATGTGCTCATCAAAATCGTCCCCGCAATTTATCTGGAACTCTCGGTTGACACCGAGCATTTCTCTTTTTAAAATTGTCTTCATGCCTCCTCTCCCCTACTCAACAGAACACTAAATAAAAGCAAGGACCACAGCTACATCTCCTCTATGTAGCCTATAATCTCTTCAGTGGCACTTTGCACTGAGTGATCGGTGCATACTTAAGAGCTGTTTGAATGCTGCAAACACTGATTCATTATTTTTTCATCTTTTATTTTTATTTTCTTTTTCTATCTGATTTTGAGATATTCATAGTATCTGAGATTCTTACCTTTGAGAAAATTTTAATGGAGCACATAATTAACATATAACACATTGTTATGTGTTAATAGAATTAATTTTAATGGAAAACTGACTATTTGTCATTGTCAAATGTCAAATTTCCAGCTATATTTTCTCCACTGAACTGTCATGTCATATCCTAGTTTCATTGTGGTTTTGAAATAATCATAACATTTTTTAGAATAATTATTTTCTCTTAATGTTTGGAATAAAAAGTGGTAATGGGGAATGGTTCCACATAAGAATCGATTAATGAGAGTTAATAGTCAGTTTAATGGTAGAAGATCTTCCATGTTATGAATTTATAACAAAGTGGCTTCTACCTCCACCTGCTAGTGTTTCTTGAATCTAGTGGCAATCGTGTCAAGTTAAATGAGGGTAAATAAATGTCTAATCCTGTTTCATATTTTTTTGTGTGTTTGGAAACAGCTTATCTTTAGTATTTAGACATTACTAAGTCAACTCTAGGTGAAGCCTAATCAATCAAACTCATCCAGATACTTTTCTTTTTCACTACTATCTAATGGATGATAAGGTCTGCAAATTGGTTGAATCATTTAATCAATCATGTATTCATTCACTGAACAGAGATCTCTCAGGAACCTAAACTTGTGCCCCCATGGGGCTTGGGGCAATAGGCACAATAGCGGAGATCAACCCCTGTGTTCCTGGAGCCTCCGGTCAGGACCTACCTCCACTCCTCATCCCGCCCATAAACATGTGATTTTCTCTTGGACTTTTACTGATAAGAGCTTTGGTAAAATTTTGGTTGTGAAAACATTAAAAACAGATATAAGAAAATTTTTACAATTATCAACAAACATAGATGTTCAGGTGTTCACATCCCTCTATTTCTTGTTCAAACAAGATTTGCCAATAAATCAGAAGCAGAGCACTGACGCTGAATTAACCATGACCAGTCCCACTTCTATGTACCCATTTGATGGGAGAAACAAGAGCAAAACATAGTCCATTTTAAACTGCACTATAGAGATGGATGAAAGCATCTTAGGACAGGAGAGTGATGTCCTTCTTAGAGATGGGTGTCTTGTTTCATGTATGTTGCATGTTCTACTCAGCATGGGCAGGAGCTAAGGATGGCTCTGTAACAGTCCCTTGAAGCCCAGCCCAGGACGAGGGTGACACACCATGCTCAGAGATCTTGGTGCTCATTGTCCTTAGGTCAGAGTACTTTGCTCTTTTTCTGAATTCTTACTTTCTGAATAGCAATGAAAAATTTTGGAAACACTACTCAGGGGAAGAGGTTATGTATGTGTGAGAACTGTAAGTTTGGAGAAACACTATACTAGATAAATTTTCCATTCCACAGTCTGTTTAGAATCCTGCAATCAAGGGATACCCAGTGCTACTATTGATTAAGTACAGGGATTGTGAGAGAAGAAAGGAGTATGTTGAAGGCAATGAAAATGAGTGGAGAGGAGAGAGAGACAGAGAAAGGGTTTGTTAGAGCTGGAGAGAGGAGAGACTCAAGAAGAGTAAAGAAGAAAAGAAAAGGGAAAGTTCTACACAGTAAATAACCATGCAATGGGGAGTTCAGTAAGGACTAGAGCTGATTGAGTAATAGAGGCCTGTAATGTAAGACTTGAACAAAAGAGATTTTTAAAATAAAAATTGTATATTTTTAAGGTGTACAACATGATGCTTTGATATGCATATACATTGTAGGATGATTGCTACAGTCAAGCTAATTGATATTTCCATCTCCTCAGATAGCTACCTTTTCACAGGTGTGGGGAGAACACCTGAGATCTACTCTCCTGGCAAATTTCAAGTATACAATTCAGTATTACTAGCTGTAGTCTCCGTGCTGTGTGTTAGACATCTAGAACTTGCTCATCTTATTTATACCCTTTGACCAACATCACCATTTCCCCCACCCTCCTGGCAGCCATCATTCTACTCTCTGCCTCCACAAATTCAACTTTTTTAGATTCCACATATAAGTGGGACCATTCAGTATTGTTTGTTCTGTGTCTGGCTTATTCCACTCTGGATCTGTATCCAAAGGAAATGAAATCAACATCTTGAAGATATATCTGCACTCCCATGTTCGTTGAGCATTATTTACAATAGCCAAGATGGAAACAACCTAAGTGCCCACTTACAGAAGAATGGATAAAGAAATTATTGTATATATATTCATGTATATATATCCATATATACACAAAATGGAATATTATTCAGCCTTAAAAGAGAAGGAGATCCTGCCATTTGTAACAACATGTATGAACCTAGGGGACATTATGCTAAGAGAAGAGATTTGCCTTTGACAAAGAGATCAGTCTGTAAGAGATTTTAATCGTATACATACAGAGTGAGCAAACTATGGCCTGTGGGCAAATCCATTCTCCTGACTGTTGTTGTAAATAAAGTTTTATTGGAACACAGCTACACCCACTCCTTTATTAACAGTCTGTGACTGCTTTCACACTGTGGCAGTAGAGTTGAGTAGTTGCGAAGAGATTTTGTGGTCTAAAAGCCAAAATATCTGCTCTCTGGTCCTTTACAGAAGGAGTTTGCCCACCTCTGTCTTACGTCCAAGTTTGGATAGTGGTAATGCACAGCAGGCACCAGGGATTCAGCTGTTCCACACCTCTATCCCCTGGACACGGGCCCACCACATGCTCCAGGCGGTGTGCTAGGCACAGGTTGCATTTCACGAGGCGAGCTGGAAAGCAAGAGTTAGGGAGATTCCGTAGGCACACTCCAGCGCCTGTAGAGGACATTCCCCCAAAGTTGCAACACAACACTCACACCCTATGTTACTCACCAGAACTTAGTCACAGGGTTGCCCTGAGCTGCCAGGTGGCGGAGAAATTCACTCATTCCAGGTGATCTGCCCACAGCCCAAACTAGGGATTCTTAGAAGGAAGCAACGATAGGAGGCAGAGGGGGGATTTAAGTTAACCGTTACTATCTTGAACAAAACTTGAAGAATACTGCCTGATATTATCTACTAAGACGCCTGTAGTTGTTGACTAGAGTCTATATAAATAACAAAGTCTAGGCTTAGTAGAATAAACCGCCAAACAAATATCCTCTCATTTGCTACCCCGAGTACTCGGAGAGTAATGTTCTAGTCACACCTTTAACACAGTTATAACGGATTATACCTTCGCACATTTCCTTCCAATTTTTCTTGGAGAAAAATCTGTCACAGAAATACTTGAACATTAGAGCAGATTTCAGGCTATAATTTATAGAACGTTGCATACCATTTAGCCAGCAGATCATAGCTGTTCCTTTATAAATGTCATAGGAACCTTCCATCATATACTGCAAACGTGCAGGAAGAAAATTTTAAAACATAAATTACGGAGACCCTTAAAATATATAACACTTTACAGACAGTAATGCTTTACCAGGCTGTCATGATCCTTCATGTAAATACGAACCTAATGTCGTTTTCAAGTGCTGTTTTGTCTTCCCAGCTGACTGGGACATCTCTAAAGAAAGTAGACGTTTCAAAGTGATATTTAGGAAACTATGAAAAGGACTTTGAGTCAAGAGTGTCTGGGGAAGGATTTGGGCTGTTCTATTTGGAACCGGTGGTTCCTGTGAATAGCTTCTTCAAGCTCATCCTACTGCTCCCTTCACGTTGATGCTCGGATGCCCAGGACAATACTGCAAGGTCCTGCAGCCTGGCGGGAGCCCTGGATCCTATCAGAAACACCCTTTATCCCCCATCCACTGGCTCCTTCGAAGATGGGCCAGCATCTTTGGTATCTACCCAGACTTTCCTGGTCTGAATTGGTTGTCCGTGTTACTACTAGCATTTTAATTTGTTTTCCACAATGAAGCCTAGATCTCTGACTAGTTATTATCTGCAACTACCAGGCACTATGCTCTGTGTATTTATTCCTGTGTTAAGGTGATGACAGACCAGAAAACCCAAAAGGAAGCATAGATAGGAAAGTCCTTCCCTTCCCTCCTTTGAAAGCCTGCACAGGGTGATTATGAATGAGTGATGTCCTTCTGATTATCTAGTCCAGGAATCAGAATAATTGAGAGGAGAGTGACTCTTACTACGGTGACCCTGAAATTTGATTGATGCCTTCAGATGTCCAAGCAGATTTTAATAAGTCTGTGTGTACTCTCTTCCTTCCCAGTGACTCCAAATGCATGGGCAGTGTCATGCTCAGTCTGTCCTGTGAATTGTCTAAAAATGCGCCCTCAGCTCTGTATTTCATTGAATCCCCTGGCTGGGACCAGAACTGCAGAAACCAGGTGAATTGATGCCCTATTCTTGGGTGCTGCAATTGGTTTGAAACTACATTTTCCTCTCACATGGAACACTTTCTTGGGGCCTCTTTTTAAGACCAAACAATGAAATTGAATGTCTAATCAACAGAGGCATCCCTCTGGGAGGGTGTCCGACTTCTGCCTGGCCCACAATAGCGCACACTTCTGCCCTCAGAGGCCACATTTTGAGCACATTTGAGGCCAAATGAAGATTGTTTTACACAAACTTCCTTTTTCCCTGAGATCTTGGATTCTGCGCTGGCTTTCTGTTCTCAATTAAAATAGCAAACTGTCGAATTGTGTATAAATTTCCCCAGAGGGAGGGCGGAGGGCTTCTGAATGCCTTTATTTACCGCCATCTCCCTGAGAACGAAATTCTCCATTAATTTCCCAGTCAAGAGAAGTTTTGGGGAGGGGCCGGGGATGCTGGTCATTCTCCCTCCTTCTCTGCCCTCTCTCTCTCAGCAGCCTTTTCATCAAAGGCGCCCGCGCCCCACCCGCTTGTGTTTCTTAATTGAAGCTGAGTTTGTTTTCATTCTTCTCTTCCCAGGGGTCAGCTCTTGGGGTCCCAGTTGCCACCCTTGCATTTTTCGTTTTGCCTTGAAGGTAGTTTCTGGTTTCTTTCAGGTCCTTCCTCATGCCTTCTGTATCTCAGAATTGACTCCCCTTCTTTCCATCTCACTAAAATACACTCTTTAGCCTTACTTCGAATAACCCAATAAACAGTGTTTATTTTGAATTTTATGGGACTTTATCTTAAAATTTTGTGGCAAAGGCCTTCATCCTTGCATTTGTCTATAATTTATTAAGAATGCTCCTGAAGATGCAAATACACATCTGTGAAGAAAACAAAAACATCACCAAGGAAGCACCATAAAAAGGTGGACAATGAAGCTTGGCTGCTTAGAATCCCAAAGCTAAAGGCACAACTGCGATGACAGCCCTTTGCAGGAAGTGGGAAATGTTGAGTTCTGAAGCCTGATGGGTAAACATAGCAATAAAATGAGAGTTCAGTTTTTAATAAATCTCTACTTCTTCCGGAACACTCCACCCTGAAACAAGAGTAAATTAAAGAGGCCTGGATGTTTAAGAATCCCAAGAAATGAGTAACAGAATCATGCTTTTGAGCCCAGAGGGGTCTGGAGTCATGGATGAAAGCACAGGTTGCTGACACAGTAGTCCTGCTGTTGGCCGGCCAGCCCACTGCCACCCTGACTGGTCAGGAGACAAGGCAGCGTCTGCTCCACTCTGGGAAATCGGTTCTGAGTTTGCAAGTTCTTTCCCAGAGCTGAAGCCAGCGTGATAAAGTGCTGCTCTTTCACCAGAAAGAATGTTTGCTTACTATTTCATCATCCCCCAGAGGCGCAGAGAAAGAAAATGAGCACATCAGTTGTCATTATGACAGGATAAAAATGGAGCCGTCATATTTCAATAACACAATGCGATGAGCGGCCCATCAAGTGATGAGTTATGGACTCACTCGTTCACTCTCGACTATAAGTTAATATTATCTCCCCAGGATAATTAGAGTGGAGTTCAATTACTGACCCTGAATTGCCATGTGGGCCACACCGTGGGTTCTGACACAGCGTTTTACACATTTATCTTTTCACCTAACGCGCTAAATCTGCATCGCGGTGGTGATTAATCTTGCGGCGCCCCTTCCAGCCTGTACTATTCTTCTCGCATGGATTGGCTGGTCCCTGGAGTCCCCTTGAGCACAGTATGAGTGGGTCTATTACACTGTGTTTTTCTGCCAATTTACGTTGCTCTTTGTGTTAGGTTATTGTGGCCACTTCTGAAGTTGGGTCAAATGAACACTTCCCCAAAGGTCACATGCCGACGAATGTGGCCATGCCCACCCACCCGTGGACCCACCAGGGGTCAGATCTTTTCTATGCCTGTGCCTTTGTGAGCTGTACCCACAAAACTCCCATTGAAAGCCAGGGGCCCCTTTACTTCCATGGGGAGTGGCAAGTGAGAGGCTCGTTAATCTTTAGTAAGCTTCCAGAGCAGCCCCAAGCCTCCTTGAATGCTCATTGTCACTTCTTACTCTTGGTGAAGCAAATAGAACCCCATCCCATCAGCCTGGCATTATTCAACCATCCTCACTTGAGGGCAGAGAGAGAGGAGCTGGGAATGATAATTAACGAGGTATTGTGTCAGCAAAGCCACCAAAACAGAAGGTTATTAAGTCAAATAGACTTCCATTTGGAAGTCATGCATATATTCCAACTTGGGATGTGCAAAGCTAAAGAAATGAAAACTTTGAGTCTCAGTATCTTAAATTGTTTTATATTATTTGTTACAAAATGCTGGGGCTAATGGCTAAAATAATCAGAGCTTGATCCCTGTGGTTTGGGTGTAAAGGAAAGGAGCTGAGGGGTGTATCTGCAAATGAAGCACGAGCTCCTGAGACCAGGACGCGAGAGCCAGGCTCTCGGAGGGCTGGCGGCTTCTCTTAGAATTTCCTGCCAGGGCCACACAGCCTCTCGGGGGATGTTTCATCCATTCATTTCCTCATGGCACCATGTCCCATATGTTCTTTTTGGGGACCTGATTTTAGAGGAGAAAGGGGTGGGTCACAGCTACAAATATATCAAAACTAATATTGAAATGTTGTCAGTCTTTTATCTGTAAGACTGGCTTAGGGATTCCAGGAAAGCCCGAAGCCTCGCTCTCCTTCTGGACCCACGTGTGCCTGGGTTAAATCTCAGACTCTAAGCGACATTGTTCTCGTCCACAGAAGTAGCTGTAGCCGCAGGCTAGCCAGGGGCAGGTCAATGGGATGCTGCGTGGAAAGCACCGAGCACTGGCCTGTCCCATAGTAAATGCGCAACTAACAGGGGTGGTTGTCTTTGTTATTCCCGTGGAGGCACTGATTTATTCCGGCTCCCTTTCACCCCTTGCAGACCGGATCTTCCTATCAATCAGTATTTACATTACCTGAGTTACTTAGATATCTTAGATTATTTATCTAAGAGTACCAATGTGCAAGATGGCTGTTTTAATTCCAGAATATTTTGAAGAGTCCAGACTTGATTTGGTAAATGTAAAATGTTATTTTAATAATCACAGCTGACATTTTAAAATGACTATTTTTGTGGGTATTTTTACATTATAATGGAGGTTGCTGTTATGCTGATGCTCTTTCCAGGAGCTCCCAGGATTATTGCCGCTCTCTTGAAATACTTCCCTAGATTTCTGATGCAGGCCCAAGTGGTAGGACGGACACGGGGATGCAGAACCACATCAGTTCTGTTGGTGTTGTGGGTCAACATGATATAGGAGGTTGTTTCTTTCCTTTCCTTCCCACAATGATGGTGTGCAACCCTGGGGTGGGTACTGACAAGGACTGAAGGGGAGAGATTGGAAAGAACCATCTTTCTTCTCACAGCTGAGGGAGGCATGTTCTTCAATTATTCTCTTTTCATGTGAAGGGCAAGACTGGGACGGACGTCTGATTTCTCCCTGCTTTGTTCACCTTATTTGTTTCAAAGAAAGTAGTGATGCCCACACCAGGAAGACAAAAACAGCCACCCAACCCGAGGCCTGCCTTCGCAGGCCAACACAGAACATGCCTTACGCAGACCCAACGAGGGCCCTCCGAAAAGCCTCCAGCTTTTCTCCCATGTGTCAAGACACTGCTCTAGTATGAATTCTATAAGCTAATGGCCAGCAAATATGCACAGGAAATTTAGTCATTGACCAAGAGATTCTAAGATTGCTTAAATCTGGTCACCATCTGGTCAACACACCCCAAGACTCTGGCAGCCAAGTTGTGATTCTCCAATTCCTCTCTGTAGTGTTCCTCAGTATCACATTTAGATATCAGAAGTGATCCTTTCACTTGAGAAGCAAATGAACTAAAGTGGAAGTGTTTGCATCTAATTCTTTCTGGAAGCAGGGTTAAAAACAGAGGCATCTCCTAAAGCTCTCCCCTGGGACTCTCTTCTTTGCAAAATTACCCTTGGTATCAAACTATTTTGACATGGAGAGGATGAAAGACCTGAGTAAGCACATTGCAAGTTGCAGGTGAAATACTCTAAGTACTGATGACAGCAATGACAGATGAGTGAAGGCAAAGAATCTTTCAAACTTAAAAAAAAAATTGCCTGGTTGACTTGCCATAAGCATGGGAGAGTTTAAATATGCAAGAAATGAGAGGCAGGATGTGAGTTTCAGCCTACAGGAACTCCATGCATGAAAATGAAAAGGATGTCACAGCTGCTCCTCCAATGGCCCTCTCATTTCCATCTGTCTTCCAATCGTCGGACGAAATGAGAGATGTATGTGGCTCTTCCTTCCTCTCGGCCTGTGCGCGGCTCCACATGGAACCTGTTACTTTGCATGATTATAGCTACCTTTTTCCTCTCTCTGCACCCTCCTCAAGAAGAGGCACAACTGGACGTTTTCATTTTGACATCCTTGATCCAGGTGTGAGCCTGCTGCTGCTTCAACCAAAAATGCAAACTTTTTTTTTTTCCCTTCGTGAAGAACAACATCTGTTTTCATTCTAAATCCATGCTCATATCCCATCCCCTAAGCCGTCCCCGGGGTTCACGTCAGCTGTACTTTGACTTCTTGCTCAGCACATTTCCTTTCTGAATCAATAATATAATATTTTTGCTTTTTAACATGAAGCAGAAAATTTTTCTTTTTTCGCTCACGTGGTGTTGTGGCTTACGCTGGCAGCCAGATGGGTTGAGTGGCAGAGCAGACTTCTGGGAATCAGAATTTTGGGGGCTCCAAAGAGGCTTTTCACGGGGGGACCACGCCAAGCCATCTCAGTTTGTAGCTGACTCCACGGACCCGGTGCCTTATTTCTCCAGCTCGGACTGCATAGGCTTGGTCTTTGCATCAAAGTTTGGAAAGAGCTCATGCGGCTCTCATGCACTCTGTATCTTCCAGTTGTGGGCGGAGCAATCCTGGAACAGGTGACAGCTCTGTGTGACATTTGGCTTAAGACTGACTAGAAAAGGGCGGCAGGGGCTTCCCGTGTCCAGACGCCAGCATTCCTTACCTTGTCCATATATTACCTGTGGACCTGACAGAACCAGAAGGAGAGTTAAAGAAAGGACAGGAAAAAGAAGAACAGAAAGAAAAAAAATTGTCGATGGAAATCAGGAGGAAGCGAATGAGAACTTTAGATACACAGCAGAGCGAGGGCAATTCTGGAGAGACTTGTACCTACTCAGACGTTGTGGAGAACACAGGTGTCCTGGAGGCCCGGGGGCTTCCTAATTGTACACCTTCCCTGTGTGGGAGGAATCCTGTCTCCAGGCATCTCCCCAGAGCGGTGGGTGGGGTGAAGAACAGAACTACAGCAGGTGAAAGGAAAGTGGACAAGACCACCTTGCTGCTCCCACACCCCACTCCCTTTCCTCCGGGAGCATAGTTAGACCCAGCACTCCCACTCAGGTCCCCGCGATTAGCTATGACCTGTGGCTGAGAGGAGACCTAAATGAGGAGGCAGATATAAACTTTTACCGTGGGTGTACACTTTTATGTTCATGGCAGCATCATTAATGATAGCCAAGAGCTGGAAGCAATTCAAGAGTCCATTGACAGACAAGTGGATAAAAAAATATGCTATACACATGCAATGGAATATTATTCACCCTTAAGAAGCAATGAAAATCTTATACAGACTACAACACGAATGAAGCTTGAAAACATTACGCTAAGTGAAAGAAGCCAAATAGAAAAGGACAAATACTGTACGATTCCACCCACACAAGGTCCCTGGAGTTGTCAAACTCTTAGAGACAGAAGGGAGAATGGTGGCTGCCGGGGGCTGTGGAGGGGTGGATTGGGAGTTAGTCTTCAATGGGTATGGAGTTTCAGTTTTGAAAGATGACAAGAGTTCTAGAGCTGGATGGTGGCGATGGTTGCACCACAATGTGAATGCACTTGATGTCACCAAATTGTACACTTAAAAATTACTAACATGGTAAATTTTATGTTATATATATTTTACCACAATAAAAAAGGGAGATCTGAAGCAAATGAGGCGTTATTACCGTCTATGATATCAGGGGGCTGTAAATGTCATAGTACCTTCTATACTTTATAGTATGTTTGGGGGGAATAAACAGAATTCACAAGAGATTAGAATTCAGGGGAAATCCCGTGTCCTTCTAGCACAGCAAGTGGGTCACCTCCAACCAGATCCTCCCCCTGCGTGGTCTCGACTGGACCCCCTGAGGACCTTCACTGCGCATCAGAGACCCTGTCACCGGTCCTGTGGTGACGCACTTACCCGTCTCTCTCCTCTTTGTTCCTCGAGGACAGAGGTGTTAGTGTGCTTGTCTTCATTTCCCATTATTGCCCTGGCAGGGTGACCTGCAGGTGGAAGGGCTCTCAAGAAATGTCTATCGACTGCTTGATGATATAGATAAATAAACATCTCCATTCATATCATCTAAACTAAAATTTCAGACTCTCAAAATTTATAGACACCCCTTCTTAAACACAGATGAATCAGAGGCTTTTCCTCAGTTCATGTTTTGTGTGTATGCATGTTGCATTGTTTTGGCAAGTCCTCAGTGACTAGGAAGATAGTCAGCTACGTCCTGGACGCGTTACCGTCACAGTGTGGGCTGCTTCAGGGAAGACTGAAGCAAGGCCTTGTCTTCACCTCTTTGCACACCTGCTTTCCCTTGGGTGTCTCTTCCCAAGGTGACTATGTTTTATCTACACTGAGACATTCTGTTGACTTCCCTAGGGTCACAGCTGCTCCCAGAATGAGCTGTTGAATCCTTACTCTCCGCCCACTTTGATGCTTGGCACTTTGGAACAGGCCGTGAGCCCATAGAAGCACCAGCGGACTGAAAACCCCAGAGGCCCTGAGCTCAGAGTTCCCCACGAGGCCGGGTCCCCCCAGAACCGACTCAGGGCTGAAGGGGGGCTCTTAGGTTCCTGCCCTCTCTCCTTCACCCTTCCAGTTCGCCCAGAGCTTTTCTCTCTTGCTGATTCCCGTGGATGGCACAGCCCCACACTCTTCACTGATGCAGGACCAAATCCAGCCTTTCAGACCTGTTTCTGTTCCCAGGGATCCTTCGCTGCCTTACGCAATGTTTGTCTCCTTGCCACTTCCCATTACACAAACTCCATCTTTATTTATCCCTGCACTGCTCTGTGCTTCGAACATTCTTATGTCTTCAGACACAATTCAGTCTGCAAAGACTTGAAAACACCTCAAAATTAAGCACAGAAATGGCAAGTAAGCATGAACTTGGCTGTCACGGGAAATGACTAACATGCAGGGCCCGTTCTTAATGTTCCTTCCCACGTGGAGAAGTGAACTTCCCCAGGGAATGCGGAAGGCTCCATAGAATTGCTTATCTCCGGAACTGGAAAAAGACTGCGGAATATGAAGAAACACTTTGCAAAAATAGAAACCTGAATGTTAAAGTTCCTCCCTATTCATAACCCCCTTATTCTGAAGAAGCTGATCATGTTGGGACATACTCTTCGTAACGCTTCAAGATTAAAACACACAAACACCAGAAGAAAGGTGTCCCTGAAGTTGTTAGAAAGGGGTGTGAGATTTGGATACAGTGAGAACTTCCTTGAAACTTTATCTGAAATGTAGACATAAGTTCCTACAAGTTCATTATTTTTCTTTTCCAGAATTGCCCAAGCTCTTTCTTCTGGTCTGGATTAGATGCTGAATTACTGACGGATTAGGAGGGAGGCTGTTCCAGAAGCCGGAAGTATTAGAAATCTCACCAAAAAATCTGCTTTGGTGCAATTCCCAGAAAGATTTTAGAGCCTGGAGAGGTTTATATAGTTGGCTGAGTTTGGAATAAACATCTCGAAGATGTTGGGCATGTTTCCAAACTGAAATGAAATTTGAGGTCCACCCATTTCACTAGTTATTAAGATAAAGAGAAATCCCCTGTTGAAATGGGATTACACAATTGGTAGTTCTTGCCATTGTTGAAACAGATCTACCCACAAATTTCATGCCTTTCTTCTTTTCTAAGTCCAGCTGCTGGAGAAGAAAAGAAAAAACTTCCTCCTTCCCCTGACAATTTGTTTTGTGTTGTCACTACTGGGACTGCCAACGTTTGATGACACCAGTATGGAAAATCTGACACTCCTTTGGAGCAGGCACGCGGCTCAGGTAGGAGAAATAGGCTTTTCTTGTTAGAGTCTTTCTTGCAAGACCTAGAAATGGGGCGGAACGTGTACATCAAGCACGTGGTTATACTTCCTGATTTTAGACTCAAATGTGTGGTAATCGTGTGTGTTAACAGGAAAAAATAAAACGAGACATCACAAAGAGTTATGGATAGTCTTTCCTTAAGACGGGAAGCATATAATGTTCCCAGGCCTTTATTTTCCACCTTCAAAGGCCCGTGGCTTCTAACCTCTGCCCTTCTCCGGCTGACTGAGGAGGACTAAATCGGAAGCATCAGCTGAAAGAAATTGTGAGATGAGCAACATTTGGAGTTCATATTTATAATTGTCATAGACTCTAATTGACTGGAATCTTAGTGGTCTTTCTAGCCCAACCCATTGGTGTGTGGGTCAATTCTTCCAGCACCTCCTGGATGCTGTGAGCTCCCATGAGGGGCTTTTCGTCCCTATGACAGAACCCTGTAACCTGTGGTTGTATGAGAAAGATTCATATCAATGGATGATGCTGAGAGCAGATCTTTGTCGACAAGTTAAGGACAGTGAATCCTTTTCAAAAAACATGGCCTTTGTGCGAATAAAACAGTCTGAAGGAAATGGTTGCCTTTCCTGTGGGAGGAGAGTTCTTGGCTCTGGGAGTCTTCTTTCCTCTCTGTCTCTGTGTCTCTCCTTCCTGCTTTCTCTTTACACTGAGTGTATGGTGTTGAGTAACTCGCACTCCCCAGAGCATGGACGTGACCAGCAGTGAGCTATGTATCCCCGTTTTATTGTGTTTCATTCTTTGGCAACAAAACATTTTCACTCAAGACTTAGTTCTACTCTGCATGTGAACAGTTTAAGGCAGCACAGATGGAAAAAGAAATACAATTGGTAAAGACCATACAGTTCCCGTGAATTTACAAAGTATGGAAGTGTGACTGTGGAGAACACAGAGCTCGGGTGCGGGGGGGAGACACAGGCGCATTGCCTGATGTGTTCATTCACCTTCTTGCGCCCAAAAAACAAAATTTCTGAAATAAAGATTGAAGAAGAATAAAATAGCCATTGTTCGGAGTAAATCACGCCATGACATCTACGATTAAAACCTCCTAATTTGAATGTGAACTATTATTAACCCAACAAATGGTCAATATTAATCAAATGAGTCACAAACTCAGCTCTCAAAACATGGCCAGGTAAAAATCAAATGATTAAAAAAATATGAAAATAAAGAAAGGAAGGAGCTAAGAAGATGTAAGAACTAGACAAACTAAGAACTACAGATAAACTCTTGAAAGTCTGAATGTGTAAATCAGATGAGGGGGATAGGATAGGACCAATTAGGGAGACACCTATTAAATCTACACTCAGGTACATCATCTGTTGAGGAAATCACCAATAGTTAAGACAATCCATTCCACAACAGAGGTCCTCTTTTATTTCCCCCCCTTTGTTCATTTACTGCTCAGTTTAGTTGATTTTATGACGTCTAGATAAAATCTAGGCTACCCTGATCTCTTTTCTATTGTACCTACAGGCAGGATTGACACCATCACTGGTCTCTCCTTATTTCCTCTGTGGCTTTGAAGGCAGGGGCCTCTTCACATCTTGGGCATCTTCACATCACACCTCAACACGTAGCTCAGTAATCAGCTCTCAGAGGGGCCTGATCAAGAACCAACAGTGTTCTGTCCAGTCTGAGAGCACTCATGGAGAAATAATTCCAGCCCACAGTTAATGGTCACCACCCACTCAAGCACCTGCCTAGACTGTCCCAATTCTTGATAGCACACCAGCCATGGGACTGTTTGGCCATGGTGGCACGACACATGGGAAAAGAGAATTCTCTTCTCCCACGTATCAAGGAAGGCATTTTTAATTCCAGTTCATTTGTGGATCTTCCTCTTCCCAAAACTTCAAGAAAATGGGAATAATTAAGATTCCCAAAATAGGACGCACACCAACAGCCATCAGTCAAAGACCACGGGTAGTCAATTACATTTGGTGTGTCTTTTGCTGCAGCAAGGGACCTCGTGTACCACAGGGAACTTGGAGTGTCTCACGAGGGGGGCTGTTAGGGAAGGCTGTACACAGGGGTTCAAGGAACTGGAGTTACTCATGGGTTTCTTGGCAGAGAAACGTTGTAAACCTGGAGGTTGCTGGAGCAATCACTGGTCTTATTTTAGAAAATGTTAAGTGGATGCAGAGTTACTTGCCGATCAGTTTGTGGTCCCATCCTAGAGGACTGGGTCAGAATCGCTGGTGGTAAGGAGTTTGAACCACACGATCTGTGATGGGTGTCAAATTGTTTTGCTAGATTTTATCTGTTTTGCAACTCATACTGCAGCCTCTTTTGAAAAGTTTTAGTTTCTGTTTCAGTTCCCAGTTCCTCCATCACAGTCAAATTGTTCAGCAGTAGGGCCGTTTTTCACTTTATCACATCACATTTTTGTTTCTCAGCCTGAATTTGTGTTGCTAATATACCCTCCCTGAGCGGGCTGCTACAAAGGACTTGCCAGATTGAGATTCCTCCATGAAGCCTTCCCCTTGCTTTCTCTCTCTAAGGTGGAAATATCAGACTGATCGTGCCGGCTGCGTTCCAGGTGGGATTACGGATCGTTCCTGGGAGCATGTGGTCCTGTCCTTTCACGGTTCCGTCCTTTGAAATGATATTAAGAATTCTTCTATAATGACTCCAGAATGCTAACCTCCAATGCTAACCTACAGCTCCAAAATGCTAACCTATCATCTTGGGTGTCTTGTGAAAGAATTCTTTCCCTATGCTGACCACCAATGCCACCTCTCTGTTATAGCGATTTGGTGAGAAAAATACTTGCTTTGACTTGCCCTGAAAGTTCAACCTTCTCCTCTGTGTCTTCTATTTAAAATTGTGACTTAGAAACATTAAAGTATTGTATCTATGCCAACTCAGAATCTAGTGCCAAATTTTCTAAACTCTTATCCTACTATATACACATTGACCCTAGCTCTGTTAATCATACTAACCAATATGATTGTACCTATCTATCAAATCCATCTGATTCATGATTTATACCCCGGTTAGGAAGATATTGTTACAAAATTCAGAATCTGCTAATATGGTGATATACGTTGGGAGCATACATTGTCATTTTTTTCAAAATCTTTTTGATCTCAGCCAAACAAATAAACAGCAAAAGTAGCTTGCGTCAAGTGGTAGCACTCCAACCCCTTCCCCTCTCTATGAAGTAAAGGACCACCCTTTGCCGGCTCTTCAAACGTTGTTGTCCCTTAAAGGAAATCAGCTCTGCAGCCATCTCCCTTTTAGAATCAATACCCCAGTTATTCCAGGGCCATAATTTTAAGCAACATTTATACTATTGATTTTCTCAACTCCTTATACCCAAGAACTACCCATGGTAGTCTTACTAACAGTAGCTTGTTGAGTCTGTGACACAACGTGACTTTGAAGAATGGTCAGCGTGGAGAAAGGATGTCCATACTCAGGGACAGGATGGCTCAAGATGCAAAGTGAAGTAGACCCGACCATCTCCCCACTGATAAACCAATTCCACCGGAGACAATGCGGTTCTGCTCATATCCACTCAAGACTCTCCTGGCTTTTAATGAGGGTTTGGTTCATTCTGGGTAATTAATGTCTTTGTGGCCAAGTGCCTGATGTCAAAACATTTATGGAGGCCTTTTCTACCATCAGAGTCGGGGTGGGTGTAAAGTGTTTAGGGAAAAGAGACTTCTTTCCTTTGGAAATACCACAGTTAAGCACCGTGAGCTGCCATCAATTATGAAGACTTAGGCAGGATTGATCTCAATAATCAAGCCATCTCTTGATTTCACAGTTCACCAAGTGACTGGTATTGTCATATTTCAGAAAATTGAATTCAGCTTTATGAAACATATGTTTAAAAGCTGTACACTTTCAATAATTATGCTATAACATCCCTGTTTTTATGCAAAGCTAACTAGATATTGTCATATTAAAATAGCAAATCCAATTCATTTCTTATGAAACACATGTTTAAAAAAATAAAAGGAACACTTTAATTATTTCAGGAGTGTTCAGGCCAGCTCGCCAGCCGACTGGATATTGCATTTGTTTAAAACTCAATCATGCAAAATGAAGACTCGATTTGAAAAATTTTAATAAAGATAACCAGCCTATCATGATATCATTTGAATGCTAATCGGCACTCCCATTCAGTGCAGGGAGAGCAGTGTCAGCTTCGCTGGAGGCTCTTTATTCCGCAATAAAAACATTTACATTCTAATGATTTTATTAAAGTGCAGGAGCTGTCAGCAGCCCCAGATGACTCCCTGGAAAACTGTATCAGTTATCAACTCATATTGCCTTTATCAAAACCACCCAGTGGTGAGCCCAACGCCACAATGAGATGTCTGCTGCTCACAGAGCTGGTATTTAATCATTTCTTCTCCAGCATTGTTCTGCTTATAGAGCATAAATAAGAGCTTCAAATAACCCCAGAGTGCTCCTGACAATGAAACAAAGTATGGGCCCTATTTATCTTTCTCACATTCTTCAGGAACCATTTTCTCCCACACTTGCCCCCACCTTTTATTTTGTTGTTTTTGCTGGCACTTAATTCTTTTCTTTTTTTTTAATCCTGTACTCCTATCATCATTCAACAGCTCTGAATTTCTTCTTCACCCTGAACAGCAGGGCTCAGGAGAGAGCCAGGCGGAGAGGTGACCCCGTTGGTGGCAGGAAGTGATAGGATGGCCCCCAGGGACCGCGGGAGTGGGGGCGCCGCAGGGCTGAGCAGGACCAGGACCTTAACAGGAGCGGGGGGTGACTCTCTTTGTCTTTGTCACACAGCAGTGACCGTAGGGTGGGAGAGGACAGGAATGGAGTTAAGGATCCTGGGCTCATCACGTGTTCTCTTGCAAAAAGGCCATCAAAAGCATGTGCTTGCCTCCAAGGATTTCTTCCTTTTCTTCTTTTTGCTCCTCTTTTAAATCGGCAGCACTCAATTTGAAGTATGAGTCTATGGTGAGATCATCTTCTGATTCATTTAAAAATTATCCTCCTCTCCCTTTTAAATTTTCAAAAGAAAAGCATGGAAGTCTGAATAAAAACAAAATACCCTTCCCAGGAAAATGTGAAACTGGAAATCTTGGTCAGAGTTACGCAGAAACAGCCCCTTGACTGGTCATATTTCGGAAATGAGTTATTTTGGTCCACTGGAAATACTATCGTGTGCTATCTTTTTATTTTCTTTTAATGACTGAGTGTTTTAATAGAAATCTTCGTAAAACATACCACGCGCTTCCTTCTGATTTTCAGTTCTGGAGATCTAGGTGGGCGGATTGCTCCTGGTAGTTCATTGCCTGGCGTCTAGTAGACACACAATGATGTTTGTTAAAAAAAAAAAAAAATCTGCTTGTATATGGAATTTAATTTAAACTCACCTGATCGCTTTGATTCATCGTGTTGAAATTGCCTGCGTAACTCCATGATCGGTGAAACCCACATGGGATTTCTATGAGTTCCGGAAGGACCTTTGCTCCTGACCAGGTAGCCCTTTCTCCTGCTAATGAGCTGCCTTTTCTTTGCTAACAGCTGAAAAACCCTTTAACACAACTCTCCAGGACTGCACAACATGGAGCCAAAAGGCCCGCACGGCACACCCCGGAATCCCTATGCAGTGAAGGCACTTCTGCTTCCGCTCACAGACCCAACCTTTCTGCCCTGCTGCCTGCAGTCTTGTCCCTCCTCTAGGCTGTACCTGGGCCAGTTGGCTCACTCGCCACCAGGTTCTCGCCTGGGCAGTGTGTGGATGCACCTGTTCTCTTCTCCAGGTGCCCGAAATCTCCGCCAGCCAGTGCTGGACCCAGCCAGCCATCAATGCAGGTCTTTGTGTCTCAGCTCGCCCCAGGTGGTAGCTAGTGTCTGCGGCAAGAAGTCCCGTCAACTTGAAGCCTCTGAGTGTCCCCAGTGGAGGAAGGAGCGATACAGACGGTGCCTCCTCACTCTCAGCAACAGTAGAACAAGCCTAGAGGCAGAGGCCTTCCATTATTTTCCCAACCGTCCCAACTCAATTACTCAAAAGCAAATTTCTATTCCAGTTAAACCAGTAAGTAAAACTTGGCAGGGAAGTAAAACCATAAAACTTGTAACAGGCCCTATTGTACTGGAAATTAAAATTTCCCATAAGACTTTGCTAATAGCATTTGCTCTTCCAATATTTACAGAGGTCTTGCAGATATGTCTCCCCATGATGGAATCTCTGTATTAAAGTAAGGTTGCTGAATGAGGAAAAAAAAAAAAAGCCCAGGAGAGGCCATTTGTGGGCAGAACCACTGAAACCATTTACACGATGGGTTTGATAGCTTATCTTTACCAAGATATTTAAAAAACATGGCTCCTTCAAGGCTGTCAATGGAGAGATGAATTAAGGATGGGAAACCCCTATTCAGTGTGAAGATGCTGCTGGGAGACAGCCAGACAGCCTGCTGTCACTGTGAGCACCCCACATGGAGGGCCCATCTGGGTGACCACTCCTTGCTTTGCCTGCCTCTGCCTCCTGGCCTTGAAAATCCCAACATAAAACTCAAAGGAATGTTTCATTCAAACAAGTTAACAACAAGGGGTGTAAAGTATCTTTAACAACTCAAGTCTTAATAAAAATAAAAGAAATTATTTTTGCCAGAACACAACCTCACTGAACTGGGGCTGGCCCCTGAGCCTCGCACCTACCCTGTGCTCCTGGGTGCGCTTCCTCTAGCTTCCCTGGGCCCCGGCATTACCTCCAGTCTCTGCCAATGAAGGGATGGGGAGGGCGCTGGATGGCCACATTCAGAGACCTGGTGGGTCCCTGTTTCTCTCTCCAGTCCCCAAGTGTGCTGAGCAAAAGTCCATCACTTGGTCACCAAGACCAGGGGGCACTGACAGTTAAGGAACTTAAATCTGGTGTCAGCTGTAGGGGACTGCATGCAAGACCTGCTGCCCTGGCTCCCAAGGCCATAGGGTGGGGGAGTCTGTCCCACACCGATAGGAAAGCAACCTGAATTTTTGAAGTTTCTACTTGTGGAGGCCTCCTCAAAGCCCTGTGCTGTGGGGCTCAAAGCCCACAGCCTTGAGATAATGTAGTAGGCTAAAGAGAGTGCGCCTCTCAGTGAAGGAAGTACCACTCTCTTGGGGGCCATGATCAGTTACCTTGGAAAGAGTGCTTCTCTTCTTCTCTGGCCCAGTTTTCCTGTGGGTAAAACAGCAGGACTCCATCCTCGCCTGGGAGTCACTAAGGCAGAACGCAGCTGTGTGCACACAGAGAAACACCCCTGCCTGATGGGGCTGAGAGGCAATTTGAGAGCGTTCAAGCCTCAGTTTGGACTTGTGATCAATTACACAAGGAACCCCAGATCTGAATGGCCAAAGATCGCTCTATGATTGTAAACCACTGGACTTCCAGCAGCGGTTCACAAAGAGCTGTGGTGGTCTCTCGAGATAAGCCCTCCTAGTATTTGGAAAACACGGTTTATTTTTTTATGGTCACCCACTATTTTTGGCATCTTTTCTCAAATGTCACATCTTTATAGTTCAACTTTCAGTCTGGCCTTTTATTACTTCAAAAATATTGCTTTGCCTATGTCAAGACAAAAGATAAATATCTATGCCTAGTCAATTTGTTATTTATGTATTTCCTTCAAGAAGTCAAATATCAGACCACACAGAAAACAGATTTGCAAGCTTATGCTGAAAAAGTATTTGAATATTATAACATTATGCATTTATGGGTCTTTGTTCAAAGGTTTAAAAAAATGTACAGTCTGAGACTGATTCTTCCTTGACTGTCCAGAACTGGGGATGAAAAGGTGTGGGGAGTTGTCTGGCTTCAGACATCTTTAATACAAGAGGCTGTGATGATTTTGTAATTGACTAGAATGTGCATCAGAATATCAAATTATTTTTGTAAGAAGTGTATCTAGTAATTTAAAAGAAGAGTAATAATGATTCCAGATGCCTGTTGGAGTAGAGATCTCCACTGTGACACAAAATTCAACAAGTACTGAAGATTGATGTTGGGTTTGCAGTCTTCTTGGTATGAATCTATCTGTCTATCTATCTATCTATCTATATTTCTTTGTCCATGCATCCATCCATCCATCCATCTATCCATCCATGTATGTGCCTGTTTGTTTGTCCATCTGTCTATCTGTCTCTCTATCTAACTAACTGATTCATCATATAGTCTTTAATTGACTTGTGCCAAACTATATATTTCATCTCACTAAGTGCTGAACACACAACAGACACTCCTCTTTAAGACTGTGATCCTGTCTGGAATTGGAGATGAGAGGGTTGGAATCAGGAGGCTTTTTCAATTCAAGAATTGAGAGTTCACTCACTCACTAGGGGCTAAGAAATGAAGAGCATTTTTCATCACATTAGTGCCTATGAAACCTAACCAAGGTGAATATCAATGAGCTGAAAATCAAAGGGCTATTTTAAGATTCAGTGACTACTAAATAATCCCCCCTTTTTTCTGTGGCCAGAGCGTGGGTTCTGTTGACAGGTGCATGTGAAGGTCAGGAGACGGAGGTCGAGAAGGGAGAGTGTGTGTTAAAGTGATGGCCGCTCCTCACCCTCCCTGACATTGGCAGTTCCCACTCTTCTCTAGGAAGGTCCCAGTGCCAGGTAGTGCTCTGAGTCTTAGCCAGACTCTACCTCCTTCAATCCTCATCCATCCCTCTGAGGCAAGCACTGTACTGTCCCCCTTTAGAATGAGGAAATCCAGGAATGGAGCAGGAAAGCCACACAGCGAGTACCAGTGGGGGCAAGGCCCTGAGAAGAGAAATAATCTCACCTTGCTCACTGCGTGCAAAACTCCTGATCAGCCAGACCTACCTTCTCCTAGTGGGGGCCTTTGTCTTGCATCCCATTCTGAGATTTGTTTTTCGTTTTCCTTAGAACACTGACATACTTTCACTTCATAGCAAGGTACCTATTTCTAAGACAAGGCAGAAAGCCCTATGAATTTTTGCTCAAGTTTTTTCAGTGTCAAAGGACATACACGTCAGATGAATGTGTATGACAGGAGTGGCAAACCTCACCCTGTAATCTTTCAGCAAATATTTACTGAGCAACAATCAGGTGCCAAGAATGGGTTCAAGTGATGGGACATGACAGAGCAGTAACAGATGAACTTCCCTCCCCGCTATACCTCTCCATCCTGTTGTGGGGAAAGATAGTAAGCACACCCACCCCCACACAACTAGCATAACATAACATGATATAGTGTAATATAACGTATATAGAAGATATCATATGCTTTAGTATATTGTTATATATAATATAACCTAAAATAATATAGTGCCAGGTAAAAATAAATGATATGAAAAAGAAGAGAGCAAGATGAGAGACATATCCACTCTAAATCCAGGAAAAAGAAGGTCACATAGATTTTTGGTACTCTCTGTGGAAAATGTTAGAAATATTTGGATTAGATCTTTGGTAGATCTAAGTCACAGACCCTGCATTAGTCAGGGTTCTCCAGAGAAATAACCAGCAGGATATGTATGTATATAGATACAAATATAAATATATCGATATATACACATATACAGAAATATAGAGAGAGATAGATTAGATATAGATATGGATATGGATGTAGATATAGATATAGATATAGACAGATTTATTTTAAGGAATTGGCTCACCAATTAGGGGAGTTGGTGAGTCCAAAATCTTTTGGACAGGTCTGTAGGGTGGAAACCCAGGCAGGATTTCGATGTTATAGTCTTCAGGCAGAATTCCTTCTATTCTAGGAATATTTGGCTTTTCTCTTAAGGCCTTCAACAAATTGGATGAGGCTCACCTCCATTGTGGGGGGTGATCTCTTTTCCTTAAAGCCAGTTGATTGTAGATGTTAACCACATCTGCAGAATGCCTCCACAGCAACATCCGGGCTAGTGTTTGAGTAAATAAGTGAGTACTAGAGTCCTGCCAAGTTGACACAAAATTAAAACATCACAGATCCCAAACCCAGATCCCAGTTGATGCTGGAGTTTCCAGGAGGCAACAAGCAGGAAAATTTCCAGCTCTCGGGGCTGTGCTGCCCCAAGTGTGTGCTGATTGGGAAGTAGGAGAGCATTTGAAGCCAGTGAACAGACTGTTCCCAGGACGGAAAATACAATTACAACTGCTCCATAAGAGTGTGAAGAGGTAAGTGTTTGGGCCTAAATCTAATTATGTTTTCTACATGTTTCGATCCAAATCTCTGAAACTCAGTAAATTCTATTATTTTTAGCTGTGGCTATTGGCATCATGGGTTTCATTGTGATTTATGGGTTCATATAGTTACACTGATCATTACAATTATCCTATATGTAATCCTTGCATTTGTCACACATGACCTTGAGTGTCTGATCAGAACACAAGGACACCAGCACCCTGAGGACGCAATTTAAAATTGTGGTCCATACACATAGTGGAATATTATTCAGCCTTAAAAAGGAAGATCTTGCCACAGACAACAACGTGGATGAAGTTGGTGGACATTATGCTAAGTGAAATAAGTCAGACACAGAAGGAGAAACACTGTGTGCTTCCTCCTGTGAGAGGGATATAAAACACACAGATGTATAGAAGTGGACGATAGAGTGGTGGTTGCCAGGGGCTGGGGGGAGAGGGATGTGGGGACTTGTTGTCCAAGTGGAAAAGAGTTACAGCTATACAAGATCCGCCATACAACATTGTGCCTCCAGTTAACAATCAAGTATTGTGTGCTTAAATTTTGTTAAGCGAGTAGATCTCATGTTAAGGGTCTTATCACATGGATGAAACAAAGGGACATGAGAAAAACGTTTGGAGGTGATGGGTATGTCTATCACCTTGATTATGGTGATGGTAACACACCAAACTCACCAAATTGTATACATTGATTATGTGGAGTTTTTTCTATACCAATTATACTTTAATAAATCTGGAAAAAAATTAAGTAAATGGAGAGGCAAACAGAATAATAAAAATAGCCTGCAGATGTCAGGATAGGATGACCTTAATTTAGGCTCTAAACGCAACTTTAGAAATACAGAGTGGAGACAAATTAACAGCAATAAATGTAAATTATAAAGTGGAGTCAGCTAGACTCTCTGTACCTTTTTGTTTTGATGAATGTTTTCTGGTCACCTACCATGTGCAAAGCTTGATGCTCAACATTGGAGATGGGGTGGTGAACTAGACATCAAGGCCTCAGCTGTCCTGGAGGTCAGATGACAGGTGGGATAGACACATTACACAGCTGAACAAAAGTTGTTAAATTGCAATGCCCATGTGTTACCAACCTGACCAGTCTGTGTAGAACTTTGCATAAACAAACGTGAATCAGGATGTGGATATTGAGTTGGAGGCAGCAAGGAGGGTGGGGGTGGGACCATGCTCAGCATGAGAAAGCAAAAGAGCTGTTTGTACAACAAACAGACAAAACACGGTGGCTCTGGTCTCCGCCTTGGTCCACCTGCAATGGATACCCTGATACAGAATGTCACAGAGCACTGCCCCTTTGTCCTCTGTGCTGTCTAAAGTAAAGTGGATTTGGGTTTACATACATTCAGAAAGTCACGATTCAAAGTGGACATGGACTGCCCAGAGCACATTCAGAGAAGAGGGGCTTGGGATCTTTGTTGGGAGAATGATGGCATTAACTCATTGACAGGAGTAGACGGAGCACATGCTGAGGAGCAGAGACAACGTGGTGCTCCCAATGGAGTGTGGGTGTTTCCTTGGAAGTATAATTGATGGGGAGATGGAGATCCTTATAGACCTGGGCTTCATGGAATGTCTCGACCAGGACCGAGCCACAGAAAGTCTCCTAGAGAGGGAGCCACGTGATAACAACCTGCATGGACTGAGGTCTCCCTCCTCCGACACCATCTTAGGGAGACAGATGACTGAGATCAGATACTCCCCAACTCTTGGTCTCTGTAAACCCCCCAACAGGCACAAAGCAGAGGTGATGCCAACTGACATGCATTTACGTTTCTGCCACCCCAGGGGAAAGAAGATTCAAAATAGGGATTGGAGCAGTTTTTGGAGAAAGCTCTATTTCCTTTACACTTAAGTCTGTGGATTGAGATTTATCCCCACTCTACATACAAAGGCACGCAAGGTAGTGTTGGGGATTGCGTCAGGGCTCGGGTGCCTGAAGACCTCAGGGGACAGAGCTTTGGTAAGAAAGACAAGACACTACATATGGTCAGTGCTCAGATGGAGGGACGGAGGGGATGGAGGGGATGTGTGGCCCCCAGAAAAGTGCCATCAGCTCTCTGAACCCGAGCCTCTCTACCTGGAGCCAACAGGAGCTCCTCCAAGTTCAAGACTCCGGCTCCTCCTCCTCACCAGTGGTCCCATCCCTTTCATCGTCTCTCCCCAGGCCTCTCCTGCTCCCAGACTGACCCCACTGGCCTTTATTTATCACGCTTCCGCCCCTCGGCACTGTCAGCCCTCTATGTTCTTTCTCTCCTCTTTGAGCGTGGAGGTACCATGGCCCCTTCAAGTAGGAAAACAGAAGTGAGGCATGGATACTGTCTTCTCAAGGTTTTCTTTGCTTCCCACCCTCTTCCCAGTCGTCTTTCAATGCCCAAATCATTTATTCTCCCAATTTAATTAATGACAACACATTGCCTTTGATCTTTCAAATAAACATGACCCAAGTCAGCAAAAATAACCCTCTTTCCAATAAGCTAGTCGCATATTGTTTTCACCTACGAGGCTTTGAGCTTCTGTCCGAATCTGTCCCCTCACTTGGTGGCTGCAGGGTGACCTGGCCTCTCTGATCTATCTGTGTTGGCGAGCATGCAACCTGACAGGGCTGCGTCCTGACGAGCCTGCCCATTCCTCCCTGCTATTCAAATAAGACATTGGCACTGAGGAACACATTTTTATAATGTGAAGTAAATGTCAAAATGAAAAAACAAAGTCTTATGTACACGAATAATAGAGGGGAATCTTCAAAACCAGCATAAATCATTATTTTGGCAGGTAATTTTTTATATCTTTGTGTGGTATCTTTTTTCTATTGATAAATTTATCAGTATAAAATATAGACTATTTTTATGAAATGAATACATATGAATTTAAAACAAGGTACAATTATGGAACCACAGCATTACACGAGCAATTCCAGGCATGAGTTGGAGGTGGTATCTGTCCCCTCGATTTACAGGAGTTTATTGCTTTTGCAAAAAAAGAAAAAAAAATCACTTTAGGGCTTATGTAGCCTGAATATCTTAAACTGGACGGTAATTTCATGTGGACACAAATGACCAAAAAAGAAACCGATTGCACTTGTTTTGATGCAGAGAACTGGTGTTTCTCAGGTTAGTGAAACTGACAAAAATGAGCATCTGCCCCCACAATGAAGAAAACAAGGAAAGCTGGGGGGCAGAGCAGTTGGGAAGCAGCCATGCCTCTTTCCTTCACTTTATTTCGTGAAACACTTTCTCCTGGACACCCATCAGTGAAAGAATTCTCTACCTCCTCTACTTGAAACTCACAGCAACTCTGGGGTCATTCTGAGCATTTTCCTTCTGCATTATTGCAACCAGCTCGTGTGTGTGTGTGTGTGTGTGCACGTGCACGCACGCACGCACGTGTGTAGTTGATTATGGGCATGTCTGGTGCACACATGCATGATGTGCACGTGAGCCCATGTGGAGTGTGTACATGTGTGCAGATGCAGGTGTGTGCATATGTGTGGTGTGTTCATGTGCAATGTGCACACATATATGTGAATCTGTGTGTGCCCGTGTGCATGCATGTGGTGTGTGTGTGCAAGTGCCCTGCCTCTGATTTACCTGCGCTCCTCTACAGAACTCCAGAGAAACCTTTCTAGAATTCAAATCTGATCACGCTGAGCTCCGTTTGAACAGCTCCACTGAGCCCCCACATGCCAGCATGAGCCCACATACCCTGTCCTGGTAAATGCTGCCATTTCGCACCCTTCACTCTTTGTGAGCAGCCATGACCACTCCTGACTCAGTGCAGCTTATGGCCGGTTGACCTGGAAGCTAATGACCTGTAAGATCAGAGACCTCCCATGGGTTCTTTCCCTTCATAACGTATGTTTTTCTTAAAGATTGTATAAGCATCCGATTCCACAAAGTCTGCACCCAGAATCTCGCCATAGTAAATTACTTTATTTCCCCAACTCTGCCCTGTTCTCTCTCCCGGTACTTGCCCTACTCACTACTTGGGCATCGTTCTTCCACTTGCTACTCTGACCATGCTTCCTTCAGCCAGGCAAGGTACACACAGACCATCCTGCCGTAATAATGTGCATTACAATACCACATCGTACTACAGATTGGGTGGTAATTATACATCTATAATAACATATTTTCTTTCTATTCCGTGTTCCCAAGTGATGCATGGTTGCCAATTGATAAACGGTAATTGGATGAATCAATACAAACGAAAAGACATTCTGATGGGAAGCACCCAGATTAAAATCCGTGTGCTGGGGCCTGAATCAAGTTACAGGCAGTTAGAAGATAAATAACACCGAGGCATCCAGCCAACTCACTGAGCTGGTGGCCAGAAGAAGAGACACATCGTCTTAGTGTGGCTCATCCTGGCGTCTTTTCTGGAAGCAGATCCACGTAAAGTGAGGTTCAACTCAGTGGTTTAGAGCAGAGCCTCTGGGACTAGCTGCAAACGGGGCTTCCCCCCCAGTCTTTAGGACAGTGGTGCCCTTGGACATGTTGTCGATCTCCCCCAGCCTCAGTGGTGTCATCTGTAAAATGGGCGTAACAATACCATCTGCCTCATGGGGTGGTATGAGCAGTAAGTATGTGACAATACCCCAAATTCCTAAAGCAGAGAGTGGCCCCACATGAGCCACTTATTTTTCATAAGGGGCTTATATTTATTGTAAGATCTCTCAGCCTGTGCCTGTGGGAAGAAAAAAGAGAAATACAGCCTTATAAAGACACAAGTAGAGGAGAAAATGAATTACAGGAGCTGCAGGGAGCTCATGGGAGGGAACAGAAGTGGAAGAAGGAAGGTCAAGTGCAGCACGCTGCAAGGGACATACAGCCTTGGAATTCCGCGATGTCAGGGTTTTCTGTCCATTTTCATTTTTCACATCTACCTTTTGCCCACGTAGCTCATATGTAATGAGAATAAATGCATTCCTGACTGATTTGAGATATGTTATAATTGGACATTTATGGGTTTGAACTTTTATTTGAAATATCCAATATTTGGAACTAAAAGCTGCGTCTGGGTCTGTGGGAGACTTAGAGAGAAGAAAATGGATGGCCAATTCACTTAAAGCCAAACACAGAGTGGACCCCCAAACAAGGCTCTCTGAGGGCTGAAGTGACACAAATGCAGCTGATGCAGAGCGAGCGGCAGCTGGCTCCACAGAAGGGAGAAAGGGCAACCCGTCCCCCGATAGTTTACAGCGTGGGGACCAGGGCTGCATGTTGGTAATGGATGGGGACCGGTGGTGGAAAATGCCAAGCTGGGACAGGCAGGTCATGCAGCTCCAAGTCAGAACAATAGAGGGCTAATTCATTTAATAGATTGGATACCCAGGGAGCACACATGACAGCTTAAAAGACCGAGAAATGACCCGTGGGTCCAGTGGGAAAACTGGAGGTTGTTGGAGAATTCAACCTGCCCTTCGTGACTGGGGAGGCTGATTTACATTGATGGGAATGTGGGCAGGAGCAAATTAGCTAATGGAAATAGGAGAAAGCAGATCTCGTGGAATTCACTAAAGTGAAAAATCCTTGATCAACACTTTTGTGAAACTACGGGCAAACGTATCCACCATAACCTTCAACGGTTTTCAGCACAGATTCTGAGGATACTTAAAATGTAGGGTGTGTTTAATTGGCACAAAGTGTCTCTTTAGGTATTTTTCACTCATTCGGTAACTGTTACCTAATGTCTAGTGCCATTATCATGACTAAATCTAGTAAATCGATGGTGACCTTTATGGTCACTAAGTAAAAGTTTCTAGGATGCCTAAAATATCTAGAAAACTTAAGATACCATCACTCAGTGAATTAATTAAATCTCTCTTATCTACCTTGTTTATAAGTCCATGTTTTTGTTTTTTTCAATCTGCTACCACCTATTGCTTGGAAGAGATTTGACATGACATCTACAAACATAATTCATTGTAACGATATTTTGAACACTAAACAGAGGATTATCAAGGTGTGATTTGTCACCTTGGTAGATGTATTATTTAGTGATGACCTCTCCCATCAGATTTTGCACCCTCCACTCTCTGAGCACAATGGTTTATCCTTGCAGCACATTGATTAATGGCACCCAAGGTCAAGTTCACACTAGAAGACCTCCACTCATTTGAACCTACTCTCGTCTCCTTCATCTGCCCCTTCCTCACTTCACTTTCCTCCTTTACAACCTGGATTCCAAGACATCTTCGTAAAAGCACTCTCTTGCAGTTCTCTTCTCTTTCCTTCTATGTGGCGCGTGTGGCAACCTTGATCGTAATGGAATCCAAGCATGCATTGCAGCTCCATTTGTCCAGCTGAGAGAGTGGAAGGGATGAGGGAGGCACACCTCCAGGCAGGTTGCTGCACCATGAATCAATCACAGGGTCCTACCATACCCTGCCTTCCTCTGACCATCCTCTCACTCTCGTGGATCATCATTCCTCCTCCCCGTCACTGTTAGGTCATTTCCATCAAGAATCCAAGATTCTCCAGTAGCTCCTATTAAAAGCAAACAAAGAAACCCCCGGAGTCCCCACTTCTCTTTGCTACAACCACTGCCCCTCTTGTTTCTTGCCATCGTGGGCCAACTCCTGCACATCTATCTCCACTCCGCCAATTGATACTTCAACTCATCCCAGTCAGGTGCTCAGGTCCATATCTTCAGTGGACTGTGGTGGTAGAGTCTCCAGAACCGTTCGTGTTTCCCAGTTCCAGAGACCCTGTTCTGTTCCATTTCAGCCAGAGTTTTAGAGGCATTCACATAGTCAATCAGCCCTTCCCCCTGCAACCCCTCATGTATGTAGGTTTCCAAAACAACACCAGCACTCTTTCTGGGTTTGGCTTTTCCTCCCTGAACTCTAAATTTTCGAGTGTCTTCCAAATCAGTCTTAGGCCCAATGAATTCTACATGAAGGCCGTTCATATTTCACAGGACAGGTCACATACACTGAGGTGTCCATAGGACTTACTTCTTGAAAGGCTATTGCGGATTTGCCTCCATCATCTCCAGCCTTACACATGCCCTCTTGGTCTTTCTAGATAAGCCTTGTCCTACATAGCCTGAAAAGTTCCCATGTTGTCAAGTCTGACTTCATGAAAGGAAAGCAGTCTTGGTTGAGAAAATGTGTCTTAAAATATTCCGTAAACTGTGAAGCATAATCCAAATGGGAAATGTCATCATTATGGTTGATTTAGCCATTTACAGGTGACTTTCATTTCAGGAGAGAAGAGCCAAGGTGTCATCAGCACCAACAGTTCACAACATCCTGCTCAAAGTGGGCTTCAGAGAATCTTCCAGACTTCTCCAGGATTGCGCCTACACATCCAACCAGTTGTGAAGTTATATTGTCACTTTTAGACAACTATTCCTTTTAGTACCTACACTGAATCATCAAGAAGCTTCCCCACATCATAAAGAAACAAACCAAAAAAAATTATGTATTTAAAGCTACTTGAAACTTTACCACCCCTGGATGCAAAGCTTTATCTCTGAACTAGATAGATTTACCTACTTTTTAGGGCTTTGGCCATGAGCCCGTCTGCTCCAGGTGGAGCATTGTTGTCAGTCTAAGAACTCTCCTGTTGCCGGGGAACAGTGCCAGAACGACAGTGAGCTCTCTTAGTGCCTGTCCCAGCTTCTCAGCCCTGAGAGGTGCCGCCTCCGTCCGCTGCTCCAGCTGGGAGCAAGAGCAGGGCCAGGTAACTGCGCCCCGTCCGTGAGAGGCTTCCCCTCTGCCTTAAAGACTTCACCATTTGGGGAGGTTTCACTCTTTTTTGTTCAAAACGTTCATGCTTCTTTTTTCATTTTATTTCTTCTTTTCCATGAAACTTGTTTGTTTCATTGTCCTGTGTTTGACAGAAATTTTACATAAATATGGCTTATTTGGGGCAGCAGGCTGCTGATTGTAACAGATGCTTCTCCTTTTCTTTCTGAGGGCTCAAAGAGATTTGGTTTCTATGCCATCATTCTAGCCAGGTTATGAGATTTCACTTAGTTTTGGCTCCTGCTCAAATATCACAGGACTTATTCAAAATAGTTGGAGAATAAAAGACCTATGTTACAGTAAACAGGTGTCAAAACATATGTCTTAAATCTTAAGAAACAAAAGGTAAACTGATAGTTTATCAAGATTTTCAGTATATTTTTAAAGGAGATTTTCTCTTTAGAACTCTCAGTTTGGATACTGTTATTTTTGCTGAGGACTAAATTTAATTTTATTTGAATTATTATTATTAAAATTATGTATTATTTCTTCTGCAAAAATGATTAACTTTGAAACAGAAGTAGCAATAACTTCAAGCATCACTATAATTATGTTGGCTACAAGTGAACTGAAGAAGATTTTTTTTAAACAGCTTTACTGGGGTATAGCAGATATATTCTAAAAACTGCTCATATTTTATGTGCACAATTTTATGACTTTGGACATATGTGTACTTTCCTGAAACCATCACCACAATCAAGGTCATAAACATATCCATCACCCCCAAACGTTTTTGCATGCCCCTTTGTTTTTTGGGTATTTTTGTGTGTATGTAGCAAGAAGATGCAACATGAGATCTACCTTCCTAACAAATGTTTAAGTACATAATATGGCATTATTAGGTATGGGCAATATGATGTACAGCAGAGCTCTAGAACTTACTCAACTTGCACAACTGAAACTTTATACCCACTGAACAAAACTGTCCTCTTTCACCTCCCCTAGCCCCTGACAACCCGCATTCTATTCTCTGCTTCTGAGTCTGATGCTTCTAGATTCCTCACATGAGTGGAATCATGCAGTATTTGTTCTTCTGTGACTGGCTTGTTTCACTTAGCATGACGTGATCCAGGTTCATCCATGGTGCTGCATATGGAAACACTACCTTCCTTTTTAAGACTAAATATTATTCCATTGTATATACACACCACATTTTCTTTACCTATTCATTCACCATCGATGGGCATTTAGGTTATTTCCATGTCATCACAGTACTGTGAATAATACTGCAAAGAGCATGGAAGTGTGGATAGCTCTTCAAGAGTCTGATTTCAATATTTTTGGATAAATATCCAGAAGTAGGACATAGCTTATATCCTACTGGATATGCTGGATCATATGGTAGTTCCCTTGTCAGTTTTCTGAGGAAACTCCATACTTCTTTCTTTCTTTTCTTCTTTTCTTTGGGGGGGGGGGTGAGGAAGATTGGCCCTGAGCTAACATCTCTGCCAATCTTCCTCCATTTTATACGTGGGACACCACCACGGCATGGCTTGATGAGCAGTGTATAGGTCCATGTCCAGGATCCAAACCCACAAACCTGGGCTGCTGAAGCAGAGCATGAGGAGAACTTAACCACTACACCACCGGGCCAGCCCCTCCATACTGCTTTCTATAATGACTGCACCATTTTACATTCCCACCAACAGTGCACAGTGTTCCCTTTTCTCCACATCATGCCAAACTTATCTTTTTTTTTTAATAATATCAATTCTAACATGTGTGAAGTGATATCTCATTTCAATTTTGATTTGCATTTCCCAGGAAATTAGTGATGTTGAGCACCTTTGGACATGTGAATGTTTTCTTTGGAGAAATGTCCATTCAACTCTTTCACCCATTTTTCAATTGGGTTACTATTTTTTTCTATTATGTTGTATGGAACTCTTATGTACTTTGGATATTAACCCAAGGGAAGTCTTCAGGACCAGAAGTTTATGAGCTGAGACTTTTCTTTCTTCTGTGACTCCTAGAGTCCTGATGGCTATTTCTTACCTTCAAACTAGTTGACTATTGAAGTCCTGTTAAGTAATGCTGTTCAACAATGACTAGAAGACACTGAAGGAAGACATGGACGTGCTAGTTGAACATTCAGACCAAATGTTGTGCTACTTAAACAATCATAATTACTTAGACCTTATACATCCTTATGCATGCTGGTATTCACACACCCAAAGACGGTAAATGCACATGGAAAGTGCACGTTCCCGTGGGAAGGCAATATTGATTTGACTCTCAGGCAGTGTTAGTAAATAGAAGAAACTAGGAAAATCCTGTTGTAACATTAAAATATAATTAAGCCACAATTCCATCTACCCTTAGTTGATACTCTAGAACCAGTCAGAAGGCACACTCTGCCACCAATGTAATGACCAGACATTACATTGCATTCTCAGGTATTACTTTGAAAAAAATCTGATTAAAAGAATACTGCCAACATAACACTCATCATCTTCTCAACATGCTGCATATTAAGCACAGAGATCTCTACCAGGAAGAGAATAATTTTGGTCTATTTCTGTGATTTAAGGTTATAATTCTGAAGACATTATGATGGTTCTCATTTTTGTTAAAAATGCTAACTTGTTGAAATAGTAATCCGTGAATAATTCCCTGAGCTATTTTACTATTTTTTCCTGCCCATTGAACTTGACCTCACCATCCATAGGAAGCATTATAAATTTTTAAAATTTCCTATGAGTTGGACACTTTAATGACCCACACACAGCAGTGTCCTGTCAGTGGCTGGTGTGTTGGAAGCCGCCAGGGGAAATTTATCTCCCTGGCACAATATGCAGCCCTGCTTTTCACTGGGGCCTGGACTAATTTCACTCTGCAGTTTCCTGAATTAACAAGGCTTGTCTTCCAACCTGCCGACATGGGGCACTCTGTTCCAACTGTACTTGGTTGCTGGCCTCCCAACCTCCCCCAGGGTACCAGAATCTAATCCACCTGGAGCCTTGGTAACCAAGTTCTGCCTCCTGACCTTTGTGCTGATGGATGCGTCATCTTTCATGTGAGTGTCAGTGTTTCCCGACTCCCATTGCACCCCTCTACCCACTGGTCAGCACACATCCTCCTCACTTTTTTCCAAGAAAGAATAAACATTGGACAAGCGAACTATTTATCACGCAAGCTCTAACACAGTTGCAGTTAGAGAGGGCAGTAATTCCATCTGTCAAGGCCTAAATGCTAATAGATCATTGGCTGGTCCTTAGGCCAAGCGTTGGGTCACTCATAATTTCACCCATGGATACAACTGTTCTATGTGAATATGACATCTTTC
Organism: Tapirus indicus; assembly: GCA_031878705.1. Lineage (NCBI taxonomy): Eukaryota > Metazoa > Chordata > Mammalia > Perissodactyla > Tapiridae > Tapirus > Tapirus indicus. The sequence goes on from CM062921.1 coordinate 142,791,199, forward strand.
TTTAGGTATTAAATCAGCCCTGGTATAATTTGTCTGCCTTTGCTCAGAGCAAAAGGAAGTAGAATACGAAAGCTGCGTCATATAATTACACCCTGAATTCCACAGAGTTGGGCACTTGTCTCTCCGGGGGGAGAGTTCTTTAAGAAAAACTGGGGAATGGAGGAGAAACAAAGAATAAAAAGAAGGGAACAGGGAACAAAAAGACAAGAGAAGAATTTACATACTGAGCTTTAGTCTAGAAATCAGTCTCCGTCACGTGTCCCAGTCTGTGCTCTCTGTTCAGATGCTTCTTATCAGATCTAGCACTGCATACCCCTCCCCCATCTGACGCCACACAATGCTGCAGATAAAATGGAAGCAAATTTCTCCTATTAGTGACTGACAGCAATTTGAGTGAAATGAAGTTGTACCACGATATTGTTATATATACAAGGTGCAAATAACCTAGTTTGAATAATCACAGCCTGTGCCCTTTTAAATGATTTTTCTCCCCATTTAAAGGAAAGGCTTTGATGTGATAATATTAATTCCCTGTGTGCTGGAAGGAAGAGGAAAAAAAGCTCAGAGAAGCGGAAATTAAATGAGTAATGCAATGCCAGTCAATCTTTTAAGCCAAGGCCTTATTAACTGCTAATCATTTTGTCATTTTGTCGCTCAAAGTAATAAATTTGATAGGAAAGGACGGGAATGTCTTATGTTTACTTTTATTAGCTTTAACCAGAAACAGTTGTGCAGATATTACATTATCGAGACGTGTGGCATTTAAGTGGTTTCTGTTAAGAATATCACCATTTTTCTTCCTCACCAGTGTCTGATTGCCGTAATTTTGAATAATCTGGCTGTCTGAAAAAAATTTAAAAAAAAAATTCTATACAGACCTTGCCCAGAATTCTATCCCCGGAGTTTTATCAGGATTATACCAGGCATTTGATTACATCCAATTTGTCAGAGGTAGCTGCTGGCGTGAGGGAGGGGCCGCTGCTTCCCCAAAGGGACGCTCACGGCTTGTTTATGCCATCACTTTAAAATCCATTGACTTTGGAAAATCCCAGATTTATCATTGGCCTTTTCCACGTTGACACTCAGGATGGCAGCATCATGGAAGGTATGCCAGAACATTTTATCTCACAGAAGTTATCCAAGAACATATCAGATGCTGCTTGCTCTGGAGGTGAGAGAGATAACGTGCAGCCATGCGTACGCCCTGCACACACTCAGTGTGCCGATAGATGTGTGGAGGTCAGTGTCCCCGGCTGGTTCTACCCTGCCAAGATCTTAGATCTCCCTGACGTCTTGAATTGAGAATGGTGTGCTGAGTCTCGATCACTGCCGACACGGTTAGAATCTGACAGGTCCAGAACAAACTTGTGGACTCCATCCAAGTATATACCCTGGCAGCCAGGTCCCTTCTCTCCAGAACATGACTCTGAAGAGCATGACAAGAATCAAAGGGTGAGCTGAAATTCAAGAGGCCCCACCCTGCCTTTGCACAGCGTCCCCAAGTGATCCAAGAGCTCGGAAATAGAGGGCTGATTAGAAACATATTCCCAATTCAAGCTAAGTGGTGCTTCTACAGGCACGTGTGCGGTGAAGTTTATTCTCTAGGTAGGGGAACATTCCCAAGCTGACCTGGGCGTCATTGCTGGAGTTTTCAGTGTGGAAATGCCATCACTGGACAGGAGCAGCCTGCAGTGACCTATTTCTAACGTGAATTAGTTGAATTCACTAGTTTCTCCAAGGAAGGATGTCTGGACAGGCTGAGGGCTCTGGAAAGCAACGATTGCTCCACCTTCTTTCTCTTCTGTTGGTTTTCTCCTTGAACCAGCCCTCCTCCTTGTTCCCAGAAAAACTACAGGACTCTTTCTGTTTGTAATATTGAGGAGTTTCCATCTCTTATTGTACAATGAGGTGTCTATGGGAACTGTTTCCTGAGGAAGCTTCTAGTGGCTTTTGTGAATGAGGCAAGTCTGGATTTAATATTTGAATAGGCAAAAATGTTACTAGTTTCTGATAAGAACATGTGGGACATATTTGGAGAGTTCTCTCTCTCTCTCTCCCTAGAGAAATTATTCAAAGGTGCAAAATGTTTTTACCTATATATTCATAGTCTTTTGGGGGTGAGAATAGAGTTTGCTGATCATTTCAAACATTTCATATTTCACCTTCTGTGTATAACCACCAGAAAAACATGAATGGATTTTGACTGGTGAGAAATATTGAATGGCTACTCATAAAAACATGCAAAGAAAATATTTCATGAAATGCTAAAGCCAGGTGGCTGTGCCCCACTTTTTCTGGAATGATGTGGTGGAGGCTCTCTCTTCATTTCCCTTTGATTTGTTCAGTTGCTCATTTAATAACCACGCGGACGGTATCATTCTGCAGGCACCAGGATGAACCAAACCCTGAGGAGCCCCAGCTTCAAGGAGATTACAATCTTCAGATGGAGAAAGCGTATTTTCAATGCTGTTAGAAAACTTCTGATCACAGACAGTTATGCTAGATGTTGTATTTCATAGGACATTCATTTAAGACAGAAGTATTCTTTTCGTAATTTGTCATTTTCTGCCATCCTCTTAACATTGAGTTAAATCCTAGCAGGCCTTTAAAAACACTTAAGGACATAATTTCAATCAAGATATGAACAATTTTTTGCCACTTCTCAGTCTGAACATTGAAATAAGAAATATACCACTCTCCGTTTCTTGAAATTCACTTGTAAAATCAGAAAGTGGAGTTACAAAATTCACGAGAAATTGCCTGGATGTGCCTCACTTTCCACATTAAATCAGATGATTTCTCCTTTCCCTTTGCTTACATCAACCATTGCTCAAAACTGGTCCGATGGTCAGATCTGTGACAAAAAGGGAATTTTTTTTTATTAGGTGAAACAATCATGTGTGTGGTTATGAGAGGAAGATAGATGTATTCTTCACTGAGATAGTCGTTTCTATTAGCCCCCCCACCCCCACCGCACTGCATCCCACTAGGTACAGCAAACACATCCTGGAGAAAGGGGCTTCAGAAAGGGGATTAGGAAATATCAGGGATCTGAGGGTGTCGTGTGCTCAGAGGCTCTCACTGGGTTCAGGAGTGGTCCCGAACTACAGGATGCCGCTGAGGAGACACGCTCCATCCCCTGTGCACCTGGCCAACCAGCATCCGTGCAGAGAAGAAACAGAGACGCAGGCAAGTGAAGTGCCGCAAACTCTGATGGCGTCTTCCCTGCCCTTCACATTCTGCGCTCTGTCCTAGGACGACCAGGAGCTAATTCATTAAAATGCTCCCCATGTCTGCTGCCCTCTGGTGAGGTTTTTATTCATGATTTCAAAGACCAAAATGTAGGAAGGAGATAGAATTAAATCAAGTATCAGACTAGATGAAACTAGACTAGACTAGAAGGAGAGAGGGTCGGATAGAAGGGGAGAAGGGGGATAGAATACGACAATGCGAGCGCCTGACCCCTTCCTGGCACCTAACCCGAGGCAGCGGCCAGCTGTCACCGTGGTCAGGAGCACTGCTATGGAGCATGCCCTCGCTCCTGAAGCATGAGGACATCAGCTGCAGCATCACCTGTCACTGCCTGTCACCTGTAGGGTAACTTTAGAAGAAGAAACCGTCCCTGCATAGACGCCATTCATCCCACGTTGCTGACTTGGCTGACACAGTGAGAGGAGAGAAATGGGACACTGGACGTCCGCCTCCAATCAGAGCACAGTTTACCTGGCTCACCTCCCTTTCTCTCCGAGTTTGTGCACACCCTGCCAGACAAATCCTACAGCGGCTGCCCGGCAAAAATGCGCCAAGGTTCAAACAGTGGGGACCGAAAGGCTGAATCATGTTCTCCCCTCTGGGGGGCCTTGGGGTGCACCATCTCGTTTTCAGGCAGAAGCCATATAAATGTCCCAAAGGATGAAGAGAGGAGCAATATTCTTATAAAACATGTTTTTTAAAAATAAAACTCCAGCCACCTGCATGCGCCTGACTGCACAACCAGAGCGTGATCCAGGTTGTTCTTTAGACACTGCCAGAGAAAGTGCACCCTCTAGGTTAAAAGCGTATGTTGGCCTTGGAGTTCAGGCTGCGTCGTGCTGTGAGGTGGAACTTGAAGCCCGCCCGGCTCAGAAACCTCTCAGTCCTCCTGTCCAGGACGTCGGAAGTGTGTGTCTCTGTCTGCTGTTCCACAAGACCCCGGTTCCAGGCCCTCTTGCTTGTTGAGATGCGGACTCTTCGGCAGTGGAGTTGGAGGGAGTTTGTCCTTGGGATCTCTCTCACTTTCTGCACCTTTCACTGGCAGTTGGTAGATAAATGCACTGATATTTAAAAAAATTCTCATTCATAGCATTCCATTCAATATTTTATTTATGTATTAAAAACATCAAAGACACACTTAAACTCTCTTTTCAGAGACTTAAAAGATATACAAAGGGTAGAAACACATCTTCAAATGTTAGCAGACAACAAGGATCTCCTTGTTTACTTTTGCCAATTGAAATGGAGGCAAAATGGAACAAAAAGCACGTATTTACTGTCTCATCAGGGGGATTTTGTGTATGTGTACATTTGTGTGCAGGTATGTATTTTAACTGAGTCAACACCCTACACAAAATTATTTACGGTTTCTGCAGCCTTCTCAAGAACTACAGTGAGTCCACTAACTTTGGTAATGAAATTGACTGCCCCTTTTAGAAAATTGTTCTGTGGCCACAATCAGCTGCATGATGCCCTCAGTGACCTTGACCGTGTCCCCTAACCTCAGCTTTGGTTTCCCACTTGAAATTGAGCTGACAATCCTCAGTCTCCCTGCAGGGCTTGTTAGGAACATATCCAACAGCAAAGGTCCAGACCTTTGCATCCTTACAAGGCAGGGTTTCATATGCTGTCAGTAGCATTATGGCTGCGCCTTTAGCGCAAGCTGAGTCTCTGGCTGAGGCTATGTTGGCTTCAGTCCCAAGAGTGCCAGTTCTCAGGTCATTGCTGCTTGTTAGTTTTGCACCCTGAGCACCAAGTGCACAGGATGATGATCCTGTAGTAGCTGAGTGCATGAGAGGTGGTGGTTCTCAGGGACGGTATGGGGTGTCCTGAGGGCATATCTGAGTCTCTGAGGTGTCTGTGTCTGTGCCCATTTGAGGAACAATCCTTTGATACTCCAGAGATGCTCATATTCCCCCTAAGAATGGACTTGCCCTCATCCCTGAAAACTCTGCTTCTTTTGGAAAGAAGAATGAGGGTACAAAATACGTATCACTGCCCACAAGAACGTGACGGCCTTCACTCCCATCTATGAGTTCAGAGTGGACCACCGTCCACCAAGCTGTCTTTGAAAGAAAATGTTTCATTGATAAGGATTTCTGTCATTTGCCTACATAGGTTTTCAGCTGGGTCTTCATAAGTGGTAAGCCACCCTGTCAATACAGCCATTTTAGCATGGATTCTGTTTATTTATTTCTTCCATGGGTGAGTAGTCAAGCCAGTTATATGGCTTTATATAAATGAATCTGATGGTGAGTTTCTCTTGTGTTTATTTGTTTATTGATTGATGATTGATTGATTGATCAGCTCTAATCCCAATATGTGTTCCTGCTCTGTAATAGTGGAGACAGATCTCAGCCTCCCAAACTTGAATACCCTCTGCATTGAACACAAAAATATCAAGAAATCACTTCAGACAGGATAACTCAAAGAGTTGCGTTTTGGAAAACGTCCCCATTACTCTTTTCAACAAAGGGACTCCCCTCCGTAGGAGATAAATTGCACGCAGCATACAATGGCCACTCTCCCCGCGTATTCATGCAGCCCCTCTACTCATTCTCTGTTTCAGCTAGAACCTGCAGCTGATCTCTACAGCACCAGTTTTAGGACTCAAGTGGTCTGAAATAAATTATCATCCAATTAACTCATTCCAAATTGCAGTTGTATTTAATAACAGAAATTATATGAAAAAGAATTATCCAATGTAACACAAATTATATACACACCTTAATTATTGCAAGTTGCAAAATGCATAAGGGAGATATACTTTTTTTCCTATGACAGCCATTATTCATTCTCGAATTATTTACAAAACAGTAATAGTGATTTGCATTTAAACGATATATTTCTTATGAAGAGCTCCACACGGTATGAGTGCGTTTATGTATATACACGCATAAATTATAGCTATTAATTCCGTACTAATACAAGAGTAAATACATTTTCTTTATTACCATTATTCACATTTTAAATGGCGGAATTCTTGGGCTCTCAGGAGTGAAATGATTTGCCTATATCTACATTCCATGTCTGTGGCAGAACTGGAAATGAGAACAGGGCTCAGTTTTCACTGACCAGAGCCTAGGTTGTTTTGCACTCTAGAAACATCCCTGATCAGGCAAGTTTGGGTGACTGATTCACATGCTGGCAGTCGAGCTTACCCCTCAGCTGTTGTAGATTTGGAAAAAAAATACTGATGTGTACTTTTCTGCATTCCCCTGAACTTCCTGGGAATAGTGGAGCCCTTCACATATGATATCATCCCACTTCCTTCCTCTTGAGCTGAAAAGCTCAGAGATGACTTGCTTTTAAGAATCAATGAATTTTTGTTTGCTCTGCTAATTTTCCCTCTTTTGAGGTGCTTATTCAAACTGAAAATTGAGAGCAACAGAAACAATACTAATGTACTGAAAGCTTCCTCCTCTAGCTGGCAACATTTACCCATGAAAGGCCATTTCTAAATTTAAAATCTGGGCATGAGGTTTAGGTGTGATTAGAGAGCAATTGTCCTTTTTAAGTGGTTTAGCCCCCAAATGTGCTCTTTGCCACCCCTCACTCTGGGTTGGGGGTCTGTGGTCTGTGGGTTAATAAAGAAGGGATGAAGGAATCCCTCTTGGAGGTGTGTCTGCATTCATCACCAGCCCTGTCCTGAGCATGTCCACGCTGTGTCAAGGAGCTTCATTAACTGCTAACATCGTTACCGGCTGAGTTAAAGAGGAAGACGCGCCGTGGAAAGGAAGAGAATGTTAGATGTTGTGACCTTCAAGCTCCATGATTTATTGGAGTAATATTGCATGGGGAACCATCATGGAGACAGAACCGATTTATCAAACTCATCTCTCTGCCTCACTTCTGAGCCTAACGGATCGGAATTTATATATTCACATTAGAACTTTGTTACCCATGTATTCAAATGTCCTTTTGGAGAGAGTGTGATTTTCCATAATGGGAAGCGATGGAGTAGTAAGGAGACTTGAGTTGACCGAACCAGTCCCAAACCTTCATTTTCAAATAGTCAACCAATCCCTCCTGCTGAGAGGGTTCAGATAAGAGGGTATTCGAGCATGCATACCGTTCCCAGGCGTGTGGACACGTCAGTTGGCTTGAGATTTTGACTCTGAGTTTTCACATGTTCATTTACATTGTTAAATAGATTTCAACAGCTTGTATGTCTCACTGAGTTGGGTGCTGATCAGCTTCATACATGACTTGGATCTAAATCTTGGAACTCTGAAAAGCCCCACTGAGCATATTAGATTCTTAAATGCATAACGCATATTAAATGTGTGCATCAAAATATATGATTGTTCTTAGAACAGAATTTTCTCTTCCAGCATATCACACAGGCAGAGTTTACCCTCCACTTCTAAGTCTGCGTGGAGAAGAGCTCTGGTGTGCATGGATTTACAAACAGTGGTCAGTGAAGATCTGCCCTCAGTTTCTCATTTGCAGCATCAAGTATCAACATAAGACATGGAGGGAAGGCTCAGTGGCCCTTCCATTTTGCTATCAAATAAAGAAATGAATATCTTTTACAAAATATGTAAAAGATTGCTATATGCATGCCTAACATCAGATTCATTTTTCTTTAATTCCTCAAGGAGGAGGAGAAGGTAACGTACGACTTGAATACACTGTCGCATCCCTTTTCCCTCCTTACCAGTCTGTGAATGGGCACAGAGACAGATCACTCTCACAGTATTGTCACAATAAGGGCCACTTAGGCATTCGGGAATAAGGTACCCAATTGTACACATTCACTATCAGCATAATGTTACACAAATAAACCCTAAACTTCTGCTACCGTCCCTCCTCTAAAGTCAATAGGATTTAAAGAATAATCAGAGCTATATCTTCATGAGCATCTTCTACGTCACTGTGACTGTGCTACAAACTAGTTTATAAAACATTTCCTAAACCCTTGCTCTATTTGGAGGGTTCCTAACTCTCTTGCCTAAATAATAATGGTACTTCACAGCAGCTAGAAAAGTCTCAGTTCAGACCTTCATTCCCAGCTGTCTTCCCTACGTAGCTCTAGATGAAAATGTCACCAGGGTGGGGACGCTCGTGGCTTTGTTAAAACGCTGACATGGAAATAAGATAGACGGCAATGGCATGGCAACCACTGAGCTGTGCTTCTGATTCCTCTCCAGCTTCCTAAGAAAAAGCACCTCTTCCTAAAATTAAAGCGCAGAGGGGAAGAGAAATACACCCACCACCATAGCATCTGTGCCTTTCCGAGTGGCAGTTAGAAATGGGTTATTTAACATCAGTTGCTCCTTCTGGCCAGCAGAAGCCGTTGGAGAAGTGGGTTTTCAGACATCGCAATGGGCAGGTTTGCATATTGATCTTTGAAGGTCCATTAGCTCTGTGCTGAAGACTGCTGACATCGCAGGTGGATGCCTCTTTAATCCACGTCTCTCGGAGTAAACCACTTGGGGACTCGGGCTATTGACCTGAGATGGCAGCAGTGTCCTGCCAGAGGACAGAGGTCTCTCTGCTCCACTCACGTCGTTTCCTTCCCTTCTCTCATCTCCCCCTCTGTGGTCCTAGTCCCTCCGCTTCTCCCTCTATCCTATTCTCATCCCTTTTTAATCCTTTTTTTTAGCCTGTCAATTTTTAACTCTTCTCTTCTCTTAGATGAGTGAATTATTCTCATGTGAAGGTGCCGATGTAGCTTTGAGCATGCTCTCATGTGAACAGCAAAGGTTTGCAAGTTTTCTTCTTACTGATGCATATGTTTGGCTCATTAAGAAAACCATTATCACATAATGATAAGAGGTATAAAATGATCTTCTAGTCACATTGTAGACTTGCTTTATTATTTGGCTATTTTGATACATTAGAAGGTCTAAAGAAACATTTTCGTTTTGAAAAGAAAGGAGAGAGAATTATTGTCAATGACCAACACTTAAATGAGTAAAAAAATGGAGAAAATAGTTATAAATTTATTGGAGATTCTGTCATGGTATGAATGCTTGTCCGAGTTCACCCTGATCAATTAAATATTCCCCTATCTGTTTGGGAGCAAACACCAGGTAGTGTGGAGGGACTTGGTTCCTGAGGAAGTGACTGCCCACTGATCACTGCTTGTCTGCAGCCACCAGCACGCCCTGCCCTCTATCAATACATCGGAAACATAATTTGTATCAGCAGTTGTTTCTTTAATTAAGACCACTTCCAAACCTTTCCCATCTATTCATGCCATTAACTTGTTGACTACACTGCTCGTGCTGAGAAGGTACGTTTTCTTGAGAAGCCGCATTTGACTGCACATTTCTGGATTACAGGAAATAGCCTTCAGAAGAGCTGTGGGAGAAGGGCTTTGGAGCCAAGTCATAATTCATATATTTTAATTTATGGACACTTTCATGGTAAATGCATTGGAGCCCCGAGGAAACAACCTAAGTTGTTGATTTTCGAGTGGTTACTGAGGCTTACAATGGATAACAAACTTACAAAAACCAATTTAGAATTAGCTAACCAGAGCACAGAGCACAACCTAAGAGAGTTAGAACTAGAAGAGCAATGCTGACCCTTTCATTTGAGGGAGACATCAAAAAGAAATAGGGCTATTTGTTGTTGTTGCTGTTTTAAATAAAATAGATCTTTGCCTCTTATTAAAATATAAGTAGATTTCAATTAAATTATAGAGACATGTAAAAATTAAGTCACACAAACTAAATGAACATAGACTTGAATAATTATCTGATCTCTTGATGAGGAAACATTTTATAAGAAAACCAGTAATATGTCTCAGAGATTGGAAAGGCTACATTTGAAACACCTATGTGCAACAATTAAATTAAAAGGGAAAAACTAAAGACATCTCTGTACAAATAGGACAATAAGAAACATCCTTAATACACAAAAGCTCTTAGGTACCTATATGATCATAACTAAACCCCCAATATAAAATAGGGAAAATAACAGCAATATAAATTTTACAGAAGAGAAAGTAAAAAATAGTAATAAGCATAAAATACTTTAAAATTGCTAGTAATAAAATAAAAACAAAAAATCTCTCAATATGTCAAATTAATAAACCATGAACATTACAATACTCAGTACTGGAAAGATTTGGCATTGGGTGTCTTTTAGAGATTGTTGGTGTGAGTAAAAATTGGTACAACATTTCACAAAATCAGTTTAGCAATATATCCCAAAATTTATGCATATTAAAATGTATACATTTACAAATGGATTCAGTAATTTCACTTATAGAAATATATCCAATGGAAATAAACAAGAAAAGATTTCTATTCAATGATTTTATTGTAGCATTATTTTTAATATGAAATATGAAAAAAATACAAATATGAAAAAATAAGGGAATAGTTATACCAACAGGGTACAGTTGAAATAGTGGCCATTAAAATAATATTTTCCAAGAAATTTTCATAACCAGTTGTAGTTAGAGGAAACCAGAAGGTTTTTCAGCAGTGAAAAACAGTAAGAGCCAGCTTGAAAAATATTTCCCATACTGAAAACATATCATTTTTAAAAGTAGGAACAATTTTTTAAAAATATCCTAAAGGCACATTTAGCATGAAAGAACAGCTTTTGGGTAAATTTAGGGAAAGCAATTGCCTGTCGAAATCCTATTTTTTTTTTTTTTCAAATATGATCCTGGTTGATTCCCTTACCCAGGGACTATATTGGTGGCGATCATTTCATTAGTGTATTTGGAGAAAAGAAAATTACACAAGCAAGATAAAGAAAACAGTAACAGTTAACAATTATCGAGTATTTATTTTGTGCCAGACACTGTACTAAATTATTTTTTAATTAACATTGACATCCGTCTTATATTAGTTTCAGATGTACAGCAGTGATTCAACAATTATATACCTTAAAAAATGATCACCACGATAAGTCCAGTAAACATCTGTCATCATTCAAACTCATTAAACACCTAAATTATATTATCTAAACTAATCCTCACAACAACTTTTTGAGGTAGGTGTTATTTATAGCTCAAATGCTTCAGCGTGAAGTTCAGGTGCCCAGTGGACCAGCCTCAATCCTTTGTCCACTTGGACTCTCCTTCCCATATCTGGCTAGTAAGTCTTGTAAGGAATGACCCGTCCTTCGATTTTCACAGGATCTTTGAGAGGGGAAAAAAAAGAAGATTGCATTTTATTACCAATGAGACAAATGAAAAAAGAAGAAACAAAACAACAACAGAGGTTTCTTGGGTAAAGGAATCAATAAAGATGTCAGTCCTGCCCAGCACCTTGCTGAGTGTCTTCCAGAGTACAGAGATCAGACATGAAATGCTCAAGAGCACCATCGCCCCAGTACTGTGCTTTTGCTACAGTGACTGCGCTGCAGAAACCCTGGTGAGCTTTGTTGGTTCGCACCAGGAGAGAAAAGGAGAGGGGAGAAGAGGAGAGGAGAGGGGAGGAGAGGGGAGGAGAGGAGAGGAGAGGAGAGGGGAGGAGAGGGGAGCAGAGGAGAGGGGAGCATAGGAGAGGAGAGGAGAGGAGAGGGGAGGAGAGGGGAGCAGAGGGGAGGGGAGGGGAGGAGGGGAGAGGAGAGGGGAGGGGAGGAGAGGGGAGGAGAGGAGAGGAGAGGGGAGGGGAGGGGAAGGGAGGGGAGGAGAGGAGAGGGGTGGGGAGGAGGGGAGAGGAGAGGGGAGGGGAGGGGAGGAGGGGAGAGGAGAGGAGAGGAGAGGGGTGGGGAGGAGAGGAGAGGAGAGGGGAGGAGAGGAGAGGAGAGGGGAGGGGAGGAGAGGAGAGGAGAGGGGAGGGGAGGGGTGGGGAGGAGAGGGGAGGAGAGGAGAGGGGAGGAGAGGAGAGGGGAGGGGATGGGAGGAGAGGAGAGGGGAGGGGAGGAGAGGGGAGGGGAGGAGAAGGGAGGGGAGGGGATGAGAGGGGAGGGGAGGGGAGGAGACAGGAGGGAAGGGGAGGGGAGGTGTGAGGAGGAGAGGAGATGGGAGGGGAGGGGAGGGGATGGGAGGAGAGGGGAGGGGAGGGGAGGGGAGGGGAGGGGAGGAGAAGGGAGGGGAGGGGATGAGAGGGGAGCGGAGGGGAGGAGACAGGAGGGAAGGGGAGGGGAGGTGTGAGGAGGAGAGGAGATGAGAGGGGAGGGGAGGGGAGGAGACAGGAGGGAAGGGGAGGGGAGGTGTGAGGAGGAGAGGGGATGAGAGGGGAGGGGAGGGGAGGAGACAGGAGGGAAGGGGAGGGGAGGGGAGGTGTGAGGAGGAGAGGGGAGGGGAGGGGAGGGGAGTGAGAGATTGAAAGATTCATCAGAGTAGAATCGCAGTTTCTGAGTTTGATGCTCCCGCCCTCCTCTGCCGTTTCATAATTACGCCCCTCATAACAGCATCTACCCACGCGCCTCTAGGGGAACAACCTTGTTTTATTCAGTAGCCTACACGATGTGGGCAGAGTATGTGCTCAAAACCACTTTGAGGTGTGAGATGGGTTTCACATTTCTGGAAGTTTCTGGACGTAGCACTCACACAAGATACGGCTGTGGTTCTGCAGCAACCTGTGTTACGTCGTGTTCACGGAAGCGACTGCTAACAGTTCCTCAGAAACCGGACGCTCTAAAGGAACTATGACTTTTTTCACCCTAAGGGTGTAGCGTATCCTATATGGCCTGAAACGTATCCTATACAGAAAGCACAGGAGTGCAAGAGAGCCCCCCGATAGTGAAGCCACGGCAGACCCGTCTAGGTGGCCATGTCTCCATTGACCCAAAGGGGTGGTTTTTTTCATCCCTTTCATTTGGAGTGGTCAATGGGTTGTTCCGCGATGTAAGTGCAACTGTAAAGCCCACCTGCCTAAGCAACAAATTCTTCCCAAATTCATCTTCTAAATCATCCAAATTACGCCTGCTGAGCTTCCATCCTGAAGCTTGTGCTCACACCTGCTACCCACCCTTGAGAGCTGCTTCCGAGGGGAGCCTGTGTCTTGTCATCTTCCCAGGTTTCACAGTTTTAAATCAATGTTTACATCAAAATTGAATATTCTTGAATATACTTCTCCACTTGTATTTAATCTTATTTAATTAATGTTCTCAATGTGCACGACATTAATTAATGAATTATTAACACCTCTAGATTTTACATAACTTAAACTATTATATTTTGCCAAGAAGGCGTGATTTTCTTTTCTACAGTTCCTCTCTCATCTGCTACCCTTTCTCTCCTCCTGCTCTCTCTCTCTTCCCGAGACCCATGCAGCACGAAATTCACAATTGTGCTTATTTTGAACAAGAGGCACCAGACAGCAGTTTCCCAAACAATTACTCAAAATGATATTTTCTCTTTGCATCAACAGGATGGACAATGGAGAGCAAGCCAGTTTTAAAAAGAAGCGAAACAACTTAAGGAAAAAGGAAAAATAAAAATAAATCTCAAGTACAACAACAATGAAAATAGTGGCCAAGTGACACCAAAGGAAAGGACTGATCTTTGCAAGTGAGGAAACACTTCAGCAAACCAGGCTTCTCTGTGGGAGGGAAAATGGCCTGGAGAGATTTGAGTAGCTCGGGCTTGTGGTTCTTTCTAGCATGAATCTCCAGAGACCTGCTTCATCCTCCACTCAATCAGCTACAAGCTGTAGACAAGGGGTCAGTTACGTCAAGACTAGGAAGCAGGCAGTCTTTAGATTCTGATTTAAGAAATCAACTCTAATCAATTTTAACTTCATTTATATAGAACACTCTGTATTTACGATTACAGGAAGAATTGTTGGAGTTTTAAGATGATAAGTCACACTCAGACTAGTATTTTCTAAAATCTTAGTGTTTGCTGTGTATATGTATATCAGTCATCACGTATACCTTAAATATACACAATTTATATATACATATATATATTTTTGTGTGTGTGTGAGGAAGACCAGCCCTGAGCTAACATCCGTCCCCAATCCTCCTCTTTTTGCTGAGGAAGACTGGCCCTGGGCTAACATCCGTGCCCATCTTCCCCTACTTTATATGGGACGCCGCCACGGCGTGACTGACAAGCAGTGCATCGGCGGGCGTCCGGGATCCGAACCTGCGAACCCTGGGCTGCCAAGCGCGGACTAAACCGCTGCACCACCGGGCGGCCCCCACAATTTATATTTTTTAAATGTTTAAATAAAGTATGTGTGTCTGGATAGCACAGATTAAAAACGAAAGATGAATAATTTGAAAATGATTGTACAACTCTTGTAAATTTGGTAAAATATGGTTATGATACTCTTAATGGATTTAAAGTTGAAGATTTTGGCTACAAGTTATACCTGTCCAAACTGAAAAGAAATCCAAATATATAATATTTTGTAGCAGAGACATGCAAATAACTCCTTCTAGGACCTACACACCTGACAGGTCTAAGGAAAATCAGACAAAAGATTACAAGATTACTTACTAATAAGAGCCACTATTTACTGACCCCTCCTCTTAGGGGCAGTGGTCCTACCAGTTGCCCTGCGTGGTCATTTGCTTTAACTCTCCCAGCACCCTTTCATAGGACAGATAGCATTACTCACATTTATGTACGCAATAACAGACTTAGAGACATTTTGGAACTGCTCACATCCCGAGGACTCAGGCCCAAGTCTCCACAAATCCACGCCCTGCATCCCTAACCATCATCGTACACAGCACCTCCCGTGGATCTTCCCCCTCCCATCCTCACAAAGGCTAACTCTGCGGGGGACTTGATGGTGGAGAGAGTAGATACACATTGTTTGTGTTTGCTTGCTTATTTTACACACTGTTTGAAACTTTTCTGCAAAATTAAACTATTTCTACAGAAATGATTTAATGAGTTTCCAGAAAGTTTCGAGCAAGTCTTGACAAACTACTGACTGTAAAAGAGTCTAAATTCTATGTTCTCTTGTCCAGGAAGAACAAGGAAACTTTGGATTCGTTGTGGAATTGCTAACTATGAGCAAAACTGATTGAAAAATGGAAAACTAAATGGAATACTCTGAGTGCATATTGAATCTTTTGACAACTATTTGCAAGGCTATTATAAAATATTAAAATCATATTAAATTCCACAAATGGAATCATTTTATTTAGAAGATATTGTCAGTAGATTAAAATATAGATTAAAAATCATCCCACTTTCTGACATTAATTCAGTATCCAATAGTAGTGATTCAAAGAAAACAAAATCTGTTCGATATTTTAGCACTAGACAAAGTAATTAATTATAGAGTGACGAGCCCTCCTGGTTTTCCCACAACTTTACTGGTTTAGCACTGAAAGTCCCATATCTGAGCCAAGTGGGAGAGAAGCTCATCTTAGTTGACTGTGAGATTAATTTGAAAGGAAAGATTAGTTAGGTGTTCTTATAATAGAGAAAGGGTGTGTGTGTGTGTGTGTGTGTGTGTGTGTGTGCGATGAGGCTGACTATCAGAGACTGTTTAGATGATGTGGTCTTTGATCTAAATACTGAAGGAAAATTAGGCAAATTAAAGATGAGAAACGAGCTTTAGGCAAATGGAAAAGCAAGAGCAAAGAACCAGCATGTGCTAGGTGAGACACATGTAAGAAATTTGGGGTAGAGTACAGAGTGCAGGTCATGGAGAGGTTTGTATGCTCAGGCCCAAATGAACACAATAGGAGTAGAGATGGGCATATGTGTTCTAAAAGGCAGGATCAAAAGGATTTAGTGACTTTTTTGTAAAATATAAGAAAGAAGTAGAGTAAATTTTCTTCATTGGCTGGATGTCACTAACTGAGAGAGGGAACCAAGAAGAGTGGGTGATTTTACTAGGAAGACCACACATTGCATTTTAGACGAACTGAGAGTTGGCTTTCTGTTCATTCAGGTAGAGGTGTTTAGCAGATAGACAATCGGGGAAGAAATTAAAGCCAGGTGTGTGAATTTGCGGTCACTGTAGACAACTGTTAGAGAGGTAAGATCAGATAGCAGAAAGAAACTCTACAAAGAATAAAAAAATTCCTGGCAAGTTGAGGAAGACGGCTGTTGAAGCAATAAAAGAGAAACCAACACGGGACTGTGAGAGTTAGCAGTCTGACATGTAGCAAAGCCACCTGCAGAAAGGTGACTCACGTGAGCTGTCAACAAATAACTACACGTTTGTTAAAAGAATGGCGTTCTTGACTCTGGAAATATAGTAATTAATGTTCAAAAATCTGTTCCAAAGCTTAAGCACGACGCTAGGTGAAGCGAACCCCTAAAAGAATGCCACTCTTCCCTTAGCCTCCAGAGGCCCACCCCAAGTGTCATTTACTCACTGAACGACATCTGGTTTCTGTCCTCCTAATGCGTAGTTAAGTAAACATTGGGATTGTCACTGCTTGGCACTGAGCGAATGCAAAGAAGAGTAAGAAATCATTCTCACTATCGAGGGGTTCATGATCGTTTTTGAGGAGAACATGCATCGAGGAGAGATTTATCTACTGGTAATGTGAGCACAAAGTGTCGATGCTATATGGAGACATGCAGGTGAGCATATCCCGGGAGCCCACAAGACAGGGCTGATGACGGGCCCCTCCCGAAGGGGAGCTTGAATGGCAAATGTAGGTAACACAGATGAAGAGGGGGATTGGAGGTGGGGATGCTTTCTAGTCAGAAGAACCATCAAGAGCATAACAGCTTACAAAAGGAAGCTTATGGTCTGGAAGGAAAAGTAAGTGCTGATGTAGATTAGTGGTGGGAAGGGAACAAGGATGGGCAAATCTTTCCTCCCAGGTGGTCTCGATTTTTTAAATTAGGAAACAGAGTACTGTGAATGTTGGGAAATATCGCTGGGCAAGATGTAAGGAGACAATGATACAAAATACTTAAGGATACTCCGAAGTGTGGATCAGAGCTCAGGGGTCTGCGCTGGCCACCACAGGTGTGTAGATGGAGCACGTTCTTGGTCGAGGGGCTGTTGCCGACTATGCTAGACAAACTGCATGAACAAAAAGAAAATTCAGAGTGTGATGTGTGTTCAGTGAAGATGATACCCATGGTCAGAATGTCCTCTCTATGGCTGGGTGAGTAGAGAGGTGTGAAAATAATGGTTTCTAGAACAAGGAGGTCAACAAAAGGTGAGGCAAGGATAACGGATAAAGAAAAGTGCAATCCCAGTGCCTAAATCTTCCATGAATGAGGGGAATTACAAGAAAAGTAGATGACTGCATGAGAATCAGCCAAACCTATAGTTTGCATTGAACTTTTTTTTTTTTTTAATTTTGGTCCTGTGAAATTACATTAGCTATGGTTGTTGAAGAGTAATTTGATTTTCTTCTAGATCATTATATGATGTCCCTGAAGGAGATAGCTCTTAGAATGATGCTTTCCCAACAGAATTTTGCATGTTTCCCCAAAATTTGTAGAGATTGAAAAATGAAATAACCCAAATGAATAATGTAAGAAATCCATGTTAAATTCTTGCTTAGTGTGTACTGGATATTTTTTGCTCTAACTTATTGAAACTTTCTAAGATGACTGGATTATATATTGATGTTTGTTTGGAAAGCAAAATTAGTGACAAAATTTAATATAACTTTCCACCTTTTATTCAATATGCCCCTTAGATATCAACTATTCTAAAAACCCTTTGTGCCAGTACATATTGTTAAACCAAAAGTAAGTTAGTAGTATCTAAGTTTGGGCCAAATAAATTATTGTTTAGTATTTAGTAAATATAGTAATCAGGAGTATGAACTGATATTCTGTAAGTAGCATCAATCTGTTAAATGCTGGACTTTAACATTTCAAATCCCACTTAGGGAATTTATAAATGGATACAACTTTGCCTTTCCTCGTATATAATTATAAAGCTGTTCCCTTAATACATCAGTGTCGTTAGGACACATATCTTGGGTGATTTGCATAGATTTGTAACTAGTATATCATATGATTACAAAATCTAGAATCTATCTTTTAAAGCCTTAAGATGAGAATGACCATGAATATTACATTTTTTAGAATGTATCAAAATATTTTGAAATTCAAGATTTATGGAATACTCAGCCATGAGAGATTCTAATTGGCTTGCTTTAAGCAAATAGAGATATCACTTCTTGAGATAAAATCTTCAAATGGCTGGTAAGTCAAATTCTTAAAGCTCCTTGGGCTTCTGAGAGCTCTTACAAATAAACATTTTAGTAGCTAACCTTAAGTGGATTAAAAACACATGCCAACTGTCCTTAAAACACGTAGGACCTATTTTTTAAAGAAAAAATATGTTTAGAAAAATGCATTTTAAATTTGACAGATTCCTCCTGACACAAAATATGGGATTTTGAAGAATTCAAACCATAACTAATTTCTCAGACTCAGTACACTAAGCTTTGGAAAACAAATTCATGAATTGATAATGACCACGAGACGACATCAGACACCTTCATGAAACAATATGCCTTAAAACCTCCCGCATCAGTTGATATGTCCTAGGTGTTTATATATAGCATGTCTGTTACTCAAATTTTTCAGGGAGACTTTCAGAGAGAAGACTTTAATGGCAATTATTTTCCTCCCACATGTAATTAAAAAAATAATTTAATAGATGACAGAATATATCGTCCTAAGAGGTGAAATAGTCTGTAACATTAATCAGTCCAGGATAATTGCCAAGTATTCAATATTGCACAAAGCACTGTGTAAGGCGTTATGAGCTTATAAATAAGAAAAAAATCTTCTCCAAGAGTTTAAAACTGAATGGTAGAGACATACACACCCCCAGAAAAAAGACCAAAAGTTAAGATCCAAAGAAAGCATTTTTGCTAATATACATCTTTCCCTCCCATTTGTCACTTATCTCCTGTTTTCAGTATCACTGTCAACCATGCACACACACCCTAAGCATCCTTTATGACACAGTTTACCTCTTCACTGCACAGGCAGAAAAAGGGGAAGGCCAGAAGAGTTATGAATTTTTAATGAAATTACTGCAAAGCAAATTTCAATTATCACACCCAGCTCTAATGATCACTTAGCATATTCAAGTTTTATTGGCTTGCCCTCCCTCTCTCAAGCTTCTTAATTCTAATGATTTGACATAATGTGAAAGGTTTAATATGTCTTTATTAATGATATATACTTAGTGATTTGTTTTATTCATAGACAAGAATACATTGAGTATATTATCTCGGCGAGCAAACATGTAATTTTTGTGTAACGCCTTTTCTAGAAAATCTGGAACCACCTCCCACCACCACTATTCCACCAGAGAAAAGAGAGGGACACAAAACCCACAATGCAATTAGCCAGATTTCTTCTCTATACAAGCAATATGAGAAAACTATCCATTTCTGGAGTAAGCAACCACCCAACAACTAGAACATCCATGTGGAATAAAAACAAAAGGCATCAAGACCCAAAATGAAGCCACAGGTGACCTATTTTTGACCCCAGAGAAGGTATTAGCCAAGTGAACAGAGTAGATAGATGCCCATCCTCAGCATTCACCTTTTAAATATTATAAATTTGGGGGATTTTTCTTAAGCTATCAATTTTTGTTAATAAAATCCCTCCTCTCTTCTCCCACTTGTGTGTACTATTTAATGTCTTATTCCACCCCCCATTGATGTAGGATGGTTCTTCCAGTAGTGCAGAGAGCAGCAACAGTTGTAGATTGTCCGGTGAACACTGTGATGGCAGTGGGGTTGCTGTGTGTCTGAGAGGGCACGCGCATTCGGGAGAAGGAGGGACACCTGGGTACCCCGGGCTTTCATTCTGTGCCCTCATTTTTTTGCATGGCATGTATATGGTCTGAATTTCTGGACATCAATTTACTTGGGGAGGAATAGGTGACTTCTGTAAATACATTTTTTTCTCCTAAAATAAAACCTACATGCAATTTGAATTGCTTAATCACTATTCAAAAGTAATCTAATAAAATTTAAGAAATGGATTCAATGCCCTAGAAGTTCAATCTGCATGATTGACAGAATTTATATTATAAACTTAATCACATTTTTAAATCCAGAGGTTGGGAGACACAGGCTTAGATTCCAAGTTCTCCAACAGCAGAAGGTGTCCAACTCAACACTATAATCCATAGACACCAAATAAAGGCTTGCAAAGAATAATAAAAATATAAATATAATATGTTGATTAAAATAACTCAGTCCAATATTACATCAATGGTAATTAAAAAGTGGAGTGGGGAGAAGGTGGCGTCAACAAGTGAGGGTCCAGAATTTCTCATTTTAGGTGTTACAGTCATAGATGTTGATAGGAAAAAAATTAACTTGTAAGCATCCTTTACTTTAATAGTTAGTATTTTACCTTTGAAATCACTAGAGGCCAAATCAGGGAAGAAAGTAGTCTAAGAAAAATAAACCATAAGAGAATGTAATAATCCAAATGATCGGTTATGAAAATAAATGCAAAAGAGTTAAACAACTACATTGAAAAAATAAATTAAGATCAACTAAAACCTGTTTACAAGAGACAAGCCTAAAACTAAAACATATAGAGTTAAAAGTAAAAGAAAAAGCTAAGTATGTTGGCCAACAGAGTACCAATGCCAGATAAGGTAGAATTCAAATTAAAAAAAAAAAACTAAAAGGTACAAAGATAATAATTTGTATTGGTAAAATGAGCTTATTGATTATTTTATCTATCTTTTTCTGTTAAAAGAATGTTCAAGTCATGTGCCTGTTTGTTATTGGGTTGTTTGTTTTTTTATAATTGGTTTATAAAACATTATATAATATGGATATATGTACTGTGAATATTTTTCCTAATCTGTGACTGATATTTCATTCTCTCAAAAATATCTTTTGACAAGAATAAGTTTTAAAATCTGGCAAAGTTCAATTTATCGATTTATTGTTCTTTCATGGTTAGTTCTTTTGTTTCCTTTCTAAGAAACATTTGCCTACTCCAAGGTCAGGAAAATATTCTCCTATATTTTATTCTAAAAGTTTTATATTTTATGTCGGGGTATATGACCCATGTCAAATTAATTCTTGTGTATTCTATAAGAGAAGGGACAGAGTTTTATTTTTAACATATGTTTATCCAGTTTTCTTGTTTCCCACCAGAAAATTTAGAGATTTAGATTATACATTTGGGTCTATATTTTGAGGTAAGATTCTGTGGATGTCTCAGGTAGGAATTGCTGTTCAGTGTGTGTGTGTGTGTGTGTGTGTGTGTGTGTGTGTGTGTGCGTGCGTGCGCGCGTGTGTGTCAGTAGAATATACAGGTTCTCCAGCATCATTTGTTGAAAAGATTATTCTTTCCTCATTGAAATATCTTGGTACATTTGCCAAAACCCAGTTGACTATTTGTGTGCACGTTGATTTCTATCCTATATTTTCCATCTGTTAACCAAAGCATTTATCCTTACAATAGACTTGATCACAATTGTTTTATACTTTGTTGTGAAATTTAATAATCTAAATCCTCCAATTGTATTTTTCATTTTTAAAAAGTTTCAGTTATTATTATTGTTATTAGAGGTTTTCTTTTTATATATAAAACATATAAATCTGTCAAATTTCAGGACACAGTACAAAGAAAAGAAAAACACTTCAACTAATTCATCTGATAATGCTGTTCATATGCATGATGCCATTTTTTATCTTGTTTCCTAATGATAATTTTCATTTTTATACATATTTTTCAAATCACTTAGCCAAATTTCCACAAAAGTCTGCTGAGACTTTCATTGGACTACATAGAAATGATCGGTAAATTTGGGGGAGCATTGACATCTTAAAAATATTGAGTTTTCTAATCCATGAACGTGGTATATCTCTCCATTCATTTAGATCTTCTTTAATTCATCTGAACAATATTTTTAAACTTCCAGTGTATACCTTACATACATTTGTTAAATTTATGCATAAGGGCACCATATTTTGATGCTCTATAAATTATATTGTTTTGTTAATTTTATCTCTAAACTTTCACTGCTGGAACATGGACAAGGGATTTTTGTGTATTGACCTTGTATTCTGGTATCTTACTTAATTTACTCATTAATTCAAGTAACTTTCATGCAAATTCATAGGACTTTTATAATGCTCATAATCATAGTGTCTACAAATAGGGGTTTTTTTCTATCCAATCTGCATTAATAGCCACCTTTCCAATCACCTGCAAAAAGAATTTGAAATGTCATATCTTTGTTAACTGGTTGAAAGAATTACTGAGAAAGCCATTTAGATCTGAAGTTTTATTTGGGGCAATTTTTGTTTGTTTATGAAGTCAGTTTCATATATATACATGGCAATTTAGATTATCTATTTCTTCTTAAATCTGTTTACTGTTTAGGTAAAATTGTGTCCCTATTTTCTAAGTTGTAAAATTTATTGGTGTACAATTATTTATTATATTTTCTTTTAAATAATTATATGGTCTGTGGTGTACCTCTTTCATTTATTATAATTTAATTTGTTCTTTCTCTCTATATATACCTCTATCTGTCTTGCTAAATGTTTATCATTTTATTGAGGATTTCCAAAAAACAACTTTTACCTTTGTCATTCTTTTCTATTTTTCTATTGCTGATTTTAATTATTTCTGATTTCCTTTTCTTAGTTATAATTCACTTTGACCTACTCTTTTTATCTTCTCAAAAATAAGCATAACAAATGTTTCTTCTTTTCTAACATAAGAATTTTAATATATAAATTTATCTCTAAGCACTGCTATAGCTGAATCCCACAAAGTTTGATATGTCACACTTTCATCATCATTTACTTTGAAATATTTCTTCATTTCTTCTTTGTCTAATGTGTTATTGAGAATAGTCTAGATATTTTATTGTTAATACTTTATGTTATAGCCCAATATATGGTATGTCTTAATGACATTTCATGTATATTTGACACAAATGTTATTCTGCAATTGTTGGGTATAATGTCCTAAATCTGTCACTGAAGGCTGAGTAGCTGACAGTGTCATTCAGCATCTACATTCTTACTGGTAGTCTGTCTAGTGGTTCTATGAAATGCTGAGTAAAGTGTGTTAAGCCTCCAGCTGTGATTGGGAATTAACCATAGCCCCCTTAAGTTCTGTTACTGCTTGCTTCATGTACACTTAAGCTTGCTATTATGTATGTGCACATTTACAATTGTTGTGTCTCTGTAACAATTGGATGCATTTATTATTGTGGAATGTCCTTCTTTACCTCTGGTAATACCTTTTGTCTTCAAGTCAAGTTTTCTGGTGTTAAATATGTCCACAGTGGCATTCTTACACAATTTGCAAGTTGTATATATTTTTTAATTTTTAATCCTAATATTCTTAAGGTATCTCAAAGATTGTATTTAAAGTGCATCTCTTTTAGACAGCAAAAAATTGGGTTCTGCTATTTTTTAGTCATATTTGACAATCTCTACCTTTAGTTGTAATGCTTTTCTTTTTATAATTAATGCAATTATTGATATGGTGTCTTTTATTTTTACTATCTTATATTGGCTCCCTAGTTGTCTCATCTGCTTTTCCCCTTATTTCTGGATTCTTTTGGATTATTGTAATATTTATAAGTATCCTATTTTAATTCCTCTATTGGATATGCAGCTACAGATATTCCTATTTTCTGATTGCTTTTTTTGTGCGTGTGAGGAAGATTAGCCATGAGCCAACATCTATTGCCAATTCTCCTCTTTTTGCTGAGGAAGATTGGCCCTGGGCTAACATCTGTGCCCACCTTCCTGTACTTTATATGGGACGCTGCCACAGCATGGTTTTACAAGCAGTGCATCGTTCAGTGCCCAGGATCTGAACCTGCGAACTCTGGGCCACCAAAGTGGGGCACATGAACTAAACCGCTACGCCACCAGGCCAGTCCCTCTGATTGCTTTTAAAATTACTGTATATGTTCTCAACTTACCATGCTCTACGCAGAGATGATATGTACCAATTCAAGTGAAATATAAGAAATTCACAAATGTAAAATACCTTTTTTGTCCTTTGTGCTAATGTTATTTATTTTATATGCACATTCATAAAATATATGGATTTTTTTGGCTTAAAATTTTTCTTCAATTATTTTGTAAAGATTTTTTATGTTCACCCACAAAATGACCATTTATTATGCTCTATTCCATCTGTTTTCACTTTCCTTTAGCATGAAGAATTTTCTTTAGCAATCTTTGAACTGCAGATCTGCTGGCTACAACATCTATCAGCGATTGCTCATGTGAAACATTTGTCTTTTGCCTCTATTTGCGAATGAGATTTTGACTGGATTTTTTTTTTCTTTTTCTCTCAGCACTTTAAAATTTTATTGTATAATTGTGATGTCAATTGTTTTCAATGACAAGTCAGTCATCATTTGTTTGATTGTTCCGCTGCAGATAATGTGTCTTTTCTTGTCTCTGGCTGCTTTTAAGCTGCTTGCTTTATCTTTGGTCTACAGTAGTTTGGATATTTTGTGCCTAGGTTCAGTTCCATTTGTATTTATTATTCTTGGGGTTCATATATTTCTTCGTTGTCTAGGTTGATATTTTCCATCAAATTTGGGGAATTTTTGGTTATTAATTTTTGATTTACTTTGTTCCAATATCTTTCTTCTCTCCCTCTGGGTCTAAAATTACACATATTATAGAAATAAAATATTTTTGACAGGTCACTAAGCATCTGTTTATTTCTTTTTAATATTTTTTCTCTCTGCTCTTTGTATTAGAAAATTTCCGGTCTATATTCAAATTCATCACCCTTTCTTATGTAGATTCCAATGTTCTGTTAAGCCAATTCAGTGAGTTATTTAAATAAGCTTTTTATTTTATAATAGTTTTACTTTTACTAAAAAATAACAAGGATAGTACAGAGTTCCCATGGAGCTCACACCTAGTTTCCCTGTTATTGACATCTTACATTAATTTATCTCAATTAATGAACCAATATTTATGTAATATTATTAACTAAAAACTATGCTTTATTCATATTTCCTTAGTCTGTAGGAGAGGGCTTTTTTTCTGGTGCAGCATCCCATCAGGATACTGAAATACCTTTAGTTGTTGTGTCTCTTCTAGTTGGAGCAGTTTCTCAGACTTTCCTTGTCTTTGAAGATGTTTAGAGTTTTGAAAAGCACTGGTCAAGTGTATTGTAGAATGCCGTTCAATTGGCATTTATCTAACTGTTTTGTCATGATTAGATGGGGTTATGGGCTTTAGAGAGGATACAACAGAGGTGAATTGACATTCTGATCACATCATATCAAGCATGAACACTATCATGACTTAAAACTGTTAATGTAAACCTTGATCATCTTGCTAAGATAGTTTTTCTTAAGCTCTGTAAAGTCACTCTTTTTCCCCCTTTTCCTATTGTACTTTTTGGAACAATGTCACTATGTGCAACTCCCACTTAACATGTTGGAAGTCATGCTCCATCTCTTTCAGGAGAGAATGTCTACATAAATTATTTGGAATTCTTCTGCACAGAAGATTTTTGTATCATTTTACATTTATTTATTTGTTTGTTTATTAATTTATTTATTCATTCATTTATGTCAGTTTGGACTTATGGATATTTATTTTATACTTTTGATTATGATACAATACAACTGTATTTATTTTGTTGCTCAAATTGTCCCAGCTTTAATTACTGGTGCTTACAGTGGGCTCTGTGTCGCTTTGACATACCTCTATCAATGTAGATTCTTTTTCCTTTGAACACTTCCTTATTTTCTGGCACTACAAGATGTAAGATAGACATAAGATAGTCTTGAGCTTATCTTGTCTATTTCCTGCCTCAGTCCCAGAACCAGCTATTCTCCAGTTATCTCTGATTCCTTTTATTGGAGAATGGTATTAGAAACCAAGATTTTATGTTAGCTGTTCTTGTTGCTACTGGGGTGTCTTTGCTTCTAGGCCCTGTCAGAAAGAGTATATATAAGTGTATACCAACCTACGTATATACAGTGACCTATACATATTCCTGTATATGACCTTATCTGTATCTATGCTCAGTTAAATATGGGTTCACACTGATGTCTCCAACTCTAATCCATTACCATATGGATAATTTTAGCCTTCTTCCCCTGCTTGTCTGTAACTTCCCACTTCAACAGTGAGAAACCTGGCTCCCACCATCCACCATCCATTTACATAATCGTTCAATACCAGTATGCATGTAGAGCTTTATTCAGAATGATTAACATATATCCCTGTGGAAAACAACTTTATCAACTACAGTACAGTGCTTATGTACAATTACTTTCTACTTTTAGTCTTACAAACCCCATTCATTTCCAGACATATGCAGGTCAGCACCTTTCCACCCCTCCCCCCTCAGTGAGGTTGTTTCATACATTTGTAATACAGTTGGATTCTGGTAACATTATGCATTCAAACAAGGGATTTCTCAACCTCCCAAATGAACTTTCAAAATTTGCATACATTGATGTTTACTCTGTGATGTAGAATTCTATGGATTCTGACAAATGAATAGTGTAGTGTACCCACGATGGCAAGTTCATGCAGAGTAGTTTCACCACTCTGAAATATATCCTCTTCTTCACCTAGTCAACCCCGGAGCTCCTGACCAACACTGATCTCCACAGCATCTCTACAGTAGTGCCTCCTCCAGAATGTCATGTACACGTAATTGTACAGTTTGTAGCCTTTTCTGATCAACAGCTTTCACTTAGCAGCATGGGTTTGAGACTTATCCATGCTTTGTGAGGCTCATTAGCTTATTTCTTTTTATCACTGAATATTTCATTAAAGGAATGTATCACAAATTGTTGATCCATTCTGTTGAAAGACATCTTAATTTCTATCAGTTTTGGGCAATTATCAATAGAGCTGCTATAAATATTAGTATGCTGGTTTTTGTGTGGTATAGAATTCTATGTTGAAATAATCAAAGAATACTCAGATTTATGTTGGAGAATCTTAGTGAATTGCTTACTGGGGAAAACTGATAACAATATAAATGTCTAGTAGTAAAGAATAGTTAAAGAGAATCCATTCAAATAGTAGAATAATATAAAATACGTTTATAAATAAAAGATATTTAAAATAGCATCAAACATTATATTTAAAATGCAAGTTGTAAATCTGTTTATATTATGATAAGAATTTCAGTAAGTATGTAGAAACATACATTTACACGATATTTTACCAATATTACCTACCTCAGAGAATCATTGTACATGTTAAATGAGAAGATTTGTGCAAAGAATTTAATACACAAGATACAAGAAGCACTCTTTAAATGTTAGCTCTTTTTATTACTAAACAAATTGAAAAGAAATGCATTAAAATATCATAAACTGAACAGTAAAATTAAAATCTTTTTCAAGATTTTTTACAAAATGATTCATGTTATAATCAATTTAAAAATTAATTTTAAGGTACAATTGTAAATAGGATTATATAGTACAGTGGAATCCTAACATAAAAGCAACAGAAAATGGTTTTATTGTATTCATTAGCAAATGCATATAGCTTCCAGCAAGTTTTATCCTTTAAAAAATTGGCCTTTTACAGATATTACTTAGAAATAGGGATACCAATTTGTTCAAATGAAAAACATATTCCTCTGAATGTACGACATTGTGTGAAAGAATATATTTTTATCCAAAATATTTGCTTCTGTTTTTCTACATTTTGAGATAATTGAAAATTATAAACTTTTCCTCCTAAATCGTTTCATTGACTTTTTCAGAGGCCTCATTACAAACTGAATCCACTGTTATTTTAAATGTTCTGAATTGCAATATTCTTATTTTTTTCTCTCTTTTTACATTTTCATCTTTACTGTGATCAGAGTTAAAATATTAGAGTACGCATTAGATTAGCTCATTAGAAAAAACTTTACAAATCAAGTTCAATAATTTTTCTTTGTCATTTAGTTACTATGTTCTTTCTTTTTTTAAAGAGTATTTTGAACTTAAATCACTTTATAGTATAATTTGCATTGTGCATAAAAATTTGACCTTTAAAAAACATTTTTAAGATTTCCAGGCCAGTTCAAAAATTTCTCAACTGTAAGATTCTAATCATCTTACAGGTGCCACACAGTTGGCTGTGTCATGTACTAAAAGTCTGCACAGTGGAGCAATATCCACCAATGAGAATAAAAAGTTTTGAAGAAAGTTTGCTTGGGTACCAATTAATCTAAATTTTATTCAGTCTTCCAAAGCATGGATTTGGTCCTTTAGTATCTGGACAACTCAATGGTCCTGACTGATCTTCCTGAAGGCCTGGACTGTGCCTCTTCCAGCTTGGTATCTCCAGGAACCAGCCAAGAAGCTCAGACCACAAACTGATAAATGAGGGAACAGACGTCATTGAACCCCAGATGGGATGTGCTTCCTCTTCCACTTCCTCCTGGAGATTCAGAGGATCTCACACCCATATTATCCTACCCTTTATTTGGAGAGAACACCATATTTTCCTTTTAGAAACACCCTATTTCATAGCCTCAGAGTTGTTTAAGAGGGAAAAAAATGGAAACCGTGATTAGGGCCCTTAAAGATAGTCCAGTTATGTTTTTGTTCCACCTAGAAACAGAAGGTTGGCAATTGAAGCCAGCCTACTGGATGTCACTGTGCATGTTCCTATCTGCCTGTGGCACATGAAGGCAGATGAGGGCCAAAATGTATGGCATGCTGGGAGTACACTAGATGACTCTTCCTCTTGAGGACAGAGATCTATGTGATTTTTCTCTGAGCCAACCTGCTGGCATGCTTACGGGTAAGTACTAGACACTAAAGCATGGGAATGCTTTGCCCTCAGCCTCCCCCAGCTTGTCTGAGGATCTATGCCACAGGTTCTCCACTAGAGGCCATTTAGGCCCACTGAGGACACTTGTCAATGTCTGGACATATTTTTGATTGTCCGATTGCGGTGGGGTATGTTACTGGAGTCTAGAGAGTTGAGGCCAGGGATTCTGCTAAACATCTTTCAATGCACGGGACAACCTCCCACAGCAAAGAAGCATCTGGTCCAAAATGTCAGTAGTGCTGAGATTGAGAAATCTAGGTCTACACAAATGCAAACCTGCTGGAAGAATCATTTCTGTCTTGACAAACCAAAGCGTGCAAATATTTCTCACACCACACTTCGAATCCGTGGTTCCAAGGAAAGACAGCTACAGAGAAAGAGTAATTATTCAATCATTTGTGTGTATACCACAGTTTTCTTAACATCATCACCACATACACACACAATCCATCATTAGCCATGGTAGCCAATATCCATGGTGACTTTACTCTGTACCACAGGTTCTTCAAAGCAATTCCTCAAAAAGCAATATAGCTCACCTTCTACAGATGGTGAAAGCGGCACTGGGGAGATTCAGCAAACTGTTGGCTCCCACCAGGTACCTCAGTGGGGAAAGCCGAGCTGGGCTTCAACCTGGGGCTCGGACAGTGCAGTAAGTGCTTTTCAAAATCGCCTGGCTACCTCCCGTATATGTGAAATGGATGTCTGTGATAGACATTATTCAACTTAAGAAGAGGTCAAAGACTTAACATTTTGAATTTTATTGTTGATCTGAAATTCATTGTACCTTATTTTGCTTTATATTTTACAAAAGAACTTGGCATGCTTTATATCCTTTACCAACATTGTCTGTTTGCATATAAGTTCTTTTCTTCCTTCCCCTGGCTCTAATGACTTTTCCTTAGGTTTGCAAATCTGACAAGGTTTTGTTGTTATTGTTCTATGCCAAGATAATATTTTTTAAAAGTGTTCACAGCATGGTGTTTTCCAAAGTTTCCCTCGTCTGTTTGGCAACTACCAAATGCCCTGTATTGGATGTTTTACCAAGTACAAAGGATTTAACCTTGAACATGTAAACTGTTCTTCACACAGGGCTAATCTGTACATTATTTCAAGGACAACGTTTGTGATTAGTAGGATGAAGGAGAATCATTCCCTCAAACTGGAGCATAATGCTTAATACATATTATGTTGGATCACATCACTAAAATCATTATAATTTCACCTATGAGTAAAATTCTTCTGGGAAGAGAATCACTTTCCTTCAAAGTAGATTCCAGTTCTTTTAAGACTAAAAGAATGTTCCTAGATAAATTCACTACAACCTATAAGATCTGGTCCATAAAACTTCAAAATACGTATTTTTGTTACCTTTTTCCATCTCTCATTTCCACTTGTCAAATGCCCATCCCATCATTTCTCTCTCGTAACTTTTCCTGTGAAGTTTAGAAAGCTGCTCAGTCCTCTGTGATTTTCTCCTCTCACCTTGAAAACGTAACAAGGTAAATCTGATTCTCAAGAAGAAAACAATGGCCCCAATTCAAGTTTATCCTCATCGCATGCACACGTCTGTCCCTGTTTGTCCTTCAGGCAGGCAAAGCCTTCTCCTGCTTCCCAGCAATGTCCCCCATCTCTGTGTCCCCGAAGCGGAGTCTTCCCTTGGCTTCCTGGTGGAACCCCTCTTTCATGCCAGTGTTGCCTCCAGGAGCTGTGCCACTGCTATCTCTCTCATTTCCGTTCATCTTATTCTTGTACAGACTCCTGGGGTAACTGTTGTTGAGGTGAATTCTCAGCATCTTTGCTCCGCCTTCAAACTTCTCTGCCAGGACATTTCAATTCATGTTCTTTTTCAGTTCAGCTGTCTTGCTTGTTCTGTGCACGATTTCTTCCTCAGAACCCTGTCTTTCCAGCCCTTGTACATGCGTAACTTTACCCAACATTATTTTTTTAAGTAACTCATTTTATGTGAATTTATCTTGTCACCTGTCATAGAAGCCAGATGACTAGGGAATAGACATTCTCCACCTTGATGGATCTAGCACCTTCCCAAAGCATATGTAAGGTTGGTTCAAGTGACAGTGACTGGAGGAGGGACAAGGCAGGTAGGAAGTGTGTTATCTTGGTTCTCCGAGACCCTGAGAGTGGGTCTCCGTGATGCTCCAGGTAGAGATGATGTCCAATAGACAACCTCCGTCACATGTCCGACACTGCCCTAGATCACACAGGTAATGCAGACATATTTATTTTATTGAAAATGAATGCCACCATTGTTGGACTAAGAACAATGAGAATCAGGCATCAGGCAATTTTTTTACCACCTCAGTAAGCAAAATAAATCCTTCTCCCTCAAAACGCAAAGCAGGCAATTCCCCTGAGAAGTGGAGAGATACTGAGCATGTGGCTGGATCTTGTCTCTCTCGAGGGCAACGGTGATGATTCAGGCTTTGGGAAGCAATGAGGGGATGGTCTGTGTCTCAAAGAACCCCACCTTTGTCTGCCCCAGAACAACCTGTGTGAGACACACACAGTTCTTGAAGGAGCAAAGAGCTTTGGTTTCCACCTCTCCACTTAACATTCAATCTTCGAGGGAGGATTTCTAACCTGAAATCCATCAACCCACCCACAAACTTCCAGAAGTTTTACTTTCTTTCACTAGAAGATTTATAGTGGATAGACAAGGGGGGAAAAAAGAAAAAACAAAAAAAACACTGTCATGATTGGAAAGAGGTCGGGGGTTCTTTAAAAATAGTGGTGTGCTGGGATGAAGAGGGCGAAGTTGGGGCTTGAAGTCCCTGCGTGGGTCTGGAATCAAGCCTGCTCTGGTCAGATTGGCCCGGCTCACAGATCCGGGGGCTAGTAATCTGATCATCGTCTTTCTCGTTTTCATGCTGTGTTTTCTTCAGAGCCCCTTCTCCTGGTTCCAGCCTGTGACAGTGTGATAAGACACAAGAAATTTAGTCATCATGGCTTCAGTAAAGGAGCTCAGTGAGGGGATTATGATATCCCATAACCCTTACATTAGCCACGGACAGGGGCGGCTCTGCTGTGATTACAGAAGTCAACACCACTATGGTTTTCTCCCCTTTGCCTGCTTACTGATGTATATTTTTTGCCTGTTTTATTTATATATTCACTTAGTAAAATGAAAACTTTGAAAGATTAACCCAGAAATAGTCATCATCACAATCAGTCCACGAATCTCGGCATGCAGCCCTCCAAAGTTGTGCACCCAGACGTGGCTCCACTTCTCACCAGCGTGGGCTGCAGAAGTGTCAAGGGTGTTATCGAGAGCACTCATCTGCGCTCCGTCTTTATTAGGGAATGCAGACAGTGTAATGCTGAACAAATCAACACGGGATACAGAGAGGATGCCAAAGGGAGCGAAGAGTTAGGAAAAATAGAATGAGTTGCAGAGGCAAAGCAGACATGGTTGCTTCCTATCACTTGTGGACGTGGAAGTTTTTTTGCGAAGAGGCCACTTCTAACAGTGGAGGCCACCTTCTGCTTGGGGCAATTCAGAAGAGAAAGCGGGACAAAACGTGGAAATGCCTCCAGCATGGCCTCTCTTTAGGAAGTCTCCACTCTGCAGATGTTTCCACTGAAATGTGTCATTTACCAAGCTCCCATTTTTAATTCTAATAGTTAAAAGCAAATAAAACAAAAACAGAAAAATAAATATCATTAATTATAATTGTAAAGCAAATGTATTTAATTGTACTTCTTTGGGACAATTTAAAAACAGGTGGAAAAGACTACAATCGTTCTCTATAAAGAGGAAATCCAATGTAGCATACATGTGATGTACAGGGAGGGTAGAAGAGGAAATATACATGCCTTACATATTGCCAAAAGGATGCTGTAATTTTTAAGTAGTTGCAAATAAAACCACAAATCTAAAACAAATAAGCAAATCTAGTGTGAAAAATCAATTTTAAACCAATAGAAAGCAACGTTGACTGAAAATCTCAGTTCAGAGTCGTGTATGAATGAGTCTAGATGCCAGGTCTGCCATTTAACAATGCCGACCTTGGGCACAACGTCTCATCTGTAAACAGATATACTTATGTCTTCCTCAGAAGGTTTGGTGAGGAATTTATTAAGCGACAGAACACAGGTCAAGCACTGATAACATAGTAGGGTTATGCCAGTGTAGCCAAAATGCTGCCATGGCTGCCCAGTTAGTGTGAAATGAACAGGATCCAGGAGAACAGTGGAGTTCTGGCCAAGTCCACTGGGAACCAGGGAAGAAAAATAGTGGGTCCCCAGACCTATCAGACCAACTCTGAAATGCTTTTGTCTCAAGACTAACATTGGCCTTCTGCTCCCCAGTTCTCTGTCTCTCTGTCTCTCTCTCTCTGTCTTGTTTTCTCTTTTCTTATGCATATCAGTAATACCCTGGTTGGCTGTCCATATTTCTCACCCTACTCAGTACTGTGGTCTATTAGCATCTTCTCTGGCCCTCCCAGGTCAAGACACCCTGCTGGCCACCATACCTTGCTATCTATTACAAAATTGTTGACAAGTGTCCACCTTGTCACTGATGGTTAAGCTCTGTTGGTGGGGAATTCTGTCATTCCCATTGGCTCTTGGGATTTCCATTCTTTGTCATCTCCTCCTGTGGGTAATCTAGTCCTATGGAGGAGAGCCACCACTGAGCTTCTCAGAGATCCCCATTGCCTAGGTAAGGAGAGCCTTAGTCAGGCATCCTGTGTTTGTTCTCATATAACAGACCCACCTCCAAGCCCCACTTCCCTGAGCCCTCTGTCCCTTGTGTCAACACTCTGGATGGGCAGTTTCAGCTTCTCCACTTCATTCATTTCAGCTCATCTACATGTCCTATCTTTAAGAAGGTAGAGAGCAAGTATATTAAGATTCTTCTTGGTGTCCTAGTCAAGACTTTAAACCCCAAGGAACAAAGACTGCTCCCATGTCAGTAAACTCTCCTCTTTCTAGATTTACATTCTGACCTCCCTAGTTTAACATCCGCAAGATCCATTCCTGCATGCTCTCCTAGGTCTGGCTCAAATGTGTTAGAAAGAATCTGCAGTCCTTTTGATTAGTAACCTATCTCCTTCCAGAGCGGAAAACATAATTCCCTGCTCACTTGTGCTGTGGCATGAATGTGGTTATTGATCTGGAAGAAATGAGAGGAGAAGTCAAAGTTTAGGCTCCTATAGAAACAATTTCTGAGGGTGAGCTATAAATCCAGACAGTGTATCGGGATTGCTCTTGGTAACAAGAAGTGTGTGGGGCAAGGAGAGCAGAACTGAGCAGAGAAGGAGGTTAAACTACAAAACAAATTCAGTAGAGCCCTTGATTGACCCTAGGGGAGTGCTGATGTTGAGAAAATTCTTCAGAGTTGTCCCAGTTGGGGCAGAACGCCAGGCCTTTGTACTCCCTCATGGACCTGTCATTGTTTGTACACCGGCCCAGGGAGGGATCAAAATTCTATGGTGGGCAGTGTCTCTTGGCTGAGTGTAATTTCTGGAGAGGGAATCAGCTGAGCCACCAGCGAGCAATAGCACTAATGGGAGCTAAGGAAATGGGGGTTTTGGCCCTGTGGAGATTGGGGGCAGTGGACCATGGTCCATTACAGTCCACCCTTTGTATTACTTGGTTCCACTTGCTTTTGTAGTGAGTTCATCCCATTGGAAATGGCAGCTCCAAGATTCTGGTTGGTCATGCATCCTGGGAAAACTTACAAGAGGAAGGTCAGTGGGGTGGACCACAGCCTCTGCCATGCAGCTGGCCTCAAGGCTACAGGGGTCCCTCATCACTGCTTCTTCCACTACCCATTCCAGAGTCTCCTCACACTCGACAATACGCTGCTGGCCACATGCCCTTCTTAGGCTGTGGTTGCTGTACTTACCAAGTAATGACAAGACTGGGTAGGAGAGCACTAGCAGATGTACCAGTGGGTCACATTCATGCCAAACCTGTTTCCCAGTGCCTGGTATGTAAGAGCAGCCTTTATCCTTGCCAGGACAGTGAAACTTCCCTTGCCCGCTGTCCATCAACATGAAGAATCTGAAGTGATGGAAGAGGCAGCCATGGTGCAAGGTTCAATGGAACTTTCTCCATGTACCCTGGTAGAAAGTGTTCAGGGAGCCATGACCTCTAGACCGACAGAACCTCAGGGTATGGAGGATGAAGAGAGGAAGCACAAACTCCTCAATGAGTCCCTGAGAGTGACAGTAAGTAGGCCGTTCTGATTTCCAGTCTTTGATCCCCATTTGCTCAACCCTTGTCTTCTTCATGGCCGCCTGACCTTTTCTTCAGTCAGAGGATTACACTGTGAAACTGGCTAAGGAGTGAAAACTGGGCTAGGGATCTTTGTGGCTTTTTGTTAGGGTGGCTGAGATTCCTGATCTTCCCTTTTTTATTTCTTTTGTTTGTTCAGATTGAGCATTATCCATGTTGACTGCCCATCTTCTTTGCTCCCGGGATTAGTGTTCCATTAACCATCCCCATCGCTCTCTATGGGTCAAGCTTCTCTAATGGAGGTCCAAGCCTGACAATAATCATACCTCCCATATGTGTTTGATCAGATTGCACCCTCTGGCTTCTGTTGTTTCAGGATTCTCTCTTCCACACTCCTGTAGAAAGCCCGGCCCATGACAACATCTTCTGTCGGATCCAGCCTTCAGTCGACAGACACCACTGAGTATTGTGACATTTCTGGTGTCTTCCTCACAGATATATCCCCTACCTTTCAGTAGCAGACTGTCCTTCAAGTCCCCACAGAGCACACAGTCCTAGCTAGCCCACTTCTCCCAGCTTTGTGTTTTCTTCCTCTGCCGCTCCACCATTCTCCATGGCGACGTTAGCATTTCTACTTTGCTGGTGTGGGCCACTGCTCTCTCCCAAAAGACAACATAACAGTGTCCTAGTGCCGTCTCCCAGGGCCCTTGCAATAGTTAAATCTTGTGTGGCAGAGTGATCATCATATAGAAAAACTCTAATAAACTCTAACTGTACATTCCATCCTCTTCAACCCAATACCCTGAGGACACAGTGCCACACCTACTTGACTGAATCCCACTGGTGGTACATATTCTCTGGTTCCTGCAGCTTCTTCACAGGCCGAGCAGTTCCCAGGCCAGTGGGTGTTGGTTCCACCCTTGTTATGGGTCTGCGAAGAGAAGGGAATGAGAGTGTGGATCTTAAGGTGGCTGTGTACTGTTTTGTATGGCTATAGCCCCTCCATTATTTTCAAGTACGGGAGAGTGTAAACATTCAATATTTGCATATTCAGTGATGGATACTGTGAGGTCGACGTCCAGCAGGGAGGGCTTAGCTACTTCCTCAGCTACTTGGGCCCATGTCAAAGGTTCCACCCACCACAAAGGCCAGAAACTGTGTCTGACCTGTGCACGTGCTCAGAACCTCATGCCTGGGTTTTCTCTACTATTGCCATCTTGAAATTCTTAGTATTTTTGACAAGGGGCTGAGTATTTTCATTTTGGACTCCACAAATTATAACTGGTCCTGGGGACAAGGATGGGTACAGAAACTTGGAAATATTTAGCTGATGGAATTAATGTCTACCGTCCTGACCATCAGATATGCAGATATACAACTTGAAAGCC
Organism: Tapirus indicus; assembly: GCA_031878705.1. NCBI lineage: Eukaryota > Metazoa > Chordata > Mammalia > Perissodactyla > Tapiridae > Tapirus > Tapirus indicus. Next base: position 142,827,642 of record CM062921.1, read on the forward strand.
ACAGAGAGAAGATTGGGCTAAAATACCTCTTGACAAGTCATGAGCCTGTATATGGTGGGAGAAACCACAGACATGAGTCATGATCCCATGGAGAGAGTGCAAAGGGGAAGGCAGAGGGCCAACGGGCGAAGTGTAAGGACACTCAGTGGACAGAAGACAGGAAGCCCACAGGGACCAGGAACGTGGTGTGCAGAGAGGTCTGTGGAAGACTGTGGGACGTGGTAGGTGGTGCCACAGAGGCCACAGGAGTTGAGCATTTCACAAAGGAGAGGATGAGAAAAGGCATGAAATGGGAGCGGGGGGTGTTTAGTAAGAAGAGACTAAAATGTAACCTTTAAATTTGAGAAAGAGAAAGAATACCCTCAGCTAGAGCCATTCCAGTTGAGTGGTGGGCTCAGCGGGGTTTGAGAATGAACAGGAGCTAAGGGAGGGGAGACAGTGACCTGGAGTGCATCCTGGGAGAGGCTGAAATAGGAAGAGGTGACGAGAGAGCAATTGGTCAGGAGGCAGAATCTCAGACAAGCGGAATATCTGTAGAATGGAGGATGTTTTAGTGTGCTCTGAAGCTAGGAGAAAGAAGCCAATTTGTGTGTGTGTGCGTGTGTGTGTGCGTGTGTGTGTGTAAGATCCAGTCTTATGGGTAATTATATTTTTTTTCCATTTTTAAGTTCTCTAAATTGACCACCCTTTTCTGTCCAGTATACTTTAATTTTAACAAAATTTCTGACATTTCTAAGACATTTTCTTCTGCAGAGTCCCTCCTTTCATAAACATTGGCAGTATTTTTTTTTTCTTCCTTAAGGCAAAAACTCAAATGACAAAGCAAAACATAAGCCTTCCAAATGCAGTGAGGGGCTAAATTTATCAATGTTCTCTCAGTTTATGTGAAGTATTAAATTGAACCTTAATTGGTATGTTTTGTTTATTTTTCTTGGTTCATTTGCCTCCATTCCAGGGACATTTATCACAGAACAAAGAATTATACCTCCAAAGCTTTGAGTTAGAGTTGAGTATATTTCCTGGTGAAAAGCCCAGGCTGATCAAATTGAGACCCACTCTGTTTAGGGTCTAGGTTAGAGGCCACTTCCTGTTTTTGTGTTTTGTTTTGTTTTTAAGTGAATGAAACATTAGAAAAAGAAAAGAAAACCTCAAACTTTCAAGCTGTTACAGTAGGGATGTTAGGAAGAACACAGAAGCCAGCCATGAAAGAACACTCTTTTTTCTTCTGGTATCAGAAAGAATGGGAAAGGTATCATGGCATTGTTGGGTCCATTCTAGGTCATAGACACCCTAGTAAGAAAGAATAAGAATGGATTCCAACAGATTCTGACATCTCTCTGTCAGTATATTGTTGGCAAGGGCAGTGCATAGACTAAATTACAACTATAATCAACCACAAGAGTATCTCTGTTATCCAAGGATATTGACTTTAGACATGTACATTTAATTTCTTGCAATACAGATATATATAAACAATGGATTCTTAGGTCTAACTTAAATTCTTGGCATTTAACAGTGTTAAAACTTTTTTATTCCAGAGTTAAGGTTTCAAGAAAACAGCTTTCTGTTTCTGGAGGAGTAAGACGTTTAGTCTTAGCCTAGTGAAATATTGATAAGGTTCTGATTTGCAATGATTTTCTGTCTTTGCTGATTTTCTCAGTCTGTAGTCAGTTCACATTTCCCTGTGATTTGCACACATCCTAAGTCAGATGAAATTAGGCCAGAGCTATTTCACTGGTGCCCACAGTGACAGCAATGTCCCCAGATATAGGAATTTGCCATTACGTGGCTTCTTTATTTGGTCCACCATAAATATTTAATTCAGCCCTAAACAAGGCAGCTACTTAATTCACAATGATGATGTATATATGGTGGGATTGTCTGCAGTTCATTCAGAACATACTAACTTTTAAACTGTCTGCAAAATACGAATTTGGGATATTTGGATGATCAATTAAAAAAGAAAGATGTATCTGTGCTTATTTTCACAAATTAAATATTAGATTATACCATGTGAAATTGCCAATATCTGACCATTTCTGACATACAAAAAGGCAATTTCTGTAATGCAACCTAATTAATATTCCCTATGAAGCACGTGAGTATGAAGGGTTCACAAAAAATTTGTAACAGAACTTATAGCTTTAATGGAACAAATAATAACTTATTAGAAGTACTTTAGTTGAGATCTCTTGTTTCAATGAAATTTTATGCATTTGATGATGAAACTGTACTTTTTAATAGAAAGAGACTGCAGGAGTATAATGACCCAAAGGAAAGCATTATATTTCCACTCTTGAAGACTGTCAGACCAGGGAATTGTATGATTCCCAATTTCAAAATAGGCCGAAATTCTGAATGAAAGAAGTTCATTGCATTAAATAAAATGTGTTCATCTATATGAAGGGTTTGGTTGTTTAGTGACTTGTTTTGGAAACTTCTCAAAAATAGTAATACAAATATTGTCACTTCTAATAACTACAGCCAACAGTTTTTGAGTATAAAATAGGGTGTGTGCCAATGTCACAAGTATTCATTTATCACACAGCACAGTCATGCAGCAAACACTATTATTACCACCACTTGACCGCTGAAGAAACTGCGGCACGGCAAAGTGAAGAAACTCGCCAATATCACCCCGCTGCTCAGTGCTCTGTCGTGGCAAACTTTGGGACTAAACTGTGTGTGCGTGTGTGTGTGTGTGTGTGTGTGTGTGTATTTAACTGCAGGTGTTTCAAAATCGTGTTTGTTTTACTATAATGTGTGCAGAGGGTTCTAGCTTGTATCCCATTAGTTAATTCCCAAGGTTATTCTAAGGCATTAACTAGCCTAAAGAAAAACTACTGTAAGATGGTGGAGAAGAAAGGAGGAATTTGAAATGAAAGTTCTTGTCTACAACCCTGTGCACAAAGGAGACAGGAAAAAAACAGAGCACCAGTGCAGTGGCTCTATGACTTCTTGTGTCCCCAGGGTCACAGAATAGGGTCAGGCCATGGACACAGATGGCAGCATTGAAGACGTCCCTGGCCTTCGAGTTCCACATGTCCTTATTCAAATCCCAGTGCTGACACTTGCTGGCTGGGAGACTCAACGTGTTCTGAATCATTTTGAATCCCTCACCTAAGTGTACGAATGTATTGAGATGATCGCACTCTATTGTATCACGTGGTAGTTTGGTCTTGGTTCAAGAGAGAAGAGCAAAGACCATGAATTGATGGGAGAAGAAAGAATCCAGTGGGACGAGGAACTGACCTGGCCACCCAGCTCCCCAGGAAAGAGTGAGTGAATGAGGAACTATTCCAGCTGGTCGACACATCACCGAGGCCCCCAAGGTGTCTCCCCACCAGGAGAGACAAGCATCTTGATTTTTTAATAAGTACTTGTCAGTTCTCTTCTGTCTTTTTGACAGTTTGGCCATAGTCTTAAGCAAAGGCCATGAATTACTGCATTTCCATGTTACAATAACTCTGGCATAATGATCCAGAGGAAACTGGGCTCTGACACTTGTCAGGTGGACACATGGCCGCACATGACATGACGGGATGATAATCACGATGCCCTGATTGCACTTCTGTTGTTTTACTTCATCCTGACAAGAGTCGGTTCTCTGAGGAGGAATTCCAGAAGCTGCCCAAGGGTCAGCACTGGGCCCTGGAAACAGCTGTGCCCGTGGTGGCCAACGTCAGGCATCCCTGGATGCTGACAGGCTGTACCTGTGACCTCCTACTCTTCCGTACAACGAACTCAAGGTTGGGCTTTGCCCTTTTCTTTCTGATTCCGATATTCTTGTCACTGGGTGTGTGCACACACTCACACACGAGGAGAACCCAAGGCCAGAGCCACAGCCACTCACCATCAGGTTCTTTCCGCTCCACTTTCCAGTTTCTCATTTCTTCCTGTAATACTCTTCCCAGCATGGACTCACACTGCAGCCCACCAGGCACCACACAGCACCTTCCATCCTGAGGGAGGGAGGACACCGATCACAAAGGGAGACGGGAACTGCGTTACTCCATCAGCTCTAGGACGGTGGCCTCAGCCAAGGCCAGGAGCGGGCTGGGATTCAATTCAGTCAGAGACGCACACAGAACTATATACTAGAGGAAAAATGGACCCGGGAGTTACCATCCCTTCCAGAACAATCTCAGAAGCAGAATAGAGACCACAAGTGGTATCTCATCCGAGCAATGGTGTCCATGAACCAGAGGGAGGGAAGGACAGACTTCTCTAGAAAATAGGAGTTAGGATTTTTTTAAATACTCAGGAATTCTTTTATTATTATTATTATTGTTTGTTTGTTTGTTATTTTGGTGAGGAAGATATTAGTCCTGAGCTAACATCTGCACCAGCCTTCCTCTATTTTGTACATGGGATGCCTCCACAGTATGTCTGATAAGTGGAGTAGATCTGCACCCGGGATCTGAACCTGTGAACCCGGGCTGCCAAAGTGGAGCTCATGGAACTTGGCCATGTAATTATTGGCCCTGTAATTATTATTATACCAAATTTAATTTAATTATTCTCATTTTTCCTGTTTCTCAGATTGCAATCATGTAGTTTTATTTATTTTGCTTTTTAGTGTCTTTTGTTCTTTATATTTTTATTTATTGTGTATTTTTATATATTTATTTATTTTATTTATTTAAAAAATTGTCAAACGTGTTACAGTGTGACACCTTAAAGCATGCATAAAGCCGTATCCCAGCCTGGATTGCAGGCCCTTTGAAGACAGCTTATTCTGCTTGATTTGAATCTCTGACCCTTAATGTTTTGTAGGTACATTGACTTGAATTTTAACCACAGTAAAGTACAGTATTATAGCAATTTTACAAAGGTGACATTCAAAGCTATCAATCACATGCGGATCTAACAGAGGGGCTGATTTCAAAGATTCAAAGATTACAGATTTCAAAGATTACACTTCTGGTTCTCGTGATCTGTTTCATGACCCGGAAGATGTAAAGGGAGGGCAGTGAGCAACGATTTCCTTGTGGGTGTTTTTTTTTTGCATTTAAATCACGCGATATAAAAGTAAATAAGACACCAGCAGGCCCAGGGCTACACATCACCTGCACAGAATCCGCTCTCAGTTTGCAGCCACCGGGACGGGAACCAGGATGCACTGCTCATCAAAGGCCCAGCGTTTCCGTAGTTGCTCCTGGCTCTCTGGTGCTTACCTACTTTATTTTCTATCGCCATTTTATAACAGCATGCCTAAGCCCCATCAATATTCAGGTTAGCACTCTAAAATGAAACTATAAATTTCAATTTGGAGAAAATAAGCCCTCATTTGGGTTCATAAGTTTTAAATAACACATTACCATCGGCTACATCGAGTTTGCATTTCTAATGTCATTTTATGCATTTGACAGTAGATGTTCCACTCTGCTCCAGAGAGGCGAGAAAGTGCATGTGAAATGGAAGTCTGCTTAAAATGTAGGAATTTATTAGAGCTGTCAGTCAGCAGGGACAAGAGAGTAAATTATTTCTGAAGATATTTGAGACATTTGTGTGTACGCTCCATCGTCTGCAGGTTCTGAAGTTTTGGAATCCGATCTCCAAAACCTCTTCAAAATATTATCTCCACATTTTAAGGCCCTGAAAAAAAAAAAAGCAGAGCCCCAGTTTTAAAATGTGCTGTGAAATAGTTCAGTGTCAGGCTCGAAGCTGAGGGAGAGCTACTGAGAACGGTGCTAGATGCCCAGAGGGGAGCCCACTCCAGGACGCTCTCCATGGTTCCAGAAGCACCCATGCCATTCATACTATTCCTTTCCAGGTAGCCAACTAAGTTACATCTACACCACTGCAAAGGCAAGGGAAACTTCCCTGTAGCTTCCTCTTCGCCTTCTTAGGATTGATTGTGGGATTGTTGCCAATCATTATTTGATCCTGTACTAAACTCTAAAATGCAGAAAATTTTATAAAAATAAATCATATACAATCTTGAAGAAGCTACCACTCAGACCTACGTCATGGTAAATAATCTATTCTAATTTTTATCTTCCTTTCAAAATGGCCACCCCAAATAGCAGAAAAGTAATGATATAATATAAAGAGCAGGGGCCGGCCCGGTGGCGCAGCGGTTTAGTCCGCGCTTGGCAGCCCGGGGTTCGCGGGTTCGGATCCTGGGCGCCCGCCGACGCACTGCCTGTCAGCCATGCCGTGGCGGGGTCCCATATAAAGTGGAGGGAGATGGGCACGATGTTAGCCCAGGGCCAGTCCTCCTCAGCAAAAAGAGGAGGATTAGCAACGGATGTTAGCTCAGGGCTGGTCTTCCTCACCAAAAAAAAAATATATATATATATATATATATATATATAAAGAGCAAATCAGCAGATATGTGTTTGTGTGGTTCATGAATGATTTTTGTGGGAAGATCTTCATGCTTGTCCGACATGTTTTTCAATATTATAAACCTTTGCACTGAAGTCATCATTGCATAACATCAGCTGATGGGTTACAAATGCTATTATTGTATAGCTACATCCATGTCATATTGGAAAGTAGGAGATGGGCATGATTATGAGTCAGAGAACAAGCTACACATTCAAAATTAGAGAACCACTCTCAGTATAAGCACCAGCCAGAAGCATTTACTTACCACTCACACTTTCCATCTTGACTTGTCAACAAGTAAAATTTCAGCAATCTCAAAAGTTATCAGTGACTAGGGTGCATTGACATCAAAATAGTTCCATTCTCACCCCTTCTGTCCCCATCACCTTTGCCATGACTTGGCTGCCCTCTCATTAAAAGATGGCATATATTTCCCCTCCTTTGAATCAAGCTGACCTTACGACCTGTTTTGGCCAATAGACAGTGGAGAGAGTGATATTGTGGCAGCTCTGAGCCTCAAGCAACTGCACTCTCTCTTCCTCTTTCTTGGAGCCCAAGCACTGACGTGAGAGCAAGCCCAGACTAACCTGCTGGAGAGGAGAGAGCACCTGGAGAGAAGCCCATCATCCCAGCCCTTGGAGTCAAAACCAGCCTGGACTGGCCAACCAGCCACCAACCCGTGCCTGATGACAGAGGCGGGAGTCAGTCCAGCTGGCCCATGGGGATTGGAGCAATGATAAATGCTTATTATTTGAAGTCTCTGAGTTTCGAGATGTTTGTTACATCACAACTAATTGATACATTTCACCAGTGTCATGATAATTACCATTTATTAAGATCACCTAATGTGCTGGATGTGTTTTCATACATTCACTGTTTTAATCAATTCCTAGGAAAATTCTCCAAGGAAGATAATGCCATCCCCATTTTAGGAATGAAGAGATTGAAGTTAAGAAATTTTGTCAATGTTTTTAAACCCATGTCTGTGTTATTCCGAAGTTTTACCAATCCAGTTTCCTCTTTCTACCATGTAGCTCTGCCCCTTTAAGAATTGGGCAACATCTCACTTCTTTAACCAAAAAGTCATATGCTAATATGTCCTCCCTCTGTCTGAACACAAGGCCCTGATCTGCATATCACCCTGTCTACAGCCGGCTCCAGGAGTGGGAGATGGTCTTTAATATTTCTTCCCCTCTTGGCTTCCAGGCAGCTGTCATTTTCCTCCTCCTCCTGGTTGGAGTGAGAAGATCCGGACGTCAAGTTAGCAGCTGAGACGCTTACCGTCTCCCCTCCCGTCCCTTGAGAGCTCTCCAGGACACTAGCTGGCTAATGTGATTCAGGTTGTCATGATGGGCCCTAAACTTCTGCCATAGCATAGAATCACTGACCTTTCCATGTCCTCTGTTAGGGAACATCTAGTTCCACTCCATCACTTTGTAGGGGAGGACACTGAGTATAAGAGAAGGGACATCACTGCATGATTTCCCGTGGCTAATAAGTCATTGCTCTGGGACAAGAACCCACTTCTATAGGTTCCCAGCTACACCTTTTTTCCATCACATCAGGACTTTCTGAAAGACTAATTTGGAGTAGGTGTCTGTACATTTCTCAAAGAGTATATGATGGGTCTCTACCCTTGACTTTGGTGCAAGGTTATAGACATAACTGTGATACTGAACACAGGCACACCCCCACATACACACACACACACAGGCATAGACAGAGGAATTAGCCTGGGCAAGATCGTCTCCTGCTTCATTCTTACCTAAAATTGTTTATTTAGATCTGTATGTGTCCCTATGGCTGTACTATCTTTGGAAATTAGAAGATGAAACTTGTTTAAGAAAAAAAAATAAGATTTTCAAAAAGTACAAATGTGTCTTAAGAAAGAAAATTAACTCCCCTTCTCGGAAAGCTCTGTGGAATATTATTACAGTTTTGCTGTTAAAAATCTATAGGTTAGAATCATCAGGTGATTCTCTTGTTTTCAGTTTCCACTTTGTATGCCCCGCCTCTTCATACAGAGGAAAAACAGATATGAAGGCTGCAGCCCTTGTCTTATCACTTTTTAAAATAAAAAAGGCTTGCACAGAAACACATTAATATGAATCACAAGCATCTAGTATGAAAATAAAGCAGTGTTTTCCACAATTCATGTCTCAACATTCGAGTGGAAGAGAATTTTTTCCACTAGCAGAAACCTCTATTATCATATTCTCCCAAAAGCAGCTCTAACGGTCTGAATGCAGAATTTATTTTCAAGTGAAAGGGACAAACTGGCTTAATGCACAGCCATTTGTTGCCAAACAAATTGACAAAATATTTAGGCATGCAAAGATCCCACATTCATTGAGGAAAGGAATAATTATTCTCAAATTGCTGAACTGTACCTGTTAAACTAGAGAGAATTAGGAACATCTAGTGGTGGGGGGAGTTCCTTCCGCGTAAAATGCTGGAGTGGGTGGGTGAGGTGGGATTTGCTCTCCACACTCCCCAGCCCCGGCCTCTGCACCCTCCTTTGTCAGCAGATAGCACCCTTGTGCCCACGTTCCACCTCTACCCTCACCTTCAAGCTGGTCTTTATTAAACTTAATAGATTGCTCATTTTTGCTAAGATGCCACAATCTTACCCCAGGGATATTTACATTTTGAGAGCTGTCAGAATTTTAAGCAAAGACATGATGTTCAAGTGACAGGCCACCACCGAGTGGTGGAGGAGGGGAGGTTGGGATCCGTGGGCAATCCTGGTGTCTCCAGGCACAGAGGCTGCCCCACCAGCCCTGGCAGAGTGGGGCACCTGCCAAATACGGTGCTCGTTTTTGTTTTATAGCTTTTGCCACTGACGTTGATTGGATTTCTCAAATCAGAATCTTCGCGTAAATTCTTTTTTGCCATTAAGTTGCCTGATTTTCAGTTTCTCTGCTCAAATGTCACTGAATTCTAAATTATACTAAAGATGGAAAGAGCACATAAGAGGATTTACTCCAAACCCCTCACTTGACAGATGAGGACACCAAGAGGTCGCAAAGTCAGGGGACTTGTCCAAGTTCACTGGGATGCTGGTCAATACAGAGCAGCATGAAGACCCAGGCCTCCTTGTGCAATGCAGTCTCCTCGCTGGCTTGGGTTCCAGTGGCCTCCAGCTGTCCAGGCACAGTGCTGAGAATGGTCTGATCACTGCGGACCTCATAAGTGCCTTTTTCTGCAAAAACAGAGACATAACATTACTGGATTGCTCACAAGGAGGCAAATGAAGAGCTTGGAAAGTTTGACCAGAACATATGAAAAAACCATACATTTATGGTTAACAAAGGACGAGGGTGTCCATGGGAGGGGCACTTGATGTTTCAAACCTGTATTAAGGATCTGCTACATCCTGATAACTTTACATCCATAATCGTACACAGGAAGAGCCTGCAGCTCGGGGAGGAGAATGTGTGCACAGAGAGAAACCCCAGCTCTGGCTTACGCCCTTCCCAGTTGTTTCATTTCAGACACAGCTGAACATTTAACAAGAATACAAGTTTCATGCAGATATATGTGAAAATATTCGAGATTTTATGATTTATATCCTCATTTCTTTCAAATATGGGATGGTATTTTCAAAAACAGAGACATGCAAGATAAGGTCTTTAAGTGGAAACTTAAAAATGACTTTCAAATACAGAAAAAGAGAGAAAATTATTGCTAAAAATATCTGTTGTAATTTAGTTACAGTGCATTTAATTCTACATGTTCTGGCAAAGAAGGAAATATGATATTCTATGACTTCCTGTTGTCTGATAGAAGGGAGCATGCCTGTTCATCTTTTGAAAGAATATTGTCCCTTGATTTCTTAGATTAGGGCCCGAAGCCACATAATGACCTATGTTGTCATCCACAGATTTTCAGATGATTCACCTCCTCCTTCCCTACATGGGCACCTGCCTCAGGCACAGGAGTGGGTCTCCCTTCTCCCTCTGAGAGCCCGATTGGGAATGGTCCTGTCCTGGTGGTTTTCAAAGACCTCTCTGACAGGCTGCCTATGTGCAGTTGTGGAGGAACATTCTGGCAGCAACATGTCCTCGCATGACCTGTCTTACACTTTGCTTTGCTCCCTGTGATGGTGGATTTTATGTGTCACCTTGACTAGGCCACGGGGTGCTCAGACATTTGGTCAAACATTATTCTGGGTGTGCCGATGAGGGTGTTTCTGGATGAGATGAACATGTGAATGGGTAGATGAGTGGAACAGATTGCCCTCCCCAATGTGAGTGGGCCCCATCCAATCTGTTGAAGGGCTGAATGGAACAAAAAGTCTGACCCTCCCTTGAGTAAAAGGGAGCCACCCCTGCCTGACTGCCTTTGAACTGGGACACTGGTCTTTTTCTGCCTTCAGATGGGAACTACGCCATTGTCTCTCATGGGTCTCCAGCATGCCAACCAGCCCTGCAGATCTTGGGACTTGCCTGCCTGCATAATCACGGGGCCAATTCCTTATCACAAATCTATTTCCATATGTATGTATATTTCTTCTTGGCATTATTCCTCTGCAGAACCTGAACACCCCGTCCAACCTCTCTGAAGGGTGCAGAGAGCAGACTCAGTTCACTGGTCACCCATCGATTTCCCTCCTGGAGGCCAGAGAAGAAGCAGAGGCTTATCTACAAAGAAAAAAGGGCCAGTGCTGAGCAAAATTACAAAGTTCATGAAGCCTCCCTTGGGGGACTTCCTCCCCTTTCCTGCCATGTGGGTCTGCCTCCATCTCTTCCTCTTTCCTTGCTTCCTGGTGCTCCCTCCCCAAGTTTTAAATAGCAGTTTAAATAAAGCCTCCGCTTTCATTGCAAGGTGTGTGTTTATTCTTTCTATTAGCATTATTAAGTCTTGGTCATGGATATCATGGTGCTCCCAGGCAATTGTCAGAAGAACTGTGCTATGAAGAGCAATATAACTTTAAATTCTGGCCCTTCACACAACATTTTGCAAAAAGAGCTCCTTCTCCATCACAGTGTCAGAAACACCCTGGGCAGGCCCCTGGGGGCATTCCTCTCTCTCAGGGACCCTGGTATATCAGGGCTGTTGAGGCACCTCCAGGCAGGGGCAGAAATGAAGAGAAACCAGGGAAAACAGATCAATTGACTTGTCCTGAGGCAAAGGCACCCTTTCTGTTCTCTGGCTCTGACTATTTGGTTCAGGATGTCTGAATTGGACTTGACAGATCTTTTCAACCAGTTATGATTTGGTCTTGATTCTACAGAAAAGGTCAATGCACCATGAGAAATTTCTGAAAGAGTGGAGCCTGGCCAGGCCCTATCCAACGAAGCAGCCACGGACAAAAGGCGGCAGTCACTGGGTTGCTGTCATCCTTGTTCCACACCCTGTAGTTGTCACCGCGTGCCTTTGAACTCCCTCCAGCTCGGCGTTTTGTGTCAGCTTCAAGCAGGTGTTTTGCTGTGGTCGTGAACACAGTACAATGCTGGAGTCTTTCAAGTGGGCAGGTTGTGCAAATGAATGTTGCCTACAAACTTTCCCCGGGCAATGAGTCGGCTGCGCAAGCTGCTCCCAGCTACACTGATCTGGCTCAGGGACACGCAGGCACATGAAAGCCTTCTTTTTTAACTCTCACTTGTTAATTGATATATTCTGCCCGCTGCAGACATCCTCTGTCTTTGATACAGCAGTTGATTATGTGGAGAGACGAATCTACGGAGGCTGGATAAGTGAGCACAAAACTGAGAAGAGGGACTTGGATAAAATCTAAGGATGATGATTGTGCCGTCATGGCTTCCCCTGATGGAAGTTTGGAGATGAGAGGAATGATGACCTACGAAATGAAAACAAGGGCGGAGGACGATGTTTTAACAACGTGACCAGCACGGCAATAAGTTCTGTGTGTGTAGTATCAGTGCGTAATCCACAGACAATTAAATTCTGATTGGTGACATTTGTGTTTGAATCACCAATTCTTTTCCCGAGAAATTTGATTTGGACCTAAATGCTAATCACATAAATGACTACTTGGATTTATTTTCTTTGATGTTTTGTCACATGGGAACCAGATACAATTGCTGAACAGAGAAAGTTCCATGTTTGGGTTGAGGAGCTGTGTTCCTTAGTTTTTATAGGTTTGTTCCATTTAGTTTACTAAGCTAACATCTATCTTAAGAAAAACAATAGGATCTTCATTTTTCAATTCCCTGGCTCTATTTCTCTATGATCTGGGTAGAGCGTTTACTTCAACACACAGGTGGATGGCTTAAAGTTGAAATCATTTTAGGAGACACGATAGGATGAAGAGAGAAACAAGGACAGGAATGGTCAGGTCTCACAGTGAAGCAAGACGGCGTCAGGATGTCTTTCCCAACAGGCTCTGTCCAAGGATCCTTCCCTGGAGCATGTTGGCAGTTGTTTAAGTCACTTGGGCACAATGAACTACTGCAAGGAGATCTCCTCCTCCTGTTCCCAGCTTTGCTTATTTACGCTAAAAGCAAAGCAAACACAACTACCCAGAGTTCCAAACAAAAGACATGGAATGGACCTAAAAATGACTAAGAAAAGTAATTTTGTGTTTAAAAAAATGATTTTTTTTCTAGTATTGAATTTTTTTCTTTTTTTTTTGGTGAGGAAGATTGTCCCCGAGCTAACGTCAGTGCCAATCTTCTTCTATTTTGTATGTGGGACACCTTCACAGCATGACTTGTTGAGCGGTATGTAGGCCTGCACCTGGGATCCACCCCAGAACTCCGGGCCACTGAAGCAGAGCGTGTGTACCCAACCACTACACCACGGGGCCAGTCCCTTGAATTATTTTTTTAAGTGACATTATTCATATATCTGAAACTGGTTTACATCTCTCTAGAAGAAAATGTTAGTCTGAGATATGAGTTCCAATTCCCAGTTAAGTCATGGGCCACTTAACTCTAGGGAAATTAAAGTTTTCATAATCTGAGAGAACTAAGGCTTGATCACTGGAACTTTGCATGATTTCATGTACATTTTCTTGTTTAACATCATGTTTTTATAACTATCTTATTGAGATACTGTGGAATCTTATCTGTCCTAAAGTCAATGAGATAAAGAATTACTGTGCTAGGTGATGTAAGTGTTCAAGAATCAAACGTATTTTCAAAACTTTTAAAATATTTTTGAACCTTATTAAAAAAATTCTCGTCACATAAGGAAACAAATTATCCTTGGCAACAAATTTTACATGACTGGTATCATATCCATCGTGACACCCATGCCACATGATTGTTGAGACTCCTCACGGAATATCAAATAACTGGATTACCTCATTGTACACGCCTTATAGTTTTCCAGTTCCTATTCAAGTGTATGCTTGTTCTGGGCATCTGGTTTATAATGATGATCACATTAGAACGTTCAGGATAGTGGGCTACAAACTCAATCATGTAACTAAAAAATCAGGAAAAAAAATGTATGGTGCGATAGACTAAATGATTGTGTCCTCTCAAAATGCATGCATTGAAACCCTCACCACCAGTGTGATGGTATCAGGAGGTGGGGCCTTTGGGTGGTGCCTAGGTCACGAGGGCAGCATTCTCATGAATGGGATTAGTGTCCTTCTAGAAGAGACCCCAGAGAGCTCCCCCACCACTTCCACCCTATGAATTCAGGAAGAGAGGTCTCACCAGAGAACAGATCTGCCAGAACCTTGCTCTTGGACTTCCCAGCCTCAGATCCAAGAGAAATACATTTCTGTTGTTTATAAGCCACCCAGTCTATCATATTCTAACATAGCAGCCTGGACCAACAAGACGTATGGAAACTAGTCAAGGTAGTTTTTCTCTTTTTCTTTTCCCCTCATGTCTTGGTGAAGTTCATTTCCTTGGTGGAACAATGTGTTGTAATTTGGTTTCCAGGGAGAAGGGAGTTGCCCACTTACACACCAGTCTCTGGTTTGGAGGGCTGGGTGTCCACTAAGAAGAGATGGCCAGTCCTGGGGTCCCAGGCAAGGGTCTTGCAGCCTTATGTGGCCCTACCCCCCACCTGCAGTGCCCCTGTTGTGTGCACAGCACTGTGCAAGCTGTTCGGCAGTCATCAGCTCAGGTCACCAGCCCTGCCAGCCCAGGGTCTCTAATCTCATCATGGGCCTGTTATCCTCGGTGAGTGTGTCAGGGAGGAAATGGAAACAGGGAAAGAAACTGCTTCAGCTTCCTCAGAAGTGAGACAATTATCTTGCAGACTTTCGAATGGATGTTCTCGGTACTAGAGGGAATGGACCTGGGCCCTCCTTTTGCTTCATTCATCCCCATGATTGCGTGATTTGTACATGAATTTGGCCTTTGATAGAGGAGAGAAAACACTGTCTTTCTCATCTGCTCTAGCTTCAGACCACAGCCCCTAAATCAGTGCCTAGTGTTTCCTCTCACCCCCACTGGTGCTATCCTACCTGGTCTCCTCCTCACCCAGCCAGGGAAAGCTGCAGTTCTGATTTTACTACTCTCTACATAAAATCCTTCATCCTGGAGAATAAAACACACTGAGAGTAATAGGATGAAGGCTGTTATAATAAAGACCAAAACCCTAATCTGATCGACAAGGCCCCTCCTTGAACCCAGCCCAGGCTGGTTTTCAACCTCTTCTCAGGGGCCCTCAGTTCCCCTCCCTGGACTCCACCCACCTTGAGCTTATTCCAGGCTCTCTCATGAGCCTCTCCCCTCCTCTCAGGCCTGGCTCATGACCTCAGATTCAAACAAAATAAAATGAAGTGAAAAACAAAAGTGAAGTCCTAGACCAGCTTGGAGTCTAAGAAGATTTCAAATCCACCCTCTTGTCTGATACTCAACAGACCACCTTTGGAAGGCCTAGAAAATATTTCTATATGTCCACGTCTTTTGTTCAGGATATCTTGCAAAGAAGGCGGAAAAATGTGAGGTTGTGGTGAGAGAAGGATTTCAGGTCTAAGAGTTTTAGAGGCAAAGCAATTCTAGATAATGCCCAGGCTGGTTGAAGGAATCCATTCGTGACTGGGTGTGCAGACATCTGCGGATGGCAGGTCCACACTAATGCTGTGAGAATGGCAGAGACGGGGAAACCCTCTTCCTTCCACTGAGTCCTTCCTTGAAAGGATGGAAAGAAAGTTTCCATGAAGCAACCGAGGGAGCAAAGCAAACTCTTAGTGCTGGGATCCACCTGGTCTCCAAGCATGGAAAGAAGAATATGAAGGGAGCGGTGGGAAGACAGTGTGATGAGTCAGGCGGGCTCCTTTAGAAGGACGGATGCTCAAGGTATCTAGGAGGCCCTGGAGGATACGGGGAAGAGAAGTGACTTTGGGATTTTCTGGGACGTGAGGGCAAGACAGGAGCATAAGATCAGCACTAAGGGAGCTGGACAGAAGAAGGGGTGTGCTAGGTGGGTGCAAAGAATGTCAGGGGTGGCTCTTGACCTTGGACTTACAACCAACCCAGGTCTTGACCCCGGTTGACTTAAAAAACATTAACTTAAACTCACTCTTCTTTTTAAATATATAAACCATGAACCAAAATAAAAATGTACCTTCTATCTAAACTTAACAAATAATCCACTTTGTTATCAAAGTCATAAAAATAGATTCTAGCAAGTACAGACTGCTGGACTTCAACAGTGAGGTCGCCCTCACGCAAGATGCTCTTGCATACATGGGACCAGATGCAGCCATTGGTGGTCAAGGAGCACATGCCTAAGCAGGTAGCAGGGGAAATAACACTCAAACACAGGAAACAGTTTGGCCTTGCTCCCTCTCTTCATCTTGTACAGTGGTCAGTTGTTTAATTAGTGGTTCACCCGCCTTACTATCACAGGGGCAGAAATAATTGTTTCATTGTGGAAGAACCTGTTAAGACAGCCATGTGGGAAAGTGCCAGAGACAGATCATTTGGGGGCTTCTTTGTGGACTGTTTTGTAAATAAATCATACTTTTTAATTGCTCTGTCAGAAGGATCCTTCTTTGAGCAAAAGGTGACTGGGGCTGAATGTGGGAGCGCCACAGGACATCTGTTTGGTCTGGCAAAGGGCTCCCCGCACTTGTACTCAATCTCCAGAGCGACCCCTCGAATTCCATGTACATAGTAACAATTAAAAGCACACAATGGCACGACCATGTTCGCCGTGACAGAGGCAGGTTGGCTGCTTCCCATAACAGCCTCCCGGGCGAGCGGAACAAAGAGCCAGGGACCATCTGCCCCGGCGCTCTGAATGCCGCCTGTTCCAAAGGCTGGGCTCCCCCTCCTGCGCCCCGGGAAGCCCCCGCGCAGACAAAACGCGCGGGTCCAGAGGAGCCGGTCCTGACATTAGTATGGTAATGAATTCTGGATGCCGTTGACAGACTCAACAAAGGGATGGGTTCTGGGATAGTAGCTCAGCAGATCGAGGACACAGAGTTCTGGTGACTCAATGTGGACAGACGGGACACCCAGCCGGAGCCAGCCAGGCACCTGAGCATCTCCAGGAGGGTCCCTGTGCTTGAACTTTTTCTTTCAGGACTGCTCAAGGAGTGAGGCGCCCCATGGTTCTGTGTAGGTCCTGGAGAGTTCCAGTGTCTTATCCCACATCTGAACATGCCCACCTCTTAGCAGCTTCCTCACCCCTCTGGTTCTCTCCCGGGAGTCAAATGACTTCACTAAAGACAGTTTGACATTCTCAGCCTGCACCTCTCATTCCTGTCCAAGAGCAGGGAAAAAGAAAAGCATCCACTGTGGACTGGTGAGCTAACGTCCAGTAAAGCCAGCATCCTAAAGGTAAAAGTGTTTCCTTCTTGACTAATTCACTACAAACTGCTTCTGATTACAATCGCATCGATTGTTGACTACCCCAACCAAAAGGCCTGAAGTTTTCGGAGGCGCTGAAACGAGGTTCTTCAAACCGGAACGTGAGGGCCCCACTCCGCAGGTGGGCTTCGGCAAGCGAGCAGGCATGTCACTCTGACCTGCCTCGCCTTTCTCCCACCATCTCCTAAATTGTAGAATTGAAGTAAGCCTCACATAAACCACAGAGGTTGAGACATTGGCCACGTCAATAACAAAGAACAACAACATCAGCAACAGAATACTCCTCTGACGCGAGGGGAGGGAAAGGAGTTGAACCCAGTGTGACTTCAAGTCCCCAAACGCGGTGGCACCAGTCAGCGGCAGTTAACAACTATTATATAAACATAATGGAATTCACCCGGTGTTCTGCCTGGTGGAAAAAACACGGTCATTAGCCACTGGGGGCTGCCCGATGCCCGCACGGCTCTCCAGCTGCGATCCAAGTGTGTTTCCATAAAAACTCAGCCCTCTTAACAAGGAGTTTGATGGAGTGTTAACAACCGTCAGCTTCAGGTCAGGCTGTTAACCAACAAAGTCGCCATTAACTGCTGGTAATGACTGCGTTTCTTGAGATTATTGCTTAATTATGAACTCGAGAGCCAGCGTCCTGCCTCCTGACTTGGGGAAATATTTTTCCATCACAGTTCTTTCAACGCAACCTTCATCTCTCCGTGGCACGTCTCCACCATCTGAAGGGACAGAAGATGTCAGAGGACAGCAGGAAGCAAGGGTGATTTCAAAAGCCATTTTTTGCACAGCTTGGGATGGGTTTCAAGGCTCCGGTGGGCCAGGCGGCCTCTGCAGACTGTTAGCAAACACGGCGAGCTGCTGGTGACAAATGATCTCTTAGGGATGATTGATTTATTATAAACAAAAAGGAGGATGCTACAGCAGGACAATTCTGCATCCCAAATGGCCAAAATGACTGAGGATTCCGGAAATGCACCCCCCAGACATACACATCCCCATGTCTGGTGGGTCATTGAGGTGGGTCATTTCGGAGGATCCGAAGCGCTCACGTTCGCTCCCGGCCCGTCACCGTGTGGGGAAAGCGGTGTTGACTTTCAGGTTCAGGTCACCACAAACCTGGGGAGTCCATGAGGACCGTCACATCTGGGACCATTCCCGGACCCACAGCAATGACTCCCCCCCAAGTCATCATGTTGCTGCACTTTTTATTTTAAATTAAATCAAAAATGTCCATAGAATAACGGTACTTGCTCTTTTTTCTCAGGATCGGCCCTTTTAATTCACTCTAATCACGGGACTGCTGCTTTCTTCTGAGCAATATTTTTGAATGTCTTTGAAGTCCAGGGCATTTTCATTTAATATTTGCAGCAATCTTGTATCTGTACAAAATAAGGGCTGTTTTTACTTTGTTTTCATTAACTGAAACTGGGGGAGGGGCTCATACACACTTCTGTGGATAGTATCATTTAATTCAAAACAATTCTCTACTCTGACTAACCTCATATTTTACAACACACCTAACAGGCTTGTCCCACGGAGGTTACTCAAGAAACCGTTGTGGAATGATGCGGATGGATTTCTGTGCGTGTCTATATGCTAATATTTCAAATTATGAATGCGGGATTCTATCTGGTCATGGCCTCAGAATCCTCTCCCGGGGCATGCTTGTGCCTGGGGAGGGGTGGTGTTTGTCACAGAAGAAACGTAGAGAAAAAGTTCCCAATAATAGCTAACTGTCGGTGTTCCCAAAGAGGTTCTTGCAGCCAAAGTTAGATCTTGGGAGAGGGCACCCCTAGTCCATTGTCAGTAACCCCCTCCCTCCCCATTTGGGCCCAGGCCTGGTAGAGCCTCAGGACGGGCCCAGGAGGGCGGGGAGTGGGTGACGGAGCTCACCCCCTAGGCACAGGGAGACTGGGGAAGGAGGCAGGAGATGCGAACTCGAAGGTGATGGATCCCCCACTTTCCTCTCTTAGGATTTCAGCCCAGAGGGGAACCTGTAAGCCTTAAGTGAAGGGGACCCCAAAGGCAGAAGGCAACATGGAAACCCTCCCCCTCCTCTTAGGACTCTGTGAGGGGGCTGCTCCAGGCCATTCCACTCACCTGGCACTGCCACCTTTAAGGCACTGGAAGAGGCCCCCAGCTAATGTCCCCTGAGCCTCCCTGGGCTCTGCAGGGTGTGGACAGGGACCAAAGTCACTAAGCTCACTGGGGAGCTGGAGAGGGCACTGCTGGTGCAGGGGAAAGAGACCCCAGAAGAAGAGGGCAGACTGCTGCCCCTGCCCTGGCCCTGGGGGTCATGGTAGTTTTCCACAGGGGTGTGGCCAAGGGACACGAGCCCCAGGCCCTGCCCACATGGGAGACAGGGAGACCTGGTGAGGAGTTACACCACAGGGACTGGAAATGCAGTGGAGTGAGCAGGTGCCGGCGCACAAGAGCTGAGCTGGGAACAGAAGGCGGCGGCATCATGCTCCAGGACCCCAACTTTCCCCTGCTGCCCTGGGGACGACAATCCGTCCGTCACTCCAAGTCAGCCCCGTCTGATGGAAAGAAGCAGGTGGGTGGACTCCCCAGGGCCCCAGCATTGTAGCGAAGGGATCGTTGACCTCATCAAGTCGGCCTGACCTTAAAACACTATCAGCTGTTTAGTTGATTCTGGCTCCTGTCAACTAGCAGGTGGGGGTGAGGGAGAAAAGAAGGGCAAAATAAAGTCATTATATTTTTTGGCACATTCAATTGAATCGTGCATCAAACTGTGCTCCTCTGATCACTGATACATGTGGTCCAAGTGTCTATGAATGTCTTCGCCGTTGCTTTCCAGATCTGCGCCCGCTGCTCTCGTTCTGGGCTATGAAAGACATAACTGACATTTTTTCCTGCCCCCACTCCTTGTTTGTAAGAAGCTGCTAACATGGATTTAGGGGAAACTATTTTGCAGACACATTTCTCTGTTCCAGAATTAAATGAAAGCAATATTAAAAATGCCTTTGAACGTGATCCACAAATTTGAAGGAATATTTATAAACTGTGCTCGGGAACACACACTCCTCGGGCATCCCTATGAAGAGCATGCTGGATTCATTTGACAAAGATGGAGCGTCTGGCGCCCAGCACCCACACGCATGCTGGGCCAGCCACCACCCCACACACCGCCACCTCGCTGCCTGCCCGGGTCCACACAGAGGCCAATACCAAACCTCACGGAAAGGACTCCAACTGCACGGGGTTTTGGACAATACGTGTTAGCAATACATTCTGTGTACTTTGATTTTTATCCTTAATGAAATCAAGGAATATTGGAGTTGAGTAAATAAGCTATAAACTCCCTGAAGGTAAAATTAATTCCTCCCTTGCTTCTGGAGAGAGGTAACACTGACCTGGACATATTTTCACACTAATGCAACAGGTGCTTGCGGAACATAGCGTCATGCAGACAAGCGGTAGAGTTGTTTTCTGCAGACATGGTCTTTGTTACTCCAGGCCAAGAAACACTAGTTTCTGGAAACAATGTCGCTGTTGTATATCAAGCTTCCCACAGCAAACAAGCATGTTAAAGCATACTGGACGTGAGGCAACGATATCTGTATCTCCAACCCACCACACACACACACACACACACACACACACACACACATACAAGCCTGCATACACACATACACTTGAAAGCATTCACCAATTGTGTAGAAATCATATTTTTATGGGGATCTAATTTATATTAGTTAAGTCTGGAACTATGGGTTCATTCTAAATTTGCTTACATTCTAAATTTGGGTACTTTTTCTTCACATTTTGTCCATCTCATTTTCTTGATCATCTGCAGCCACAAGGAGGAGGTGCTGCTGGCCTCTAGTTGTTGCAGAGATGACCAGTGGCACTATCCTTAGCATGCATCTCAGTCTGTTTGGTCATCTAGCCCCTGGGTTGGAGTGGTGAAGGCTCTGGCAGATGGGAGGTAAGCTCACCGCTCATCCTTGAGCCCCCATGTAGACATCACTGCAATGAACAAGGTAATTAAGTTCAGTTTAGGGTTGCAGCACCATATATAAATTGGATATTAAAATGTTTGCATATAGACCATGTAATGCTTCTTCTTTATATTTTAACCATGCTATAGAAGGGTCTGCATTTTTTGAAAGGCCAACATTTTCTTGAAAAAATAAAACTTTCTTAAAAAATAAAACTCACACTTACAGAATGCAAGAGAACTACTTTTATAGAGAATTATTAGTCTTTTCCCTTCTCCTTGATCTGTCCCACATTTCCTACTAACCAAAAGAATACTGTTAATACTCCATGTGGTTTTCTCATGTATAACAAGAGGAAATTCAGAGTAGGTGTTATTATTTTGTGACTGATATCAACATGTTAACTATTAATCAACTAATTTACTGATCTCTAGAATTATATAACATTATGCTTCATGATCCTATAAGTCGGAACTGGATTTTAGGTCTTTGCCATTGAATTAACAAAACTATAAACTCGTGCATAACTTAAAGTCATGCAGCCACAAAATTTTCAGGGAATATTAATATTTTAATGAAAAAACATCCCAGTAAAATTAGCTATTTTGGGTATTTGAAAATTCTATGTCTTCAATCTTATTTAAAAAATGCATATTCTGTAAATGCTAAATAAACCATCAGAAAGAAAAAGTACATATTGTTAAAAGGGATTTTAATAGCTGTTATAACATTTTTTGACCTCATATCACATTTTTCTGTGGATCTAAAATGTGTTTTGGAAGTAAATTCATAAAATATTATTTCATTATATATAACGTCTGCAAAACAACACAATAACTGCCTCTAAATCCCAAATTCAAAACTTGACTAAGGTCGTCATACTGGATGCAAGAGTTAAAGGCTAAAATCATAAAACTAGTAATTTCATGTAGTCTATGTCCTAGAGCTAAAAGAACCTAGATCTTATTAAACCAGGAGAAATACAATGATGATTGAACAACACTTTCTTTTCACTCATGCCTCCCATTAAAGTAGAAAGCTCCCAATTTCTGCAGTAATTATCCGATCATCCCTAGAGTCATCGACCAGACCCGGACACCCCCAGGAGCCTGACTCCAGTTGTCATGTGGCTGACAATCCACTGGGGATCTAAGTTCTCAGGGCCAGAAACTCTGCTGGTCCCTCCTCACACACGGAGCCACTTGAGGAATAGTTATGAAGCGAATCCAGAGTCACAAGCAGGACCAAGAAATTGGAGCAAAGAAAGAAACCGTTGCTCAAGCTTAGTGTTGATAGCATTGTTGATAAAGGTGATTGAAAGACACTGGATTCTTCAGCTTCTAATCTGCTCTCACATTCTTTGTTGAAGTCAAAGATATTTGGGGCTAAAAGATGTACATCAAATACGTATTGGAACAGAAAACTGAAGTGTAGATAAATAGCCTGGAAAAGGGTAACTTTGGGTCTGTAGATGAGTCCTCCTCTCTGGGCCCAGACTAATTACATCCTAAGGCACTGAGAGAACTTAGGACGGACATCACTGATATGTTGCAAAATATCTTGAGCAACCACAGGGCAGCAAAAGGCAGGGGGAGACATCAGAGGAGCAGGTATGGTCAGGATTCCACGTGAGAGGAAGGCAGATTAGCCAACTGTAGTGCAGAGAACTGGACATCAAGGCTGGGCCAGAGGTGATAGGGATGGCCCGTGAGGTGGAGAAAAGGGGGACCTATCCCTGGAGTCAGCCTAGGCTCATCAAGTCAGGCGAACTTCATCTTCTCTTGGGCCAAGAATATTGGATTTCTAGATGAGGAACATAAGGTAGACACAGCTGAGTGCAGATAAAAGCAAAACGATTGCAAACAGGTTCTTTCCTCCTGGACACAAGGGAGAAGCATGGATGGTCTGCTAATGCAATTCAGAATCTTCACTAGTTTAAAGGTAGTTCCCCAGGGATGTGGTTTATTGGCTTGAGGCCAAGCCAGAATTTGCCGTCGGATGTGGGCATTGAGGTCTAGCCACCCAAATGTTTGCATGACGCAAAGCTTGAAGTAATAATAATTTTCCTGGATGATGGAGCTAGCATCCAAAATGTCTTTCCAGCTTAGGCAATGACTGAATATAGTACAGTGGCACTTGCCAAGAGTAGACAAAGCCCACTCCATCCCAGTTGTCCATGGACGGCTCTGCCCAGGGAAGTCCTTGACTTTGAAGGTCCCTCCTGGGGGTCACTGCTTTAAGAAGTGTTGAGCTTCCCCAGCCTGCATTAACAGAATAACCATTAAAACAAGGACTGCACTGGTCAGATCACAGCTAGGATATTGTGCTTGGTCCCGTGCTCTGAATTTAAAAGGGGCAAAGACGAATTACGTTCAGAGAAAAAAGAACTGGGTAAAGAACTCCAAGACAGGTCAGAACAAATAAATTAGGCCCATGTAGCTTAAGAGAAGAAAAGATCTGGTGAAGCTCTGAACAAAAATAATGAAAAAACCACCCGCAATATTTGAAAGTACTTTGTGTCAAAATAGATTAGCTTATTTATATGCAGCTCCAAGAGTTTGAATTGGAAGCAATGAATGAAAACTACAGGGGGGATTTTTGACCTAGATAGGGAGAAAACTTTTAAGGAAGGTGACCAAAGATAAATTGACAACTTTAGAAGGCAATAAGTTTTGTAATATTGAAATGTTAGAGAAGCGGCAAAGGATGCCTTATGGAATATCACTGAAAAGCATTTAATCATTGGATCAGCCTGGCTCTCAGTCTGCTCTTTCTAACGTGGTAGAACACGTGGCCGTTGAACACTGGAAATGTGGCTGGTCCAAACTGAGATGTGCCTGAACTCTGAAATATCTACCAAGTTGCAAAGACTTAGTATACACAAAAAGAAACCAAACTATCTCACAGGTATATTTTTATAATGGTTGCATGTCTAATTGATAATGTGTTACCTATTTTGGATTACGTAAAGTCTATTAAAATAATTTCACCTTTTACTCTTTTTAATAGGACGAGTAGAGCGTTTAAAATTGCACATGTGAGTGAAGCATACTGCGCAATGAGCAAAGACAGCCAGGGCCTTCCCCTATGCCCCGCGTCCTGCCTGCCCGGGGACACCACGGTGCCCACGCGGACGTTCTGCATCTGCTCTGGAGCACGATGTGGGTCCTATTGCCCTCTCTCCGGAGGACCACAGACTGTGTTAGTGTGAATCACCAATTTGACCTGCAGCACCTTCCCCACACGGGCATTTTTATGTCATAATGTCACCCTCATCCCCCTCCTCACGTGCTCTATCCTCATTACGATATTGAATAATTCTCAACAGATGTCATCTGTAGATGAATGTGGCCGGCCTGTTGGTGTCTTAGGTGGAATCTGAATATTGCTCAACTCGACTCAAAATGTCAGGGAAAGAAGAGTCAGCTGGAAAAACCTGATGTGCTCTCAAGGCCTATTTTCCCGTCACCTTGCACAGATCTTTGGTATGCACAATCCTTGTTTCTAGAAGATGCAGATTTCCTCGTGGGTGTTGGCAGGGCAGGGCTAGGGCAGGTAAGTAGGTGGGAGGGGAAATCCTGCTCAGAGGGTGTTTGTTTTAAAGTAGCATATCAACACTGACAACACTGTAACCCTGACGCTTAGTCAGTCATGCAGGAAGCATTGGTTCATTCCTGCTGTGGGCGGGCAATGCACTGCACTGCACTGGAAGGGAAGCAGATAAGTGGATAAGCAGACAGCCTCTGCCCTCCTAGCTCTCACAGCAGCTGGAGAGCAGTAAAGAAAAGCATAACTCCGCATGACAGGTGATATACAAATAGGAAGAATGAAAGTGAAAGATCCAGCCCAAAACGCCCTGGTGAGGATTCCTGCAGGAGGTGCCTTCCAAGTGGTCATTGAAGGAGGAGACAATATCATGTCCAAAGGCACAGAGTTGTGTCTGGGCACAGAAAAGCCATCAAGTGTAATGACTGGAGCCAGGAATGGAGTAGGGAAAGGGAGGGCGAGGCTGGAAAGGATGGCGGTGCTAAGGAAATGAGACGCCATCGTGTGACCGTGGGGAACCATGGGCTCTTCTGAAGCTCCTCTCTGTATTTCAGATAAAGATTCTAGTCTAACCTGAGACAGAGGTATAGACTGGGTGCATCCCTCTACTCCAGTTAAGGGTTTATCACAATGGGACAGCTGACAAACGTACTCCAGACTGGGAAGGACGGAAGGGCATGAAGCCATCTGGAAGAAAAAGTCCTAAGTGAAAACAAAGGGCCTCAGCACTTATGATGGGATGGAGAGCGAGGGAGATGAAGGAGAACTGCAAGCATCTAACTCTAACTAGCATTAACTCTAGTCAATGACCGAGAAATGTAGGTAAGGGACAGGCTTCGGGGAGATGGGGTGGGCTCAGTTCTGTACACAGTGTCAGGGTCTGGAGGACATGCTCAGCAAGGGGAGAGGAATGGAGATCTAGAACCAGGTCCTCCTCGGACCCGAAGTGACATCTGCTGACATGAGAGTCAGGGAGAGTTCAGAACCAATGAAGAAAGCACAGAACCCGGGGGCATGTGCAAAAGGAGAACCTGGGAGACCAGGGGCACCGGCAGGGAGCCTGCGAGCAGAGCACAGGGTGGTGACCCAGACACTAGAGGGGTGCGAGGGGGGAGGGACAACATGGTGCACACAGATCACCCCCTAAAGCAGGCTGGCAGCAGAGAGGAGAGAGCGCATGGGGTGAAGAGAGATCAAAGACAAGGAGGAAGGAATGTGCTGTCCTTTCACAATGGCTTACACTCAAGCATCACTTGAAACTGAGAAGAAGGATCCAGTGGAGAAAGAAAAATGAGCTCTGTCAAGGAGGGACTAGCCAGGGCCTGTAATAATAATAATGACACTTTCTCCTCACTCGGTTTTGTTCAAGAGCAAACATCGAGTTATTTTCATTTTTCCTCTAAGACTTCCTCAATACTGAAAAATCTATTGATGGGAGCTGAAAAGTCATCCACAGGCTGTCACTTGACACAAGCATGACCCAAATCCTATTCTGGCTTTAGGAACGTCTCACAGTCTATTTACAGTAGAGTGTGTGTCATCAGAGTTAACTGATGAGAGAAACTGGTACTTCACAGCGGCCTAGAGCATGGAGTTTGGGATTAAAAAGCCCCAGAATTCACACCTGTCTCCATTTCTCCCCACCCCAACACCTTTATTGAGATATAACTGACATATAACATTGTGTAAGTTTAAGGGGCACACACCTGCTGACTTGATACACTTCTCCATTGCAAAATGATTACCACCGTGGCATTAGCTAACACTTCCAACACATCACATAATTACCTTTGTGTATGTGTGGTGAGAATACTTAATATCTACTCTCTTAGCAACTTTAAATTATAAAATAGAATATTATTAACTATCATCACCATGCTGTACATTGCTGCCAGAACAAATTCATCTTATAACTGGAAGTTTGTACCTTTTGACTGACGTCTCCCCATTTCCCCCATCCCCAGCCCTAGCAACCAACATTCTAGTCTCCACTTCTTGTATGTGACCTTGAATAAAACATTAACTTCTCCATGCCTCAGTTTCCTCTTCTGTAAAATGGAGTTGTTGGGAGAACTATTTAGTTAACTTATGCCTCCAGAGTGTTATTATGTGGATTTAATGGTAAATTTATGCATCCAACACAATGGAAGTATTATCTGACCCCAAAGTGTTAACTTCTGTTTTTGCTATTAAAGCATTTTGTGCCTTCAATAATTCTGGGTTTCTGCTACTGGGGCCCATTTGTCTACCTGCTCACTTGATCAGTGGTTTCTTTTAATGTTTCCTTCTTCCTCTTAAAGAGCCTAAAAATCTCCTGTTAATTATCAGATGTTATTCTGTCATATATTGCCACCAAGTGTTATAACAGAAATTTCTTGTTAATTAGTTTACAGACGTATTACTCTTTGTGTAGAAATTCTTTACGTAAGGAGAAAAAGTTCCAGGGGGCTCTGAATTAGAGAAGAAGAATTAAGTCGGTGATTATGTACAATGTCAAGGATGCTTCACCTTACAAAGCCATCCCAGGTTCCTTAGAACTGCCAGAGTCATAGATAATGACCCAGCTGACCCAGAGACCTGGGTCATATGGCTTGACTGTCAGAACCACTGTCCATTGAACATCAATCAGAGGGTAAGAAAAAGCATCAAGGAAATGGTAAAACAGGTCAATGAGAAAGTAGTTGATTCACAAATTTTTATGCATACTCAACCTTTCAGGAATACATAAATTGAGTTCTATTTAGGTTATTTGATTTTTTTTATCTTGATGATTTTACTTTGGCCCAAACCTTGAAGATTTTTATAAGTGAAACAGTGGTGGGCTCAAGAGAACTGAAAACTCGGAGAGTCGGTGAGTGTGGACAACTACTTGCTCTCCATGAGGCGTTGGTTAGAAAATGTATTTCCAACATGGTGACATTTCTTCTGTGCAGTGGTGAGAGAGAGGCCCCCTTAGTCTGAGATGAACTTCGATACACTTTAGGGCCAAGGAGATATCCAGCTCTCATTTTACAAATGAAAACACTGAGGTCTGAATAAGTTGACTACCTTTCCCAGTGTTAAATTCTATTCAAGTATCAATTTTTAGGCGGCATTTCATCAGAATATTACTTTCCACAATTTGCAGCATGTGCATTTTGCCATTTCCAGTATTCATCAAATTAACGGATTCGCAGCATTCCGTGTGGTCTTTGGGACGACCATCCCAGCCTCAGAGGGATGAATGCTGTGGGGGAGTTTCCTCCTTCCTGCTCTCAGCCGTGGGGGAAGCTCCAGGCCACTCACCCTCAGGCTTTGCTCGTCCTCTGTGCCCAGTGAGTGCCATGATTGGCACTCTTGCTTCAGCTCCAGAATTACACAGTCCAAATTGAAATGGTCTCTGCAAACCCCTACTTTTCTACCCACTTCTCCAATTATCCTGCTGCCTCTCTTGTGATTATTTGGATAGCCCCTTCCCAATCTGTCTCTTTACCAGGCTGTTTATTTATCGTTGTGAAAGCTTTCCACTTATTGGCCACTCAGCTCTTCCCATCACATCTAACCGCACTGACCTCTTCTGCCCCTTCCTGTTTAGAATACCTGGGATGGATTTCAGTTGCAGAGCCATCAGCTATTCTTGTCTGGATTTTCTGCAACTTTATTACATTTAAACTAACTGATGGCCCTTTCGTATTAATAATGAAACAGGAATGACTGGTCCAATAGCAATTGTTTTGGGTTTTTTTCCCTTTCTTTCTTTCTTTTTTTTTGTTGACTTTTGCTTGACTGCATCTGCAGTAGTCTGGGATCTTGTAAGTTTTTTTTTTTTTTTTTGGTAGAAATTGCTTCAATTCATTTTAAATTATCTCAAGAAAAGTTTGCCTTTCTTCAATTTACAGAGTTTTTAGTCTAATCAATGGATGAGTAATTAAAAAGCTACAGGGACAAGGCTTTGACCTTGTTAAAGCTTTTCCTTGCAAAAGAAGCAAAAAGTAATTTAATCTACATCCTCTAAGAGTCATAGCAGTTCCCAAATATCATCAGACTAGCCCCACGTCCTGACTTCCTATTCCAACCATGCTGTTGCATCAGCCAAAATATTTATGACAATCTTCTCACTCCACTCATTTTCATGTCCTGCTTATCAAATGTTATCTCATCTTAGGGAAGTTGATTCTTCTTTGCTCAAACTCCGCATATATTCAACTCTAGCTTGCAAAATTAATTTTAACTCAGATCTTCAGCTACTTTTAGACATAGATTAACAATCGATAATGTTATTCTAAACACATCTACAAATTTCTTCATGCGGTGATTATTTTATTATCATTTAAATATGCCAATGTGTATATAAATTAATTAAAGGGTAATATATTTCCACAATATTTAACGCCTCAAACAAATTTTGCAGAGTGGCATTAATGCATTGACCAGAAGTGGAAGCATTTTATATTAGTTTGGGGAAGGAAGGTTTAAATATATTCATCTTGAGTATTGAGTATTTATGCATTGACCAAAGCTTTAGTCTATGGGCCTGCTCCTGCAGTAAGACATTGTAATTTACACAGTCCCACACTGATGGGAAAAGTTAACTTTTGAAACTACAATTATCATGAGAAGTGTTGGTAGGGAAGATGAACAGAGGGCTCTGGGAAACCAAGGAAGGATTAATGAATGGTTGTGCACATGTGACAAAGAACTGCGTGGAAGACCATGTTTTTCCCTAGAAAATACTCAGGGAAGTTCAAGATAAAACATGCCCAGGGCAAAGAGCTGGCCAGAGATGACAGTTTTGCAAGGAGACCTTCATTCCTTGGTCTCTAAGTGCTCTCCAAAGCCAATGGGCCTTAGACATGCACCTTGACCTGAGTACAATGACTTGAGCTCAGGTGATTTTGAAATGCAGGTGTGTGGCAGGCATTAGCCGTGTACTTTCAAGAAATTGGTGAGTGGTGTTCACCAGACATTGCTTGTCCCCTAGATGTGGCCCAAGCCCCACCCATCCTTAGGGACCTAGGTGGTCTATCCCTGCCCCCCTACGTCATTCCCAGGAAGCACAAGGACTGGACCCCTTTGGGCCTCAAGAAAGAGAACCACGTGGCTGACTGTGTGGGCCACCTGAGGCAAGCGACGAGGCCCCCAGCCTTTCCTGCTGCTGTCGGATGATGACAAAGTTGTGTCCAGCTGGGACCCTGGCCCCCTTCCATCCTCTGTGTTCAGTGGGAGCAGGTCCTGCTGGGAGTAGTGAGGAAATGCAACCCCAAGTTCCCCTCTTTGACTAGACGACTATAATATCTCTTGGCTTCTTCTAAGATCATTTTGCCTAAACCCTGTCTCTCTTGGACAGGCCTGGAAGCCTCTCTAGTCTACAGTCTTCTCAGAATCCAGGACCTGCACCTTCTGTCGTCAACCTCCCCCATCCCCCAATGCACCCCTTCATGAACTCTGGGTGAGGCTCAAATCCAACGGTGCTCTTGAACAAGCTGTGTGCTTTCCAATCCCACTACATTTCCTCACACTTTTCTCTGCTCTAAGAATGCTCTTTTTCTCTCTCTCCTTTCTGTCTCTTCTGGATCCCTGGGATGCAGATATTTACACACATAGACATAGAGAGGATGGCTGCCACTTCCACCATGGATGGTTGGGAAATCGTCCTCCTCTGGAGAAATGATGACCTTTCCTGTGGTCCCTGATGAACAAGTAAGAGGAGTTTCAGCAGAGTCGGGCTATGGACAGCCCACTGCATCCTTGGGGAAGGAAGAAAGCTGGCGAGATCAGAGCGCAGGGTAGCTGAGGCAAGTCCAGTGCCCCAAGACTAACAGAACTCAGTGATGAAGTGCTTTGTGTCCTCTACTGGGCTGTGGATTTCATCTTCTAGCTGTGGGGAGTCATCACTAAATGGTTGCAGGCTGGGACACAATGAACACAGAAGTCTGTCTGCAGAAAGTGGGACCCAGGCAGGAATGGGAAGCCAGTAAGGGCAGGAAGGATGGCAGGCTGGGACACTGCGGTTCAAATAGAGTTGAAGGAGGGCTCGATACCAGTCTGGGCGTGGGGATGAGGGACACTGAGAAGGCATTTCTGCAGGGGTACTTAGAACGGAGGACAGGACAGGTGGCTCCAGGCATGTTCCAGACAATACACTGAGCCTGTGACACACACAATCTGTGTGACCTTTGCCACTACACTCCCTACTCCTCTGGCTTCATGAGGAGAGATCCCCCTTATCCCCTCTTAGTATCTTTCCCACCCTCATTCCTCCCTATGGAAGAGGAATGAGTGAGTGAGTGTGTGAATCTGTGGAACGACTTTATAAAGTGCCTTCCACAAAACAGGGTAATCTCACTGAATTCCCATTGTAACACTGTGAGTTAGGAGCTATCGTTGTTGCCACATTACAGAAGAAATTGAGGTTTAGAGAATTAAATAGCCTGCTCAAGATGACAGAATGATTAGGCAAAGAAGCTGGGTCTCAATATCATGTCTAAAACTTTTTCACAGAAAATAAATTGGAAAAGAGTTCAGTTACTAGAGAAAACAACAAGGAATCAGGGAAGGGCCTGCCTCTCGCCGCAAAATGGTACTTCTCCATCAATGGAACTTGAAGGCGGCCATATTCAAAGGGGCAGCTGAGCAAATGGAAAAAACTTCGGTGTCCTTGGGCTCTTCTAAACATTACACTTTAAAAATAAATGTAGTCAGACATGAGAGAAGCTGGGAAGTCACCCGGGGATCATCCTCAGGAGAGTAAGTCGTCCAGGGGTTACCTGTGAGGAGAGGCTTCCAGACGCGTGTGGGTTCTTAGGGGCATCAAGGTGGCCCCACTAGGTGAGCTGTGAGTAGTCCCAAGGGCGGTGTGAGGCAAATGTTCTGTTGTGAACATTGAAGAGAGAAGCTACCACTTCCTCCAAAAATTGCTGTGAGTGGTCTTACCGATGCCCCAGGGAGCTACATCTGTAAAAGCTCATCCCTAGTCCCCGCTCAGTATTGGTTTCTAACCTCCATGAAGGATATGAAGATCCCAGCTTCCGATAGAAATGTAGAGAGTGGTTTCATTCTCCAAGTCCCAACGGAGCTAAAATAACAGCCACACAGACACTTGCGGATGCTGTAAAGCCCAAGGGCATCCGCCCTCTTCTGGAATGAAGAGATCTTCTCAGGTTTGGAAGTGTAATCTACTTCCAATGTCGCTTCTTCCATGAAAATTTTCTCAACTTGCTCCCCCTATTTAAAATAATACTCCCTTCTGTTTTCACAGAACCTTATCCTTCTCCTCTGCACGTTACATATTCTGTGTACTTTCGTATTTCCCATATCTTGAGGACAGGTACTTTCACGACCCTCCCATTTGTAGGACGTAGGATTCTGAGAGATGCTTGCTTAGTTGAAGGCCTGGGTCTGTAGAGAAGAGAGATGGAAGATGCTGGGGAAAGAAACAAGCTGGATTCATGGCAGTTGAAATGTTTAAAAAAGGAGACTTGAAAGCTCAAATAACTGGACTTTTTGTGAATTTAACAATCACTTGAGATTGTTTTTCATCCTAAACATCTTAGCAAAATTAAAGTTGCTGCAAGCAATTAATAAACAAATCATTTCTTGATCTCTGACCACGGCTATTTGAACGTCTGAAACTTTAATCGAGCCTTTGGTGGTTTTCCTTCTGACCAACAGTTGTAACTTCTTAAGGACACTTAAAGGTCGTTTCTAGCCAATGGCTCAATTTTAACTCCCAGAATACTATGACAGAAGTCTGAGAGAAGTCACAGGAGGGATCTACCCTATCTAGGAAGCTTCTAGGAAGCTTCGACATCTGGCCATAGTCACATGCTGGGTTAATCCAATTATATGGGAATGGTAGTTTTTAAAGAAAACAAAATCCATGCTGAGTTTTGGCAGAACACTTATCACGGTGGATGAGAGGCTCTTTTTAAGAATCACTGACTCTGGTCATGTAAGTAATTGAGTTTAAATAAACTGGTGTTTTGGAGGTGAACAGTTCAGTTGGCACAAGTTGCTACTTTACACGGGTCCTTGGTGTAATTGGGGAGGGTACAGCCTCTCTGAGAACACTTAAGCTAGCCCCTGGGACTCTGACACTCCAGCCGTTGGTTGATTGTCCTCATGAAGTTCTCTTTTCTGTTGTGACTCCCCTCTAAACTCTTAAATGCTATTATCTTGAGGCCCTGTTCGGACTTATTTTTATTTGGTGTAGCTACATAGAGATGGTACCATAAGTACCAACAATTTACCTAGGGCAGGGGGGATATTATTAGCATCAAGTCCTGTAAATTTGAGTCTGCTCCTCCTAGCCAAATAAGAATGCCCATCAAATTAAAGCTTCTGGGAGGGACTGAAGGTAATCTACTTCCCTCCGGCTCTCTCTTTAGTTCCATCCATCATCATCTTCATTGCATTGGTCATAGGGAAGGTGTTCTCACTAACTTTCATAGAAAGATTGAATCAACGATTTGATTTTTTTAAATACACATTTTATTTTAGAAAAGTTTTTAGTTTACAGAAAAATCACAAAGATGGTACAGACAGTTTCCATGTCCACACCCATATTCCTCTATATTTGACATCTTACGGTAGTATGCTACACTTACCACAATTAAAGAACCAACACTGTACATCACTATTAACTAAAGTCCATAGTTTATACAGAGAGCCTTAGTTTCTCCCTAATATTCTGTTTCTGTTCCTGGATCCCATCCAGGATATCACATTACATTTAGTCACTTGTCTCCTTAGTCTCCTCCTGGCTGTGACAGTTCCTCAGATTTTCCTTGTTCTTAATGATCTTGACAATTTTAAGGAGGACAGGTCAGATAGTTTGTGGAATGTCCCTCTGCTGGAATTTGTCTGACGATTTTCTCATCATTAGCCTGGGGTCAGGGGTTATTGAGAAAGCACAGAGGTAAGGTGCCTTTCTCAACACATCGTATCAAGACTCCATGCTCTCAAGGTGACATCACTGTTGACGTTGACCTTTACCACCTGGCTGAGGTAGCTTTTGTCAGTTTTCTCCACCGTAAAGTTTCTTGTTCCTTGGAAGGAAGTTGCTCTGCAGAGCCTGCACGTAGAGAGGAGAGCTATGCTCCAGCTCCCCGAGGGCGAGTCTCTACATAAATTATCTGCAGTAATTCTGCACTGGGTATCCATCTGTCTCTCCCACCTCTTTATTTACTCAATTATTTACAGCAGTATGGAATCATGAATATTCAATTTACACTTCGAGATATAATTCGCTTCTTCATTTTGTGTTGCTGAAAACAAAATCGCTTCAGTCACCCCAAGTTCTTTTGGTTCGCTCCTTTTGACATAGCCCGTAGTGTGTGTGTGCATGTGTGTGTGTCCACGCACATGCCTGTGTATGTGTGCATGTGTACGTGTGTGTGTTAAGCACTTCCTTACTTCCTATCACTCCAAGATACGCAGGGCTCATCTTGAAAATTTCCTACCACAGTCCTAAGGTAAATCAGCCATTTCTCCAAGAAGCTTTGGCTCCTTTTATTGCAGAATGGTGTTAGAGAACAAGATTTGGGTGCCAAGTGTGCTTGTGGCTACCGGGGAGCCATTGCTTCTAGGCCCTCTCAGCTGGCAGAGCAATGAAATATATGTGCCCACTAACATGAAGATGCACATATCTATAAATGTCTCAGTATGTAACCATCTGTATAGTGAAGTGAACATGAGTTCATGCTGATGTCCAACTCGAAACCATCACTATGTAGATTCTTTGCCCCTTTCATATCTGTAGCCTTCCAGCAGCAAGAAACCTGGGTCCCAGGACTTCCATCCACTGGCTTAGATGCTCATTTCCAGGCCACATGTACAGCAGCTTCAGGATTGATAACCTGAACCCACGTGGGAAACATTATTAACTGGAATTCATTGCTTAGGTAGAGGTTTGTTTTTCATTAGTCTTACAACATCCACATTCTTCCAAAATAGGTCAACACTTTTGCCCCACCCACTTCATTGAGGTTACTTCATACATTCATAACACAGTTAAGCTTTTCTATCATGTTCTGATTTCCATACTGGGTTGGCCTCACCTCCTCAATGATTATTTTAAATTTTCATGCATTAAAGTTTACTTTCTGTGATGTAAAGTTCTGCAGGTTTTGACAAATGCGTAATGTCATGCATCTGCCATTATAGTGTCATACAGAATCTGTATGATATTCATAAAAAATTCCCCTGTGCTTCACCTATTTAACCCTCCCACCTCTGGAACCCCTGGCAACTGTGGATTCGTTTACTATCTGAGCTCTATAATTTGCTTTTTTCAGAATGTCATTTAAATGAAATCATACACTGTGTACCATTTTCAGACTTCCTTCTTTCACCAGCTCATAGGAATTTAAGATTCATTCGTGTCATTGCATGGCTTGGTAAATTAATTTTTTCATGCTGAATGGTATTCCATTGTTTACATAAACCACAATTCATTTAACTATTGAAGGCATCTTGATTACTTCCAGTTTTGGGCAATTATGATAAAAGCTGATGTAAACGTTTGCACGCAGGCATTTGTGTGAACGTAAGGTTTCAAATCAATTGCATAAATACCTGGGAGTTCAGTTGCTGATGGCATGGTGAGAAAATGTTTAACTTTGTAAGAAGCGACCAGACTGCCTTCTAAAGTAGCCGTAACATTTTTCATTCCCACCAGTAATGAATGCGAGTTCCTGTTGCTCTGCATCCTCGCCAGCAGTTGGCATTGTCAGTGTTTTGGGATTTTCACTACTCTGATAGGGGTGCAGTGGGACCTTGTTTTAATTTTCAATTCCCTAATGACACATGATGTTAAGCAACTCTACATGTGCTTCTTTCCCCTGTGTATATCTTCTCTGGTGAGGTTTCTGTTCATATACAATGTCCACTTTTCATTGTTTTTGTACTCTTGAGTTTGAGTTCTATACGTATTTTAGGGGCCAGCCCCGGTGGTCTGGTGGTTAAGTTCAGTGCACTCCACTTTGGCAGCCTGGGTTCAGTTCCCAGGCATGAACCAATACCACTGTTAGTGGCCATACTGTGCTAGCGGCTCACATACTAAAAAACAGAGGAAGATTGGCACAGATGTTAGGGAGAATCTTCCTCAGCAAAGAAAAAAGAGTTCTGTATGTATTTGGGGTACAAGTCCTGCTTCAGATGTATGTCTTGCACATACGTTCACCCAGTCTGTAGTTGCCCTCTTCATTCTCACAATGATGACTTTTGCAGAACAAAAATCTTTAATTTTAATAAATTCCAACTTTTTTTTTTTTTGCATATAGACATCCAATTGTTCCAGCATTGTTTATAGAAAAGGTTATCCTTTCTCCATTGAATTGCCTTTGTGCCTGTATCCAAAATCAGTTAAATTTATTTGCATGCATCTATCGCTGGGCTCTCTTTTGTGTTCTATTAATTTATTGTCTATTCTGTCATTACATAAGGCTTTCTTGATTACTACTGTTTTGTAACAAGCTTTGAGATCAGATGGTGTGGCTCATGTGAGCACCCTAACTTTTTTATGTTTCCTCAGTATTGTGTTGGCTATTAAGGTTTACTGCCTTTCCATATGAACTTTAGAATGAGTTTGTTGACATCTGCAAACTAGCTTGCTGAGGTTTTTATTGAGTTTGCAATGATATTGAACCTACAGATCAAGCTGGAAAGAATCGATACCTTAAAAAAATTGAATCTCCCTATACATGAACACAAAATAACTGTCTTCTTATTTAGATCTTTTTTCCTTTATTCCATCAGTGTTTTATAGTTTTTTCACATATGCATTTTGATAGTTTTATATCTAAGTATCTCTCCTTTTTATACGGTGCTATTGTAAAGAGTATTACTTTTTAATTTAAAATTCCACTTGTTCACTGATGACATATGGGAAAACAATGTTGTAATGTATGTAGACCTTAATATAGTTAGGAGATTTTGTAATTTGGGGGTATTTTATAAATGCACAATCATGTCATCTGCAAGTGAAACCAGTATTCCGACAGTATTACATCATGTATGTACGTGTATATACATGCATATATATATTTTTTGACTCACTGCACTATTTAAAATTTTATTAAATAAAAAAGATAAGAGAGGCGACCTTTTCCTTGTTCCTGGTGTGAGGGGGAAATTGTCCAGTCTCTCATTATTAAGTATGACGCTGGGGGTAGGTTTTGTGTTCTTTTGTAAATGTCCTTTATCTAGTTGAGGAAGTTCTCTTCTATTCCTAGTGTGCCGAGAGTTTTTACCTTGAATGGATGTTGGATTTTACCAAATTTTTTTTCTACATCAATTTATATGATCATGTGATTTTGCTTCTTTAGCCTATTGATTTGGTGGACTACATTAATTGATTTTTGAATGTGGAACTAGGCTTGTGTAACTAGAATGAATCTCATGTGTTTATGATGTTTAATCCTTTCTACACATTGTTGGATTATATTTGCGAGTATTTTATTGTGGATTATGCATCTATGTTCATAAGAGATATTGGTCTGTAGTTTTCCTTTTATGTCATGTCTCATCTGGTTTGGCATTAGGATAAAGCTTGGCTCATAGAATGAATTAGGAAGAGTCCTCTCTGTTTCTATTTTATGGGAAATATTGTGGAGAAGTGGTATTATTTCTTCTTTTAAACTTTGGTAGAATTAATTAATAAACTCATTTGAGCCCCATGTTTTCTTTTTTGGAAAATTATTAATTATTTATTGAATTAATTAATTATTGATTGAATACCTTTAATAGATATTCATAGATATATATCATAGCCATTGTGTCTATAGATATGGAACTGTGTGACTATTCAAGTCCTATAACTCTGTTTGTGAGTTTTCGCAGTTTCTTTCAAAGAATTGATCTACTTCATTTGAGTTATCAAACTTGCACGCATAAAGTTGTTCTTAGTATTTCTTTATTATCCTTTTAATGTTCATAGTGTTAATAGTAATGACCCTACTTACATTTCTGATATTGATAATGTATGCCTTCTCTGTTTTTTTCTTGGTTACACTGACTAGAGGTGTATAAGTTTTATTGATCTCTATAAGGAATCTTTAGATTTTATTGATTTTCTTTCTTGTTTTCTTGTTTTTGTTTTCATTGATTCTGCTTTAATTTTCGTTTATTTTCTTCTGTTCATTTTAGGATTAAAATCTTTTATTTCTTTACATTT
This sequence comes from Tapirus indicus, assembly GCA_031878705.1. NCBI lineage: Eukaryota > Metazoa > Chordata > Mammalia > Perissodactyla > Tapiridae > Tapirus > Tapirus indicus. Next base: position 142,865,396 of record CM062921.1, read on the forward strand.
CTGAGGTAAAAGCTTAGGTTATTTATTGTATGTCATTCTTCTTCTCTAGTATATATAGTCCCATTAAATTCTTTCTAAGCACTGCTTTTGAATCATTCTACATAACTTGATAATTTATATCTCCATATTCATTTAAACCAAAAGACATTTTTAGTTTCTGTGAAGACTTCTTTTTTGACCTGTAGGTTCTTTTGATATGTATTGCTTAGTTTTCAAATAATTCGGGATTTCCAACCATTTTTCTGTTATTTATTTCTGGTTTGATTCCATGCGATCTGAGAGCATACTTTGTATGATTTATAGTATTTCAAATTGTTGATGTGTGCTTCTGACACACAATATGGTTTATCATTGTGAATGACCCATGTTAGCTTGAGAAGAATGTGTGTTCCGCTGTTGTTGGATGGAGCCTTTTATAAAAGTCAATTAGGACGAGGAGATTGATAATGCTATTTAGATCACACGTATCCTTGCTGTGTTTTGTCTGCTTATTTATCTGTTTCTGAAAGAGAAGTGTTAAAATCCTGAAATAAATGTGCTTATATCTGTTTCTCCTTTTAGTGCTATCAGTTTTTTTATTATGTGTTTTGATATCCTGCTGCTAGGTACACATGGAGATAGGATTGCTGTCCCTTCTTGGAGAACTGACTCCTTTATCGTTATGCAATGCACCCCTTTATACTTGATAAATCTGCTTATTCTGAAGTCTTCTTTGTCTGAAATTAATGCAGCTTCTCCAACTTTGTTTTAGTTGGTGTTTGCCAGGTATTTCTTTCTCTATTCCTTTACTTTTAACTTTTCTGTGTCTTTATATTTAAAGATGGTTTCTTTTAGACAAAAAGAGGTTTTTTTAAATATATTTGTTAAATCCATTCTGATAATCTCTGTCTTTAATTCACTTATTTAGACCTTTCACATTTAAAGTGGTAATTGATATAGTTGGATTGGTTTCTACCACATTGTAATTATTTTCATCTGTTCCATTTTTCTTTACTTCTTTCTTCCATCTCCTTTTCTGTCCTCTTTGATTTTAAGTGAACATTATATGACTCCATTTTATTTCCTCTCTTTGTGAATCTTAGCATTTTATCTCTCTCTACTTCTTTATAAAACATTTTAGTGGTTGGAGTACAGTTTCCAATATGCTTTTTCTTTTTCTTTTTTTTTTTTTGGTGAGGAAGATCGACCCTGAGCTAACATCTGTGCCCATCTTCCTCTGTTTTATATACAGGTTGCTGCCACAGCGTGACTTGATGAGCAGTGTGTAGGTCTGTGCCTGGGATCTAAACCTGTGAGCCCTGGGCCACTGAAGCAGAGTGCACAAACTTAACCACTATGCCAGCAGGCTGGCCCCCAATATGCATTTTTAAGCAATCTAATTCCATCTTTAAATGTGAATCCAACTACATCTTGTCAAATTTTAAAAAGTCAAGTTATACATACATATGAATATACACATAGGAATGATTATATATATATATATATTCTTATATGTATACATATATGTTTATAAGAAAACGACTTTAAATGTAGGGGATATATTCCAGATGTGGACAGAAACACATTCACAGCTGCTTCAATGACCCAGCAAAGGAAAGAATGAATAGGAAGAGACTATGAATTGTTCTTTATGCATCTCTAGATTGTTCCGCTTTTCCATTTACTGCAAATATATCTTTTACTCAAATTTGCTTAACTCTAATAGAAAGAAATTTAGTCTATTTTTCAAATTTAAAAAAAGTACGTTTTGAAAATACTTTAACGTATTTTTTCTCTATTCCTTGTAAGACATACACTTTACAAAAGCAAGTCCTATATTTAAGTCTTTCTTAAAGTTGTGGTTCTAATCTGTATCCCCATGGGACCACCAGGTAATTCCTCATCAAATGTAGGGTTGGATGAATGAGTTAATTAACAAATATTGAAAAGAAGTGTGGGTAAACTCTGCCGATACATACTTGTTAAGTTTTTTTCCTGTGGATTACCTCTTGGTTTCTAAGACCCAATATCTTGTAATGTATATATTTTTCAATAAAACATTTTCTGGCCAATGATAATATAAGGAAATTTTACAATGACATCCTCAAATCTCAATAAGTATTTTTAATAAAACAATGTGCCAGGAAACTATTGAGCTACTTTCCCAACGCTATTAGTCATTTAGCAAAATCACATATGGTTCACTTGGAAAACGTGCTGATGTCATAGAAGAGGATGTGCGTTCTTAGACGTGCCCAGCATCAAGAGGCACCATGGTGCCCCCCTCAGAGGGATCCATCTCTGCCCTGGTGTATCTCCTGACTCCTTTCCCACTCTGCCTTTTGTAGCTTGTTCTTATTTTTGCCTAGTTCTTGTTTGAAAAAAAAATGGTGATACAATTGTTGAGAAAGGAGCAAGCTGAGGGAGAAAATTGATTACAACAAAAAAAAGAGATATGGATGCAAAGGAATAACTGTTTGCTAACAACCATATTAACTGGACACCAGGAAACAGTGTTTTAAGCACTTTACCTCCAAACATGATAGTTGAATTGTGTTTCTGTCCTGTTTTATAATGTCAGCTGTAGGTTTGGGGTTGATGCATTGTGCACTGTAATTTTTCCTCTGTGCGATATTTGGAAATAGGTTCCCTGTTAGCATTTAGCAGAAGGTGTCATTGTTAGGAATGGATCATTGATATTAAGAGTGTGGAGGAGGGGGTTCTTGTATATAGCTTCCTTAAAAAATATTCTGGAAAGTGAGAGTGAATTCAGGGCCATGGCTAGCCGACAAGGCTCTGCTCTGTGAAGAGCGGAGGGAAGAGTCAGGGCTTGACAAGTAGACTGTAGGTGGGACTGACCCCTCTCCCTCCCTCAGACAATGGCCCCCACAGAGAGCACCTGCACAAAGGTGTGCAGTGGCCCTGAGTAGGGGAAGAGCCGGTGTGTGTTAGACCCCATACTAGATGCTTCTCAGGCAGGATTGCTTAGTTTCGGTGCCATGAACCGATGGGGGAGGCACCATTATCCAAATGTTACAGACCTGGAAACTAAAGCTGGGCAGGTCGAGTAACCTCTCAGATTTACACGCCCAGTTAGCGGCAGCATCAAGACCCAAACTCAGGAGTGTGTGACTTGCAGCAACTCCCCTGAAGAGGATGAGAACACAACGTGCAAAGACCAGCAAGTGTTCATTTGAATGGGTTTCACTGACCAGTTCAATAGGGCTTTAAATTCTGTATCTACAAGAGAGAGAAAGAGAACAAACTCCAGAGACTAAGTCAAGAATCTATGTGCCTCTGGAGAATAGGACATAAGATATGAAGGACTCAGTAATTCTCAAAGAAAAATGCCTAAGGAACGACAGCTGAGTGGCTGTGTATAGGAAGGGTAGCCCTTATGGAAGTTTAATCTAAAGTGAATCGGTAAGGAAAGCAGAAGCCTCTCGTGGAGGGGAAGAGAAGAACAAAGTGATCTGTGTGACTCTACTAGAGATAAGACGGTTGCAGACGTATAGAAGGCACACGTGCATTTTCTCCTTCAGCCTGCCAACGGGCAGAAAGCAAGCTCGAGTCCAGTAATACTATTTAATTTTTCCAGACTAATGCTTCCACAGAAAAGAGAAGAAGGCTAAGGTGAGTGATGTGGCCTTCAACTTGAACTTCACGGAAAAAGACCTGCTGATTTTGGTTCACTATGCATAATTTGGGTCAACAATGCAAAGTGACTGTGAAAAAGTTAACACAGCCTCATGCCTGTTCCCAGAAGAACCATTTCCTGATCTAGTGAGGTCACAGGACATGAAGATTCACTTGCCCGGGTCACATCAATAGGGAAATTAATGTCCTGGGCTAGTGCAGGGGCGGGCATGGAGGGGGCAGCCTGCTCTGGGCATATGGGACACCCAGTGGGCATGGGCCCTGGAGAGACCCTGCAGAGCCAAGGGCCAGCTGCCTCCAAGGGAGCAGTTGCTGTCTTCTGGAAGGAAGAAAACATAGATTTTTTTCAGAATCACTCTAGAAGCCAAGGGAGGAAAAGGGAGGTTTGGGGCAAGCAGTGAGTGAAGACACTTAAACAGGGCGTCGTGGTCTGGTGCTGTCCGTGCCAGGCAGAGGCTGGAAGTGCCCTTTCTCCAGATGGCTCAGCTCTCGCAGTGGTGGGCAATTCAGAGGAGACTACATTCGCCATCTCCATGGACCAAAGTCCACGAGTCCTGGGCATTCCAGCCATGTAGACACTGCCTGCCCTTGGAATCCTTGTTTCTGGAAGCATAAGAGCAGAGGGTGCAGAATCAGTCAATTGTCAGAAATGCTGATTTTCGTGTCCAGCATGCCAGCACCTACAGCAGTGCTGGGCAACCAATCAGCCCTTAATGCACATTCACAGAATGATTGCCTTCCAGGGAGCTGTGAAATCACTGAAGACCACCCGACTGAGAATGAGCAGGGGCTCTACACTCAGAGCTTGCTAGGGCGAGGGGGTCGGCCACCATCGCTGCGCTTGGCAGAGACCCAAAGGCAGGCGAGGAGGGGGAGAGGGTCACAGTGGAGAAAGGGGGACCCAGGTGGGCCCTGATGGAGGCCGTGGGCCTGGGGAAGCTGGAGGCAGCTAACTAGAAGTGGAAGCCCCAAGTGGTGGGTTAGAGGAGCGTGTGTGGCTTTCTCTGGATGGCTCTGAGTCGGAAACAGGAGCAAAAATGAGGGAAGCTGTGGTCAGGGACTGGGTCCTGAACATTCTGGGCTGATTAGCTTCCTGGTCAGTTCTGCAGAAGTTGTGGGTCAGGGTTCTGCTGTCACTATGTTATGGCCATTGTCCCTTTGTACGTGCAGTGTCTCGGGGACTCCCCATGCTAGGATGGTGCTATTTGCTCTCCCAGAGGGAGGAAGCATGAAGCCACTGTGCAGGGAGCATGGCCTTCAGTGGCTGGAGGAGCCTGGCTAGCTGTGGGATTGCAGGTGACCAGGGCCAGAGAAAGGCCCTCATCATAAGGATAAAAAAAACACGAGTGTTATCTCCAGGACTTCAGCCACTGTCACAATTCAACCAGGTTGGGAATTGATCTTAATGAGAGAAAGATGGTTATTTATTTTATGATGAAGGTGACATTTCTGTTCCATTTAATGCAGAGATGAGGAGAGCTCTGCCCCCCACTGAAGCTGGAGTTTCAGAAAGACAGAATTGTCCCTGTTCAATGCTCACTGCGTGGAAAAGCCCTTTGTCAAGGGAAAGTTCAGTCTCTCTATTAATTTTCTGTTGTTAATAAGCTAGAGAACCACACAGTGTAACCTAAGTGCCCTGTAACGTCTCTATAAGCTACTTAATCTCCAAAGAAAAGAAGACGACAGTTACTTTCACATAAATCACACTCCAACAAGATGGCTGTCTTTTCATCTTAACAAAACCCCGTAACCGTGACACAGACATCCCCAACCCACTACATCTCAGCAGCATGCAACCAATCCAAACAGAGGTGGACTGAAAAATAAAAGAATCCTTTTCATCCTTGTGTTTGACTTGCTGAGTCTAATAAAGACACCACCTTCAATACCTGCAGCCCTGGCGTGGGTGCCCCACTCCCCAGTTGTCTGTGCAGAGAGAGGAGGTGACAGGAAAAACAGTGCTCAGACCAGGCGATGGGAGCTCCAGGCCTGCTGCGGCCAGGCGCTGGGCCACTTCTGGCCCACAGGGCGCTCAGGGCCGGGTGGCCAGGCCAGCGACCTTGTTTCCCTCAAGCATGACTTAGGCAGTGCTCACTGCTGTCCACAAGGCGAGAGGGCCCAGGAGGCAGCAGGGCACATGGAGGGCGGTCTCCCCTCCCTCCGGGGGTCATAGAGACCCACATGAGGGTCAGCGAGGAGGCCCCAAGAACCCAAAGTCCATCCCCACGTGGAGTCGCTCCCTCTCTGTTCCCCACGTAGGGGACCACACACAAGGTCAACTGCTCCCGGCAGCTGGCGCTGGGGCTCTAGATGGTTCCTGCATTTCCAAGGCTGCCAGCCGCTGGGAGCTGATGGCCACCCCACCACCACACCCCAGGGCCTAGCTAATTACAGAGCAGTTCCCTGAGGGGAGTTTCATTGCAGAAGGATTTTCAGAAACGTGTAGACAGAGAGATGGGAGGCTGCTGGTGGACAAAGCCCTTGATCCTGTTTCTGTTGTGTGATGTGCTTGCAAAGTCTTCCCCATATCTAACTCAGCCCAGAACCTTCCCAACTCTTACTCATCAAGTTGGGTTGTCATTTTGCAGATGCAAAACAAGGGCGAATTCTGGTCTCCAGGAGTCACTGGGGTGCTTTTCGCTGCTCAAGAATGTAAGCTTGCTGCCTGTGCTGTGGTCCCCAGAGGGCTAGTCTTTCTTTTAAACAGCTTTATTGAAGGGTAATAGATATAGAAAGAACTGCACATATTTCATGTGTACAATTTGATGAGTTAGGACAAACACCCATGACACCATCTCCACGATCAAGGGAATATACAAGGCCACCACTTCCCAGGGTTTCCTTGTGCACCTTTGTCTGCATTTTTTTGTTGTTTTTGGGGGTTTTGTTGTAGTAAGAACATGATACAAAATTTACTGTCTTGCAAATTTTGAAGCGCTCTTCAAAAACAAAAATGACTACAGCTCTGAAAGTGTGAGAGGCTCTCCAGGAATCCAGGAGACCGCCACTGTCCCCGAGGGAGATGACACAGACTCCCCAAGAAAGAGAAGTCCCACAAGGACTCAGAACCTCCTGGAAACCGTCAGGTACACACCTGGTATCACAGACACACCGAAATTCACGAGTTCTGATGTACAATCCACCACAAACATGGAATAAACATGCTCACCGTGTAATAAATGCCCTTCTTGGCCCTCGCCACATTTTCATTTTCCTTTAATATCTGGACAAGTTTGAACAATGTAATTCCCAGAACCAAGCAATAAACAATCAAGAACTAATCTGTTTTCTGTGGAAATATCATGATTATATAATGACAATTATAATAATGGGAATTATGGAGATTTTATAATGCTTTCCAAATAAGACACCTATTTTGTAAACTCTATGGAAGCTAGTTTAATTTAAAATTCAAATTACCTGAATGGTTATTTAATTTATTAGTTATCATAGGTGTAACAAATAAATTATTAATAGTCTAATCAATTAAAATTATACCTAATATATAAATAAAATTATTATGTATTACTATTTATAATAATTAAAGACAAATGGAGAGTCTAAATGACATCCACCTTAGGCTGTAAATATTGACAATAGATGTGAATTTCTTTTGTGTTGACATTGGAGGGGTTTATGCTCTGTGCCCAGAACCCTACACTGCTTTTCTTCCATTGGGAAAGCCCTATTTGTGTCTTACATCATGAGGCTCCAAGAACTACTTTCCTGACCTTCACATTTGACTTTGATTTTGCATCAACCATTTAAATAGGAAAACAGTAACCTGGAGTGAGTCAGATAAAGCCCACACCTGGGCGGATTTGTAAACTAGGAAGGAGATGCTGGTGTTTGCCACAGGCATATGGAAGAGATAAAAGTCAGATAAAAGCCTTTTTAAAGACAGAAAATAATGAGTATGAGGGAAAGAGGGAACAAAGAGAAGCATTTTCTTTTCTTAAGTGCAAAGAAAAAGTTTCTTAAGAAAAAAAACATTATTTTTTTCCTTCCCTGAGAGGGAGCTGTCTGGTCTGGTCCTTTCAGACTAATCAAGTGTTGAAGTCGAGGGCTCCTTGACATTTCGAAGTGAGTGGAGACTGAGGTGGTTTAGCTCTGACATCCAGTCCTACCGTAGTGAACTTCTATGTTTAATAGGATGCAGGGTCATTTCCCATGAGCTATTTAGGGGACCTTTGTAGCTTCAAAATGTGATTCTTCCCTCAGAAGTGCCTAAAGCTGATTATTAAGCATGATTCATAAATTCTTCAGAAGGTGATCAAGTTAAGTTTACACATTCAGACGGTGACAGAAAGAGCCTGCTTTCCAACTGTAAATACCCCAAATGGCTACAATGGGAGTATTTTTATATTTTTTCTGTTCACTTCCTTTTCTTTCTACAGCATCCTTGGAAAAATATAGAATCTATTTACATGCATTAAAGGATGGGAGGGTGAAGGTGAAAATTGGCGTGAGACGTGAGGAGATGACAATTAGCCTCTCACCCCCGGCTCTGGGTCACATAATTCCAGGAATCGATGAAGAAGAAGCCAAACACACTGAAGAGCAGAAGGGACAGGAGCAATGAAAAACAGCCACATTTATAATACACCTTCAGCACTGAATACATTTCAGCTTCTAGTTTAATTTATAAACTCGGCTTAGAGCATGTGTGTTTGAGGGGAAGCGAAACGCCTCTCCCACAGTTGCTACCGGCTTCCTCACCAACTGCACTCTGCAAGCTGCCTGCCTGGGGCAAGGAGCTCTTTCCATTTCACAGAAGAGCAGCCTTTCATTACCCGGCCGGCCGGACAAATAAAAGAAGACCCAGGCCAAGCGGGTTCACATTAGAATATTTATGTTCTCTGTGTTTGTCACGTGGGAGCAATTATGAAAAATGAATTTGGAGTTCTGTTTATTCTTCCCCAGACTTTGAGGGAGTGAGCAAAGATGGTAGCCCTGACTGGGGTCCAGGCTGGGACCTTTGCAACAGCTCTCCACACGTTTGGTCCTGCAAAGACACATCATTTTATCACAGAATCCCAGGTCTTACCTGTGGGGTACCACATGTGGCCCGATTCTTTACCAAGAAGCCAGAAAATCCAAATTTAAATGTCTCAAATTTAAAAAAAAGCCAAAGTCTCAAATTTAAATGTGACCAGTTGTTCTTTTGAAACAGATTTCCCTGCGCTGTCTTCTCTCTCCCCTACAGAGACGGAGGAAAGAGCACAGATACGGTTCATGTTACCTTAGGATGACATCATTATTTTAATAAAGGACAACACAAGAGGCTTTAAGATGCTCATCCTGACGGATCCACTCTTTGTGTGATCCATAAGAGAGATGCCATTTGAAGTTGTACACACGTTTTCAGGAACATGTTTGCTACCAAACCCAGAAGACACTTTAACTACAGACTTTGAAAATATGAGATATTAATATCTATAGAGTTCTTTGATTTTCAGAACTCTTTACCTTCAATTCAATCCAAGCTCCATTCGAGAAGTTACTAAGCTAACAACTGGAACTGAAAAAAGGAAGGAAGGAATTTTGTTATTAAAAAGATAACTTATATTTCAATGTTACAGTTGCAGCTGTTGTATTCCACCTATACTATGTGTTCTATGCAAAAAAAGACCAGCACAAGACATTTCTTCACAGTATTCTGTTATGATCCCTAGACCAGCACTGTTAAATAAGTTATACACAGGGGGTCCCAAGAACTACTGGCAAGTGGCTTTTAGTAGAACTAAAAGTCTGTCAGTGTTGGGAATATGCAGGAACACAATCCAGCAGTAGTCCTTCAGAGATCAGAACCTGTTTTTACGCTTTTAGGAGGAGGTTATGGCCTGAATCGTATCACCCAAAATGCACATGTTGAATCACTAACACCCCAGGAGCTCGGAATGCAAGTGTGTTTGGAAGTGGAGTCTTCGAAGAGGTAATTAAGGTAAAATGAAGCCATTAGTGTGAGTCCTAATTCAATCTGACTGATGTCTTATAAGAAGAGAAGATGAGGACACAGGCCCAGAGGGATGACCATGTGAGGACATAGGGAGGAGACAGCCATCTACAAGCCAAGGAGAGAAGCCTCAGGAGGAACCAGCCCCACCCACACCTGGATCTTGGACTTCCAGCCTCCAGGACTTGTACAAAATAAATGTCTGTTGTTTCAGCCACTCAGTCTATGTTATTTTGTTATGGCTGCCTGAGCAGACGAGTTCAGAGGGTGAATGATTATACCTTTTTCAACGTTACCAGTAGATAATTTCAGCTACCTGTGCTTTACCTTAAAGGTATTTGAGTGGAAACCTCAAATCCACGCTCCACTGTGACAGATGCTTGGCATCCCAAGATGGCAGACTTTGCAGCAGATACTGGAGGATGAGCAGCAAACCTCTTCCTAAGATGGCCCGCCAACTCAGGGAGGTGGGAACACGACGCTTCTACAGACGGGTGGGGGACCTGCAGAATGGAGAGAGTATAGCGGTATCTGGCCAGGCAGCGTGTGACGTGGCACTCTTAGTCGGAGTTGAATGAGTTATTTCACAAGGCAATTCCCAAGTCTACATCTGAAAATTAAGTTCAGGGGGTGAAAAGCAAATATTACAAAATTAATCTACCTAAAACAGAACCATGAATCTTATTACATTTCCAGCCACTACATGTTCATGCTTAAGCAACAGATGTTAATCTTTGGCAATGAAATTGTTTCCACCAGATGTTTAGCAACTCCCAAAACAGAACATCAGCTTCTAGGCCGTGCCGGGTCTCCACAAACAACGCTTTGTGTGGTGTGGTTTGTGCTCTACTGGGTCAACCTTTAGAAGCACCACGCTGACCCACACTGAGAACACCAGTAAGGAGCAGCGATTTCTTTTACACAAAACTCCCGTAGCAGTTGGTCCAGTGGGGATGCAGAGGTGCACAGAGGCGGCCTCACGCTGACCTACAGTCTGCTAAAGCCCGTAGGTTCCCAGCTCCGGGTCACCGCCAACTCCCAGTGCCTGTGTGGGTGGGAATTTGCCCAGGCGCCAGCCCCCTTAGCAGCCAGGTCTGCCCGCCAGCTCCTTGACCACAGACACAAGAAGCAACTGCCTCGGCCGCAGCAAGGTAAAGTGGTCTGAGCTCTGTATTCTTCCCCCTTCCCCTGTGGCAAATATTCAATGTGGCAAATATTCAATATTCAATATTTTAAATTAAATGTTCAGAGACCACCTGAGGGCTGAAGGTAAGCAATTTTTGACAAAATATCCTGAATTTGGCAAGCATTCTTCCAAGCTTAATGAGGAATATTCAGGGTCCATAATTATAGTAACCTATTGACATCATACCCCTTCAAGTACCAGTCAGAGAAATCTGTGGGACAGAGCGCGGGACCCATCTGCTCAGGGGCCTGAGATTACACACGTGCTCATTCACACACGTCCTCACTCTCACACACATGAACACTCATGCGCACACATCTGCTTATGTACAAACTCACACCCTCCACATACACACTCCCACAATGTCACGCTGTGCATTCACTCACACAAATACTAATTCACACTAGCTCACCCACTCTTGGGCACGCTCACGCACACAAACTTCGGGAGAAGGCCCCTGCCGTCTCCACTGGTGAGCTCCACCCCATCATAGAAAGAACTCCAGGGGTGCGTGTGCTTCACCTGAGCGTTGAGCTCCCATCCTCACTGCACTCTGCCCTCCCGTGTCTGGGGTCCCTGAGCCTTCCGTGGTGGTTCATCAGCAGATGAGAGGCCCCAAAGCTATTTAAACGAAAGGCTAACCTGAGCAGTGAGAGAGCCTCAGGCTGCGAGCGGCGGGCAGGTAGCTGGTGGTGTGTTCAAAGCCCAGATTCTAACTCCAGTGTCCCCTGACTTGCACCCACACATTTCTGCTGTTGATGGTCTGCGCGTTATCGCCCCCATCCACACAGCTGCATCCAGAGGGACACTCAGCCACTCCTCCTGCGGTGCAGACCCAGGCTCCGGCGCCTGCCTGACGTTGTTCTCTGCTAGGCATTTCTCTGCCCATCTTGGCCCAATCCCTTTCTCTTTCTCCCACTTCCTGCTGGCACCCCATCCCTTTGAGCCCTTCAGTTCCTAATCCAGTCTCTGCCAGGACGCCCTCCAGGCACTTGGCACAATCTCAGGGTGCTTCATTGTCCCCACCCTGTTCCCTTCATCATCCCATTCCCACGACTTTTCTCTCATTCCTGGCTGGATTCACACCTGGGGGTCACTCAGCCCAGGAAGGCCCAGCCCATCTCCGGAGGGTACCCAGGTGGGTGGATGTCCACTTCGCTTCTAAGTTAGGGCTCAAACAGGTAAGAGTGCCAGCAGCTCAGTGGAGAGCTCGATGATCCGATCCTGATGAAGAGCCAAGGTGAGGAGTGTCTTCCCCCGGCCGGACTCCAGCTGTAGCAGAACAACCAGACTGCTGCACTCTGTGCCACCCAGAGCCTAAAATCCTGGGGGGAGGGCGGACGAGGAAACACACGTGGTTGCAACTGAGCATGGTCACTTCTCTGACCTCTGGAGGGGGGGTCTCTGATCCAGATGTGAGTGTTGGAGTTAGAGGAGGTGACCCCTGTGCTGAATCCCCAGGCTGGTGATTCCACTGGGGGTCGGGCAGGGCCTTGTCTGGGCTTCCTGGGCTGGGGTGGCAGAGATCTCCTACAGGTTGAACTCTTTAGAATGACTGGGGTTGACGAGGGTAAGGGAACTGAAGGAATAGTGCGAGCAGAGTCCAGAGAAGTCCCCCTGAGGAGAGGGTGAGGCCCAGGTGGGAGGGCAGGTGGCCTGGGAACAAGGGGCAGGGAGAGTCCAAGCTCATCTCCCCTGCACCCTCCAGCCTCACCTCAGTCATCTGGACCCAAGACCCTCAGAGTGCATCCCCATCTCCCTTGGGCATCTCCTGGTCCTAAGAGCAGCCCCCATTGAGGGTCTACACCCCTCACCTGGACCAGGGGATTTCCAGCAAGGCCTGTGTCTTAGCAAAGCTCCCATATGACCAGCAGGTATTTTCTTGCACATCAGGCATTGAAGACAGTTGCCCATAGGGCCCTTGGCACGGGGGGGATTACAAGCCGCCCCATGAAGGCTCCCCGGCCCTTTGACAGAGGCGGGGGTGAGTCTTCAAGCCCCAAGTCAATCTAGATGGTCAGGAAAGGGTGGAGGATGGACAACTTGTCTGTCAAACTCAGGGCCAGCTCCTGAACAGTAGTGGAGTTCCCACTGAGGGCTTGAAGAGATAACTGCCATTATTAGAAGAACATTTCTAAAAATGCATTGGCGTGCAATTACATGAAGTCTAAAGAAAAATGAACTAAAGAGTATTCACTCTCAAGACCTTGTTCTAGTGTCCTGTTCTCCCTTCTTACCCTTCACTCTGAGAGGGACAGAATTCTGCTCCCAGGGCTGTTAGCCAGTCAGGTAATTCTTCCTTCCTTTTCTTCTTCAACTTTCCCCCTCCCTCCCTCTCTCTCTCCCTCCCTCTCTCTCCCTCCCTCTCTCTCCTTCCTTCCTCCCTCTTCTCCTCCCTCTCCCCTCCCTCCTCCCTCTTTTCCTCCCTTCCTTCCTTCTTCCCCCTTGGCTCCTCCTTCCTCCCTCCCTTCCTTCCTCTCCCCCCACCTACTCATCTTTTCCTTTTCCCTCTGCCTCTTTTGAGCCCTCTTCTCTTTCTTTCTTTTCTTCAAGTCAACAGCTTCACACTAAGGGATGTGTGGTCATAAAGAAAACAGGCACTATGTAAATTGTGCGAATCCAGCAGTTCTCACAATTTTTGGTCTGAGGACTCTTTTATGCTCTTAAAAGAAACTATGTGAATCAGGACTAAGATCCATTGCAAGTCCACAGAGGCAGCATCCAGAGCTGGCCCCAGAGGCGCAGCTGGGCTTGGGAGGGGGCTCCTCTCTCACCCGCCCTCCTCCCTCCTTCAGATGCCCAGGGCTCCTCCTGTCTCTGTTCCACTCCCTTCCCTGCACACTGGCTCCCTCTGCTCACTTGTTCTTTCTTTAAGAAAATGAGACATTGCTAAAGCTTTTGTTATTTGTTTTATTTCATTCTAGACATTCTCTCTTCTTAATCAAATGTTATTTATTATTCTTTCTCAATAAAGTTTTAAAATTGACATATTTATACATTAAAGCAAGAAACACTTTGATATGTATTTAGTCATATATTAGCCAATAAAATCACTATTAAATAAATATTTTTCTTATTAAATTGTAATAACATTTAGCTACAAGGCAAAAATGACAAATGCATACTTACCAGAAACAAACGTCTATTGTATTCCATAAGACAAAATGTTAATAACAGATAATCCAAGGATTAGACATCAATAAGGTATGTCATGTTACTTCTTTCTTTGATTTGCTTCGTAAAGTGTGTTTTTGGTTAGGTTAATAATAAAATGGTCTGCATTCACTAGTCCAGTGGTTCTCTTAATTTTCGGTCTCAGGACCCCTTTATATTCTTAAGAATTGTTGAAGATCCCAAACAGCTTTTGTTTATGTAGGTTTAATCTATTAATTTTCATCATATTAGAAATTAAAATTGAGAAAAGTATTAAATATCTATTCGTCAATTTAAAAATGAAACCATGGCATGTTAACATATATAACATATTTTTATCAAAGTAACTATATTTTCCAAAACAAGAAAGGAAATAGTGAGAAGGCTGGCATAGTTTTACATTTTTGCAAATCTTTTTCACATCTGGTTTAATAGAAGACAGCCAGATTTTCACTCTGCCTCTGCATTTAATCATCTGGGAATCCCAGCCCTGTGGCCTCTGGAAAAGCCCACCGTCCACGCGTGCGACGATGAATGAGCGTACAAAGGCAACTAATGTCTTCGGATTATTGCGGACGTTGCTGTGAAAATGGACGAGTGCGTAATGTGCAGAGAGGTGAAGCTGAGTAAATACAGTTGCAATAAAAGGTAATGTTCTCATCATATGCAGAGAGTTAGGTGTTGGAAATTAGTGAGTTATCAGGAAAACAAACTTTTAAAGCTCTTGCTAGGGATTACTTAGTACAGCCCTCTCAATTTTCAAATGGAGAAACTGATATGTGGGCAAATTTATGAAATAATCAAATTCACATATCAGCCGAAGTAGTAGGTCTGGAAGCCGGATCCCAGAGGGCCTGACCAGGGCACTACCCATCAGCACTCTGCTTTTTGAGCCACTGTCTGTACGCAAAACCTTTCAATTCGTGAATTCTTCTTCGGTTTTTAGTAGATTGCAGAAGCAACCCATGTAGTCCCATTACAAAGTGGGTTCCAGGGAACTTCACACACTGGCCTAGGAACTCAATCCCAGGTTTCCATCGGATTGCATTCTGAATTCCAAGCTCACTGGCAGATAATGTGTAGGCAAGCTATCGACTTCTCAGGCCTGGGGTTCCCGCAACACAGTTTCAGGGCTCCTATGATTATATTTGTATCTGTACGGTACGTACCCCTTGATGTGCAGGGTCAAGAGCTGGCGATGTCCTAACTCAGCCTTCTTCAAGGTGCACAAGACCTCCCTGAACACTAACACCAGCATCAATAGAAGGAGGAAAATAAAGCAGTTCATGGGAGTTCTCAAGTGTTAGCAGAAATCATTCCTTACACTGACCCCATTCCTTACAAAATGGGATCTAATGGAATCTTCCTTGAGCTGTACTGCAAATTCCAGAGATGGAATATCTCCCACCACTGAATTGTGAATACATATTTTTGTAAGTGGTAAGAAATATTTTTAACATTGTATGTTATGTACTGGATAATAAGCCTGACACAACTGTCTACTAATTATTAAATTATTAAAATTATAAGGGTCTGCTTGCCATCATTGTGCAGTTTCCAATCCACAATTATAAAGCAACTCTATTACCGAATAATTACCTTTACAACTCAGCTATTTTGGTTTAACTGTATTTTGGGGTTTGCTCTCTGTGTTGAGGTTGGCATCTGTGTTTCTCCAAATGCCTGCCTCTGTGTGGACTCGCCTGGTCTCCATGTCGTCCAGCTGCACATGGGCACACACTCTCTTCTCACCTGGAGGCAAGCAGAGAGGGCCAGAGGGAAGATGCACCCTCATGCTTGGGAACAGAAAAAGGCAGACGCTACATGCTCTGGTGTCGCTGGTAGTGGCCAGGGTAGTTGTTAGAGGTTGAGTGAACATGCCGTTATAGAAAAGGGTTATAAATGGTAATGATGTGCCAGTGTTTGAAAGCAACATTTTCTATCTACCCTCGTCCTCCACATAATTATCAGTCTGGAGCTAGGCCCTCTTTCTGGGACATCACGCCATCCAAATCTTCCGGGGGACCTCACTGCCAGCAAGTCTGTCTGCTGACCTTGGCAGTGAGTGGGATCGACGACCAGGCTCCTTGAGGTGGTTTGTCCCATAACTGCTCCAGCACTTGGATGCTGCCACTGCCTCTCCATGGACTGTATAACTTCATCTCTTATCCTGTGACTCCTGGAGAATAAGATGAGAATCTCTCAAAGATATTAAAATAAGCTCCGAGGCTTAGGATGTTCTGTCCGTCTGCTGATAATCAGAAAAAAGGAGAACAGTGGCAGACAGAATTGTAGAATTTTATGTAAAGCAAAAAGACTAGGTTGGCATAGTCAGATCAAAAATCGTTTCTTTTTTTTAAGTATTATGATAAAATATGTCCTTGGGTACTGTTAAGAAAAAGAGAAATATTCATTTCTGGGACCCTGAAAGGCCACTGTACGTCACCTGGTAAGCTTTTCTCTTTTAGGGATGAGTGTGTGGGTATATGCACACGGAAATCTTTTTTTCCCCTTCCTGTGCTGGTTTCAGTTGTCTTGCTGACGTCCTCTGTTTAAGGACTTTGTCTTGTAATTTAATAAGTGCAAATGGAGTGAGTCGTCTGTGTGTTGATCCTGATATTAAGAAACCTTGATCCAAAGCTAAAATTCTAAAAGGATGGCATGCTGTCTACTTCACCCCCCTTTAATACCGAATGTAAATTGACCCTCTGTATACTGCGAGATCAAGCTCAGAGCTCAATTTAGATTTGTGCACATTCAAAGTTCTTAAAGACCCGAGTTCTATTCAAATGGAAGGTTTTCACTGCACACACAGCCTTAATCAAAAGTAGAGCTGTATAGAATGGTTTAAATTTAATCCAAATCTCAGTGAATTTCATGAATCTGCCTACTCAAGCTTCACATGAGTGGGCTCATAAATGCTATTTCTGCGTTTATGCATGATGGAGTGTGGCTGCCACTGCACCCCGCTCCACCACAGATGCCGCAAACAGAGTTTTCTCTTGCCTTCATGGGATTTTTATAGCATGAGCAAAATAAAACTCATTTTATTGATTGATAATGGGTAATAAAGTGTGACTTTTCCTTCAATGGGTTTCACTGGTAACTAGCTGGGGCCATGAACAGTAAGATTAGGAATCTGATGATCCAAAAAAGACAATACATGCGCAATAATGAAGAATTCATGGTGCTCGAGTGCGTGTGTGTGTGTGTGTGTGTGTGTGTGCGCGCGCGTGCGCGCGCGCGCACCTAGATGTGGGGTTTTGGGATCTAGGGTCAGAGAGGGCTTGGAGAGGGAGGAAAAAATTCTTCATTCAATTAAAAATGTAGGGCACTATTTCACACTGGAGTAGAATGGTTTATCTCACACAAACAGAAAGTACTGGAATTTACCTAGGTTTTAGAATTTTAAAAATGTAACAAGCAATATGTAGCAGTTTTGAAATTTCATTATTAAATTAAATGTACCTCTGCCATCTCTTCCAGAACTATCTTAAAAAAAAAAAGTCAAGCAAAAATGAAGAGCCATTCTCAAGGAGTTTTAAAGGAAACTTGAGCTGAATATCATTTAACCCTTCTGTATAAAAATAACTTTGAATATACCAAACACACTCAGAGAAAACTAATTTTTGAGAATAAATCAACTTCTGAAGTAAGGCAGTGGAAAGAAGAGAAATGGGAAGGCAGGGCTATTGACTTGAACCAAATGGAATGTTCACATGTTACATACACCACGAGGCCAGCCCTGAGCAGCGCTGTGGTGGGAATAGCGCGCTTGTTGGCCACCGGAGTGGCCGGCCTGGCACGCACAGCGCCGGGCAGAGCCCTGTGTGAGGTCTCTGGTTTCGGCCGTCGGCTGGTTGGGCAGTTCAGTTCGTACAGACACCTGGGCTCTGGCTCTGTGCCCATTCCCTCTTCATGCTGTCATGTGGGTCCCCGACAACTGCATCAACAGAACAGGAGCCTGTGCCTCCTCGCTGACTGGAGAACGTCACCAAGTCCCCATGGGCATTTAAACCCCCTAGACCGTTTTCAGAAGGGGATACCACGGCCCTCCCCGGCGCAGGCCATTGGGCCTTCCCTGAGTTCCGCACGGCAAATGTTACTCTGTATTATGCCAGTCAGAGGTGGTAAAAATCTAACCTAATTATGAAAGTATTTTCTTTTAATTCAATATATTTAATCAGATTTGTTGAGATATAATTTACATACAACAAAAATCAGCCCTTGAAGCGCTCAGTCCCTGGGTTTTGATGAATGTTTGCAGTTGTGTAACCACCACCACAATTACCACACGGAACAATTCCATCAAACCCACAAACTCCCCTTGTGCCCTGTGTAGGCATTTCCTCCCCCTACCCTAACTCCTGGCAACTACTGATCTGATTTCTGTCCCTACAGGTTGGCCTTTTCCAGAATGTCACATCAATGGGCTTGTACACTCTGTATTCTGTTGTGTCTGGTTTCTTTCACTTAGAATCACACTTTGGAGATTTACCGTGTTGTGTGTGCCTGTCTGCTGTGTGTGTATTACTACAGCTTTACTGCCCCTTTTTATAGCCGGGCGGTATTACATTGTATGAACATATCGAAACTTGTTTACCCCTTCCCCAGTTGATGGACATTTAGGTTGTTTCCATATCGTGGATATTATGAAATATATATATTTCTTCTCTTGGGTAAACACCTAGGAGTGAAATGACTGGATCACGTGGTAAGTGGATGTTTAACTTTAAGAAAGTGTCCAGCTGTTTTCCAAACAGCTGGTGTAATGTAATATGGTGATTCCACCATATTACATTCCTCCCGGCAGTGTAGGAGAGGGACAGTCAATTCATCTGGTTGCTAGAACTTGGCAGTGTCCACTTTCTTCCACTTTTTTTTAGACGTTCTGATGCGAAGTGGTGTCTCATTGTGGTTTAATTCATGTTTTCATAATGACTAATGATGTTGAGCATCTTTTCACATGCTTATTGGCCATTCTTACATCTTTTTTTTGCTAAAGTATCTGTTCAAACCTTCTACTGATTTTTTTAGAGCAGTTTCAGGTTCACAGCAAAACTGAGTGGAAAGTGGAGAGTTCCCATACACTCACAGCCTCTCCATTACCAACATCCCTCCCCACTGTGATACATTTATTATAAATGATGAGCCTACATGGACACGTCATCATCACCCAAAGTCTATAGTTTACATTAAGGTTCACTCTGGTGTTGTACATTCTATGGGTTTGGACAAATGTAGAATGACATGTATCCACCTTTATAACATACAGAATAGTTTCACTCCCCTAAAAATCCTTTATACTGCATCTATTCATCCCTTTCTTGTCCCAACCCATGACAACCACTGATCTATTTACTGTCTCCGTAGTTTTGCCTTTTCCAGAATGTCATATAATTGGCATGTAACTCATACAGTATGTAGCCCTTCCAGGTTGCCTTCTTTAATTTAATAACATGCATTTAAGATTTCTCCCTGTCTTTTCAGGGCTTTACAGCTCATTTTTTTTTTTTTGGCTCTGAATCATATTCCATTATCTGGATATAATACCGTTCATTTATCTCTTGAAAGACGCATTGGTTACTTCTAGGTTTGGGCAATTATGAATAAAACTGTGATAAACATTCATATTCAGGTTTGTGTGTGTACATAAATTTTCAACTCATTTGGGTAAATACCAAGGTGCACAATGCCGGTATCATATGATAAGAGAATGTTTGGTTTTGTAAGAAACTGCTGGACTGTCTTCCAAAGTGGCTGCACCATTTTGCATTCCCCACCAACAATGCATGACCTTTCTGTTGCTACACGTCCTCGTCAGCATTTGGTGTCGTCAATGTTCTGGATTTTGACCATTCTAATAGGTACTTCAATATGGGTTTTTAACGTGAATAGATCCTATGTTCTCCTAATTATTTGGGATGAGGATGAGCTAAAGCCAACTCCGGAAAGCACTACACTCAGGCTCTGAAAACTTGAGGCATGGAGAACAGACCTTCTGGGAGGCCCACCATTGGACCACTTTTGCTGCCTCAACCCATTTTCCTAGACTGGGCTTCTTCCCACAGGGTCCCAATTTACTTCATTTTTACCCATCACTAAACACACTTACAAATCTCCCGATGCCCAGAAAGAGGGAAAAAATAGCCAGAAAAATGTCAAATTCTGAAGTTGGAACTAGACTCACAGTATTTCACTCCTATGGACAGAGTTTTCTATTTTACATCAAGTCAGTCCAAAGTAAGGTAAACTCATCTGGAAAATTCAGACTGAATATTATACTATAATATAAATTATTTAAATTGATCCAATAATCTTGTAATCTCTAAACTTTTCCTGGAAATATCAAATATATGATGACTGACAAATTATCTTTATTGGGTTATAAATTGTTTTCCATGTGTACATGCAGACAAAAATGATCCCTTCCCTCCCTTGCCCCCATTTCTGTGTCCCTTCCTGCTAGAACAATTGACAAGAAGATTAAAAGTGTTTACTTCTTCCTGAAGAGGAACCCACTTGAGTGGGAATACACCGGTGTGCATCCCCTCAGTTTGGAGGGTGACCTGGCTTAGAGTTTGGACCATGGCCCATGTGTGTGCCTCCCTTCTCCATCCCCTGCTTTGGGTTTTCACTTGTCTCTCTTCCTTTCATACCTGGCCACTGTCTGCTCTGAGCCCACCAGGGCTGGCTACCTTCCCGTCCCAAGGTCATCTTGCCTCTCAGGGCTCAGTGTCCCAGGTGTTTAGAAGCTTGCCTAAAACGTCTCACTTCCCTGCTCCTGGACATAGACTAGTCCCCCAACTCTTATTTTTGGCATGAGATTAGAGGGCTGACAGCTATGAGGGTAAATAGAAGATGTGTGGTTCTAATACCTGGGGGTGGAGTCCGAGTTCAACTCAAACAGAAATGGAGGGACACTGGCAGGACAAGCACCAGCAGAGTGTCAAGTAGAAGGACAGTGGCTCCCTGTTCCTGCACCCCAGAAGGAAGTCACAGCTGGAAGGAAGGGTGTGCAGTCAGCAGGTCACAGCATGATGCGAGTGGAATCCCTGAAAAGCGGTGTCATGTGTAGGATGAAAATATTGCCACTCAAGTCAAATTTTCTTCCTAAAATAATAAATAAAAGTGTGACCAAAGCAAGGCCAAGGAAAAGGCCAATGATGTCAATGGTGTGCCTCTGAATTTTTGCGCAGTCTGAAACAAAAAACACCTGAGATTTCCTAACAATTTACGGGGACTTGTGTGTGCTCGCCACGCAGACATAAGCATTTCCTTTTAATAAACAGCAGTCGTTTACACGTCCAAGTCTTTCACACAAGGTCCTGACGTGAACATTCAGTTTCTCCTGCCGTTGCCATGTGGTTCAGCTGCTTCTGCCCTTGTCTTGCCCACTGGCTGGCATTTGTCCTCACAATTTCAAAAATACCACCTGGAGTGAGGCTCTTTTATTTCATATCTTGAGTAGCCAAGTTTTCTTTCTCTTGAAGTGAACAGCACGAGGCTTTCTTTCTAGTTCAATCTCTATTTTCACGTTGACACCACATCAAATAACCTTTTTAGAAGAGAACTAAATCTGAGTTACAGATGTGTTTATTTTCATTAAAATTTTACTTAAGGGAATCATTTCATCTTAAAGTCTTGTATCTCTCTCAGTCTCAACACAATGCACTCCAGCTACGACTTATCTGTGAGTGTCATCTCTGATCCCATCCCCATGAAACGCACTGAAGGGAAACTACGATTGGGGCCAAAATTCAGCCTTGTTGGCCATCCTGTTCTAACCAGTGCATGGCCGTTTTGTTCTCTGCTCCATTTGGTAGGGCCTTTAGCTATAGAAGTCATGTTTTTAGATCCGCATCCAAAGAGGTGATCATCGCCATTCATCTTCTTGGTGTTGGGGCCCTGTAATTCTAGTCTGAGGGAGAGAAGATGAAGCTGCACCATCCTACCACAGTGCGGGTGCTTGAACCTGGTGGCTTACCATGTGAAGGAAGGAACCAATCAAGGGCCTGGAAAGCGAAGAGAAGAAAGAAATGAAGGGAGCGTGTGCTCAGGATCTGAAGTAGCGCGGTGCTTCCCCACAGAAAGAGGACACACAACAAGGAGGCCCCTGGGAGAGTTGGCCCATTACATGGCTATGATAGTGGAGATGGCGCTGTTCCCCCCGGGGATGCATGAGCAGTTGAGGCCGTTAAAATCTTCATACATCGGATCATTGATATTTACTCACACTATTTAAGCTGTCATTTAAATAGACAACTAAATAATTCACTGTTTTATTTTCCTGCAGTGGTTTTCAGGAGATCTGTAAATCTGAAAGATGCTTCTCATCATTTTATATTACATTATACTGTTTAAAATCTAGACTCTTTGCCCTAAACTTTGGCAGTTGTAGTCTTTACATAAGTAATCATTTTTTATTGTGATAAAATATACACATGTACAATTTATGATTTCAACCATTTTTAAGTGTACAATTTTGTGGCACTGAGTATGTTCATATTGTTGTGCAGCCATCCTCACCATCCAGCACCATTCGTCTTCAGAAACTGAAACTCTTCGCCATTAAACAAGCCCCCATTCCCCTCTCCCCCCAGGGCCTGACAACCTCCATTCTACTTTCTGTCTCTATGAATTTGACTGCTTGAGGTATCTCATATAAGTGCAACCATACACTTGTCCTTTTGTGACCCATTTATTTCATTTATTATAATGTCCTCAAGGATCATCCATGTAGGAGCAGGTACCAGAATCCCCTTCCTGTTCAAGACTGAATAATATTCTATTGTGTGAACCTACCACATTGTGTATATCCATTCATCTTTTCATGGACACCTGGATTGCTTCCACCTTTTGGCTGTTGTGAATAATGCTGCTATGAACATGGGTGTACAAATGTCTGTTCATGTCCCTGATTTCAATTCTTTTGGTATATGTTCAGAAGTGAAATTACTGGGTTGTATGGTAATTCTAAGTTTAATTTTTTGATGAACTGCCATAACTACTTCCACAGCAACTGCACCATTTTACATTGCTATGAGCAATGCACAAGGATCCCAATTTTTCCACATCCAACCAACCCTTGTAATTGATTTATTTATTTTATAATAGCCATCTTAATGTGGACAAAGTTGTCTCTCAGTGTGATTTTGATTGGCATTTTCTTAATGATTAGTGACATTGAGCATCTTTTCATGTAGTTACTGACCATTTGTACATCTTCTTTGGGGAAATGTCAATCAAGTCTTTTGCCCATTTTTCAACTAGGTTGTTATTTGTTGTTGTTGAGTTATAAATAATGATATTTTCCCTACAGTTTTTCAAATTCACAACTCTCCTTCAACAATTTGTGAAAGAGATGCATTGAGCTTAGGCCAGTGTCCTTATTTTGGAATTAGAACCTCGTTGGAACATGGATTCCAGCTTTGTCTGTGGTGTCACCTGAGGAGGCTGTCTCATATCCCTGAGCTTTGGTGCAAAACTGGGGTGTGATAATAATTTCCTTACTAATGAGGTAACGTACCTAAAAGCTCCTGATGCCGTGTCTGGTCCATGGCATGTACTCAATTAATTTTAGTTGAGTCTGAATATGAATTATCTTTTTAGAATATTCTATGAGTCTACTATATTTCTGGGAGGAGGAAAAAAAACAAAGAAAAGAAATACAATTATCTGACACAAGATAGGTTAGTAGTGTTTTTTATTCTGTAATGTAATAATAAAGTGAAAGGGCAAGATAAGTGAATTTAATAAAATACTGTACAACATTGAGTGTTTGTATATATTAATGGTGTACTTAATGCATAAAATATTGTGTATGTAGCAAATAGAGATAATTAATTTTATTTCTTGCAAGAACCTGCTTTGTTTCTCCTGGCCGGAGACTCTTTGCTAAGGCAGCTGCAAATGATCCTCATTGTGGGACGAGAAAACAAGTCGTTTGTTTTGCCTGAACAAATGGGGTCACTCTGCTGGTGTGCACTTGATATCTTTTTTTCTCAGAAAGTTGAGAAAAGAAAACTTTCAACAAAACAATACAATGCTTTCTGAAGTCTATCACGGAAGATTATGTTCTGAAAGCATGAATAAAAAGAAGTGTGGGTGTTTATATTTTTGGGACATCTAAGGAATTTTCCCCCTAATTAATATTCTTTGAGAACGATGGTAGGGCTGAATGCCCTGGCATAAAAAACTAGGAAGTTTATTCCGGTTCTTCTTTGATCACCACCAGGAGGGACAAAAAATGGGGGGAGGTAGTTATATTTGTATTAAAAACCAAATAAAAATATCTCTTTTCCCTCATGAATGGTTAACATAACACACTGTACACATTAGATAAAAGGGCACAGAAGTGCCGTGTTGATATAGAAGCGATTATCTTCGGAGTAAAGAATCCCGCAAACCAACACCCGGTTTGTGCCCTGGCCCCTAGACCCTCCCCCTGCCTGTACACTAAGCAGCCTCCCCGGCACGTCACTGCCCCACAGCCCTCCTCTCTGCAGTGTCTTACCTCGCTCCCCGTGTCACCGTGATCTGTTCCCTCACGAGCTATCTGAAGCCCGGAGATAACCTGTTTGCACGGCCAAGGAGGATCACGGGGGGCTGTGCGTGCCTATTGTCTGAGTCTTTAGCATACTGCGAGTGAGTGAGAACTCAAGTTTCTGGTGATGGAATTCCTTTTGACGGCAGGCACATTTACTATGCCTGGAAGAGTGGAAACTCTTAAATTAAATCCTTTAGGCTTAAATTTATGTGTCTCACCTTCCCCACCAAACAACACACACACAAACGCACATGCATACACTGTGAAACAAGGCATGGCAGAGTTGAGGAGACACCAGAAAGGAAAAATCTTAATTAGATTTAAAAATCTAATCTTGAGAAAAAAATAGTTGTCAACTTTTAGCCCATTAGCAATTGACAAATGGCGAATTCTGCCTACCTCTGGCTACTTTGGCCATTTTGATCATTAACTGCCTTTTTCAGTCTATAGCTCAAGTCAGTCAACTCCAAGTTAAAATAATTTTACAAATGAATCGTCATTCCCTTTCTCTATATACATTTAGTTTATTGGATTCAGGCCACTGCAAATGTCTGTCTACATGCTCGTGGACTGGGGATGAGAGGGTGAAGTTAATTCTCCTTCCTTCTCTGATGTTGCATGTATCAATCATTCACTCAGCAAATATTGATTGGGTGCCAGCTTGACGCTAGGTGCAGGCTAAGCACTCCAGTGCCATCCAACAGAACTTGATGTGATAATGCAAACGTTCTATATCCATGCTGTTCAATATGGTGGCCACCAACCAGATGGCCACTGAGCACTTAAAATCAGCCTGGTGCAATGGAGGAAATGAATTTTTATTTTTGTTTAATTTTAATTAATTTAAATTTAATGATGAATGTATACTGTACTAGTGGCTATTGTACTGGGTAGAGCATGTCTAGACAGAGATATACACAAGCCAAGAGGCAGAACAACTTGTGATAAACATGATGTTCTAGGCAGAATAAGCCCCTCCTCCCCTCCAAAGAAAACCATTCCATGAATCTGGTAGGTTACATGACACAGGAAAATTGAAGTTGCTAATTTGGCTAATTAGCTGACTTTAAAACAGGGAGATTATCCTGGATTGTCTAGATGGACCCAGTGTAATCACAAGTGTCCTTAAAAGTAGAAGAAGGAGGCAGAAGAAGAGAGTGAACTAGAGGAAATGTAATTCGGGGAGAAAGGCAACATTGCTGAATTAGAAGACGAAGGAAGGGCCCTGAACCAAGGAATGCAGGCAGCCTGCAGAAGCTGGAAAAGACAGGAAACAGATTCTGCCCTGGAGCCTCCAGAAAGAAACACAGCCCTGCAGACACCTTGATTTTAGCCCAGTGAGACCAAATGGGACTTCTAACCTCCAGAAGTGAAGGAAGATAAATTTGTGTTATTTTAAGACAATAGCTGTGTGGTAATTGTTACAGCAGCAACAGAAAGCTAATACACATGGCAAGAGAGGTGCCTCCATATGAAGAGTCCCGTTCCGCTTGGGGGCGGTAGTCACGACGACACTATCTACGTGAGGAGGGTCAGCCAAACCCCGAATTGAGGGAACATGTATTTTGACAGCAGGGAGGGCACAGGCAGGGGATGGAGGTTAGAAGAAGATCTGAAAGTGCCAGGAAGAAGAGGAACCTGGATACGTGTGTGAGGGGATGTGCTCAGAAGCAGGGTCACTCACCCACCGAGATTCTACTGCTGGAGCCCCTGATGCATATACTTAGGCAAATGAATTTGAACTTGTGAGATTATCCACGCTATTTTAAAAGCAGTGCTTGGAAAATTCCAAGATTTAAAATATGTGGTTATCCAAACACATTCAAATACATTCATGGGCATTAATGATGTGAAGTAAAGAAAACAAACTTAAGGATTTTCCTTAATCCCGCCACTGGGAGCATTGTCCGTCACCTGTCGTTGATCCTCCTAGAATGGAGCTTGCAGTGGTCCATGTCCTGGAATGAGCCTGAGCACGCAGACTCACTCGCTCCCTTTCTTTCTGCCCAAGAAGTGAAAACAGCTCAGGGAGCAGTTCCATATAGACTAATAACAGACCCCATGGGAACCTGCTTTGCAATTCACATTCGATGGCAGTGTGGTATATGCAAGTCGTGGACAGTGGCACAGCCTCAGAGGACGTTAGCGTATGAAAACAGGAAGGGATGGGGGGGTCTCTGTGGACCTCTCTCCCAAGGCAGGGCCTTCCTTGTCTTAGTCCATTCAGGCTGCTATAACAAAGTGTCATAGACTTGGCAGCTTTTAAACAACAAACACTTATTTATTCCTCACAGTTCTGGAAGCTGGAAGTCCAACATCAGGGTGCTAGCATGGCTAGGTTATGGTGCCAGGCTGCAGATGGCTGACTTCTCTCTGTGTCCTCACATGGTGGAAAGAGGGTGAGCTAGCCCTCTGACCTCTTCTTATAAAGGCACTAATCCGATTGATGAGGGCTCCACCCTTGTGACCTAATCAACTCCCAAAGGCCCCACCTCCTGAGGCCATCACATTGGGGGTTAGGATTTCAATTGCACCAATTTTGGGGCTTCACAAACATTCAGACCATTTCACAGCTCTCATGTGGTCATGCAAGTGCTCCCTGAGCCCCTCCAGGGACAAGAAGTTTTGTACAAATTTTTCCATTTCGTCAATTAACATCGGTTAAGCAGCTGTTGTGTGGCAGCCCTTCAGGAGCTGTTGAGAATACAGTTGTGAGAGAGATGGAAATACACTCTGTAATCCATGTCTTCAAACAGCCCCCAGCAGTGCCCCCTCTCTGAGTGCATGTGCTGCCCGCCCCTCACTTTAAAAGTGGAGTGAGCACCCCCAACTGTGGGCTGATCTCGTGGTTTCCTTTGCCCAAGAGAAGGCAGCGGAGGTGACATCATGGGGCTTATGAAGACATCCAAGGTAGACAAATGACACGGAGGCCCCATGGGGAAAGGCAGCAGAAGAGAGACCATCCTGGGGTACAGGTCCCGTCACGGTCCCAGCTGGAGCAGCTGCACCAGGGGCCCCTGCCAGTGTCTGCTGAAGCCGAAGAACCACCCAACTGAAAACTAATGAATTCTTATTGTAAGCAACTAAGTTTTGGAGTGGTTTGTAACAGAGCAATAGATACTTAAAATAATCTCTAAGCATATAGAATTACAGTGCAGTGAGAAAGATACACATTTGTTGTTTTTTTTTAATTCAGTGGCAGTAAAGCTGGATAAAAAGGTATTAGAGAAAAATTCAGCTGATGGACCCAAGTGATGAAAAACTAGAAGGTCATAGAAGACTCCAAAAGGCAGTCATCTCTGGCAAGATTGGAAGGATGAGTTGGAAACACCTCTTTTACAGTGTGGCAAACACGAGGCATTCATAGAACATCATTAATGACAATGTTATTTTTAAGAGTAAAAAGAGCACATTCTTTACCTTTGTCCTGTAAAAGATTGTCCTTTTGTGTATATATTGAAAACACGAGTTGCTAGAAGTATATTTCAAATGCCACTTGGGAACAAAATGGTACATTTTACCCCAAATGTCAGTTTATTTCTTCATTAGAATTCAAGGCTCAAGTTGCCACCCCCCCCGCCCCTTACTGGGGGTGGCTTCATTCAGGTCACTTGCTCTCCCTAAGTCTCAGTCACCCCATTAGCCAAGCAGCAGTGAGGAGGACCCCTCCCTCACGGGGTGAAGTTAGGACTACACCGGGAAACATGCGGAGGCTTTGTCAACCGTGAAGTGATTCGGAAGTACAACCTGGTATCACGATTAGTGCAGTCCCACATAAAGAAATTCAGTTCTCGATGCTATTCCTAGATATTTGGGTTCAATATTACTGAAACAGGTTTAGTTGAAACAGTGACATAAGATATAAAGAAAGAAATGAGCAAGTACTGTAAGTAAAATCTGCTAAAGTGAACAGCTAATAGATTACTCAAGGAAAACCAATTTCTCGGGGAGCCTAGGTTGTCACGGTCAGGGGAGGGTTGGGTGGCCCAAGACCACCAGGGCAGATTCCAAAGTATGATTTTAAATCTCTTTGATCAATTGGTTAGTGGATTGAGGGGGTGATAAATCCCTTTAAGTGCATTATCTAAAAGTTGATCTCTCTTTAACTATAATGACCCAGATGGAAGTTTCCAGAAATCCCCGGCTGTCTCTTGTTGTACTCAAGGGTTTGTATTCTATCGTGATATGGTGTGTAGATTACGCTTTCCCTAATGATTTTCCCAAAGCAATACCCTAACTGGAAATGGTCCCAGCCTTCACGCATGGATAAGTGCAGCCTCTAACAGTTACATGTGTCCTGCTGTGGACTGAAGTGTGTCCCTCAGAATTCCTGCCTTCAAGCCCTAACCACCAGTGTGACTGTGTTTGCAGTTAAGGAAGTAATTAAGGTTAAATGAGGTCATAGAGGCAGGGCCCTGATCTGATAGGATTAGTGTCTTTATAACAAGAGGCCAGAGTGCTGGTGCTCTCTCTCTCTCCTCTGTTTCTCTCCTCTCTCTCTCTTTCTCCTGTCTCTCTCTCTCTGTCGCTCTCTCTATCTCTGTCTCTCCCCCACCCACCATGTGAGGACACAGCTACAGGGAGAAGGCAGCCACCTACAAGCCAGGAAGAGAGCTCTCACCAGGAATCAAAACGGCTGGACGTCGATTCCGGACTTCCAGCCTCCAAAACTGTGAGAAAACAAACTTCGGTTGTTTGAGTCGCCCTGTCTGTGGTATTTTGTTAGGGAAGCCTGAGCCGACTAAGACAGATTTCACCAAATTCTTAGAAAGTCTCTTTGCACACTCAGTGTAATTCAAGAGGAGGGCCCAGCTGATTTGCTAGGACACTGTAATTATGTTATTGAAAATTCTCTCTGGTATACGCAGGCGGCTCCCTTTTGCATCTACAGTGTGTTGGTATGTATCCAAAGATAATAAAACTCTCAAAATGTTAAAGGAAGAAGTCATTATACGTAAAATATTTTAAGGCAGAGCCAATTTTATATCAGAGGTTTGTGTCCCAGACATGCACTTACAGTGAGGGCTGATTTTTCTTTCTTTAAAAATAAACCTGCATTTTAATTTGAAGCAAAGTTTGGTTTAAATTGTTTTCTTTTCTTTATTTATCCTGACAGAACATAGTCCTTTCTGCTGCAGAACACTTTTTATAATATCGCGTTTTATTCAGTAGACTTTCTTTTTTCCAGAGAGCAAGGCTTGGTTTAATAGATTCCATGTCTGCAGCAGACACCCAGAATAAGCAGAACATTGGGCACCGTGATTCCTTTGGGAACAAAAGGTCAATAGTAGGTAATTAGGCAAATGCCCTTAACACAGACGCACACACAGACACACACACATACACACACGCACACCTATTTTCCACCAAGATTTGTTTTCATTAGCTTAAATATGTAAAACCCCACTATCCTCAAAGCAACACTTGAGTGTTAAATCCATCCCATGTGCACAAACACAGCACAGGAAGTTGGAGAGTGTCTTCCCCAAGAAGGAGCGTGCGGAGTCTTTAGGATCACCCCGGGCCTGTGTCTTCAGAAGAGCTGCACAGCAGGGTGGCCATGCAGCTGCTGCCTGTATTTGAATTTCCTCCCATCACTCCCGGCTGTGTGACCTTATGTAACTCATTTAACCTCTCTGAGCCCCTGTTTCATTTCCACAACTGGAAAATGAGACCCATCCTTCCCTCCTAGTGTTGTCATGGTCGAACAAGTTAAAATGTGTCAAGCAACTCCAGCAACATCTGTGGTGAGGCAGTTGCTCTCAGAGTGTTACAATTATCCCTCTTTGGTCCATGGGGCAGGAGGTATATGTGAGGGAAGGGATGCAGCTCTTGCTGACTGTAATGGGTTGAGTGGCATCTTCCAAAAACACACGTGTTGAAGTCCTAACCCCCAGCACCTCAGATGTGACCTCACTTGGAGACAGGGCTGTTGTAGGAGTCATTACTTAGACGAGGTCACACTGCAGGAGGGTGGGCCCCTCATCCAATAAGACTGGCATCCTTACAAGAAGAGAAAGTGACACACAGGGAGAAGGCCATGTGAAGATGAGGCAGAGATGGAACGAGGCGGCCTCAAGCCAAGGAATGCCAAGGACTGCCGCTACCCCAGGTTCCAGGAGACGGGCACGAAGTGGGTTCTCCCCCAGCCTCAGGAGGAACCTCCCCGCTGACACCCTGGTCTCAGACTTCCAGCCTCCAGAACTAGGACACAGGACAGTCCTGTTGCTGTGGTCTGTGACGCTCTGTTACGGCAGCACCCCCAGCGCTCTGTCCCTAAACGCACACGCTCTGCTCGCCTCCTGCGGGGACATCCGAGGTCTGGGAGAGCACCGTGCGTGCTGTAATTAACACTTCTGTGCCCACAGCAGGGGAAAGAGGGGGTCTCCCTGGGTTCAGGTGTGGTCCAGATGGTAGAGTAAGACAAGGCCCCTCCAGCATGTCATCCTGTGCCACATGGCATCCTGACTTCTCTGACGGATTTTCAAGTCTTCCCCATCCCTATAGCACAGTCTTGTAAGAGTCAGGCTGACTGGTCTCTCCTTGAGCCCAGCACCACCCTCCCATCTCCATCTCCGGGGACAACCCAACCCTGGAGCCCCTTCCCTCGTTCTTTGCCTTCCCAAATCCCACCCTTCTCCAGGGTCCAGGCTGGTCTCCCACTGTCCATGGTCCCCCACCCCTCTGGGCTTGTGGCTCCCCGCAAGTCTGCACCTCCACCAGCTCCCCTCTCTCGGGAAACCGTCCTCACGGCATCTCTGCCGTGGGTTTCAGGATACACACATTGTGGTGGTGAAAGGCTCCCAGGAGCATGGGCACAGCCCTTAGCACTGCGTGCAGAATACGGGGTCTTGTGAAAATCGAGACAAACCCTTGGCCTGCTATGCACTCGGAGCTTTACAACTCTTGCACTGTGGAAAGTAAGTGAGATACAATGCCTGGGGCTCAATAAATGTTAACCAATACGGTGGCTGTTCAATCCAAACTGGGATGATATGGAACAGATATCTACAGCCCTTGAGGGATTCTGGCTCAGCAAGAGGAGCAGGGGTGAGTGGTGAGCCTGGGCAGCTGGTTTTAATGAGCTCAGATTTCAGCCTTCTAGTAATGCTTCCCTCGAAGAGAGGATGAGCCGGTCAAGATCTTTGAAAATCACTGATGTAAAGGTAAATTTTAAATATAAGCAATATGCTCTCCTATAGGAAAAAAAAATGAAACATGTAAATGGAATTCAAGTTTCTACAACTGCATATCTAACTGGTAACGAATGTGAAACACCAGTTACCGTCCTGTAATGATCATTCATAGCATTGATGTCACATGGAAGCACAAAGTTGAAAGAGGCCCTGTGCCACCCGCCCTCTCCCTTCTGCACCCCGCTGGGTCCTGGCCCCTGCATAGTGGTCTGGACGTAGTGAAGACATCAGGACCCCAGGCTCTCACCACCCGCATCTGCCATGACATCTGCTCCGGGGATCCCAGTCACACACCGACAGTTCTTTCTTAAGGAATAAAGGGCCATGGGGATGAGTCTTCACACTCTGCACCCTCCCTCCCCTCTATGCCAAGTGTGTACACTCATAAACTGGAAGTCCCGTGGGGAAGAGAGAGGAATTGCTTAGACTGCGCACCGGATCCCAGTCATGTGCACCCGCGTGCTTCCCATGGTACCCCTGTTGCTGAATAAATTCCTTCTGCTCTTAGTGTCACTTCTTCCACAAAAGCAAAGAAACAAACAAAATACCTCCTCTTGGCCCATTCCCCCTCCAGCTACCCCTCAACCCTTTGCTTTCCTGGCAGCAGAACTCCCAGGGAGCATTGACTCTGCTCTCTCCCTTCCCCGTGCAGCCTGCTCCAGACCAGCTTTCCCGCCACCCACCTGCTCTCCACAAGGTCCCGGGGCCCCCATGTTACCGGGTCCATTGGTCAATTCTGCATCATCCAGTGAGAGCACTTGCACAAGGAACCTCTCCCTGCACACCCTCTTGGTTCACCTACCAGCACAACACCCTCCCGCTCCATCTCCTTCCAGCCCTGCTCATCTGTGTGTCTGGACTCTGTGCTGAACCTCCTCTTCTCCACCCGATTTGGCCCCTTAGTGATCTTGTCTGCCCTGGGCTCCCCACACCATTCAGATGCTGACATTTTCCAGGTTCATCATTCCAGCTCAGTCTGTCTCCTATAATTCTGACCATCTACGGAAACATCTAGTAATAATGAATAAACTGACAAGCGTTTCACAGTAACGACATTCCTGATCACACCAGCAAAACATGCTTCTCTTGTCAATTTTCCCTTCTCAGCCACTCCAGGCTGCTCCATCCTCAGACCAAAGTCATGACCGCGCTGTCATTTCACACCCACATCCAACCCCTCTGGGAGACTCTGGCTTTACCCTCCCTCCATGCCTGGATCAAACCACTTCTCGCCGAGATCCACGTGCACTGCTGTTCTGATTGAAGACACGGAAGCTCCTCCCAGGATTCTTGCAAACCCTCCAAACGGCCTCCCTGCCTCTACTTCGCCCCTCCAGCCCATTCACAACCAAGCAGCTGGAGGGGTCTCCAAGAGTCGGATGGCATCACTCTTCTGCCGGAAACCTTCCAATGGCTCCCATGTCACTCTGAGAAAAACATCCTGGCTATTCCGCCAGTCCCTCCAGGACACTCTGCAACCACATCCTCTCCTGCCTTATCCTCATCTGCTCAGCTCTGGCCACACGGTCTTCTTACTCACCCTTGAGCATTCAAAGCCTTCCCGCCTCAGAGCTGCACCCTCTGCCAGAGCACTCTTCTCCCGGGTGCGGGTACAGCCAGCTCCCCTCCAAATCTCCCTCCAACGGCACCTCCTCAGTAAGGCAAACCCTGACCCCACGACTCAAAACAGCAGCAGCCATCCCAAACTGTCCATTTTCCTGATCCTGTTTTAGAATTTTAATACATGGCGCTTCTCGCCTGCCCACACATTGTTTTATTTACACTTACATGAAGTTACAGTTGATGTCAATTGTCTCCTGTGACTATGACACAAGATTCACGAACCTAAGGTCTCTGTCTGTCCGCTCTTCGATGCATTCCGAGGCACAGAGTAGTCAGTCTGTAAACATTTATGGATAAATGAATTGATAGAGTTAATATCTCAAAAGACCAAAATAAATACTTATAACTCATTGAACTTTGGGGAATTTAATCAAGGCTCTGGGATCTGGGACTCTGTTAACCATCCGGGATGTTGCCTTTCACTGTGTAAGAATCCTTCCTCGTTGGTGCGCACTGGGGAGACTCAGCTCCTGGCCCCCTGCTTCTCACGCCGTTGCCCAGGGGAGCCACACAGAGCAGCCTGCCCGCCACGTTCCCGGTTCTTTCCCTAGAAGTCACAATGACTTGTCTGGGAAAACGTGGACTCCTTACCCCTCATCAGCCGTGACTCATCCTGGAAACAGGCCTGATGTCCATGGGGCTCCAGTTCCACTCTGCATCCCGCTGCCTCCCGGGGGCCAGGGGAAGACCCGCACTCCTCCGCCCCCGACGGTGCCCCTGCAGGCGCCAACACTGAAAAAGGGAGCCTAGGTGATTCCCCGCAGCCTTGGCTCTCAGCAGCCTTCTCTGAGTTAACTTTTCTAGAAACAGAGCAGATTTTTTAATCTACCTAATTCCTGTACTTTTCCACTGACACAGGGTCATCCATCAGCCGGAAGAGTGAGATGAGATCCCCCAGATTTCCCAACATTATACGATGAAATCAGTTAGATAGTCTGCCCTTTGGGGCAAATCTTCAACAACTTTTTTTCTCCTCTAAACCTCCAGTCCAGCAAAGTGGTTGTAGTTGTCCCATGATAAATGTTGTCGGGCAGAAAAACATAGATACTGAATATGATTTTAGTCATAAACGTAACCATTCTCTGATGCACCCATGAGGAAAACTTTACATAACTTTGCTTGTTTTTGTATTCATTGGCTGAGTTGAACATCTATAATGCAGGGCATTTTCAAGGTACCTAGCAAGAGATACTGAAAAATTATACATTTGTCGCCGGGGCATTTGCTCATGTCCTGTGTCTCTCCTGGGGACCAGAGCCTAAGACTGAGGGGCTAAACGGCTAGATTAGGGATTTCGAATGCTGAATATCTTTGTAAAAGAATGTAAAGAGGTTATATAATGTAAAGTAAAAAAAAATCAATATGTAATCAAAACTCACCTGGAAATTCCAATATGTTAAACTGGACGGAAATCATACATGTGGGATGAAATGATGAGCGATTGTATGAGATGTCATCTTCACATGGTAAGGTCTCCATATTTTCTAGCTCAAGGTCAATGTTAAATCTGGTCAATATTAAAAACCACAGATGCCCTCACAATGAGGAGATTATGAGGAGAGGGTGAGATTCTATCACAACTTCCCGGCTCTCCGGTTAAGAAACAACATATTGATTAAGAAACAGAATGCCCATCTGCCTGCTTTCTGTACGTTGAACACATTATTTGTGTGCAGATCATCTCCTCTTCGACAGTAGAAACAAAGCAGCTTTTTTAGCACCACTGGGAGAACCCAATGGAGGGGTCAGCTCAGGAGACCTGCACAGAATCAGTGGCCAAGGATCCAGTGGTTCTAGCTCCCTCCCCACCTCAAGCTAGCTCTTCCGGCTCCAAAATTTTGATGTGCACCTACTGCCAAGGGTCAGCCAGGTTAAACACTCTGATGAAAATCAGAACACCCAACCACTTGCGTCACAGAGAAGGTGACTCCTGGCCCGATGGGACAGAATTTCGGGAAGACACCTCAGCTTCAAAAGGGCAGCGTTATTTTTTCCTCTCCTGGCTTAAATTTAAACAAAGAAAAAGCTACCCTGTCCACGTGTTTCTGGCGGTGGGCCCGCCACTGTTGATCGGGCCGGGGCAAATCCAATTAGCTTGTGGCCTACCTCCCCGCCTTATTAACCTGCTGGGCTGTGAGCAGCTCAACAGTCCCCGCCAATATCTCATTTCTCCCGCGGCTGATAAGATCAGCTGCAGATATTCAATGGGCTTCCTTTCACTTCAGCATCGGCTCCCCGTCCCAGCCACCAGCATCTCCGCCACAGTGGCCAGATCTTATTTTCCTCCATGCAATAGGATGGCAACTCCAAGGCCTCCACACGGCGCTGGAACAAACGCTGGCGGGGCCTGGCGCGGCGTGGCGGGGCGGCCCGAGTCCCTTATCACGGCTGCCCCACAAAGGCCGGCCCGGGCGATTAGCATTCCTCGGCCGCGCGTCGGGCCTATTTCTGTCACCCAGACAGATTGAGGCTTTCACTCAGGCTCGCGAATGAGTGACACATGGCCCGACCGGGAGGACAACATTGTTATTTGAGTTAAGAAATCAATTTGTATCAAATGTACACTGTAATTTATTTGTTGGCTTTGAAGGGAACGGAGCTGAGATAAATGGGAACGGGCTGCTTTCTTCCCCCCTCTGCCGAGCTGATAAAGTCCTTGTGAAGCTCCAGATAGCTCCAGTCAGAGCCAAAGTGACAAACATGTTTAAAGTTGCACAGTGATCTTTAAATCTCAA
The DNA here is from genome assembly GCA_031878705.1 of Tapirus indicus. Lineage (NCBI taxonomy): Eukaryota > Metazoa > Chordata > Mammalia > Perissodactyla > Tapiridae > Tapirus > Tapirus indicus. The sequence continues at coordinate 142,901,430 of CM062921.1, forward strand.
AAAGAACACCTTGTCGGACACGATAGAACATTTTTTACCTTTTCCCTCTATCTGTCAGAAAGCTGCTGTGACACATTGCTTTAGTATTTTTGCTGACATTTTCTTTATCAAGCACATCTGTTTGTGGTCGAAAGATGCTTATTCCTATTTTCTTCAATCTCCAGCAGGCTAAGAAACTGCCAAAGGAAGGGAGACGATGAGATGATGGGTCCCAGCACCACACTACGTACCTGAGGTGGCTGCCTTGGGTTTGTTTTTTTAAATGTTGAATGTGTTTTAACATCATGCTGTTAGGTTCTTCTTTGTCAAAATCCTAGTCTTCTTCTTCTTCTGCTTCCTCTTCCTCCTCCCTCTCCTCTTCTTTTTCAAATTCGCCTTCATCTTCATCTTTGTCTCCATTTCCATCTTCACGTTTATAAAGAATTTTTCTTTTAGTTTTAATTCTTCTTGTCTTGGAAGAACAATGTGTGTTCTCTGCATGCTCACTGTTATTCTGTAATTATAGGCATAAGGACGGGGCCTCTGCTGCAGCGTCTGGGGCATTGGCACCATTGCAGGGCTGCATGACAAAAAAATATCTGGGCCCCATAGCCAAGGGCAGACTTATATCTTGATTTTTTAGCACAATAATCCCGTTGTTTATCTTTTTTCCCCTTCTTTTTAAAAAAGTAACATAAATGTAACAGGTCGTGCCAGCTGATTGCATAAAACATTGGTAATTTTTCCACCTGCCTTTTACGTAGTTTGGTGATCTGCTTCCTCTCACAGCAGGAAGGAAAATGCAGGATCTTCCACTCTTTCCATCTCTTGCCTTCCATTGTCTGGCCTTGTCTGTTCTAAGTGTTAGGCCGAAGCTCCATGGGAATTCTGTTTATTTTAAGCTGAGACTGGAGCCGTCCTGTGACACAGTGTTACTTACCCAGTCACAGCACCTCCACCTGTGGGGGCCATGGGCCACCGGCACCCAGGACATCCATCTTTCCATGTGACTGGGTTCACCAGCCAGGGGATTGCTTTCTTTTTCAATGAAATGTGTCTGTACTAGTTAAACGCATCACAGTGGAACTGGCAGCACATGTAACCAGGTAATTGTGTGTTATTAAAACTCAAGTTTGGACATTTTCTAGGTGTGCAGTATAACTTTTGACCCCTTCGGTCAGTTGTTAGTTAGTCTCTAAACACTTCTGCCAGCCTTGTGCTCTTTCTCCTGCAGGTATCGGAAGAATGGGGGCAGGAAGCAGGGTGGCGGAGAACATTCTGCTACAGGGACATGGTCCCCAATTTGGGACAGTGAGGATCACAATGAGCTATTGGGGCAGCAGTGTGAAGGCAGGACCGCCACACGGGACGAGGTGGTCAGGGGACTACCCCACCCCACAAGCTCCCCGCTCACCTCCTGTCTCAGCTGGGGCCCCCACAAGACTTCCCTTTTCTTGCTTCACCCAAACACACCCTTCACGTGTAACCTTAACACCTCCTCATGGATTGGTGTCAAGATTGCCCATTTGCCAGCCTAAAATATGTGTCCTCAAACACTGGAAACTGTCTTTGCATAAAAATAACTAACCTTCAAAAAGTGGCAGAACTTCCTCCCCAGAAAATATGCAGGAACCAGCAAATAGAAAGTGAGTGGAGAAGCAGGCCAGGCCACTCACCGGACAGATACACTTCTCAGGCCCCCACTTAGCCCCTGTGTACTGTTTTCTTTTGTTTTGGTAACATCTTTATTGAGATATAATTCACATGCCACACAATTCACTCTTTTGAAAGTGCACAAATGCAATGGCTTTTAGTGTATTCACAGAGCTGTGCAGCCATCGCCACAGTGGATTTTAGAGTATTGTGATCACCTCAAAAGGGAATCCTAAAACCTTCTCTCTGACGCACCTACCCCCTCATTGCCCTCTGCGCCAGCCCTAGGCTACCTCTGATCTTTCTATCTCTGTGGATTTGCCTGTTCCGGACCTTTCATACACATGAAATCATGTAATATGTGGACTCCTGTGACTGGCTTGTTTCACCAGCATCACGTTTTCAAGATCATCCAGGTTGTAGCCAGTGTCAGTACTTCATTCCTTTCTGGAGTTGAATGATGGTCCATTGCATGGATAGACCACTTCATTTTGTTTGTCTGTTCAACAGCTGATGGACACTAAGTTGACTCCAAATTTTGGCTACGAGCGATAACGCTGCTGTGAGCATTCGCACGCGGGTTTCTGCATGCACGTCTGTTTTCATTTCTCTGCGGGAGGTATCTAGGAGTGACATTGCAAGGTCATGTGGTAAGTCTATGTTTAACTTTTGAGGAACTGGCAGACTGTTCCCAGGCGGCTGCATCTCTATACTGTTTTATACACAATTCAAACAAACTTCGTGAGCTCGTTCCCAGTGAATAGAAGCAGCAAATTAAAGTAACACCAGAAACGCTGTTGTGGAAAGGAGCCATGAAGCTGCAGAATCCCTGCGCAGGAGTGATGGAGAGAGCAGAAAAAACAAGAAGGCAGCGTAAGAACTGAAAAAAGAGAAAAGAGCAAGTGGAGTCATCAGTGTGAGTTGAACAACCTCTATCTGTGTCTGCAGTCCAGACAGTCACTGCACAATTGATATTTGACTAGTTTCCTGCCATTATAAGGAAAATATAAAACTGTACTCTGTATATTCAGCTTAAGAAGTCACACAGGGGCATACCATTCCGTGAAATGGGACACAAAGCTACAAACAGTGTGAGGACGATATGAGCACTAAGTGTGTGAAACATTCATTCAGGTGAAGTGCTGTCTTTCCAGACGTCAATAAATACCCGTGACATTCTGGAACATCCCTTTGCACCTCCTGCAATCCACAGGGGCTGTGCACACACCATTTGGGGACTCTGGTGGTGTGGTGATGACCCTGCTAAGGGTGACAGACAGGGTAACTGCCTTACTGAGACGAAGAAGAGGTCTTTACAAAATTGCAGAGGTTTCTTGAACATAAAATAGCTTTCTCAAAATGTTACTTTGATTATCTCAGTGCTAGAGTAAGTGCAGGAGAAAATGTTGTCAAGTATCCGTTACTGGTTGTTCAGTTAGCTTTACTCATCTTTGTATTTATGCCACATGAGGTTGTAAATTGAATTTCTGGGTTTTTTAAAATTATTTCTAAACTTTTAAGAGATTCTGTTCATTTTCTCTCTGTGTGGTTGAAGGATCATTTTTTCAGTATGCTTGTATCTATAAATAATATTAATAGGGGAAAGAGGCTTTCCCAGCACTTTAAATGTTAATATTGTAGGGGTTACCAATATTGGAGTATTTAGATTGGAGACCAAATCTAAGCATAAATGTTTCCATGACCCGATCAGAATTGAAACCCATGGCCTTGGATCTGTGGACCCAGGATTGGTTCAGTCCCTCCCCTTCGGGTGAGAGTGCTTGTTTATTCAATGTAAAGAAGTAAGATTTTATGATAATTCCATAATGTGACCAATGTGAAAGAGTACACATGCATTTGGCCCAGTTTATTATAAAATGTGACAAGCTAAAGGTCTGCACCCAAGTCGGGACTCAGTCAAAAGGGTAGTTTCATGCGTGTGCCAGAGAACATTCTTTTAAGAAGCAAAGAATCTAAACTGCCTTGTGCCCCGGATCCGGCTCGTAGATGCCAGTGCCAAACCTGACCTCACCTCGTGTTCCCGTCACCTGGTGACTCGCCCCAACAAAAAAGATGCCATTTCTCCTCTGGGAAGCATAGAGACCACAGGATGTCAATACACCGAGAATGTGAAGCGTGTATCTCCTCTCACCGCGACCACACTCACCCCATGCCTCTGCGATCAGCCCCCAAGGGGTTCCTGTCTTGAACACAGTATCCATCTTCTGTGTTAACCATGTTCTACTCAGAACAAATGAATAAATGAGCAATGAATGACCAAACTTTCCTGCACTCCCTGGGGGAATAATCGCTATACTTTTCCAAATATGATTGAGAATCAGTGGGTCTTTGAGGTACTGTTATTATTTTTCATTAACAAAAAACAATATTATTTTCAACCTGGAAAATTCATCCAGTGTTTATTGGACTGGGGTTTGGGTCCTTTGAAACTAGACCAGGGGTAGCTCGCATACATCTTCAAACACGGTTATGATACTTCCTAACCAGGAATAATGGTGTGATAATCCTGAATCACGAAATGTGTATTTAAATGCAGTTTTACTACTTTCATGTACATTACATGCTACTAAGCAAGATATAAATCTGTATTAGTATTAGGAGGTGAGTTAATGAAAAATATACAGTATCACGTAATATATTATAATTATAAAGACCCAGTAGCATATGGAAGTTAATTGCTGGGCCCAGTGCTGAAATCATACAAAGACATTCTAAGTTTATTGATTCCTTGTTTTGAGATCGAATTGCTTTTAGCTTAAATTTGCTATGTTCCTGATTGGTATCCTGACCATTCCCAGACATTTTTGGGAGATATATAAATTTCACCCAAAATCACATATGCTAGGGAGGTGACAGGAAACTCTGAGTACAGTTCTTGTTCAAACAATATTTCAAAAATAGAATGTACCACCAAGGCAATTATATGGAGATAGAGGGATAATATATAATACAGGAGCAACACAGATGGAATTAAAAGCAGAAGGAACATTGAAAATATGCACTTATTAAGGTCGTAGAACAGTTTCTAGTATTGGTTATTTTTAAAAAATTTAATTAAAGGATTCACATTTTATCATGCACGGTAAAGACATTGTTGTAGTATGAAATGCTTCATTCTCTAGCAGAGTTTAATTTAGAGCAGCAACAAGGAGAAAAAACTGAGAAATGAAGCAGTTGAAATGCTGCAGCCACGTGGCTCGGGCCCCGGAGTCCTTCTGGAACAGTGTTTGGAGGGAGCTAGGCAAGCCCGGGGCTGCCGTGGGAATCATATTATTCCTGAAATTGTTTCAGGCTGAAGTGTTTAGGGGAAGCCGTCTATAGGTTACATACACGCCTTTGACCACCTAGTGGAGATGTGCAGCCCAGATCAAGGCTGGCCAAGGGGATATTGGAGCACGGCATGGACCCCGGAGTGGCCACTGAAGTCACCAGCCCAGCCATGTGGACGCTAGCCATAGCACTGAGAGTCTGCAGTCAAACCCAGAAACCTGAGTCCTGTACATTTAGTCTACCTTTATTTCCTCTCATACATCTGCCTGCAAGCTCAGAAGATGCTCTGGGAAAAAAATAATGACGTTTTGTTATGAAAATCATTTGTTACAAGGAATTTCACAGAAAGTGAACAGAGAATGGGAGTGGGAGGAGGTAAATATGTCAGTAGTAACTGAAGAGAATCCACGTCCATCCAAGGCGTGCTGTCTGGCCCGGGGGTCTCAGACAGGAAACCATCCCCAGCAGGATGGTGCCAGCTACAGGGCTGATTCTGCAGTGTGTTAAGTGATGTTCCTCCTGCAGAATGGCTACGCGGTCACTCAGAAACCACTGTCTCCAACCACACCCTTACTTCTCCCACCGTGGTTTAATAGGATTCCACTGTATTGTTGAGTCATATTTACTGACAGTCCATCAATTCATCTTACATCTACTATAGTTCACATCACGTTATCTCTCTCTTCAATTAGAGCACACTCCTTGGAGGCAAGAGAATAGATCCTGTTCACAATCTTATACTCAATATGCCTTATAACTGTCTTGCCAGAGTAGGTATCAACACACGGAGGAAAAGAAAGAAAGAAGGAAAGAAAGAAAGAAAGAAGCAAGGAGGGAGAGAGAGGGGAGGGAAAGAAAGATAACCCCATAAAAGACCAGGAATTGGATATCTTCAGTAAAGAAAACAATGTTTTAGTGGTTCCTAATCACAGTTCTTTCAAAATATTGTGGAAATATAATAGTTTCTATTAATATTTATATATCTTCTATTACCTTCTCAAAGGTTTCTTGGTAGAAGTTTAAAAATATCAGCTCCCATATCTTATTTATAAAGTGTTTTTTTTCAAAAACTCAAAATAATCATGTCCATATTTTGAAAATCATCAGTAAAAAGAAAAACATTCCATTCATTATGATGTGTTTGTCATAAGGACACATATTTCAAAACTGACTCTATGTAGAAGTCTGTATTTTAATGTGTTAGTCCTTATGAATTTTTGGACATAAAGTTTTCATCCAATGACCTATTTATGCTAAATTTGACTCTATTAGTGTTTTAATAACAATAGATTTACATGAAATATGTACACACCGAGTAGGGGTCAACACGGATATTTGTTTGGGAGCAGATGTAACCAGTGCCTCCTGCTCTACAAGACTTGGGGGTGTGACGAGGTCACGTGTCTTTTACTGAAAAATTAAACAGTCTTGAGTCTCAGTCGTACTCAAATGGGAAAGTCATTTGTCTGCTGAGCGCCCACCCTGGCAATCCCTGGGCCCACTAGCAGTGACAACACTGCCCGCTGAGGCAGCTTTCAGAGCCCTGTAGCGAGCGAGGGGGGCTCTGAAACGTCTTGCTTTGCCTACCTCACGAGACAGTTGTAAGGTTGAAATGAAAGAAAGCAAAATGCAGGTCACCAAAGCCTCATCTTTTAGTACAGCCCAGCCCTTCCTGCCTGGAGCATCGCTGCACCCAAGACCAGGTGCACGACCCAGGTAGGTACGCATCTTCATGCCCATCCCTTGTGCTCATCACTTGGAAATATCCAGTCTTCAGCACAGGACCTGTTCAGGCCACCCCTCTGGACATTACAGTGTGCCTTACGCAACTGTCTACAGAGTCGTTGTTATTGGTTATGAAGGATGAAAACCATGCCTGCTGAAGTCAAATCTGACCTGCCCAAGTGGGTGCAACTAATCAAAATGATTAAAGCACCGCTCCGGGGGACGTCCGCCTTTCTGGATGGCTGCCCGGCATCTTTCGAGCAACCATCTTGTATTTGGGGACTTTCGCACATTATGCATTTACCTCCCCAAAGTAAAGATGGGAACTTGCTTTCCCAAACTCTCTTGCAGCTGGGATGCTGCCCCATGATAGAGGCTGTCCAAGGTTCCACGGAGGCTGCAGTTTGGAAGGAGCCCTGTGAGGGAGTAGGCCCCGGTGGGACCCAGCTTTGGGGAAGAGGCGGGGGAGGTTGTTCACCACTTAGAGAGTGGCAGCAGTCGGGGTTCTGGGGTCCGGTGACCAGCAGTGTTGCTGAGAGTCTCACCAGTGGGTGGTCTGGGCGCCGCAGGAGTCTGTAGGATGCCTAACAGTCTTGAAGCAATGCTGTTCCTGATTAGCATCACTGGAGTGGGTTCCGTCGCTTATAATGAATTAAAATGTGGAACGTAGAACCTGGAACCAGCTGAGAGGTCTAGGATTCGGCATAATCTCAATCATCTGAGTCCTCTCATATACCCCCTTTCCAACACTCAGGGTCCCCTTCCTTCTTGGTCAAACTTCCACACGAGGTCCCTGGAGAGGCTGTGAATTCAACTAGCCTTGTCATTTGTCAACCACAGGTTCAAACTCTGAGCTTGGTTTTGGATTACTCAGCCTTGATGCAGAGTGAGAACAAGGGAATTTTAGCACGGACATAAAGTCCTTGGTTCTCCGATGGTGCTTTGAGCCACAGACTTGACACTCCCGTAAGCTCCCAACACAGCCCTAAGCGGCCAGCCCACTTCCCATGCCCCCATACCTGCCACATCGTTCTGTGACATGGCCACTTGGTGTTCCCAGCCCTTGCCTTCAGTAGTCACCTCACTTCAGAGACCACAGGTATCGTTCAAGTAGATCTTTCATTACTGAAGGCCACAAGCTGCTGGGTCCCAACCCCTAATGGTATGGGTCTTCAATGCCTTCAAGACCCCCAGGACAACTAACCAGCACCAAATTCCCTTTTCAAAACAAGCATGTGCACCTCAGTTAAGGTTCTTAGATAGGAAAGTACAATGCTGTCTAGCCAGTTGGAGCAGAAAAGGAATTTTCTGAGGGAAATTAGGATGCCCACAGGCACAAATCTGCTGCAGACCAGCCTCGGTTGGACGTTCCAACCACACACACCCTCGGATAAAGGCGCTGGAGACCCCGCACAAACACAAGTCCTTTATCCAAGGGACATGATGTTAGACTTTAGACATGGCTGGTCTTTTGTGCTGAGTTTAACCAGTCAACTCAGTGAATAAAAGGGAAGGAAAACGGTCATATTCTAGACAAGCTTTCCTTTCAGGAAGGCCCCAGTGCCAGCACTCCTTTCTCTGGGGAGTAAGTCCGCAGAAAACTGAGACAAGGAAGCTTGAGAGGCCAGAACACAATGAGCTTTGGTTCCTGAGTGGAAAGGGGGTACGGTGAAAGCAGGGAAACTGCTAAAAGCTGAAGGAAGTGGCTTCGCCCCCTGATTTCACCCAGGTAGCCCAACTCTTTCCAAGTCACCATGCCAAATTAAAATCTCCCTGAAATATGCAAAGATAAAATTTGCAAGTTTTAGTGGGAACACTTTGAAGCTTGGAGTTACGTCTGCAGTCGTGCTGCAGGCAACGGATCCTGAGATCTCTCTGTTCTTCTTCCGGAAGGATAAAGCAAGGCACTGTTTTCTTTCAGAAGTTCCCTGTCAGCTCCCGACCACTGAAGAATCTTGTGTTTTCTTCCCTCCTCACTCTTCTGAGCTGTTTCTTAAAAAGAAACATGCCGTCCTTATTACTACCTCCACAAATAGAGTTTGGCTTTCCTTTTTGTCTATTTGTTTTTTCACACATTGGGTCTCGAGGGACTGACCTTGCATTCTGACCCTTTCCACCAGTTTTCTTTGAGGCTTTCGCTGGCCAAGAGTCAACACAGAAAAGACAGTCTTAAAAATTTGTTCACATCCATTTATGAAAGGGAATGATGAAAACATTGAGGAAGTGTTGCCCATCACCGGAAGGCGTGCAATTTCACCTGTTTTCAATGTGCAGTATTTGTCAGCGACTCAAAAGCTGGAGATCTAATGACTCTTCCAGGGCCTTGCTCATAAACACACACAGAGAGATGTCTCAGGCTCCAGCTTTCTTCTTTCATAGAGACTTTCCTCTTCACACTTGAAACACAGATGTATTTTCTCTGAGAAAGAGCTGACAGCAAAACTTGCTTTCTCAAGGCAGGAAAGTCGCTTGCCCCCAGGCTGTGAGCAACAGAGCACACAGGGACACGTGGCCGAGGCACCTAGGCCGGCTTTCATTGCTTCCACAGTTCCCGGCATTTACAAACAGCCCTGCCAGCCCCTGGGAAGGGGAGTGGGCAGCATGCTCTGCGGGATGGAACTTCAAAACAGCGCCGTTAACAAGGAGACAAAGTTCTCCGCGCCCCCCGTGGGGGTCCTCGCAGGCGTTTGTAACACAATAAACCCCCACACATCAGACTCTACCATCCATGTTCCTCTACCTGGAAAAAAAAGCTAAGTCAAAGAAAGACAAAAGGATATTAGGCAGTGTTGTCACATTTAATTATCTTATTAATAGACATCACTAGAGATAAAATTACATTCTTTTGTAATATATAGCATTAATATCGTGATTAACACATTTGTGGGGTGACCTCTTTTTACACGTCAAAGAAACAACCAGGTTTAGAGTTTGTTTTCTTCAATATTAGGCCCTGGTTATAAGTCAAGAATGAAATGGCTCTTTATTTTGATGTGTCTCATTTAATGCCAGACAACCAGTTCAACTTGGATCGGAGATTTTTTCCTCCTCTGATCAAGACACAATGCAAAACTTAAATAAAATAGAGTTTAATTGTTGTCGTTTAAGCAAAAGTGTGTGAAATACAAATTTCCCCCTGAAGGAATATTTATGGACCTGCTGCTCCTCTGACTAGCTTTCATCTTCATTCGTCCCTGGCATATGGGGATTGAATAAACTCACCGGCAGGTCTGTGTGGAAGGTGTATATAAATGACATGGAAAAAGACATTGTTAAGAAACCAGCCACGTGGGGCTTTGCAGAGCATGGATTAGCCTCAAGAGTTCTGAAACGGATGGTGTGGTGCACAGGCAGGAGGACAGAAGAGCCAAGCGTGGAAGCAGGGCTCTCCTCACGCGTATCTTCCTGCACGGGGCTGTGAGACCAAAGGGGAGACATTGGAATTTGAGGTTCTTTGTCACAGCAGCAAACACACTCTGACTGTGGGGTGAGGGTGGGCAGCATTGTCCCCCAGCCACAGGTCCTCTGAAAACTAAGGTCATTCGAAACCAGACAGAGGAGAGCCAGACTTCTCTCCAGGGCATCCCAGTAGCAGCCTTCAGAAGGACACATGTTGACCTGGGCTGCCCCAGAGAGTGATGGACTGCCCGTCCAGCACCAGGGGCTGGTTGGGTGGCCTGATCCTTAAGGGGAACAGCCACTGAGCTGCCCATGCACATCAGCCATGCCAAATAGCAAAGAACCAAAGCTCTCCAGGAATACATGCACCAATCCTCTTTGAAACATAGCTACAAGCCATACGCACTTGAATTTGTCATGCCTTGTTACTAATGAAGACTACAGTATCACACCATGTGATAGCTCTGCCCAAAGAAAGGAAAGGAATTAGTCACACGGGTTGGGATAGGAGTGGACAGAGCATTATATGCCCTATATAATTATGGGGTAGACTTTTCACTCTCAGCACAATTTTATCAACCTTTGAAGTTGTTAATATTTATTTATACTTTTTAAATATCTAAAACTGCAACTTGGCAGTAAAATAATTTTCAAAATAAATATAGAAAGAAATGGACTCTATAAAAATATAGAGAAAAGTTAATCCAAGTTTAGAATTAATTTCATAGGAGGAAACCCACCCCCTCTGTTATAATTAGACACAAGTTTTTCATTGAGAGGTTTTATCCTAAAGGGTATAAATCATAAGAAAGTGCATTTCCTCTTCAGACATTGGTCTCTTGTTGAAGATACGTATATCGCAGATGAGGAAACCAAAAAGATGAGGCCAGAGAAACTAGCTACTTGAACCCGGTTCCTGAGAAAGGACGAGGCTCAGTGGTCACCTGGGTCCAGATCTGAGTGACCACCACAGCCCACTGCCATCTTATTGAGACGTTTATGATGGAGCAGATCCAACACAATCTCCTTTCTCAAATTTTAACAAGTGAATTAATATTTTGTATCTGTGACTCAAAACTGAGTAGAATCTCAGTGTCTAATATCATGTAAAATATAATGAAATAGTCCTTGTTGTGTAGAGTGTGGAAAGCCGCACTTTTGTTTCCTTATTTTTCCTGATATAGGAAGTAAGTTGGGCTAAGATGTGAGGTCATGAAGCTAGAGCAGTAAGGGATGAGAGAAGGATAGAATATACACAAATATTTACATTTTATTCTCTTTTCCTGAAGCCTGATATATTGACTACTTATATATTTTCATAGGTACTATGTATATGTAAGAAAACTTACAGAAGGTAACAAGCTATATGTAGCAAGTAATTGGGGTTGATGACTTCAGGTCTTGCACTGCTTTTCCAATGAATTTTATGGATTCTGTTGCCCACCTCCCAACCAGTCCCTGCCTTCAAGCATCTCCATCTGGAGGAACAGCCCCAACATTCACTCAAACCTGAACTTTAGAGTTATCCGTGGTGTTCTTCTCCTTCATGCCCCACTTCCGCCACATTGGCAAGTGTTCTGTTGTCTGCTTCCTACACTGTTCTCAATTTTTAGGACTAGGAATTACATAACTGCATCAGGATATAGATCTTGGACTGTGTACTGACTGACCAAAAGGCCCATAAGGAGGATGGGAGAAGGTCTTAGAAGATGTGTGGTCAATGTGGAGAACAAGAAGGTGTATAAGATCATGGTGTGTCTTGGGAGGCTTCTTGTAAAAATTAGAAAAATAACTGAAATGTTAAAATTTCCTGGTGTAGTTTTGACAAATATTTTGAGATCCATAATATAGATCCAAGCAAAACTTATTTTAAACTATCCAATATTTGTCTGCATTTCATAAATAGGAATCTGTAGCTCTGGTGGGCCAAGGGATGTACAAGGGCATCTCCCACACAGAGTTGGGAGAGAATGCAGCTGGTGAAAATCAACGTTCAGTGACATTCTCGTGACCCAGGGACTCTGTAAGTCTGCCATGTTCCCAAAGTCTCTGAAAGCACTCATAACGTCAAACCGCCATGTCTCTCAAGCCCTCTACTTACACAGATATCTTCTTTGCATTAGATTGTTTTTCCAGTTGTACAACTTAAGACTCGACCAATCTGCCATGGATATTTTCTGTGTCGTATACTGAAAATTATAATAAATCAGTAAATTAATGATCAAGAAAGGTATTTAATTTCTTTGATCAAACGTGACAGGAACTTTGATCTCACTGTACTGTATTTTGTTGTGGTTTTATTTTGTTTCTTGCTTTTATAACTTTCGCTGTATTCACTTTATTTTGCAAAATGTCTTATCTGGTTCAGACTGTAAATAACGCAGCAAAACCATCTTGGTTCCCAACCTGTCAAACCTTGGCACGAACAATTTGTCCAGAAGAAGCCTAATTATGCCTGGCTTGGGCTGCCGTGTTGGACAGGAACAATCGCGGCGCCTGAGAAGGACTCTTCCCCTGGCGGTCAGGCGGCTCCTGGAGCAGGACAGGCATGCTGGGTCTGCTTCCATCCGCGCTGTGTGGTCTGCATAAAGAAACAGCAACTTGCTTGCTTTCTGTTTCAGCTTCCCAAGCTGCCGGCTCCCGCGCCCTTGCCGTGTCCTGTTGGCATCAACCAGGCACCCAGCATCGGGCCTGCTCTCTGAACACAGAGCTGACCCCAGACTTTCCTCCAGTCGAGACGGGCTGACACTTCCAAGGGGCACATTTTGACGCTTAGTGAGTGCATATTTCTGCAGGCAGGAGCCTCCTTTAGTACCCTGTGAACAGAGTCAGTGCGAAGTGTCATAACTTCAGAAATAAGACATCATCTGTCGGTGTAAAATCTGCGAAATACCGATTTTTAATTGGAAATAACCATTGCAAAGACTCCAAAACAATCTACAAATACCATGGAAACATTCAAACAGAAAATAAAATTATAACAAATGTGTTCATGGAAAGACACATTGAAAAGGAATTTCCTATAACGTTTCTGTCAGTGAGTAGGTGAGGAGGAGGAAGCAGAAGATAAACTGTAGGTATGTGAACAAAATCTCCCACCAGAAAAATGAGGAATGGATTGGTTTTCAGAAAAGTTTTGTGGCTCATCTGATAGTGAAGAAATTAATTTTGATAGTGTAATTTCAAAATAAAAATTGTCATTTATGACATCTTGAAAATACACGTCTTAGAGAAATGCTGTTTATTTACCCAGAAGTAAAGATAATATTAAAATTACAAAAAAATACACTTGCTTGTTTACCCACTCATTTATTTAATAAATACTTGTGTGTCACTATGTTAACTTCTGGGTGATTCTCTCTCCAATATCCAACAATGTCATCTTTTATTAAAATTAAAGTTTTAGCTTTTCTTCAGCTCTCTGTACTCTAACTCTTACAACCAGAAATGAGATAACCAAGCAAAGTCCTACTAAATGTTTCTTAAAAATTGATTTTTAGTTTCTGGAAATTGGATAACTCCCGAATTACCTAAATTAAAAATAAATGTTCTGCTAAGGGTTCAAATACAAATTATGAAACCAATCAATATATTGAAGATCAATTATTTAATCAAATATTTGGTCTACATTTACAAAAAAAAAAAAAAAGCTTTAGTCAGTTGTAGGCTGTTTCTGCATCACTTTTGACTCTGAATACTGTGAAAGGAGTTGGGGAAGAGGATGCACTCAAGCAAAGCCCTGGACCGGGGGGCTCCTCAGGTGGTCCCATCCCTTGCTGCCCTCCTCCTAATCCACGATTGGAGTCCCTCCAACGAGCTCTGTGATTCTGGATGTATGAGTTTCCTGTGGCTGGCGTAACAAATTACCATCCACTGGTGGCTTAAAACAACAGCAATTTATTCTCTCACAGTTCTGGAGCCAGAAGTCCAAAATCAAGGAACCAGCGGGGCTGCGCTTCCTCCCAAAACTCTAGGCAAGGATTCTTCTTCATCTCTTCAAGCTTCTGGTGGCTCCTGGTAATCCTTGGCTTGTGGCCACATCACTCCAGTCTCTACCTCTGTCCTCATGTGACTTTCTTCTCTTCTCTGCCTCTGTCCTCCTCTCTCTGTGTCTTTTAAGGACACTTGTCATTGGGTTCGGGTCCGCTCAGACAATCCAAGATGATTTCCCTAACTCAGTACCCTTAAATTACTTCCATCTGGAAAAATCCTTTTTCTGTGTAAGGTCAATTTACAGGTACGAGGGGTTAGGACGTGGACATATCTTTTTGGGGGCCACCATTCAACCCACTACACTAGGCAAGCCATCTTCCCACTTCACTCCCATGTCTTTGTTATGCTCTCCCCACACGTAATATATCTGTGGTGGGAAATATCTACCAAGTTGTTAGTGAAATCTGGGAATTTCTGAGTATGATCCATTTCAGGTTGAAGTATGACATGGGTTAGCCCAACACTAACGGGCACTGAGCTGGCCTCTCAGGATTGCTTTCAGGAACAAGGCCACCAAAGAACTAACCACTACCCCCTCAGACTCGGTGTGCCCTTTGCTTCCATGTGGCTTTATTCAGTGACTCAGTGGCCTCCATTTGTTACCCATGATCACTGCCCACCAAGCCGTCCTTTCATTGGCAGCTACACGGGGACACGCTTCTGAAAAGTCGTACCGAATGTCTTCTTTCAGCTTCCACGACTGCCCTGCCCTTCTTCCTCACTGAATCTTTCTCTAAAATCATCTCCATAAAGGTTTAGGAATCAGTTTTATGTTCTGCAATCCTCTTGTCCAGGTATGACCCCTCCCCCTGCATGAGCAGCCCATCCCCAGGGGGATCACAGGGCCCTGACTGTGGCCCCAAGTCCTCTCTGCCTGCAGACACCCAGGCGCCCGCCCGCTCCAGGCACACGTATCGGAAACATTCAAGAATGAAAACCTTACAAGGTTTACATTATGCTGCCCACCCCAATCCTACCTTTCAATCCAGGACTATTTTTAAAGACAAGAGTGTTTTACCACATGACTGAACTTTCCCATGGCCTCCAAAAGGGGTTTTCCTCATCTTTACCAAGTACAGGTAGAAGTTAAATTGAGTTGGTAGCTGCTATTTAATAACTCATCCCACTTAAAATTCACAGTGCTCTGCTGAGACGTTTATGGGGCCATGAGACTCTTCCAGGGGCCTCGTGAATATTGAAGTTCTGTGGATCCTGTGCAGGATTTAGTGGATCGCACACATAGTCCACTGGTTTTGTCATTTCTGTCAATTACTTTTAACTGCCACAGAGTGCTAGAATTCTCATTGCTCAGAATACAATCTTTGACCAAGGAAACACCTTTTTAAAGAATGTTCCCGGGCTTATGAGATCCCTGCCAAAATGAACAAGTATCTCAAGCCATAAAGTCGCATAATTACGGTGGAAGGGGAGGGACATGGCTGCATGTACCTTCACTATGTTGCAGGAAGGCTGGGCTATTGCCTGCTGCTTTATAATAGAAACATTTTAATAAAGTTTAATATATTAAAGATTCAGCACACAGTGGTCTTTTTGAAAGAACAACATTTTACCTACCTTTAAACGAAGATTTTTTTCCTTAGGTAATTCCTGCTCCAATCAAATTTCATACAGTTCTTAGTTTTTCTTTATTGCGTCTGTACAACTTGGTCCCTTTCTAGCTATTACATATTACTTATGTTTCTAGTTCAGTAGTTTCCCTGAGATCCCAGATATGCCCTACAGAGGAATAATAAAACTAAGTAAAATTTTATTACCAGGGAAAATGCCCATGGCTGTAAAAGTCTTTTTATAGTGGTAATGTTTGGTTTTAATATTTAATAAGCATAAACCACCATAAAGAAACATAACATTGTGTTAAATCCCTTGAAGGATGGTGAGACTTGAAATTATACAGGTGAATTTTTATCTGATGTAACTAAAAAGGGTTTGGCTGTACTTCAAACTTAGATCCAGAATCCAGATGTCCTCTAGCTCCAGGGAAAGCCCGCGCTTAATGACAAGTTCATCAACTGTGTGTTCTAAAGAAACAAAGTCAAGAATTTGCAGGTATGTGGCAGTGACTCACTTTTCTAACATCTGACGATGAAGTCAGAACATGATTTGTGGATAAAATAAATCTAAACCACAGGTAAATGTCTTAAGTGCCTCTCAGTTGAATCAGAATAAATGGTTATATTGTAAGAATTGAATGCCTGTTCTTGAAGTTCTTTGAAGAAAACTAAGAAAATGAGGATGCTACTTGCTGAGCCTAATTCCACTTCCTAGGTGTTTTTAAATGACGAAAAATTCAGTATTAAACTATTCAGACAAGAGAGGTCAAAGGTTAGTTATTTATACTTTGAACACATTTCTTTTTCTTGACTTTTATGGCTGCCAAAAGACATAGATTTATAGCACTCAATTTCAGATCTCCCAGGGTTCAAGTGTTGGTTGATTTTTTTTCTTTCTTTTGGTCATGATTTGTGTGGGTCTCTATCTCCAGTGGGAAACTCTAACTAGACTTACAAATGCTGGGCCAAGGGGTGGAAGGGAAACAACTTGGAATTTTTTTAAAAATCTGTGTCCACTGAAATGAAATTAATTTTTGGAAAGTTAAAAAATACAAGAAAGGTAGCTCTGTAGCTGAAACAAAACGAGAAGAAGATTTTGTTCACTAGTTAAAACTGGATTACTCAGTAAAGAATGAATGAGATTCTTATGCTCGTTTGGAATTATGTGGGGAAAATATGAGTAAACATATTATTTTATTAATTTTGTCATCTAATTTTGTCAATCCATTACGTAAAAGAAAACAATTGCGTGACCGTGGGAATCTTCCAGGTCTATTTTTCACTGTCACTCATTGGACTGAGCCATCCATACCTGCTGATTCTGAATGTTTTCCAGGAAGAGATACCAGAGATGTGGTGTGAGGCTGAGTTGGGGTTAAGGTTGCACAATACCTTTCCCATGATATAAAGCTATTGCAGTTTTAGGGTCAGAAGTGGTTTGAATGGATCGCAATGGCCAGTGTCCATGTAAACTGATTATCAGGAGCTAATATATGTGAATCTCATAAGACAATCATAGAAGTTAGTCACTTGTAAACAGTACCCTATAACAAATAGGCTGCGTGGTGTCAGTCCCACAACCAATAACAATAAATGTAGGTCCTTAGGAATAGACAAATCCATTAACCATCTTCAGTCCAGATGAGTAAGCATGTGCCCCTTCCAAGGTCAGCAGAATAGGACCAGGTGAGACGCCCGGAAAGAAGGAAAACCAGGACCAGCACAGTCTGGCTGCTGAGAGACGGTGTCAGCTATTGTCATGGGAGGCAGAATGTGTGTGCAGGTATGCTAACTGGAATGTTGTTGGTCGAGCAAAGCAAAGCTAGTCCAGCAAAACAGGAGTGTGGTGAGGCCTCCTTCAAACTGCATTATGTCATCATCCCACCTATGTTTCTGATAACACATCAAATTCTGTCCTTTGGAATCTGGCCTTTAAAGGTGCTTAATGTTTTGGAACTTTTATGAAATTATTTTATTCCAGTTGTGTTTGACTGCTGTAATTTCAGCTCACCTCTGCAGATGTTGAATTGACTTGAATATTTATGTATTATTTGATGTTTAGTAGCATAAACAACATTAAGCTAATTTAATTGTTTTAACTGGATAACGAAATAGTCCATAAAAAGGATTATGGTTTCATACAAAGGCATTCTTTTGCGTTTCAAACTGTATTTTCCGTGCAATTTCCTAGGCTTTATTTAAGGCAGTGACCATCAAACTTTAGTGTGATAAGAGCAACTCAAGATGTCTGTTAAAACATCAATTCCTTCTCCTGAGAATCTGATTCAATGGATGAGGCCCCAAATTTTGGATTTTTAACACAATTCCCGAGTAATTTTGATGCAGGTACTCTGGACAGCACTTTGAGGAATACTGTTGTAAACTATACATTTTATCATCTGCAAACTTTCGTGAGAAAAAGGTAATAATATCTCTTTGTATTGACCCCGCAAAGATCGTTTCAGAATCATTTGAGAATCAGCATTGGCATTACTTGACCTTCAGACAGTAATGGGGGAGAGGGCATAGGGGTCAGCACACTGTTTACAGAGCCGTCCACTTGTATGGGAATCCTAGTATCATCTCTTACCAGCTAAATAACCTGCAACCACTTCTGATGCAGCAGTTTAAAGCGTGCCTACTGGTGCATAGTAGGCATAACAAGAGAATCCGTGCTATCTGATGATGAGCATTGAACAAGATATTTAGCCCAGCACCTGGCACAGAGCACATGGTTAAGAAACATTAGTCATTATTATTATGATTCACTTTTCATTACTACATTTAACACATATCAGTAGCTGGTAATGTGTCTTATCTGATGATGCAAATCATCCAGAAAAAGGGCATTAAAGACACAATCTAAGCTGATACAATTTAATGAAATTAAGAATTAGTGACCTTATATTTGGTCTTAAGTTTGCTCTTATGGCTTGGTGGAAAAAGCACTGTGCTCTACTTTGAACATTGAATTTACAGTTATTTTTGCAAGTTTTTTCTATAGCACCATCATCAGTAAGATGTTGTCATCGGTAAAGCAGGTAAGAGAATGCATTTCTCCCAGAATTGTTAGGAGGCCTCATTGATACAATGTTTCCGAATGCAGCTGGAAAAATAAAAAACATGCTAATTGTAAGGGGCATCATATTTCAACCCTAATCTCACCACATTGAAGATACCACAGCTGGGCTTCCTTAATATCCCAAATGGTTTAACTCTGCTGCCATTGTCACAGGAATTTGATTCTCTTCTTGGCCAGAAGAAAACCACAGTTTGCTAGTTTTAGATATAAGTATAAACCTATACATTCTCTGAGCTTTTGTATAGGCTCCCATGGAACACCAAACAATCATCTGAATCTACAAATAACAAGGGAGAGAAGGTTCTTCAAAGACAGACTGAGCAATAATCATCATTGAAAGATTGGCCCTTTGGGACCCAGCAGGTCAAAGGAGTTGGAATTAAGGCTGAAACTGTGTTTAGTCACTTGCATGACAGGTTGACAGATCAATTTACTTATAAACATGTTTATTTGATTCTCAATTTCACCAGTGGATGATAGTGTATATCTATATATCTATCTATATCTAGATAGATAGACAGAAGGATGGATGGATGGATGGATGGATAAATGACAAAATGATATATGGTTGGACGAATAGATGGATAGATAAATAATTAAGAGTCTGAAGTAATGGTTGAATACTGACTTCAGCTTGTAAAATATAGAATAGAAAAAACAGGTATTTGTTAAAATTATTTGTATTTTCCAAAACCATAAATAAATAAAACATGGATTGTCTAAAAAGTAAGAAGATAAGACAATAGACTGAAATGAGAAAGAAGCTAAATGGACTAAAGAAAAAACTAAGAAATATGAAAATTGAGGAATATAAAATAATATTAAGAGCATTATAGGTCTGAATCAACGCTGTGGGGGAGAGAATCAGTACTGTGGATGACAAGCTTCAGAAAGTAGAATAAAACAGCAAAGTGAATAAAATTCTCAAAGAGAAATAAGACATGTGAAAAGCAGAAACAAAGATCAATATATTGATAAAATGTATTCCCAAAGAGGCTAAAAGAACAAAGTAAAAGAACCTTAAAGTGATAAGGTGGAAGAAAACTTTTCTAAACTGAAAGAAGACAAGAATTCGCATTTCATTTCCCGGGTAAAACAATCAAAAACATAGTCAAGTGAAGGTATTGATTTTCACAAGGGCAAATTCAAAGCAAGATCATTTTACCATTTCAAAGACAATATGAGAAAAATTACAATGATCATAATGTCCAATTTGCTTCTTTAATTTGTTTAGACAAAATTGGAATCACACTTGAAATGTGCAACAAGGAGTAATTGCAAGTAACAAACTAAAGTCTCCTTCTTATCAAAATTAGAAATAACAGGAAATTTATTAAAAGTAAGCCAACCAATTATGCAAAGCACAAAATGCAGAGACTTCATATAGTAGGACATATACTAAGTTTTATGTCTTCGATACCATAACTTATATTTAAAGTTCATCTCTATTATCTGTGTCTGGCTGATTTCATTCAGCATAATGTCCTCCAGGTTTATCTATGTTGTTGCAAATACCAGGATTTCCTTTTTTATGAAGTGAATAATATTCCATCATATATATATATATATATATATATATATATACACCACACTTTCTTCTGTTATTGGACATTTGGGTTGTTTCCATGTCTTGACTATTATAAACAATGTTGCAATGAACATGGGGGTGCAGATATCTCTTCAAGATACTGATTTCATTTCCTTCAGATATATTTGCAGAAGTGGGATTGCTGGATCACATGGTAGTTTTATTGTTAATTTTTTGAGGAACTTCCACACTGTTTTTCATGGTGGCTGCACCAATTTACACTCCTATTAACAGTGCACAAGGGTTCTCTTCTCTCCATATCCTAATCAACACTTGTTATCTTTTGGTCTTTTGTTGTAATAACAGCCATCCTTACTGGTAATTTGCATTTCCCTGATGATTAATGATGTTGAGCACATTTTCGTATACCTATTGCCCATTTATATGTCTTCTTTGGAGAAATATCAAATACTACCTGATTCCATTTATATGTGGAATCTAAACAGTCAAACTCATAGAAGCAGAGAGTGGAACGGTGGCCACCAGAGGCTGGGGGGATGGGAAATGGCAGGTATTAGTAAAAGGATATGAAGTTTTAGTTATATAAGATGAATAAGACCTAGAGATCTAATGTACAACATAGTGCCTACAGTTAACAATATTGTACTGTGTGCTTAAAAAGTTGCTGACAGGTTATATTTTAAGTGTTCTTACTACAAGAGAAAAAAATAAAAATCTAAATAAAATGGGGGGAGAGCACTTCTGCAAGCAATGGGTAGGTCTATAGCACGGATTGTGGTAATGGTTTCGTGAGGATGTACTTATCTCTAAACTCATCAAGTCATAAACATTAAGTATGTACAGCTTTTTGTATGTCAACTGTATCTCAATAAAGTACTTAAAAAAATTTTAGTAAAATTTACAAAAAGAAATCAGATATCATCTGATGTGTAAACATAGTATTTAGCACTTGTATATAGACGACCCTGTGTTTAATTTTTTTCACTTGCATATTTCCTTTGTCTTGCAAAAATTGTAAAATTCTCCATGATTTACTGGATTTCATATCCTCTGATGGAAAAGGGTAATAAAACAAAATTAAGGATTAAAATAATTCATCTATATCTTAATATCACTTGATATCAAATTAAACAAGATGTCACTTTTAACCAAATTATTGACAGATAATGCATAAATATTTAATTTGAAATCAATTGAAGAGCATGTGTACTTGTTAAATGGGAAATGTAAAAATGTATCTTTAAATTTTAACCATTATTACAGATGATATGAGAATAAAAATTAGAATAAAATTTTAATGGTACTATGAACTAAAAGAATTTTTTTAATAAAATCACTGCTTTCTTGTGTAACAGACAAAACACTTTTTTAGAAGAGAAAATTTCTAAAGCGATTCATCAGATATGTTACTGCAAGAGGAGTTTATGGATCCAAAATGCTCTGGAAGACCTGTGCTGGGAATGTTTTAGTTAGAAATTCACGCCTTTCTCATATCCAGTTAGTGGGCAAATCTCCGTTACTCTTCTTGCAGCTTGCTTTAGGCAACAAGGATCTTGCTAGAGAAGACACTAGTGGGTCACTAATATGGATCAAACACTGGGTGGGGGTGTTTTTGAAAAGATGCCCACCAAGGGCCAGCAGATCGCCCCTCGTCCCCATGTGACCTGATCCTTTGCTGTGCCTCTGTCCTGGCTCCAGGGGATGCAAGAGTGCTGAGCAGACCTGGCTCCAGTGAAGTCATGACCTGTAAGCTGAGATTTAAGATATCAAGAAAAATTATCTTTCCAAGATGAATCCAGCCCCTGACTTTTTGCTGTGGTCTGAAATTTTCCAGCTTTACTTCTGAGAATAGAATCCAAGTAAAATTCAATTCCTGAGACAGTAAGTAAATCATCGACAGATTATCACCACTGTCAGGTACTATGGACACCTTTGTCAAATGCTGTGCTGGCATCCGTAGGGTAGGGTCACATCACCTGAGCAAGTGTGGTGGCAGGTCTGGACAAGGACTCTGAGCGTCAGGAGTTCTCCAGGTGACCAGCTGGCAAGATTGCGGGAGGCCTGGGAGTGGAGATCAGAGAGCAGAAGAGCAATGGGGATTGTGCAACATTGCCCATGGCCACCCAGTCTAAAATGGGTCCCAAAATCAGTGCTTCCAGGACAGTAACATTCTGTGTGTCACAAGTCAAACAAAAATTATGTACTAACCTTCTTACTGGAAGTCTTCAGGAAGGAAAGCTTAGAGCTACCCTTCAGATGACAATTTCATGATTTAAAGATTGCTTATAAGTTCACATTCCCAATCATTTTTAGACATCTCAGCTGATTATTTTTACTCAATTTCAGTCACTCAGTTGGGATATTTTGGGGATTCCCTTCTCAGGTTGGTGTAAGCCAAGGACTAATGCTTCATGGGGATATGATCTTGCTGGAATGCTTTCTTCTCTAACATGCAATCTTTTCTTAAAAGGACATCACCCATCCTGTCATCTATTGTCTTTCAATCCTAGAGTTTCGTCATATCCTGGACAATGGGATTGATTTTGGTGAATGTCCCCTTGCCATCAATGTGTCGGCTTTTATGATTGCAGCCACATGAGCACAGACTTAAAATGCTTCCTGGCGTACTAGGGTAGCCCACGTGGCGCTGTGTGCTGAAGCCCACTCCCACGCTGCTTTACATTCAAAACCTCATGAAAGATTCCACTTTCACTCATCACTGACCATGGTAAAATTTTTATAGACATTTCTCAAAATGGCCCCACAGTGCTCACATACAAATTACCCTAACACATGTGTGCCTATGAATCTATTTTTAAAACAAAGACCATTCTGACCTTGATATTAGGTGCAGGACTTGGAGTTGTCTCAGTGCTGCAGACCCAAATCCCAGATTCCCATGGTGCTTGGGGCAGAGAGGATATGTGGCACACTGTCCACTTCTTCTCCCAGATAATGGAGCAGTGGTAGGGAGTGGGCCAGTCCCCAGTTTATCAATCTCAGGGCCATGTCCACCCTTCATTGCCTGCTGGCTGGCAATGGAGTGGGACCCTGTAAATATTTCTCATTTTCCATTTGGCACAATGGTAAACTTCATCAGTAGAGGGTGCTGGAAGGACAATGCAGCAGAAGGGGCTTCTGGTCCTTCTTTTGGGGTGTTCTCTCTCTGTGTGCCCCTGCAGCAGGCCCAACCCCCCTAGCACCAGACTCTTGCTGTATATTGTGCCAGCAGCACGGGGCACACCACACAGGCAGCCAGGAGTTCTGAGGCTTAGCACCTCCCTGCAGATGGCTCCCCATGACACCCAAAGGGTGAATGCCTACTGAGTCCCCCTGAACATCCCACTCAGAAAACACTGCCTCTATCCTTTAAGCTGAGCCACACTCTCCCCTACCAAGTCTGCATCCTGCCCTGGGAAGGGGATTCTTCCAGACTGGTCCCTCTCCCATTGCTCTATTTCTATCCCTAGAGCTAGGGGCGGCTCCCTGCAACTTGCATTTCTGCATTCCTTAAGGATCTCTTTAACCCTTTCTAGTCAATCTCCCATGATGCCAATATTCTAGCATAACTAATAATTCTTGATACTGAACTTTCCCTGTTCAAATTTCTGTGTGGTTTCTGCCTCTTTGCTGGACCCAGATGGTCGTGGGGCTTCTAGAACCCATGTTGATGTTTGCCTCAGTTCCCTCCACCATCAAATTAAATCTCAATGGCCACAGTGTTTGGATGAGGTGTGTGTGCTACTGGCACCTAGTGGGTGGAGGTTGCTAAACATTCCACAGTGCACGGGACAGTCGCTCCCTCCCTCTCCAAAGAATTATCTGTCCTCAAATGTCAATAGTGCTGAGGGCCGATAAATCCTGTGTTAAGTATTTGGGAGAAAAAGTGAGTTAGACCCCCTAGCTCACAGTATACTCCAGAATAAATTCCCCATGGGTCAGATGGTATAAACCAGGGGGACCCCCCAGCATCTGTGAATCACCTCCTCTCTCGATCCCTATTTAAAGAGGTGTATTTAACTATGTATTTAAAGAGGTGTATTTAAATATGTGCAGCATCCCAGGACCTCAATAGGTCAGGTGATTATGAAATGCAGAGTCTCTCAGGGATCAGTGGAATCCCCTAACCCAGGAATTCTCAGCTGGGGGTGATTTGCCATCCAGGGGATACTTGGTGATGTCTGGAGACATTTTTGATCTCCTCAGCTTGGGGCTGCTACTGGTTTCCAGTGGGTGGAGCCCAGGGATGCCGCTCAACATCCTGCAATGCACAGGACGGCCCCCACAGCAGAGAAGTATCGGACCCCAAATGCCAACGTCAGTAATGCCAAGGTAGAGAAACCCTGACTTAGACTCTTGAGATGATTACCCAGTGCAGATGTTGTTACAACAGATGCCGAGCCATGGCCCAGATGGAAACAGGAGGCCCACTAACCCATGTTAATATATGTAAAATATTCAGTAAAAAAAAACCCTCAATGACAGCAGAAGGCATCATTTTGCTGCCAAATGTAAAGTGAGTTTAAATGCAATGGGCTTCTCAAGACTTCACACTTTTAATGGACTAATCTCTCCAATAGGTGATATAAGTAGGAACATCTGCTGTTTTCTCCCCATTTTGATTCAATAGGAGAAATCTTAGTTATTGAATAAAAAGCCAGTGAAAGAGATGGGCATGCCTAATTTTCTCAAAAGGGCTATGTGTTTTGAAGGACAACAAGTAGAAGGATTCTTTATTGCTGTCTTATGGATCCCAAACAAGTTCAGGTAAACATACCTTCTCTAGGGTCCAGCCTGAACATAAACCACCATTATGCCTCTCTCCTGGAATGCCAGAAGAAACCAAATGCTATAGAAAAAAAAAAAAAAAAAAAGGCTGTTCAGCATATAATATTTCCCTATGGGACAAAACTTCATAACTTCATCCAAAAATCAGCACTGTTGAAGTTTTAAAAGGTCACGAAACAGGTAGTAAAGAAAAAATGCTGTCACTTTTAAGCTTTCACTTGATATTGCATTGGAAAAGAAAAAAAAAATAACAATGAAGACCTTTCAGAACATAAAACTCCTTAGGGAACTGAATGTTTTAAGAAGAAAACAGAATTCCCGATGTGATGGAGGGAGATTGTTCAAGGTGAACAAAATCAGCTAATATGGGGAATCATCATGATGGAGTTAATAAGTTCATCCTAATGGGACATTTGTTGACCAAGGGATTCTGGCCAAATCGCATCTCCATGTGCCTGCCGTGCCATGAATTAACTCCAGACTCCGTCCCTTGGCTGTGAGCTGCCCCTGCCCCCTAGGGTCCGTCATTCACTGGGTTGCTCAGCTCCCGTGGAGCTCAGTGTGTCCCTGTTTGGGTTCACTGTCTCCTTAATTGGAAGTGCCAGCTCCCTTGCTGTTTCATTTGTACTCCAGGTTTGAAGGCATTAGGTCCTGGGACCCGGGGGAGATAGAAAATGAGGACCAGCTTCCACCAAACTTGAATGGAAGCTGACTAACCTTTACCCTAGTTAAAAACTCAGCCTGAATATAAACTTCAGAACAGAATTTAAACAATTAGCCCATTTTAGGAGTCCTACTTAGGACATTTCTGAGTCTAGAACCATTCCTTAGAATTTTGCACTTACATGATTTGGCTACATATGTTTTGCCTCGACTTTAACGTCAAAAGCCATTATGCTCATATCACATTTGCGTCAACAAATTCAGTGTTTTGTTCCATGAGTGATAGGAAGAAAAAGCACGCACCCCTCCTGACACCCCATTTTGAAGTTTTACTCCCTTCTGCATATCAAGACAAGAGCCACACAGAAAACCACAGTGGCTAGATGACCCCACTCTGTTTGGAATCCCCTAACAAGTCGTTTCAGTTTACAAAGGGGCCACGATACGTTCGTGTCCGTGGAATTGTTTTCTGCCAGGCCAGACTCCCACGGAGCTCACCGTCCGGCTCCAACGGGGTGATCTATGCACATTCAGTGCTTCCCTCAAATTCACTGGGAGCGCCAGCCACGAATCATTTATTATCCTGAAGCCATCTTTTTGAATGCATTATGCTGTGAGCTAACTAGGAAGAGCCCTCCATTTCCATGAGCGGGCCACGGGCCGGTTCCCATTGTCGGAAGCTGCAGGGGACAAAAATACTTGGCATTGCCTCACACTTTGCTTGGGAAAGTTCTCAACATCCCAGCGCAGGAAACAATGTGAGAACAGTGAGCCATCATCTCAGCCACAATATCTGCTCAGGTTCCTAAAGAGCCGAGGGTCTCACAACACAGATGATGGAGTAGCCGAGGAAACGGATTCCCAGGGAGCATTCATTTAGGGGAATTTCAATAGGGACCGAGGTGGCTTGTTCCAATGTGTGTAATTTTCTGTATCTGCCATAAGCCAAGTTCCCAGTCTACTAAAATCATTTCCATACACATAGCCAGGTTCAAAGAACGGATGTGTAAGTAATTTTATGTCAGGATAAAGGAAATGTTGGAGAAAAGGACTTACTCAATAGGAGTACGCTCTGAGACCTGTTAATCCTTGTCCACGGTGGAAACGCATGCGGGCTTGGGGCCAGCGTACAGAAGAACTTGTGAATGGCAGACAGAGTCAAAGCCATGTGTAACACTGGAGGAAGACTGAAGTGTAGACAAGTTCCAAATTCAGTTACACCAGATTTTTATCAATCAATATCATAAAAGTAAATTACCTCAACATTTCCCACTTTAAAATTAATAACCATTTCATTACACCCAAAATTATTTTTCTTGGTTGCATCTGGAGTACATCTTATCCCAAACTGCGTGTTTTTAATGGGGGCTGCGGGGGGACAGAGCCACAAGGAAACCAGCCGGTGGGGGCAGAACCTCATGGTGGCCGGCTGTCATGGGAGACTCGGGTCTCAACCCTCTTGGCTGTCTCTTGAATTTGCACAAACCCAGTTGCTCCCATCTACATGATGGTGGGTGTATGCGTTCTCTATGGCAGCCGTAACACATTACCACAAACTTTGTGACTTAAAACAACAGAAATTTTTTCTTCACAGCTCTGGAGGTCAGAAGTCTTAAATCAAGGTGTTGGCAAGACTGTGCTCACTCCTAAGGCTTAGGAAAAGACCCCTCCTTGCCTATTCCGGCTTCTGGTAGCCTCTGGTGTTCCCTGGCTTGTGACAGCATCCCTGATCCCATCTTCATGTGGCGTCCCCCTGTGTGTGTCTCTGGGTCCAAATTTCCCTCTTCCTCAGGACGCCAGTGATACCAGATTAGAGCCCACCCCAATGACCCCATCTTAACTTGATTACATCTGCAAAGACCCTGTTTCCAAATAAGGTCACACACATAGATACTGGGGTTTAGGGCTTCAACATAGCTTTGGGGGCACCCATAACAGTGTAGACATCTGCTGTAGTAATTGTATAGTCACTGCCTCTGAAGTAACACATTGAAGGGAAAATTATCCAATCACTCTGCAGCCACCATTGTCACATAATCATTAAATCATCCAATCTAGTGTTAACCTCACCATAGACTCACTTTGGAGAGTTCTGGAAAGCTAAGGAGATGCTAAATCCCACACCTTACTGAAGACAAAGTAAGCCCACATTCCACATCTCCCTGTCCACTCCCCTCCACTCCTGCTTTAGGGGCCAGCAGCCCCTGCCTGAGACACTCACCTTAGTACCTCCAAGTGCCTTCCAGCTGGCAATGTGTCCCATGTGGAGTGGACTCTCAGAGGTGGTGTGTGTGGTATGGGGCGAGGAAGGAGGGACCTGGTGGGAGATGCTGAGCGCAAGCTGTGCGAGGGAGGGGGAGTGGTACCACGTTCCCAAATCATCGGAGCTGCTCCAGGTCATCTCCTCGTCTCCCTCAGCCACACCATGGCTTCCTACAACTCCCAGCTCAGCATCTGTCCGGAAATCTCACTTCTAGGAAGGTCTCTTTCCTCTCCTGCACACGTGGCCATAGTGGAGAAGGTAGCCTGGGAAATCTGTGCCCACAGTCAGACACAAAAGCCCTGAAGCAGTAACACAAGGTGTTTCTGCTGGTGCCTCTTCCTTGTCCTCTGCTTGCGTGCAGGTTATGGGTCAGGGAAGCTTTTACCCATTCGAAATTGTTTAAAAGAGTCTATGCCCTGTGCCAAAATGAATGAGCTTTCCACTATCGTCACCACGGACAATTGATTTATCTTTTTGGTGCTATTACTTTTTCTCTCGATTCAAGCCCGTATTGGATAGATAGAAGGTTGTATGTCTGTCTACAAGTCTCTCTTCCTTTAGGATGTGAGGGTTCAGAAAGAAACATTCATGCATTATTTCTCTTTACATCATCAGAGGTATTAAGTGCTTAATAAATATTTATCAAATATATTCATACATTTTTTAATGCAGTCTTCCTATTTTTTTCCTGTCTTTGTAAGTGTTGCATATTTCTGCCTTGTGAAAATTGGAAAAAAAGGAAACTAATTTTGAGTTTGCTACAATATTTCTTTTGGCACAGATTTCCCAGGATTTAAATTTTATTTTAATGTGGAAAAATTATAGAATCATTTTTAATGCTGAGTTCATGTTTGATATTGTCAAAGTAATTACATTTAATATTTCACAATGTTACACGATGTAACTATTCCCATTAATCAGTTTAAAGGGTAGTAATTTTACAATTACTTTGGTTTGAAAAGATAAGATACAAAATTCAATGGAAACTAAAAAATGATGAATTAATATATAAGGAAGAAATTTCAGTGGATTTCTTCCAGTATAATATAAAAAGTCAAAGTTTATATCCAAAAAATCCTATGTGGAGTGAACTTAGAAAAGAATGCACTACTTTGGGGACGCTTGGAATGTTAAACATTATTTGAAATAATAAACATGAAGAGTCAATGATGAGACAAATGCAACAACACTGAAACACGGATTCAGCCGCCCTCTCTGCAGCCCTCTCCTATTAAAATTATAATTAACCTTTTACCACATTACCATGACACGCGAAGTTTCCAAGACCAGCAGCGCTTGTTGCTCACAGCTCTTATGAAAATGGGCACATCCCCTCTCTGCCCTTGTTGTATTCATTTGGAAAATTGGGGGGGGGGGTGAGAGAGAGAATGTCTAAAGCTTCTTGCAGCTCTAAATGCATCACATTTCAGCAACTACAAGGTCTTCATCAGTGCATTTGCTTGGCGGCCAGAACAGGAGCCATCCTTGCCCTGCTCAGCCCCTCCCCTCCTTTGTGATCTGGGCCCTGACTACTCATGTAGCCACATCTTCACAAACTCTCCAGAAAATGGTGGCCCAGACATTCCAAGTATAACCACAGAGAATGTTTTATTTAAACCCAATTTTCAAAACAAATAAATCAGGTGTTGTCAGTGTTCTAGTGTGGTCTCTCTTGATTTCAGGCCCCAGTGAGAGAAGGGTTTGTTCCTAGATTTCCGTTATGCAGTCCATCCTCATTATTGGCAGATTCTGTATTTGCAAATTCATCTACGCACTAAACGTTGTTTTTAACCCCCAAGCCAATACTTGTGGTGCTTTCTGGGCATTTGCAGACATGAGCCTGTACAGAGCAGGGACACCGTAGAGCTGTCGGATGTGCACGTCCCCAGCTGAGGCTGAAGGAGACAACGCTCTGTCTTCTGGTCTCAACTCTCATCCTGTACACAGCGTCTTTTTAGCTCCAGGTTTTTAACATTTTTGTGTGAACGAATCAGCAATATCTATTCACCAAGGTGCCTTCAAGCAGGAACGCATATAAGGCAAGTTTGTGACTGATTGGTTGGTGACCACGCTGTGACCAGAGGCTGCAGGAACCTCAGTCTGTGTCCCCAGGAGCAGTGGCTAGGGACTCGTGCATTCAGTGCACACAGTGACCTTACGGTACGTAACCACCGCGAGCAACGAGGATCAACGGTAAAGGTTTCACTTCCTTCATTTGTGCCACTGCCCCTCTCCACCTTTCTCCTTCTCTTCCCTTCCGCATCATCCTGGGGACTTGCTCAGGGCTCCAGGGTTCACAACAGTGTCTGACACACAGTAGGTGCTCAGTTAATCGTGGACATACCAGTGCCCTCCTCAAACTAAAACCAAAAAATACTCCTACTGATTATCCCCTCCTAAAAATGTATAAAAGGATGATAGTCAAAGTTTTGAAATTCCCTTCTCCCTCTTGTTTCCCCCAACACCTGGAATGGATTTTCAGCTGCAGGGAAGCCTCTTATGTTGTTTCATCCACTGGAGTTTGTTTGAGCAGGTGCACAGAGCATGTGATGGCCAGCGAGTTTTGAAAGATAAAATATTTCACCGAGGTTACAGGTGTTGGAGATGTGAAATCGAGAGAAACACACTTCAAAGGATGTCTGAACTATTGCAAACTTGATTCTTTCTCACGCTAAGATCCTTAAATCATTTTTAGTATGCAAACAAGAAGTCTTTCATAAAAGGAAGAACCAGGAAGAAAAACAGAAGATGCTTCTCTCTAAACCCGAAGGCGGTCCATGAAACAGTTTGAGTGAGAAGGTTGACAGCAAGAAATCACTTTTGCATCTCTGAAATAGTTTTAAAATAATTATGTTTGTCTTTGTTGCTCACGTTTCACCCTCAGATGGTGAAGGCTTGGCAGTCCCTGTGGCGCCTCTAGGTTTGGTTCCCTGCTGCAGGGTAAGAAGTGCCACCTGAGAAAGATGACGAACACCTGGGGCTGTGCAGGTCACCTGGGAAGCAACTTTGCAGGCAAATTGTAGATAGTAAAATGCAGAAAGGGCAATAAATTGCACGTGAGACCGATGCTTGATCCGTTGTTGTTTGACATAACACGAGCATAAGTCAAGCCCATTAACACACTTGCCAGTCTCTGTGTGGGCATCACACAGACTGTGATGTCATTAGGTTCTGTTAGCAGGGCATTTTGTCCAACGGTGTCATTCTGTTCCTTAATGCAAGCCCTCCACAGACCAAAATGTAACTTAGTCCATTTGGGATGACATAACAAAATACTACAGATTGGGTGGCTTATAAACAACAGAAATTCATTTCTCACCATTCTGGAGATTGTGAAGTCCAAGGTCAAGGTGCTGGCAGATTTGGTGTCTGGTGAGGGCTGCTTTCTGGTTCATAGATGGTGTCTTCTTGCTGTGTCCTTACAGGGTGGAAGGGGCGAGGGATCTGTGAGGTCTCTTTTGTCAGGGCACTGATCCCTTTATGAGGCCTCCACCCTTATGATCTAATCACCCCCCAAAGGCCCCACCTCTTAATACGGTAAAATTGGGGGTTAGGATTTCAACATGTGAATTTGGGGGAGACACAAACCTTCAGTCTAAGCAGTAACTTTTGGGGAGCACACTGTGAAGGAGTTTAAAGGAGAGAAATGTCATGCGCTGGTTTAATGGTCAGTTTCTTTTGGGATTGCCTTGGCTGTAAAGACCTGGGCCCCTGCCCCCAGCAGGGGACAATTATGAAAGATTGTCTCAGCTCCAGAGTCCCCAAGGGGTTGTGGGTGGGCTGTATAGCAACTCAGCTTCTTTCCCCTCCATTCCACAGACGTGCACCCCAACAGCACCCCCAATTATCTTCCCCACGCTTGACTCCTCACTAATGACACTGTTCTACACAATCATTTACATGGCTCTATCCCCAATCCTGACCCCACTCCAGGGACCTAGACACACCACTGCCCTTTCTAAAATATAAATCTGGTGTTCTGTTTCTGCTTTAATCTGATAATTTTTTTTGCAGAAGCACCAGTCTTTCCTTAGATTTTAGTTAGTTGGTTGTCACAAGACCTCAGTCCTCTGACAGGAAAACTAAAATCATGTTTTGGGAGATTATCAAGTTTGTTCTTGTTTATAGGTGGGAGCAACATCATCCCAGCTTTCTCTGTCCTAAGCGGAAGCCAGAAGTCACTGATACAATTTTAAAATATTAAAATGAAGGGCGAGGAGTGACTTGTTCTAGGAGCTATGAAGACACCTCAACAAGCTACACAGGTAACAAGAGTGACAGCTCAATCAAGAATAGACACACGAAAGGAAGAGAAGAGAGAATACAGAGGACCCAGGCACGGCCAAAGCTGCGTCTGAGGTAACCCCATTTCAGAGCAGCGAAGAAAAGGAAGGACCAGTAATAAACGTCAGTGATGATGGAGGGACAACTAACCACCCATCATTTCATAGGTTACAAGACTGTCTTACACCATAAATAAATCTAAATGTGTTGCTACCTCCTGTATAAGGAAAGTGAATCTGAAATAAATGGAAACAAACAAAAAGCTATCGTTGTAGTCATCGGCTTGAGACTTCTTAAACAAGTCACAAAAGGAAAATACCAAAAATTAGATTAAAAATGATAATCATATCAAAATTAAAAATTCCTATGTGACAAGATACCTTAAACAAAATTAAAGTCAAGTAAAAGACTAGAGGAGATCAGAGATGTTTCACATATCACAAAATAATAGTGTGTACAATGTAGGTCCATTAAAACTACACTGTCCACAATCAGTAAAGAAATACACGCCATAGGAAAAATGGACAAAGTACTCTTTATAAGGAATTTGCAGAAAAATAAGATACAAATAACCCATGCATGTATGAAAAGAAAGCCGGCCTCACCAGCAAGCAGAGAAATATAAATTCAAGTGGCAGTGGGTTTGCTCGCCCTCCTCATACTGGAACGCAGAGTGCAGTCGACAACACTGAGTGCTGTAGAAAGCCTCTGTTGGCCTCCTCCTTCCCCAGGTAGAATCCCTCCTGCATGCCCTTTCCAGTAGCTGGGTGCTGTGCTCCCCCCACCGATGCCGGACCCTGCCGTGTGTCTGGTAGACTGCAGGCTGGAGTGACAGGCCCATTGGACAGTCCACTTGACCCTCTGTCTCCATGATGACAGTCCACGAGAAGAGCATACCCTGGGAGCAATGACTCCTGAATCCTGGACCCAGAAACAAAGACGCTGAAGCAAATCTGAACCCCCCTGGGCCCAGCCTGGACCCACCCAACTGCCGCCTGCAGAGCGGTGCACGCAGATATAAGGGTGTTGCTGCAAGCCCCTGGAATTCTGCAGTTGTCTGTTATCTGATAATACTGCAGCATAAACTGACTGATCCAGCCACTTTGGAAATATTCTGGCAGTTTCTATTAAAATTAAAATTGCACATTCCCTATAATCTAGCAATTCCACTTTGGTTGTATTACAGAAATATTAGCACCTGTACTATCTGAAAAATCCAGAAAATATAAAACAATTGAATAGTCAGCTGTAGCAGGATAAATAGAGGGTAATCCATTTGTAAGATAAAGAATGGGATGCATATGTAACAAATATGGAAAGATCTTTAAAAACACATTATCGTATGCAAAAAGCAAACTGCAGAGCCATAAATATAGTATAATACTGTTTATGTTTTAAAAACCCAAATCAATACTCTAAATTTTTAATGAATGTGTGTATAAAAGCATTGATAATGATGTGGAAAGATACACACAAATTCATAGTAGTAGATACCTGTGGAAGGAGGTAGAACGGGCCAGATTTGGGTGAGAGGTCACAGAAAATGTAAAGCATCTCTAATGTTCTAATTTCTCCAAAAATAATAATATTCATATATTACTTATATAAGTATATTACTGTGTATATGTGGAGAAGACTGGAAATAATTCTGCTAAAATACTATCACTATTTAATTTTCTAATGTAGAAATTTAGATGATAGATGATAGATAAAATAGATAAATAGATACAGATAATAGATGGGTAGATTGCAATCTCTGGCATACAGCACCCCCCTTACCATTTCTCCTATGGCATAGCATGTCTTAAAGCAAACAAGTGAAGAGAGCTTGTGCCAATAATTCTTTTTAAAAGTGAATAAATATGGTCTTGATGTGGC
Source organism: Tapirus indicus (assembly GCA_031878705.1). NCBI lineage: Eukaryota > Metazoa > Chordata > Mammalia > Perissodactyla > Tapiridae > Tapirus > Tapirus indicus. Next base: position 142,935,548 of record CM062921.1, read on the forward strand.
TGTGGGAACAGCATGTTGGCTTGCTGATAGAACAATCCAGAAGAGAGTGAGAGAAGGGTGATATAGAAGAACTGCCAGAGAAATGTTCTTGCCCAGGAGAGAGGGGTGGGGTCTAGGGCACAAATGGGGCTGGCCCAGTCATGAAGGACAGACACATCTGCCTTTATACCGTGAGAGCAGAAGTGGGTTCAGGAGATACAAGAGCCACTCTCTAGGACAATTCTGTTTTCTGAGGGAGCAAGCAGCAGATGAAATGACTAAAGTGCCTGAGACTGTCGATCGCTATGCAGGAATGAAGGATGTGAGAGTCTCTAAGACCCCAGCAGCCCTGACCTCTCCTGAGCCCAATGAACCAGTCCTCCCTCTGGCTTCGTCTCCATCCTTCTGTTGCCCATAGGAGTCCATGCAGCAGCGATGGTGGGAAGAAAAAATTACTGCTTGGAGCCAAGGACAAAAGAGACTGCTATTGTTTAACACTAATAAATACTATCATTATTATTACTATTATCAGTTGATACTATTAAATAATAGTATTATACATTAAATTAAACATTTAATCAATTTATTATAAATATAAAATATTAATCACTATTAAAATAATACTATTAAACTATTTTTGGTTTTCTAGTATTTAATCTAGAAAAGTGTATTGATGGGCCTTTTCAGCTCCAAAACATGGATCCTTCTCCCTCTGCAATATCTGTGTTATAGGTTAAAGTGAGATGACATTCGCTTCAGTCCCAAATTATGGAAATTTACTTTTGTTGTTTTTGTCTTGTTCCTTTTGCATATTTAAGTTTTTTTCCTCTACTTTATTTTAATAAAAATTCTTGGGGATGATAATACAATCCCGTATCCTTTATCCCACTGTCAAAGTCACAAATGGGAAAGTTTTGAACATTTATGAATATTTGTTCACATTTATTATGCTTATATGTTCAATGGCAAGAGAAAAGTTCAATGAAATTAGTTAAACATATTGTTATATAGTTTAATCCTAAATTACTTAGTCATTGCTGGCATCTCATATTTTTCAAGTCCTTCCAAGAGCCAAGCTGCTCATCAGTGCTTGGAAAGACAGATGAGTAAATATTACACGCTGTAATATTTCTGGGGTAGGGGTAACAGAGTATATACTTCTGGTACTGTTTAATTCAAATCTGGACTAGTTCAGCTCAGATTCAACTCACTTTGGCTATGCTTGGCTCTGTGTTCGGTGTCTCCACATCAGGGAAGCACTTTATAAAGATCCAATCATGATAACGAGACCTCAAATTCACAGTCCATTGAAGACAACCCAAAAAAGTGTTCCCGGAAAGACTTCAGAGGGTCTATTCTCATATTGGCAAACTTTTAAGTTTTGGGGAAAAGTATTTACTCTGCCATGGAGCCATTGGAATGAAGCTCATCACATTTAGACACGGGCCCTTCTCAGACATCTGGAATCTGGGGCACCAGGGAGAGTTATGACAGTGATCACAGTGTGGTGTTTTCTTGAACGAAACCACGTTGGAAGGATCCGAATAATTTTAAACTTTAATTTGGAGAGCAGGAAGACCTTCCCTTTGCTACACACGTCAGAAGCTGATTTTGAATGAAGTGAATTATTTGAAGATGACTGTTTTCCTATGTAGTTATTTAATTCCACCCAATCTAGTATTGGGGTGAAAATTCTGAAAATGTTTTATCCCGCTGGAAGGATATCATTTCATCCAAATAAAACATATGGTCTAATGACAGCTTGAATCTTAAAACATTTCAATTTTAATCTTAAAAAGTGTCAAAAAAAGTCAGTGTGTTTTAATGAAATAAACGGCAGTGAAGATCTGTTTCCCATGGTCTTACAGTAAAACCCAGTGATGAAACCATCTGCGAAGCCTCATTTCCATCCCGACTCCAGGGCTAGCAATAGATCTGCCCTTGATCGTGAGGTTTTAGACTTGAAAGGCTTCGAGTCTCCCCATGCCCAAGATGAGCACAGAATACTGATTGGGATCCACGGGAGACTCTAGAGAAGTAAATCCTTTATTTTAAACTGTTAGTAACCCATTTTTCTAGGGCTCCATGTTACTAAAAAGTCCACCTGAGAAAGTGATGTCCTGTCCTCTGTAGTCCATGTGCTGTTGTTAAAATAAGCCCCGGCATGTTTGTGTCACTTCCTGCTTACCAAGGGAGCCTGTTCTGCCTTTATAACAACGCCTTTCATCAAAGGCTAATGTCAAAGCGTTTGCTATGGTGTCATTAGAGAGACCTATTTGGCCTTTTTGCTTGAATATAAGGAGTTTGGGTGTGTTGGGTCCCTCGCCAACTTTCTTATAACTCAGTCCTACTCAGGTAAATGATTTGGATGGGAAACAAGGCAATTATTTTGAGTGGGATTCCACAGCATTGGACAGTGCACACACCCTGGGACTATGCTAACTTCCCCAGGGTTCTTCGTATGTGGTGTGGCATTAGTGTGTACAGTCAAGGTGGATCTCTAGGGTGTGGGTCGTTCTGTAAGGAACAATCTGGGAGGGTGTGAATTTGGTCTGTAGTTCAGGGAATGCATTTGGAAAATTTTTCTCATGACAGCAGCTTGATGGAGCCCAGAAGCAAACTCGCTATCTTGTTTGCCAGCGGTCTCCTTGACTTCCGTGTTGGATGAATGTGTTCCAGTCAGCAGTCACTCAACAGGAGAGTCAGAGCTCCTTTGCCTCCCCACTCCCTCAAGCCCCAGTCCCACTGGGAGGAGAGGCTCCTCCCATGGACATTCCTCTCCACCCTCCCGTCTCCAGTGCTCCTGCTGGAACGCTGACCCCTGTTATCCCTACTCAGCGCCCCCCCCACCTGCCAGCCCCTCCCAGATGAATTTTGCTCATGCCACCCCTTGTCAAGTTGAGCCATGCTCCCAAACACTTCTTGGCTCCTTCCTGGAGCTTCCTAGATTAAAGCCTCTTAAACTCTGGCTTTTCTGAGTTCTTCCCCATTACAGCCCCACATGTATCCTGTGTTTCAGCCAAATTGGATTTATAATAATAAGTCACCTTCGGGACTACTAAGGACAGGCACTTTTCCAAACACTTTATCTGCACCATCTCATTTAATCCCCAAAACAACCCTGTGGGGCAGAAGGACACCGAGAACTAAACACTCACATAAGGTTAGACATTTTCTAAGTGCTGACTCTGAATTATCAACAACTCACATCTCCCTCACTTTTCCGGTAACATCTTCATTTTCTGGATTTAAAAGCTCTATGGAACAGAGGCTGTGAGATGACTCTTGGTGGAAGATGACCGAGGGCACATGGCAGGGTCCTGACCACTGCACAGTTCTGCCTCCCAGTCTCTTCTCCAGCAAACGTGTCTTTCTACTCTCGCTCCTCACGTTTTTTTCTTTGCCTTTACCAATAATTGTGATATCCAAAGTGGGGCAACTGTGCACTAGGGAGCCCACAATGTGATCGAGAGCAGCAGAGTAGAATGGGAATAGAACTTTCCTTTTTATTTATTGCAACTTACTCTTTATGTAGATATAGATAGACACATATCATATACCACATGTAAAATGTCAGAACAGGAACACACACACATGCACAGGATTCTAATTTTATTTTTCCTGGTGGAGGTGTGGGATCAAAAGTTTTGAGAGGGCACTAGTCTAAGCCACATCTTTGTGGTTTTCCCTGATGACCTTATCTTCAACCAAGATTCATCTTTTTTTTTTTTCAGTGAAGCAGATTGCCCCCCCTTTCTTTTTTGGTGAGGAAGATTGGCCCTGAACTAACATCTGTGCCCATCTTCCTCCATTTTGTACGTGGGTTGCTGCCACAGCATGACTCGATGTGCAGTGAATAGGTCCGTGCCCAGGATTCAAACCTGCAAACCCTGGGCAGCAGACGCAGAGCTTGCAAACTTAACCACCATGCCATCAGGCCAGCCCCAACCAAGATTCATCTTGATGCTCCCATGCCATTCCTAATCCACCCCAATAAATCACTCCTTCTCTGTGATTCTGTTTATTCTCCTCAGGTGGAATATGATGGCATCTTGGTTTGCAGTATATTTGTGAACTTGCCATGGTCTTCCCCACTCCTACAGTGGCAGACAATCTGGGAGCTTTGCGCACTGCTCTCTGCTCTCTGGGCACACAGCGCCTGTCATTCGGCAGCCCCCGGTGGGGAGTGAGGCTGCGAGCACTGACCCAGGGAACGTGGGGAGATGGGATGTGTGCTCCCACCACGCTCGGCCCACTGGAAGCTCCCACACAATACCCCCCCCCCCATTTTCTCTGCTAAACACAGAGGATACAGCCCCCCAAGATCCCGAGGGTGATAGAGCCATGAGATACAGAGCAGCCACTGCCCACCCTCCCTCCAGCTGACCTCCTCTGTCTTGAGGAGGAAAGAAACTTTCCTGCATTAGTGAGTGACTGAGAAACAGTATTTATTTTTCCAGATGGCTTATGCCCACCCACATTCCTGTCGGACTCAATGCTCTCACCTGTCCCTTCACATCCACTCCCTCAGTTTCTACCTGCTCGCAGGGAATGGCTTCTGGTGGGGTCAGGCCAATGGGAGGACCAGGCGGGAAGTCAGGAGAGTGAGGTCGGGGTGTCTATTCCCAGACCACCCCCCACAGCTGGCCTCAGCGCTCCCCTGAAGAGAGCCAGCAGGTGGTCCTCCCACACATGCGCCCAGGCCAGGTTGTTCTGAGGGGCAACGATTACCTCTCTGACGCTCACCCCACTGTCACCAGCGCCGCATCCCCCTGGTTCCCCGTACACCACCCACAACTTCACACAGTCATTTTGCTAAACTGTCTTCAATATACCTAACATGTGGGTGCTGTTTCCTACTGAAACCTGACAACAGCCCCCCAAAGGGAAAGCTCTCCAAAGGTGTGCATGTTTTCCACTCTCCTCTCATGCCTCTTCCATAAACACATGCGGAACTGGAACATGTCTACATACTCTCCACGGGCAGTGATAAATTATAGGCTGTGACTGTTCCCTCACCAAATGCAATGAAGTAGCCATTACAACCCTTTCTGATGTGATAACAGACTTATACTTCCCAAAATCATTGGCTCATTTCAGAAGGACAGCCATATATAAGTGTATCAAATCAACATGTTGTACACCTTAAGCTTTCACAATGCTATATGTCAATTATATCTTAATAAAGCAGGCAGGAAAAAGGACTGCTTATTGTCATGACAAGTACCAGAAGCTTCTATAAGCATAATAATTGGACTTAATAAAAGATATACTAGTGTTACTTTGAAATTAAGAAGCATGAGTCTCGAGTCATTTATACCATTTGACTATCTCATCAAAGATATTGAAATCTCTCTCATTGTATAATATTCCTAGGAACAAAAAACTGAGTTAATAAGGATGCCATGGTAGCAAGTGTGAAGCTCCAGAAAACTCTCACATACAATTTCATTAGCAATGGGTAAATGGAAGGCAACCTAATGTCCTGGATTTCTGCTTAGAACATTAATTTTTTTCTGATTATAAAAGCTCACTGTTGAAAATTTAGAAATACAAACAATATATAAGACAAATATTAATTTTACTCGTAGTCTCTTTACCCAGGAGGTATTAACATTTTAAGAGATATTTTTATCTCTCTCCTTCCACATAAAATATATTTACAAAATAGATTTTAAATCATACTATATATAGATATATTTTTCATTTCATATTACATTGTGATCCTATTACCATGATATTAAAACTGTCTAAAGCTGTCCTTTCAATTGCTGTATAACATTTCGGATTACGGATATAAGACTGATTTATGTAACTATTACTACCATGTTGGTCACACATGCATGGTTAAAATATCTTTATTTTGAATTCTTTTTTTTTCAGAAATTAAATTCCAGGATATTTATTTATTTATATTCTATATCATGAATACTTTTCCCCCAAAATAACCGAAACCCTCTACATAAAACTTTACACAATGAGTTAAAACAAAGATCGAAAATGGATCCGAATTCACACAATTGGATCCGGAACCACGGTTGTGATCAATGGTCGTTGTTGAATCCAAATTCACTTATTACATGGACTTTAGATGATAAACACAAATAACATAAATGAACAATATTTTCCACTTAGTCTTTCAGAAGATGTAAACTACTGTGAGAAAATAAAGATTAACTCTTCCATTAAATGGATGGTGGTCATGCCTATTAAAATTCCAGCTGTCAGGACTGGCATCTACCATCCAGTGATAAACCAGCGTGGCAGAGCTAACTTGTTCCCTAGGTCTTCAAATATGTGAGAACACTGTGAATCCAGAAATATAAGTGATCTGAGTAGTGTTGGAGTGTTAAGTACACTTAACTGTATTTATTTTTTCAAAAATTCATAAGCTCTGTAAGGTGCTAAAAAAACATGAGTTCGGTCACACACAGACTAGAGTCCATAACTTCTCCTCTATCTGTCAAAGACGTCATTTAAGAATCCAGTTGTCACTTGCGTATGCACCTACTACGAATGTGGCTACAGGTTAATGGGTAGAAGGGTCAGAAATGATTGTCAGGGAATCAGGCCGCATGCAAAACCGTTAACGCCAGAAGCATGGTTGCTGTGGCTCTCTGAAGTCACAATCCGGCTTATTCCAGTGGCCTCAAGAAAGGCACTTAACCTCCCTGTGTCTCACCTCCATCAGCGAGTAGAGGTGGCGATGATAAGAGCCAGCTCGTGTCGCACAAAGGCGTGATTTGGATTTCGCGGTTAGCATGTAACAACCTTTGATAAAAGGCAGTGTGCGAGCACAATGTGGAACGCCGTCTGAGAAATGGCATTACTGTAATCCTGAGCGCTTGTAATTGCGGGATTCAGGGGTAACTAAATGCCACCTTTCTGTGCTTCTTTTTTTTCTCCCAAGGATTTATTTCCATTCGACTTGGTTAAAAGATCTGGTACTGATGACATGTTCTGCTGTTACTTTTATTTTCAAGCAAACTCCTCTAATTTACTTTAAAAATAGAAAATATCATTAAAATCTCATTTAGGATTAATAGAATTTACCTACAATATAGTTGGAACATTAGGTCTGAGGGATGTATGCAAATTAATTTTTAAATGAATTCAGTCAGTGTGCCATTATATTCTTGTTATACATTATTTTCTACATTTCATCGCACTTTACCGCAACTTGTAGATGACAGTATTAAAGCTGATGAAAAGGAGGTGTATGACTCCTTCAGTTGCGAAAATCAAGTTGATATCTTATTTCTTTAAATAGAAAGATTATAAAAGAGGTTAATAAAAAATAATCACCTGGCAGTAGAAAACATACAAAATAAATACAAGCATCAATAAACCTTGCCGGAAATGCTGGGTTGATATTCTTGTTAAACTCAAGAAAGGTTGTGCAAAGGAATATAATTTTCTTAGTCTGCTGCTCAATTTACTTAAGAAATCTATGAAACAAAATATTGTTTGTGAAGAAAGTTACAGAGGTTTCCTCTGTATATGAGTTTATGAATACCAATAACTGCAGAATGAAGACGGCATGTTAATTGTGACTCAGGCAGGCTGAAGGAAATTGGCAGACCAAGTGACTTTTGAAAACTAGCGATAGATTTCTTTCTGTTTTTTTTTTTTTGGACACTAGACAGACAAACACACACACTACACACACATAATCCCTTCTATCCATCTACAATGACCTTTTATGATTATAAGATGGATTTACAAAGTCATTTCAGCAGGATGCAGAGAGAAATTTCTCTAATAAAATTAAAATTTGAATTTATTATATATATAGTTTGGTTTTTATTAGATGTGTTTTCACGTGCCATTATTCTCTAAAAATCACTAGTCCTTTCGTGGCATATGTTGTGTCTCTCCATGTAAGTAAGGCAATATTTGATTAATGAGAACATTCCACCACAACCATAGTGGATAACCAAGACTCCACTGTGTTTAAAGCCTACCATCTAAGACAGTGGGTCTGGTAGATAGTATATTATATTATATATTAAAGAAATCAAAAATTCCTATTGTCACTACATTAAATTTGGTGCATGAACTTCAGCTGGACATTCTGTTTTTTCATCTCAAATATGGAAATAAGGTTGACATATTCTCCAGGTTGCTGAGAAGAATCAACCCAATAACTTCAATGTACTAAAATACTATGAAAATTCTTGGCTTTATGTGTAAAATAGAAGATATATTATCAAAATAATTAAACAGTTACTCAATTTTAGAAATTGTACAAGTCTACCCAACTCAATAAAAGTTTAAATTAAATATTTTACTGAATTTTACATGATAAAAATTTCCCTCCACATCAGCTGTGTCCACATGATTTTAATTTTAACTTTCATTTTAATTCTAAATTAAAGTTTTCTCAAAAACAATTTTTTTTTCAATCCAGGTATCAGTGTCCTTCCCATGAGACAGGAGAAGACGTCTCCCCACCCCGCCAGGGCATGAGAATATCACACATTAGTCAGTTATCAGTGATCCAGATTAACACTTCGCTAACACAAAATTTCTCAAAAAGAAAACTAAGTAAGCAACAAAGAATTATGGTGTCTCCAAAGTAGGTGATATTGGCAAGAATCACACAAGTCAGGTATTCAAGGCAAACCTGAACTTTGTGGTTGGGAGAGAGGGAGGGGCTCTCCCTGTAGATCAAGTGTCCTCCATTCCATAGATTTAATGCAATTACTTGGTAAGGAGGACTTAGTGATTTGACTACTGTGACGTATATTTCCTCTTTTTGTAAATGTTGAAGACACCAGCTACTATCAAGGCCCAAATTAAAGTGATAGCTTATGTACAGAATCCTCTTTCTCTTTTATATTTACTTATTTTGTAGTTATTTTAAAGCACTTGTTGAGGAAATTACTATTGAGTTTAGTTGGGGTGGAAATATTTCAAGTGTCAAGGCTATGTGGGTATATTTCAATAGTTGTTGTAAGTAAGATAGTTTTCTGACAGTCTTGCATTAAGTTAGCTGGTCTATAACACAGGCCACAGCTACACAAAATCTCAAAGGAATGTAAATTTTTCTTTTGATTTCTTTGAGGAGTGTACTAGATGTTTCATCCAAGGGCAGAAAGGGATCATCAAACTGATTGTTCAAGAAGAATCATATAATGATGGAGTTCTCAATATAGAGTTAGATTCTGTCTTGTAACTGTTTCCTGAAAGGAAAGCCCCTTGTCAACACTTTTACGATTGCTATGCACATTTATTCAATTATTCCTTTAGAACACTAAAAATATAATAGATTGAAATACTGTGGCTTTCCAAACATCATCTTTTTTTCAAGTTGGCTAAAATTACCTTTAATATTTAACAAAGTAATAATAGCATCTATGTCCACACTCTTAAAGAAAAATAATTCTGGCACTAGAGATTGCTAAACCATGAAATACAGAACAAGAAAACCATGTATTGATAAAATTCAATTTAGTGGTAAAAAAACATAAAACAACACTGATTTCCAGCCATGGTTCCATTCCAACAGTTGGAAGACTAAGCCCATGGGATCATCCAGTGATGAGTCCTGGGTTTCTGTTTCCTCTCTATAACTGAGTGATACAAGATCCGTTTCTAATCCAAGGGATTTCTGATAGACATGCATGGTAAACCTAACACAGCAATGTTTAGTGGAACATATTGCTAGGTTCCTAGCAGTAATTTGTTATTTTTAAAGGTTTTCTTGGTTCCAAGGATGGTTACAGGCTAAATGATTAGGTCCACTCATCAGAATATGCTAAAGGTAACAAAAAGGAGTCTAAAAGCCACATTTGTGTCTAGAACAAAGAAAAGATAAGTAGAGACACTGCTTGGGAAGCAGAAAGGTAGCCAAGTTCTCCTACACCACCTGCTCCCATCCAAAGCCCACTCTTTCTAGGAAAACGTATAGTGTTCAATTTAGAAACAGCAGAAGAAAGGAAGTATTTTTAAGAGAAATTAGATTAACTCTGTTAACCAGTCCAAGATGATTTCCAGGAAAATGAATTGTAGGTAGTTTTTTTCTTTCTTTATATTCTTATTTGTTTGAAAGGCACAATTGCAATCATATAGTTTCTAAAATATTCGAGAAAGCATAGAGAAAGTAAAAAACCAAATCAACGGGCACCAAATATTGGCCCAGTTTCAAAAGATGAAAACTAATAGACACTAAAATTACACAGTGGTGAGTTTAGTGTAAATGTGGCAAAATTATGAATGGTGAGAGATTGGTTACTGTCCATTTCTTAAATTATATGTTATTAATATATACAATCAATGGGTTAATCAATACTAAATAAGTTAAACTTAATTTGAAGTTTTCTTTCTACTGTGACAGATCACAGAACAGCCATGCAAATACTGATTTCAAAAAGTTACTGGGAAGTAAGCTCAGGATACACTTGTCCTCAGATGGTATTCACTATAAATAAGTAGACTCTTGGGTTGTGGTTCATAGGTTTCTGACTGCCTCACGGGGAACCACTTGGGACTGATCTCTTAGCGTTTCTCATTTGCAAGCAACAGATACTGGCCAAAATAAGCAAGGAGACTTTATAGTAAAGATAGTGGGGAGTTAGCTCAGAGATTTCACAACTATTTTACAGGACTGGAGTTCAGGAACCACAGCCACAGGACAAAATGCCTGGGCCACCTGCATTTGATGAATAACCTCCAGCTCTTCCCTCAGCCCTTGCATCATTGTGCAAAATCTCAGAAGGGGATCTCATTGGCTGAGCTCAGATCACGCGACCATCACCGTGATCTTGGTGATTATCACCATGACAGGGAAAGGACACGTCTGGCCCCCTTTGCATTCATCAATCCCACAAAGAGTACTCAGAGTAGAAGGCAGATAATTATTCCCACAACATATTATTTTGATTCTGAGACGTAGGCTGGATGTTTGCAGCAAAACTAATGTGTTCGTTACAAGTGGCCTGTCACAGTCCTGTTTGAAGAAGAATTGGTAGATGAACAATTAATGTGGAATTTAGTATTTTGTTGACCACAACGCAGTTCTTGTCATATGGTAAGCATTTAATACCATTAGTTGAGCAAAGTGATGTACTACTTATGATCCAATCATTGTGTTCTAAGAAAATGGGCTATGGAGCAGCTGACTCAGACAATGGATTTTGTTCACCGTGAGAAAAGGCACAAAGACGATGTACGATGCAAGACCTGAGGGGAGAAAGCATTAAATGAGCCAATGGGGAAAAAAATAGGAGTTAAGCCAGGAAGTGGAAAACTGAAAATGTGAAAATCGAATCTGATCTCAATCGTACAAAGAGACATCTTCACCAATTGAAATTATGCCTCATGTTAAATGTGGAGCAACTGTGGAAATTTTCTGTGACTGATTCACTGATGAGTGATGTCTCTGAGGAGCACCTTCCTGCAGACTTTCTAGGAAAAAGGCCCATGAGTGTGGGCAAAGGAGCTGCCAACAGGCCCACAAGGCTCAGCTTGCACTATGGAAGAATATATTTTTAAGAAGAAAGGAAGCAATCATTCTAGCCTACATTGACACTGGAATATTCCAGATGCCACATTTTCAGATATATTTCAAAAATGATATTCTCAGAAATAGGCAACTTACAGAAACAATGACGGTTGAGAAAACGACAATTGTTGTAACTGGAAAAGAGAAGACAACATTGAATAAGTTTTTTTTTTTTTCCAAAGGCCTGAATTGTCATTGAGTAAGAGGTTACCATTTCTGCATTCTTCTACGGTGTCCTCTTTGTTTTAATCAACTGTCCATGTTCATATACTTCTGAGCTCCCTATTCTGTTCCACTGCTCTACTTGTCTGTCCTTGTACTAGTATTATACCATCTGAACTACTATCCCCTCAGAATAATCCCTGATATCCCAGTAGAGCAAGATTCCCTATTTTATTTTCAAGAGTGTCTTGACTATTCTTGGTCCTTTTTATTTCCACATAAGTTTTAGGATCAGCTTGTTAAATCACAGGCATGATCTGTTTATAAGTAAAGTACAGCACATGTCCATGTCACATGTCACTCATATGCTGTGCTTTGTTTTTGTCTCTCTTACCTCCCAGTGCTTCAATTTGGATATTTAGTGCTGACCTCTCTGAGTTCATAAATTCTATTTTCCTCTGTGTCCAGTCGGCTGCTAAACCTATCCACCGAGTTTCTTTTAATTTTAGATAAAGTATTTGACAGTTCCAAAATGCCCATCTGATTCATTTTATGTATATTAATTCCTTCTTGATACTCCTCATCTTTGTATCTATTTTTCCGTATATTCCTCTATCATATTTAACTTGTTAATTATAGTTGTTTTCAAATCGTTGTCTGCTTACTCCAATATCTGGATCATCTTGGGTCTGCTTCTAGTGGTTATTTTGTCTTTTCTTGATCTAACACTTTTTCCTGCTCCTTTGCCTAATGATTTCTGATTGAGTGCAAGAATCTCTGGATGAAACAGTGTAGATGCTCAAGTTTATTTTGTTTGTTTTTTTCCCAAAGAATTTTGTTTCTGCCATCAGACTATCAGCAGATCACCTTTATCCTGCTCAAGCTTAGTTCCAGGCTTTATACAGTGGGTCTGTTTCAGTTTTTCCTTTACTCTGAAGGCATAGCACCTAGGATTGCTTGTAGTGTGGTGCTGAGCTCCTGAGTCACGGCTTTTCTTGAGTGTCCACTCAATGATCACTCCGCTCCAGTGAGACACATTCTAACATCTCTCCAGGACGGAGATCTCTGCTCAGCTCTCAGCCTCTCATCAGTAGTTCTCTGCTGGCTCTTCTGGAATCTTACCTAAATACTGCAGCTTTTGACTTGGCCAAAGACCCAAGAAGAATTCTAAAACAGAATTTTTGGGGTCCCTCTTTGTAGTGCCTTCTTTTCTGATATCTGCCTCCACATATCACAGTCACCTTAGCATGCCTTATCTCCGTTCTCTATCTACACCATCCTGTGAGACTGCTACCCTCTGCTTGGGCTCTGTCATTTTCATCAAGAGTTTGGAAGGTGCCCTTGGGGAGAAAGCTGGACTGAATGTGAGGTTCACCCTTGTACTTGGCTTCCCTCAAATACAGTAGTCCTGCATTGGTTTCCATTCCATGACTGCTGATGGAAGTCCTGTAAAGTTTCTCTGTTTTTGTAGTTGCTTATTTCCACAGAAAACATCTAATACCAACTTCTCTGTCATGGCTGTAGCTGAAGGCCTATGCACTTACTTAGATGTTAGGGATACATCAGAGATATGCAGAAGAGAAGGAAAGGGTTAATAACTGTAACATTAAAACTTTTCTTACTTATAGTCAACAACTACAATACAAAACCGAAATGGTAAATGACATAGACAACTAATAGACCACATCCAAATAGCCAACTATCTCATGAAACAAAAAGTATTGATATTTTAAATGACATTTCATTTTCATTTTTTTTCATTAAACTATCAGAGCTTATAGAAGTTATAATTCCCATTGGTGACGAGGTCGAGAGAAAATTGGGGAATCCTCATTCCCCAGGTTAGACATATAATTAGGCCAAACTTTCTGGAGGACAATCTGACTACGTCTATCAAATTTCTTAAAAAATATAAATACTGTTGTCCAAACAACTTCATTTCCCAGGAATATTCATGAGGAGGTAGGTAGGCATGTGTTCAAAGCTATAACTACAAAGATGTTCATCTCATTGTTTATATAAAAAAGAAGAAAATGGAAACAAACTAATTATTTACTGGAGTATAGGATATAAATCTTAAGATCATTAAGAAAGAATTTCAACATAGGAAAAAAATCAATTTGTTAGGTGAAAAACTATAAAATACATTACTCTGTGATTCCATTTTTGAGGGAATAGATATGTATAAGACTGTAGGTAATTTCATATCATTTTTATAGGTACTTCTATTATTTTTATAAAAAGTATCTATTGCTTTTGAAATAGGTAAAAAGATTATTTTTATCTTAAAAAAGAAAACATTTTCAAATGCTAAAGTAAGATATAAATATACAATTCTATGAGTTTTGACAGATAACATAAGAAATATCTTTTTTGTTCAATTGAAACATCTTTAAAGTTGTTTTCTATATATTTTCTTACTGGTTAACTCTACTCTTATTTTATTTTTTGATGAAGGAAGTGAGTGAAGATCAAAGGAATAATGCAGATGCTCCAAGATAGTCATTGATCTGGATAAAATTTTGGCAAATTCTTTTGATATTAGTATTTTAGATTTATAATGCCACCAATTATTCCAATAAGCTTTTATTAAATTTCCCATTATATGATTTTAAAAGGTTTGAAGGCAGTGTTCGAGCTCTAAATATTTGCTCTACTGAAAACAAGTAGCTTAAACCCTGCCTGCTTCCAGGGCTCATGGTATTTTTCTAATCCTTACCTCACTGCTTAGGTATAAATTTAAACAGTAACTTAAATTCGAGCCACCAAGGGTTGAGATAAATACATCTTCAGCTGCCTGAGATATATGAAAACAGCATGTGAGAATGGACTACAGAAAGTAGTGTCTATATAAAGAAATTGACAGAAATTATTTAAGTTTGAGAAGCACACATGGAGATTTTTCTTCTAAGGCCATTTTGATTAATCTAATCCACCATGACAAATTCACAATTCAATATGAGAGGTAAGGGTGCCTGGAGATGCCCTTTACTATCATCCAAGGCAAAAAAGTATGTCTAAGTAAGAGATGAAAATGTGGCAAGCCTAAGTAGGTGATAAGGATCTGAACTCTGGCTGGCGTGATAATGTGCAAGTGACAGCTCCTGGGAGAAGATGAGGGCACCCCCTGTTCTCACCGCTCACGAGGATTGGGACAGATGGAAACCGGCTTCCTACATCAAATACATTCCTTCCGACATCGGCGAGGGAACTGAAGGTCCTGCATGCTGATATTATATGCCCAAATCAGCACTGGCAGAGATTTTTTTGTTACAGAAAAATTGTGTTTTCTAAGTAATTATGCCCTTGGGTTTTCTTACACTATTCCTGGAAGAATATTGTAGAGCTTTCATGAACCAATTATTTCAATTTGCACAAAAAATAAAATAAAAGAGATAATTTTAAAAGAACATAGAGTAAATCTAGATTAACTGAGCAAGAGTATGTTATCTCTATCTTGCTTTCCAGTTGGTTAAGTTTGATTTCCTTTAGATGATCTAAAATGTTTTTTCTCTGAATCTTCTAAAATTGCCTCAGGTTTCATCTATCCATCCACCTATCCATCCATCCATCCATCCATCCATCCACCCAACTATCTATCCACCCATCCATTGAATGCCTTCTATTATGAGGCATTGGGCTGGGTATACAGCAGTACACTCAGTAGTAAACTATATACGGCAGTAAATTCATGCACTTTCAAGCTCATGGAAGCAGAGACATTGTATAGACAAATCCACCCATTGTACAAGCATTGCAAAGGTGATAAGCACTATGAAGTAAACAATGGAGCATAATGAAAACATCAAATAAAGGACATGGAATATTTAGAGAGCATCATGAACAAAGTCAAGCCACCTCTGGGGTGGATGAAGGAACTAATGTTTAAACTCAGACCTGCGGTGTGGGAGGCCAAGTACCCCAGACAGAAGAAGTAGCATGGGGGACACCTTGAAGCAGAGAGGTGTTTAACATCTTTAAGAAACTGAATGAAGACAGCTCTGGTGAAATTCAAAGAACCATAGAAACTGAGATGGTGGAAAAGATACGCACAGAGAGGAGAGGGGTCTGGCCAGAGCCCTTGGGGTCTGCTCAGCCATGGAAAGTTCTTCAGTTTATTAAAAGTGAGGTGAGAATCAATTAAAGGTACAATGTACTGGAGCAATGTCTTCTAATATTAATATTTATAAGTTCTAAAATTTCACTCCTGCTCCCACACAGAAAATATCATGCACAAGGTCAAAGCGGGAAGGTGAGCTGGCCATGAGGTGTGATTAGGAAGGCAGGAGAGTTGTGAGACTGAGCTGAGTCAATAAAGAATCTGATGGCCAGGCCGGCTGTCCAGCAATGGATTGAATAAAGGGACATTTAAAGGAGGGATCCAGCCACGCGTGATGATGGAGTTGTGCTTCGTCACACGTTCTATGTACAAAAATAAAGGAGGTTGGGGTAGAACTGGATACGGTGGCCAGGGAAACGTGAGGAGGATTCATGTGGACAGAGGCTTGGCAGGGACAGCCAGCCAGCCGTTGGGAACTCATTCGCCAGGGGAGCGAAGGATGCAGTGGGATTGGAGATATGTAGGGGCCTCGCAACATGAAGAGTCTTCTAGAGAAATACAGGTGATTATGGATGGATAGTGCCTGTATCAGGCATGCCTACGTGAGGGGGAGAATCGTATTATTGGAGGCAGGGAAATAAAGGGTAAAAGGCAGTGGGTCATCTATGTGGGTATTAAAGTCAACAAGAATGAGGTCATTGTTGATTGGATTGTAGTTCAAGGAGAATGTGCATGCAAGGTCTTAGTATTGTTCAAGAGACTATATACATATAAAATATGTATATTTTATATATATATATATATATATATATATAAAAGAGCTATTAAGAGAATATGAGGAGAAGGAATAGCAGATCCTAACATAATAATTTCTTTTACTTTTTGCATATCCATTTTATCCATCTAAGTCAACATATTGCATTATGATACCGATGGTGGCTTGAGCAAGCCCCCCGGGGGTCCCCAGAGCCAGAAGATACCACCTTACTCTCTGGGAGCAGAACTCCCAGACCATACTACTTTTTCCTCGTATTACCAATAATTTAAATAGTCTGTATTTTTTCATTAATTGAGCATGTGTCCTAATCATAACTTTTATCTTAAAATAGTCAACCCAAATTTCCTTATTAAAAAAAGTAATCAGAATTCCTCCCCCCGCCCTTGGATGCCATATTAAGAAAAACAATAAGAAATTAATAACAATAGGCAAAATCTGTTTATGAGAAATTATTCTTTCTTACACATGGTAGAAAAGTTTGTATAGCTGTATAGATTAAAAATTATATACTTTATATAATTTACTACATATATATTTTTTCTGCTGGGAAATTTTCTCATAATGATATTTGGTCTTCAAGATCTAATTATAGATATTCTTTTTCAGCCGTACTATATATTTTAAGTATTCTTTTTAAAAAAAAAAGCCAAAGAAATGCTTTCTTGGTAAACTCAAGGTAATCAGATGTTTTTATACCCACACAAGTTAAAATACACAATTACAAATAGCATCTTTCCCTCTTACAGAAATCCCCTTTAATCTTTTCTAAACCACTTTACTCACCCAGCACATTTGGGGCTATTTAGAAACCAAATGAAATAATCACTGATTGACTTGTTTCTCAAACAATGTGTAATTTAAAATACCGAGCACATCGATTTTCCACTTTAAAGAGAAGAAACTTTGCTCTTCATTGAAATATAATTGCATATGTGCAACGAACTCCCAAACCATGACATGAGGAGAGGATGGGAAGTTTTACTGCTACTGAACAGAGAGAAAATGTCTTCACTTGGCCATTTACTTTTAGCTTGAAAATGCTCTGATTGTTGAAAAATTCTGCAAAATCTCAAGAAACATAGCGGGAAATTGCTCAAGTGAAGAACTGAAAGGTGCTTCTGCTGCATGTGTTCAACAGTGGGCACGTGACACAGGAATTACCAAATACCTCCACTGTTTTATATTTTTAATTTCAAAGGTGTAAATCAACACCAAGTTTAAATCAATCTGTCCAGACAATAACACTGACCACTTTTTATAAGAATCTGGACTTGTTATTAAAGATCATAATTAACAGAATGCATGTATATTCTTTCACCTATTTTATTTATTATCAGTCCATCTTTGTCATCTTAAGAATAGTAATATATTTATTAAAATGTAATGTGTAAGATCCTCAGGGAGCCATCAAAGGATCAGTGATTCTCAGTGTCTTTGTGACGATGGACATCACTCTGGTCAAGAGAGCAGATTAATTTCTCAGTTTGGGTAATAACATTTTGCCTCTCACTTTAAAAAAAAAGATGGAGCAAAACATTAAACATGTTTTCCTCTAACAAGGTGGTAGTCGTCTTCTTTTGCAAACTTATAACCTGAAATAGCAAGATTAAAATACATCTTTAATCTTACGTTTGAGGTATCCCTAATTTTAAAAGCTCACATTTGGGTGGTAAACATCTGCTCACACAACTTACCGGCCCCTGTCTACTGTTTGATTCTTTTTAAGCCACCTGATTTTTGCGTTCTCTTTAACTGGCACAGTGGCCTTCCGTTCGACCTTCAAGGCCGCTGGTTCTGTCCCCCCTGGCCGTGGGGCTCAGCCGAGACTCACACTGCCCATTCCGCTGCCTGCCGAGAACCAGCGCTGCGCAGGCCCCGCTGCTCCTCTCCCTCCCCCCTCTGGAATCTGAAACCCCTCGTGATACTCTAGCAATGTGCACTAACTCTAGTTTTCTCCCTAAAAGGAGTAATGAGTCCAGTTGTCTCTTCTATGAAGAATCATGACTGTAATGGCACCATCATCATCACCATCTTCATCATCGTCACCGTCGTCAGGCTAACAGTTAATGTGCGTCGGGAGGTTACTCGGGGCCGTGCGGTCTCTCCATTGTTCCTCACACTAGCCCTGTCAGATTCTGTTCTTATCTCTCTTCTATGGAGGAAACTACTGGCTCAGAGAAGGTGAGTGACTTGTCTAAGGTCACACAGCTGGTAAATTCAGAACCAGACTTGGAACCTGACTGATTCCTCTCTACCAGGTACTTTTCCTCTGTGATGTACTAAATCTCCCAAGGCTGCCTACAGTCTAGGTGGGTAGCATATGGCAAAATAAGGCTGCACTTGTGAAAACATTAACCTTTTTCCTTGCATAAGGCTTTGTTTAGTAGCCTTTCCTTAAGATAATTGAACTCTGGAATACATTCAGATTCTCAGCTCACTGAGAGATGGGGTGATGCTAGTGAGGTGGATGGGGCCTCGACAGTCCCCCCCAGTTTCATACGGGAGGAAAGTGGACCCCAGGAAGTGACAGCAGTCTTTCACTCCCCATCAATAAGCTGGGGGAGGGGGCAGCGGGGTTTAAGCCATCTGGGAGTCCCCTGAAGGGCCAATGTCACCAGAATCTCAAAGGTTCTGTACCCAACAAAGGTCCCAGCCCTTTGCCTCAGAACCTGACCACACAAGGACGTGTTTAGAGGAGTGGCCGTGGGCCTGCAGGCGGGACAAACCGTCTTGCTGCAGGTCCTTCCAACCAGGGTTCTGTCCTCCTGGTGGAGGGAAAGTTCTTGTCCACTGTCCCTCGACCACACATCATCATTCTAGAGGGAGGAGATGGCTAAGCCTGGGGGTTCAGGTGAGACCCTGCTCTGCTTTGGGTTGCCCGAAACTTCTCAGAAGTTCGTGGGTAGCCACAGTAGACTTGAGAGTGTTTGATTCAGCCCACTGACCACATAGGCCTTGACCAGGAACACACTCATTTCAGGAGAATGCCGTACTTTCCCTTTAGTCCTGTGAGAGTGGCTGAAGCCCCCACGGTGGCCAGCTTCAGAGGAGGACTGCGCATCGGCCCAATGCGGGACTGCCCCGGGGACGGTCTCTGGGACCCTAAGGTAACGTGACTGGCCCAGATGGCCCCAAAGGGGGCTCTCCCACTCTAAAATACTATCATCTGCACAATTTTACCCAAAGCCCACGAAAGGCTCTCCCGTCAAAGCTGTGCAAAAGGCTCAGAGCACGCGGCCCTTCCACGGAGGCCGGCATCCATCTGGGCTTCGGAAACAAGCGAGGCCGGAGATGCTCATCAACTGTGGTCAGATGCACTGAGCCTTTTGGACTTGTTCTTGGCAGATCCTGAAAAGAGATGTGTTGTTGATTCTTATAAAAGGAAGCAGTTATTTCCATGAGAAAGTTGTTTGTTTTATGTTTGTATCAGTGCAAAGTGATGTAATGAAACATTTCAGTAGGCTCTGCCATTCCCCACAACATTGAAAAATCATGAAGTGCGAAATTCCAAACTGCGGTGGGAAACCAATGAGCTCAAAAATCCCTCCTGACAAGTTATATGTGGCTCTCCTGCAGACTGGGCGCCCACTGAGCTCCCCTAAGTGTGCATTTCTGTTTTCCACATTCTGGAAACCCACCTTTAGGAACAGTGACCCCTCACCCCCACCAGAGGCACCATCAACTTGAGCTGTTGGGTAGAAGCTATAGTCTTCTACCTGGACTTTGATTAAAAATACCGTCATGCCCCCTTCCCTCCCTCACCCTCATGTAATCAACATGGCCTGCCCGTTCTAACCTCCAAACCTCCCATGTCCCTTCTTACTTCTTTAAACCCACAGTCACTGCTTGAAATACAGCCACAGGCCGCCCGACTGCTAATGCTTCCACCTGAATAAAGCTTCTACAACACACTTGCTCCTGCCCCCCGAATGCCTGTGGAAAGCGCCCTTATTCTGGCATCCAGCCATCCTGTGAACTTGTCCTGAACATCTGTCCCAGCTGGAGCATCAGGTTCTACATCAGGAAGTCGTGGGGACCCGTCCAGCCTTCCTAGACATCCTTAATTGCCTTCACCTTCTGTCCCACCCGAACCCCAAACTGCACTTCAAGAATTCCTTTACCTTCCCTGAAAGTGCCTTTGTTTCTTATGCTCATGCCTCTCCTAGAACACCCTTTGTCTTCCTCCTCTGGTGAACTCCTCCTCATCTTGCATGATTCTGTTCTTTGGAAGACGTTGGCAGACAGTTCTCAATTCTTGAAACAAAATTCTCCTGTCTTCCTCAGCATCATGTAGGGATTATCCAGTCAAAACCGGTCTGTTAGGAGCATTTAGCAGAGAATTTAACACAAAGTAACGGGTCCATCAATAGAACTTGTTATCGTAATTCTCACTGTTGGTAATGTTGCAATCATTGCTTTTTTGTTAGTATTTCACATTGTCTTCTTTTGCTTTTTTGTTAGCTTTTTGCTGAAAAAGAGTCACTTCCTTCTATTACCATAATTTAATAAGAAAAGAAGTCTAGTGCACATTCACTATCTCGTTAAGAAAGAACAAACACCATAGAAGTAAATTTAATTAAAAAAAAATCTATTTGTGACCTAATCATCTTGGCGATGTGTTAATTTCAATTTCATATATTTCATGCTATTTAGAGAGAAAGAGTAAAATTGACCATTATTAACTCCTGTTGAGAGTGAAGAGTTGAATGGATAAAATTTCATTGCGTATGATTCAATTTTATTTTTATGCTAAAGTCAGCTAGATGGGGCAGACTCTACATCCTTAGCCTCGGGAATAATGTTCCTACAATCAAATCAGCACGGAAGAGCTAATGGTGATTGGGATTTTTAAAGTAACATTAAAAACCCGAGTGACCAAAGTTGAATTTGAATCACTGGAAAAGCTTGAAAAGGAAAGCAAGGACACTAATTGTCAATATTCTCATTCATTCCTATGTTCTGCACATCTGCACACAAACTCATTCAGGAATGGATGTTACATCTTAGATCACAATTGCATGTTTCTTAAAACTGTATATGCAAAAAAGTACAGATCAGAAAGGAGCAGGTGACCCCCAGCCTTGGGTTGCTTCTCCTTCAGTTGACCTCAGAGTCAGTAACCCAGGGGGACCCACAGCCCATGCAGAGAATTATCTCTAGTTGCTGGTAAATTAGATCACCGGGAATCACTGTCAGCGGCACAGAGTTCTCATAGAATTCTGCTTCTGATGCTGTCATTGACATAAAGTCATCTTGGAGGTTTTGGACTCTAAATAAATACAATTAAAGTGGTGATTCCATTGGAAAGAAGAAATATTTAAAGTAGCATTTCACAGCAGGTAAAAGGCAGAAAATGCTCTCTGGAGCAGGGGAGGGGAAGTCAGAGGATGAGCCGGGTTTGCTGAGTTGACTCGGATTTATAATCAATACAAACCACATCACACAAGGGGAGGCACTGTTTGCAGAAAAAAGAGTTAGAGGTGTACTTCTTTTATCCTATGAAGGTCATAATAAGATGGGTGAGATGACGAGAAAAATTGATGGAAGGTAGTTGGTTCAACAATGGAGAAGAATACCTCTGTTCTGATGAGGAATTCTCTCCAGCAATCTTGCAAAAAGGACTGACCTCTGCTGTAAATTTGCTTGAGAAGTAGGATGGAAAGTATAAGTGAGATTTTTAGTGATTTCTGGCCTCACTGAGAGCTGGAAAAATGACAATTATTCAATTTAAGAGACTTTCTACCTAGAAAAAGGTGGAAGGAGACCCCAGTTTGATGGCCTGACAGACTAATGTGGCCCTCTGTTGCCTCCTTGTTCCAGAAAACACCAGTTCTAAACACTGCTATTCATGTCAACACATGTGTCCCTGTGTCAAGCAATGAAGGGCTCAGAGGACTGACCCCTACTTCCCAGGAAGGGAGGAGGAGGAGAAACCGAGTTAACCCTCCCCGGGAGTGTCAAGGTAGGCAGAGGTAAGTAATTTCACCAAGCAAAATTCCCACGGAAACTCCAAAAATGTTTTGGTATTTCCCCAAGTTCTGCTTTTCCTTTTTAGTGGTGGCCTGCAGATTTCCTTTCTAATGCATTTTGAAGCTCCGTGGTGTGTCACCAACGGAGAACTCCCAGCCCTTGATACAGGACAGAGACGTTTTAACAGGACAAAGAGGCGGGGCCCAGGCTATGTGGATGGACGGCACCCGGGGTGAAGACAGAACTGGTCAGTGACCCCAGGGGTGAGATACTAGCACACTCCAAGATTCTACCCAAAATACATGTGCGCAGGTGCAATGCGGCCCTCAATACCACAGTCACATGGGAAGAGCAGGATTACTACTTTCTTGTCTCAGAAACCCCATGCCTTTGGAGGATTCGAGTTTCTTGAAATCAGTATTAAGAAAGAAAAATAAAAACTAGTTAAAGGGCCAGTTGTTAAAGAGAAATTAGTATCCCTTTCCTTGACCGTGACTTTTACGAACATGAAGTTTATAAAGTTCTGCATTTATAGATATAGATATAGATGTGTGTGGATGTAGATCTCGATGCAAGTGCAGGTGCGGGTGTATGGAAAGAGAGAGATGATACAGATACTGATATGGACATAAATACGATACTGATATGATATAGATATTGATACAGATATATTGATACATATAGACACAGATAGATATATGAAATAGATATTGACACAGATGTGATATTGGTGTTGACATTGATATAGGTAGATACAGATAGATTTAGACACAGATATTGATTTGATGTAGATATTGATATTGATGTTGATAAATATAGATACAGATACATATATATAGGTATAAATAGATTCAGAGGTAGATATTGGTATAGCCAAGGATATTGATATAGATACAGATATAGATAGGTTTTTGATTCAATTCAACAAAACTTTCATTAAACTTTTACTCTATTCCGTGCACAATACTAAGACCATGAGCAGATGGAGAAAAATCTGATTCAAAACTTACTCTCATGTTGCTTACAATCTAGTGAAGGGCACTTGGGAGAAAAATAACCAGTTTAGTCATAAAATAATCATATGATTACTGGAATAATTTTTATTTTGATAACAAATCTGCATCCTAGAAAAACCCACTGCTAAACAGTTCTAGAGAAGTCACTGCCACCTGCCCTGCCACTGGGTCTTCAGTCAGAACACTTCATCAGTTCCCACCAGGATGTTAGCACCTCCCTTTCATGACAGACACTGGGCTTTGCAATACAACCATGTTGACAATTGGGGACATTTGGTCCCAGCCCCTTGACACGGAGACAGAGGGCAGGTTGGGACTGACCATCACTGTTGGCCAGAAACCACTTGACCTCTTCCCTGGGCTCAGCCATCGCTCCCCTGGGGCCAGAGGCTCAGTTCTAGCTCCCATCCGCCACCTCCCCTCTGGGGCACTTTAATATCAGGACAGAGGTGAATTCAATTTTCCCAATAGGAAAATTATATTTGCAATTTTCGACCATAATACTGCTCCAGTTAAGAAAATGGGACGGATACTGTTGGTGAGACTATGGATGCTATTGACCCCAGTAGACTGTGGACCCCAGTAGACTGTGGACATCAGAGCTCAGGGAATAATCGCAGGCAAGACTGAAATCGGTGTCCTCATTGATAGGCATGTCAGAAAAACTCACTCACACCAGTGCTGACATTTCTATTTTTGTTGGTCTTTATAGATGTGCATGAAAAGCAAGACACGCCCAAAATGCAAGGTGATTAGAAATATATGGGTTATATTAATAGTGTTTCTTTAATCCAATGATGAGAACTCTTATCACAAAAGAAATTGCCTATCTGTTTGGAGTTAGGAAATGAAGAGTTGTGGTAAAGAAAAATCTTTTGGAATATTAGATATTTACCTTATCCATAACATTTGGTAACTTTATGTGTATTTCTATGTGCACTTGCAGGTGCACACACACACACACACACACACACAGCAGTGATGGCTCTCCCAAGATGCTCTATGCTGTGCTTTTGAAATATTTTCTCATTAACCCACCCAACAACCTGTGAAGTAAAAATTGTTATTCAATGGTGGAGTTGGGACCCTGAAACTCAGCAACACCCAGTAACGTGCCAGGGCCACAGAGCTTGTGTGTGTCAGACTCAGGATTTTAAATCCAATTTTGGCAGATTGTCACCCCCAGGCTCTTAGCCACTGCTGTGTTGGCTGTTTAGTGACCAATGAGGATGAGACTTTCGTGAAAAGGAATTATTCCCCATTCTTCTCCCCAGCTCTGAGGTCCACCCGTTACCCAGTCAGGTAAGAGAGACTTCAAGAACGGCCCCCAGCTGAACATCGCAGGCTCTAGCACAGCCACCTCCTCCTCCGCGATCTTCCAAGTAGAGTTTCTGTCTCCGGGGTTCAAGGAAAAGGATGATAGTCTCAGAAATGGTGCTTGGACCAAGGGTACACAAACATGTTATTTAGAAAAAAGCTTTACCAATAAGCTGGTGTATGGTCTAGTCCTCGAAAGAAGACAAATAAAATGCATCCCTAAATATTTCTCATGCTTTAATGTAATACCCTCCATAAATTTTATGCATTTTTAGGAACCCAGAGAGTTACCTTTGCAAGTTCACTTAAAGCTGCCGTTGGAGCTCTTCATCAAAGTAAATGCAGACTGGAGTTTGACGACGACTTTAACTCCCATCTGTTCTGTGACGCAGCGGCAATCTCAGCCTGCAATTGGCATGGATCATGGCACACATTACTCTGCGATGCCCTTTATGCAGCATCGATGTGCTCACAACCCAACAATGAAGTGCCACAGAGCATCTGTTTGTATTCCCATGCAGCACAAGGACTCAATTTCTAAAGGAGGGCTCTTCAGCATCTGGTTGAAATGAACTGTGCAATTTTACTATTTTTTTAATTTTTATTTTGCCAAAAGAAACATCCACTTCATGTAATGATATCTTACTTTTTTTAGCCCTGAGACCTAACTGAAATGATAACTCCAAGTTGCAATTGTGTCTTCAGGCCTCATGTATATTTTAGAAACTAGCCATAGGAAGCCTCAAGCTAACCAAGCTTCCAGAGCATTCTTGCTTCCCTTGAACACCAACAGGAAAGGATCTCAGCTTCCTGATGGCCATTCGAAGGAGAATTGTCACAACCACATCAACATTTTCTTCCCAGAGTTTCTCTTGTCTTATTATGCTTTCTTTTAATCACAGAAATGTAGAATCTTTACAATGCAAATGCTTGACTGTGCGTATTCTCAGCCCATCTAAAAGATGGGTTTCAAAGCAGAAGAGAGTCTTAACTCTGGAGGAAAGCCCCAGCTGACGTCAGACGAGATCCATGAATTGGGAGCTGTCCCTTTCTGCAGTTGGTAAGATGCTACCTGCCATGACTGCTCTATCCATCCTCTGTCATGGTGGCCTGGGTTCTACCTGCACCTGAAAAGCATGGCAAGCATTTGAGGGAGGTCAATGCCATCCTCGCTGTCATGGTGGCGGTGATCTAGCAGTAGATCTGTGTCTTACTCTAGGGGCTGCTGTTTCACACAAGTGCAGATGAGGGTGGTACACTTGATCAGTCTCTTCCTCAAGGCTCCTGGTAAAATCCTGCAGGGCACAATGGGAAGTACCCCATGATTCCTTTCTGCAACTGTTCTGAAGGAACCACGGTAACCCTGACTTTCCAGAAATGTTTCCTGAACTCAATGGAGTGCCCAGTGAGCCCTGAGTTGCAGCCAAACTGAGGGTCACAAACAGCCTGCAGATGACCCCATGAACATCGGTGAGTTCTCCTGCCCTCCCTCCTTTGGAGATTTTCATAGCAGCAGTGGAGACATCCTCTGTGTAGTCGTTTCCATCTGGGAGCCCAGCAAGCAGCCCATCGGCTGTTCCCAGTTTTCCTATAACCGATTTCAGATTCAGATTACATGGTAGCAATTCCCAGTCCTTATGTCCCATGCCTGGGCTGCCCCAAGCTGTTGCCATGGAAGTCATGGAATCCTTAATTGTATGTGATGTATTGTATCAGGGGAGTGGAAGGTGCAAAAGCAAATGCAACAAATTTTTGGAATTCCCCAAAGTTTGAGGATCCTGAAATTCAGTATTCACCAAACATTCCTAGATATTTATATAGGTGATAATTTCTCCAAAAAAAGTAAAAATGTATCTTTGTTTTAAATATATTTTTAATCAGAGGCTCTGTATTTCTGATAAATATGTCTTCAGTGGCATTTGAACTAAGAAAACCCGTAGTGGTGTTCCAGAGGATTGGAAGTATCTCAAAAGTACAGTTACAAAAAGTAACATTTGCCTAGTGCTTTACATAGAAGTGTATGTGAGGCTCCCTATCACTTACTTCTACAGTAATGTTACAAACTAACTCATCTTACCCCACATTCCACTGATGATAAACGTGAAACTCAGCCCCCAGCTAACCAACACCAGAGTAGAGATTCAAACTCAGGCCCAGCCAATTCCTATTTTATATTCTTATTTTTATACATTAAAAAAAACCCTCCGGTCTTCCTCGGCAAAAAGGGGAGGATTGGCGACGGATGTTAGCTCAGGGCTGGTCTTCCCCACAAAAAAAAAAAAAAAAAAAAAAAAAAAAAAAAAAAAAACCTCTATTTTGGTTAAGGATTGCTTGATTTGTATTAGACCCATCCTGCATGGGCACCAAGGTATAGACACCACAGTTTGGTTTCTATTATCCTGTTCTTATTGTCTTTGTAGTGGTTTTCAAAGACCCACCTCTACAGTGGTTCTAAAGATTGTCTAACTTTGTACTAGTAAACAAACAGAGAACATATTTAAGATTCCTAACTAGTTTTCTGAACAATATTCACTTATTTTAAAAACTGTCTCAGGTGTAAGGACTTCTCTACACATTTGCCATGAGGATACTGCCATTACGTTTGCCCAACTTTTGAATCGGTACAGCCTTTTGAGGCATAGAGAACTGTCGCCTGTTCTGAGTGGGTAGCACCCAGGAAGTGGAGTGCTAAGGCAACAATATGGGAAAAGCCAAGGGCGGCTGCTCTAGGGCCTCCCTGCCCATCAGAACTCTTCTAGGAAAGGCGTCAAATGATGGTGAGATCCTATGGCTCCCACCAGCCACAGGTCATTTCTATATGAGCCAACAAGAGTGATGTGGCCAAGGGATCAATTTAAAACATGTGTGTTGACTTACTTCCCTGTGAATCACCAACAGCACAGCAGGGTAAACACAAATGCTCTTGGTAGCGAGCTTTGGGTGAGCTAATGTTTTCAATCTGTCCTTTGAAAGCTAGGAGTGTTAACTTTGAAAAATGGTGCTCAGATTGCCATGAGCTAATGAATTTCCTTGGGGTGAATCACGCAGCTCTGGTTTACCCAAACTGTTTCCGATGGCATTCGTCCTCGTCCCAGGCAAGCACGCTCTATTTGAGACTAATCATGGAAGGGACCTGCGGCTGAAGAATGAAATGGAAACAGCAGTTCTAGGCTGTGAACACTCCGTCCTGCCAGACACCACAGCTATTTTAAACCCATTTGCCAAGCCTCTTATGAAAACTCTCACACAGGCATAAAGGAGCGCCGATGAAGTTGTCAGGCGAAGGCCAAGTCCTCTTCATTTGATAACTCTGAGTCTTCATGTGGTCTCTGTACCCAGGCAGCTAGCAGTCGGGAAAGAGCAGGATGATTTGACTTTTCGTTGTTTAAATCTACTCCCTGGCAGTGAAACAGCTCCCTAAAGCCGTTCTCGGTATGTGTGTAAATTCCCTCCAAATGGAGGAAAATTTCTCAATTAGGAAACTTTACCAGCAAATCTTCACAGGTAACAGAATAGCAGGCAGTTACAGCATTCTCCAGAATGGCCACTGCTGGCTCTGTTGGGCTGGTGCCAGCCTCACCATTTCACTAGAGAATGGTTTAGTCCTGAGCCAAAAGACTGGAAAAACCATCCATGCTGGTGGACCCAAGTTCACCTGGTGGTGGATATGACACCAGGAAGATGTTCCAACAGCAGCAGCTGAGCTTACAGCCGATTCCAGTTCCAACCACCTTCTCTCATTTAAAAAAGCATAAGAAAATGTTCTCACATGCCACCACGACGCAGCAGGGGATGAACTTTTGTCTTTTACTTACACTTTTTTGTCTCAGATGAGAGCAAGTTGATGTAAACTGGAGATGCTGCAATTTTCCCCAGGAAAGACAGCTTTGCTATCAGTCACCCACCCAGCAAATTCTTCACTGGAAAGTTCCCTTATCAAGATTGCATGCAATAGACAGAGCTATTTTGAAAGTCAATGTCTCGCTCTTTTTGAAAGCTTCACTCGCTGTGTGTTTTTAGATGCAGGCTTCAAACTGTCAGAGTTTTGTTGCTGTTGATAAAGCTGGCCTGGAATTGATGCCCAGAGGGTGGTCTGGCTGAAAATTATGAGACAAAACTTGAATTAAATTAATTCTCTCGGCAGCTCAGGGAAAGAAGGCACAGTCTCCGAGCTGCCGGAGTGGATAATCCATAATTGTTATTGGTCGATGGACGTCTTGCTTTCCTGGCTTTAATGACATTTCTTACACACTTAGTATTTGCCGAGATAATATTTCTGGCGACATTTGAATCCAGTGGCCTCCAAGAGACATTGCCAGCAGCGTATTTAATGCTTCTAAATGCTAGCTGGCCGTTTGTATGAATATAGAAATCAGAACGGAAAACAATTGGCTTTTCTTTAGCAATGTTAAATATTTACACCATAAACCTCCATTAACATTCAACCTACTTTAAAAGGCAACTCACAGTACAAATGTTCCTATTCCAATTCAGCTATTTCAGGTCCTACATAAAATTCTCAAAACTTCTCGATAAATATTGTGGCCACATAATGATCTCAGGCCCTTTAAACACTTCAACTGTAAGATTAAGTGGGTACAGTTTCTTTTGGGGTGTTGAAAGTGCTCGGGAATTAGATAGTTGCACAACTTTATGAATACACTCAAATCCACTGGATTGTGCACTTGAAAAGGGTGAGTTTTACAGTATGTAAAGTATATCTCAATAAAAATAAAATTAACCCTGCAGACCAGCATGGCCTTCAACGAAATCTACCAGCTGTTTCATGCAGGCCTTTTAGCCATACTTGCATCCGCAGGATTTTGTTTCTTAAATGTCCCTCTGGTTGAACTTTAACATTTCTGTCCATTTGAGCAATGAGTCTGGGTTTTTTGAGTTGTGAGTTGTCACTTGTCAATAAGATCATGACATACATTTCTTGGATTGGCAGATTTTTATTAGGATGCATCAGAATAGAAAATATAGTGTGTTTCAGTTCTGTAAGTACTTATATATATCGTGGGCCACAATGTAAAATGGGTTATTTGCTGTGGTTCACATTTCAAAATTCTGAAAACCTCTGCACTAAATCTCCCACAGAGCTATTTGTATCCAAGAATTGTGCTGTTGTTATTTCTAGCCACTTCAAGAGACAGAAGGGTCAGATTATTAAGCTTATAATGTCTTAAGTGCTTAGAGAGTACCACAGGTAGGAGATTTAAACAAAATAAAATAAACCAAATCTCTCCATCTGCTGGCTAATCCAATGGACCCACTTATTCTTCCTGTTTCTAGAAGAGCCTGATTTAGTGTTTCTTACACAGAGCATGAATTAGAAACTCTGTGAGCAGGAGGTGTCCTCAACTGCATTCATGGACAGAGGACATCCATATGGGGGGCTGGAGGGGAGGACCATGGAAGGAGCCACAGCGAAAGGAGGAGCCCCAAGGAAGACCTGGAAGAATGGAGCTGGGGTCCCTGCACTGGCAGTGGAGGGTCAGAAGGATAGACTGTGCCTTATATCCATCTGGACACCAGTCTGGTGAGTCCTGGGGAAAGGTGGGCTTTTCATGTGAGGGGAGCAAGAAGTACACCCAGAGAAGTTGGGTTCTGCGTTCATGTCTACAGATCATCTGCCAAGTGCTGGCATGGGAGGGTCTCATATCTCAGCTCCAATGGGAAATACTGGACATAAGCAGAGTGGGGAGTGAGGCTGCCATAAGGCATTTACTGTCTAAGAGGTAGCTTGTGAAAAAGAGCAAAATTAGCCCCAGATCTAAAGGCACAGGGGATGCCCTCAGATTCAGTGGCCTTCAAAGATTAGGCCTCCTAAGTGCCACTAAACCATCAGAGGCTTCAGATGGTGTCATTCCTGACGAGCTAGAGTGGTCACCACGTTGAGACAAATTCACACATAAGATGCATGAGAGAACAGAAGTTAGAAAGACCAATTACATTAATTCATCAAAGTATTATCGAAAGAGGGATCAACATGCCCAGCTACGTCTGGGATTTTTAAAACACCTCAGACTCTTTCTCAAAACTGCCAT
This sequence comes from Tapirus indicus, assembly GCA_031878705.1. Classification (NCBI taxonomy): domain Eukaryota; kingdom Metazoa; phylum Chordata; class Mammalia; order Perissodactyla; family Tapiridae; genus Tapirus; species Tapirus indicus. The sequence continues at coordinate 142,966,386 of CM062921.1, forward strand.
TTTATTTAAACATTTCTAGTTTCAAGTGATGTTTAAGGAAAGATTTAAATCAGTTCTCTCTGATTTATTATGTGAAAAGTCAGAACTTTGTTTTATAAATGCAGGACACACGACGGGTAGAATAGGTGAATTTTGGTAATTGACAACAAGAGCAGCTCCCCAAGGTCTCAGACTAAACGGATCGTGTATGTGACCGGTTTTGAGCCACTTCAAAGGAGAACAAAGTGCATTGTCTCAGTGTGAATAAAAGAGGGTTTATGAAGATTACGGAGATCTGGATTCTAGGATTGGCTTTTGGCTGATGGCATGGCACTTACCCTGGCAGAGTCTCAGCTCCCCATCTGGCAGGGGGTGTTACTTCCCCACAAGCACTCAGGGAGCCAGACTTCCTGGGAGAAAGGGCTTCTGGGAAGTGCTGCAGTGGAGAATGGTAGGGGCTCCAGGAAATCCCAATTCAAAATCCCAACTTCCTTTCCTTTAACCCACTTGCCTGACCACGAGTGGCCTGTGAAACCTCCGAGGCACTGATGTTCTTCAGATCATTCCTCAAGTGAGGCCTGAGCTGAAGAATCTCATAGGTTCCTTCTAGTTCTTAGCAAATTTCTTGCACATTTTCTGATGCAACACGTGAGTGATGTTTCTTCAAAAGGCAAAACATAAGGAGTTACTGTTCTTTGAATAGGTGCTGGCTGAAAATCAAATTTATTGTGCCAGGGATGTCTTAATGTGCCAGGAAGATCTCACTAGCCTTAGAAAGTCCCATTTTGCCAGGAACGTTTCTCTAGAACAAGTAACTAAATGAAGAAGCCAGCAATGTGGAGAGTTAGTGAGCAAGCATCAAAAACATGAGGGAATCAGTGTAAACACTGGGGCCTCCCTGAAACACGAGATGATGTTCTGTATAGCAGGAGGCAGTACTAGTATTGACTCAAAGGTCAGATGTGGCTTTTCAAGGATGATTGTATTGTTTTTTCCTTTGTGAGGAAGACTAGCCCTGAGCTAACATCTGTTGCCAATCCTCCTCTTTTTTGCTGAGGAAGATTGGCCCTGGGCTAACAACCACGCCCGTCATCCTCTACTTTATATGGGATGCCACCACAGCATGGCTGACAAGTGGTGTGTAGGTCTGTGCCCGGGATCTGAACCTGTGAATCCCTGGGCCACCGAAGCAGAGCACGCAAACTCAACCACTACGCCACCGGGCTGGCCCCAGGATGATTGTATTTTAATTTTGCTTTTCTGTCACACCCCTGAGTGTCCTCATCTTTCCATATTGCAAATTAATTGATGTGTTAATTAATAATTTCAGAAAATTAAAATTCTCAACTGTGACAATACTGTTTCATATTATTGTAGAAGACATTTCGCATATTTTGTATTGAAATTCCCATCCCGATAAATCCTTCTCAAATTTAACTGCATCTAAGAATTCTTCTCTGACCAAAGAACCTCAAAGTCATCTCCCCAACTCCTCGGCTCTGTACTAACTAATATCTGTGACATAATTATCAGTTATAGGTGTTCCATATTTCTTAGAATCTAAGGCACCATCCCACTTTCAGAGTTAGAGAATAGGAAAGAAGATGGTTAACTTAGACTCCATGAGTGTTGGAATGTGGCCAGCCTTCCACATAAATTCAAGTGTCTTGAAGAGCCAGGCACCTTTGGTCTCCCCTGCTACGTCTCTCTTCTTTCCTCCTCCTGGGTACATATTGTCTCCCACAGCCTCTGGTGAGCACACTCTCTTCCTCCACTGTCAGCACAATGACACTTCTTCAGAAAGCCCCTCTTGATCCACTGTGGTCACAGCGTGAAGCTACAGTATCATCGCATACTTCCCCTTCATCCCACTCGTTACCTAACGTTTGTTTGGGAGACTCTAAATGATTGTCTTCACTCTGAATGGGTGCCGTCTCACTTTTAGTCATGTGTTTTCCCACCTCTGTGAAAAGGCGGCATCATCCTGGACCCACCACCAACCAGATGACCAGGTGGTTGTGGGTAAACCAACTCTCGTGTTGCTCATCTATATTTGAGGAAATCCATAGCACATATCTATTTCAATGAGCTGTGAAATAAAACACTCCGTGTAGTCACTAACACATGATATGCTTTAATTTAATTTTCTACTACTAGTAGCAATTGTTTTAATAACACATACTTGTAATCAGTGAATCATTCTGTTTCCAGATAAAGTGGTTTTGATTGAGCCCATGGCATGGAAAAAAAATAAGCACAGAAAAAACTAAAACATCAATACCCCAATGAAAAGGAGACACATGGCTATTTTTACTTGTAAAAGAACAAGCTGAAAATCCAGAGCAACTTCTGAAAAGGATTAAAAAAATGGGAAAGCATTGAATGCCATTGAATTGAGTGGTTGCTGCCTCTCACCTCCTGCTGTCCTGCAGCTACATGAAATGTTGTCACCAACGTCCCTTGAGTACATGTTCCTCTAATCCCATGGCTTTTAAAATGGTTTAATGGGTACACACATCACTGACTTTTAAAATCAGTGAAAAAGAACCCCATCAAACACAGTCTTTGGAAGTCCACACTCTTACATCTCCATGACACTGAGGGCTCCATCATATACTCAGTGTCCCTCATCACAGAGCTGCTGCCCACTGAGTGGGTGGGACCCTGTTGTGATGACAGCATGGCCCCCACGCACACACAGACTGCAATGGGGTTTTCAGGGTTTAAGTGAAGTGATTTGTGAAGGGCAGTCTCTAAAACGCTCTGCCAGCAGTTGTTCACCCAGGAATGATCTTTTGTTTACTCAAAGGCAGCAACATTTTGCCTCTACAAATAGAGATGAGAAATTGCAACGTGCTGAATCCCAGCCCTCGGAACTCCTCTGTGACTATCAGTGACTGAAGACTTGACTTCCATACAGCAAGTACTTGCTGCAGTTGTGTAGGAACATTTGGCAAAAGCCTGGTCGCTGAGTTACGTGCAGCGGCAGTGACCGAGTCCTTCAGTGGAGATGTGCACCATAGACGGAGAGCAAGGATTGTGCGAGTGTCCAAGCGGACATCACAGGAAGTCTGTCTGCACATCCGTGTCCTCGTTTTTGTGCTTGCAGGATTGAGGCACTCCCACTTCTGGTTTCAGGACTCTTGCATAATGCAGGATGACTGATGTTCAATAGGACTGATTTGGAGAGAACATTAACTGCCCTGCTACAAGAACAGGTCTAGTCCTAATTATTTCCCAAAGTTAAAACATGTCTTCTTGTGTTTTATAGTATGGCAGTCTTGAGTCTTTCTTTATAGTTCTCAGAAATGTCCATTTGAGGTAGCCCAGGGTCCATCTGTAGATGCACAAGAAAGCAGAAGTGGCCAGAGATGGGCAGAGCCCTGGGACCCCCCCCCCCACCTCAGGCATGGCTCCCAGGACATAGTGGAGGGGCACAGAGCCCTCTTTAGGACCCTCCTGCTTCCCTGGGTCCCTGTCCGCTTTGGTGATTTCTAACTTTGTCTTTTTCTTTGGGTTTTTCCGGCACACCTCTTTTATCTTCCATCCCGGAAAAAGGGTGGCCGCAGTCTCTAACAGACAACATTCTGCTGTGCTTTCACCACACAGAGGGTGAAGGTTCAGAGCACCAGGGCTGAATAAGGCTTTCCAACACTTCTATCTATATCTATGTCCATGGAAAAATAAATATTGTCTTTGCCAAGTGTATATTTGCCCGTCCCTTTCAGAGGCATTTGAGAGGGTTACATTTTTAGAATTAAGATTTCCAGTTATTCTCAGACAGAAGCTCCATGCATGTCTCGAGAACATCATAGACCTGATGTTCCCGTTTCTGTAGATACAAAGACACAGGCCCAGGCATGCTCACCGATGGTGATGAAATTGCATCATATTTATTTTGCAGCTGATCATATCTGCCCTCCTTACAACCTACTGGAAATGGATTTTCCCATCTGTGTTTCTCTAGCACGTTATATTTTAGGGGGTCAGCCACTTGTTGCAATGTTTCAGGGGAACCTGGAGACCCTATATATCAGGGTCACTATGGCCTCCTTATAAAGGGAACAAAACACAGGGAAGAAATCATCCACTCACTCCCTAGCATCTATCAGCGGTGGTGACAGTGACATGAACAGTAGCCAGAAAGCGTGGTGGCCTCAGACTCTGTGCTCAATGAAAACAGAAACCACCGACGAAAGTCTCAGGAGTCCAGTGGTTCCAAAATGCATGAGGTTGCCCATTCTCCTCAAAACCCAAAACCCACAAGACAGAAAGACTAGAAAGCACCCACATCGGGTGTGTCAAGGGACGCTCAAACCCACAACGTGGAGCACCTGGTCCGACCACGTCCAAGAGTGTGGGTCCTGGATCAGAGACTGCGTGTGACCACCCCTGACTCCAGGCCAGCCACCAGCTCTCCTCTGCCCCATTTTCTCACCTGCAAGGATGGCAGACATCCCACAGACATGGCCTCGTGTTTCCAAGGATTCCACAAACGTTCTCGTGTAATTGTGTGGCATGTGGCAAGTGATTATTAAGTGTTTGCTGCTGACTATGGAGGGTTGAAGAGAATTTTTGAAAAGTCAGAAATAAAGGGAATGATATGTGATATTACAACATATGATAAACCCCTAGTTTATTAATTCTTGAAAAGAAAAAAAAATGAAAGAGGAAAAGAAAGGTCAGGAGTGATTAGGAGAAGTTGTGTGCTCCACACCAAACATGACAGGGAGTCCTTCCTTTCTGGCATCTCATGGGAGCAAGAGATGTTTGGAGAATGTTCCATTGGTCCTACCTGATAGCTCAGGTAATTCACCCAAATACCACAAGTCACTTCAAAAATCAATGTTGCTACAAAAACTTTACACAAAGATGCCATCAATACACACATAGAAACATAAACAAAAGAATATTATGTTGAATGATTATGAGCGTTGTTAACTGAGTTAATGGCTAGATTTCTATATTTAATAAAACGTTTGTTAGAAGATATTAAATGGAAGAAGAATATAGCTAGTTGTATACACTTCAAAACACAAAAAAGGATCAATGTTCAATGAATGAATGCACTATGAACTTTCAAAGTGTGATGTCTGAGAGTAAAGTCACGAGAAGAACAGAGAAAACCAGTATTCTTCGGTGGTAGAAGAAAGCATGGGGGAACATCTTGTTTAAAGAAAGAAGTTGGACGTGTCTCTAAGACTCCTCACATTATATTTATATCCCATTTTATGTAACTCAAAAGGGATCCTTCTAGAAACAAGAATGAAAATGATGGCAAGTGCAGCCTTTCAGAGGAGAGGTATGTGTCACCAAATATTTTTGGCAGAAAAGATGGACAGTGGGCCTTCAAGAAGGGGCTCCTTAAATTCTTTTCTTCTCCATCAGAAAAGCATCCCTGAGAGCAAGCTCTGCTTTTTCAGACAGGCTTTTCATTTCAAAGCCCTGTCAGCTAATATGCCACGATGTCTGTGTGCATTTTTTCACCAGTTTAAAATATGAAATGCTATCTAAAGGTTAAGCATAAGTATCAACAATTTTCTTTTTAGAATGAAGTATTTTAATAACAAACCTTTGCAGTTGTCCGTGTGTTTCTAGATGAAAAGAACTCAGAATGGTTTTCTCCCTCTTGTAGTATTTAGAAGATTTTCACTCCTGACACAGACCAGGCCTATCCATGTGACCTCGGCCGCAGCGCGTGTGTCTGAAGAGGACCGCGGTATCCGTTTCTTTTGGCACGGCGCACCGAGCAGCACTCCGGACCCACATTCCACTGGAGTTATTAGTCAAAGTAATAGTTTATTTTTTTCACCAGAAAAATAAACCGTGATGCACTCAGCAGGGCAGTTCCCTGAGCTGTACTCAGGGTTTGTTTGATGTAGGGAATGCTCTTATTGAGAAAAATTATTCAATAATGGATGAGGAGTCTGTGAACACTTTGCCCGCACGACATTAATTTGCCAGAATTGTATGGCAATGCCACTGAAAGGGACCACCAAGGGTTATCTCAGGGCTGACAAGGGCCAGAGGAGGAAATGCCCGCCGCCCCGGAGGAGAGCCAGGACCCACAGCGGCCTCCCTCTGCGTCCACCAGGAGTTACCGCCTTCCCTGGGAAGTGGGGTTGCCTGCTTCAAACAGACAGAATAGTTGATCAATTGTTTCTAAGGGTACACTTAAACAGGAGGATAAATACGAGGCAAAAGCATGCTGTGACAGAAGTCCTGTCAGTTCATAGGATTTATAAATGTATGTTGTACTATCCATTCTTAAACAAAATGCTCTTAACTCTAGGTTTGATCCAGGAGTCGCATAACTATTGTTTTAAATATAGGCAGTATTGTAGGGTGGTGAGGATTAAACTTAACTCTGTAATATTACTCATCTTTTAACATAATCTTGAAAGGTCCAAGGTGGCATTTCTTGCAAGAAATAAATTTCAAATGAATTTCCTGTGAGTGTGATCATGCCATACTTCTCTCTCTTTCCCCATCCCTGCTCCTCCCCTGTTACTGTCTGCTTGGTTTTTCCTGTGACATTTCACACACCCTTTCCTCCTCGAAATTTGGACAATCACCACCCTTTCCCAAGGCGGTGGCCCACACTCAAGCACTTTCCCCAGAGCCAGCTCCGTTGTTCCGAGGACAGGTGGGCAGCGATGTAACCATGGGACCTTGTGGGTGCCACTTAGCCTCTGAACTTTGTCTCATCGGAAAAAGAGACAGTGCTGTAGGACCTCTAACTTGTTTTCCTTCCCAAGTATTGAATTCTGAGTCTTCTTCCTCATCTTCCACCTGGGTCTTTGGCTGCCTGCAAGACAAGAGGGCAGGACAGAGCTGCCTGCATCTAGTCAAGACCCTCCCCAGCCCTTTGAACTTCAGAAACACAAATAAAGCAGACTGAAGAGAGGCACTTGTTTCCTGCTTTTCTACCTGACAGACCCAAACTGTGAGAAGCAGCATGAGGGAGAGAAAGATAGCCACAGAAAACATAGAGTCCTGGGTCTTACTGCAACTTCCCAAGACCTGGGGGCTATCCCGTTGGCAGCAGCAGACACTTCAAGAGGCTCTTGGGCCAGACCCAAACTCCAGAGCAGGGTCCCAGGGACAGAGCCCTCTTGGCCAGGGCCCCTAAGCATGACAGAGCACAGAGGGGCTGTCTTGATTTCCAGGGCAGTCAGCCCCTTAGACTACGTCTGTGTGAGATTCAAACAAACAAAACCAGAATGTGCCTACCTTATTGACCTCTTGTTGACTTCTGCAAATGATAGATACCACAGTGTTTCAGGTAATATAACCATTTACACTGAAAAATTCCTCACGGGTATATATTTTCGAAATTAAAATATACGTATATATGAATTAAATCATGGATTCAATTCATTATGAAATAAAATTGTGGATGAGCGTGTGTTGGGATGGGAGAGAGATTTCAAGCTTTTCAGTGAAGTTATGGTACACGTTAATTCAATGATGTAGAAGCTAAAATTATAGAACAAGAAGAGCTCATGAACTCCATTGGTTTTGAGAACTAGTGATTTTGCCTCATTATTTCCTTTTCAAAGCCCCCTGCCAAGACCTCGTCTGAGAACTGGGAGACAAGAGCCTCTACATCCCAGTGGTGTGTGAGGCTTAACGGGGTGGGCTGTGGGGCCTTCAGCACAGGCTGGCACCCACCTCCCAGGAGTGACCCCTGCAGTGACCCTACAGGAGTCCCCTTGGGGAGCTAAGTGCAGACCCCAGAGGAGACCAGCCCTGAGACCTCCTGAGCTTGTGGGTAGCCTCCACGTGGCTGCTCACCCTCTTCTATTTTTCCCTTTCCATCAGAGAAGCTGAGGCTTAAGTGCTTTTGTGTTTAGTCACTTATAAATAGTCCCTGCTATAATATTTCTAAACACAATGGAAAGTGTTTAACTTTTCCCAGAGTGACATAGGACTCTGGGATTGCCAGGCCCATGACCGCCAGCCTGGAGGGCCTGATTCCCATGCGAGGGCCACAGCGAGTCATCCGTCATTATTCTGAATGTTTTGATTCCACTTAGAGCTCTTCTGCTCCTGGACTCGGATTTCAGAGCCAGGGACGGCGGGCTCCACATCTCGCGCTGGGGACAATTGTTCAAAGGGGCGATGGCATAGGTGGTGGCTGCAATCCCGTTCACAGTGCGAAACAAGCCACTTCGTGCCCCCCCCACCCCATCCTTCCTTAGCATCCCGCAGGGCCCCGTCCTTCCTGCCCATCTCCCGGGTCCTTTGAGTGTGCAGGCGAAGGCCTGACAAAGGAACCCCGAAAAGATTTCAATAAAAAATGACAGAATCACAGGAAAGATAAAGGAGTGAAGTTACACTCTGTGAAGCACATTTGAAACTAAAAGAAACAAGCTTTCCTCTCGATTTACGAAAAATGATTTAAAATATGTTCAAGTTGTTTTCTTTGGGTGAATACAGAGTAAATTTCTGTATGCAGAAAAGAGTGTGTGTCAGGGAAAATCCTATTGAAATCATGTGGTGACATTTCTTCCTTAGATTAAAACTAAGCGTCTTTTTTATGTTGTGATAATTGCTGCATTTACTTCACTTAAATAAAGAAAAATATCACACTGTGATGGAATTTAAACTCTGAGGAGACTTTCATCTCTGAACAATTATGCGATACTTTAACATATTAAGATGCAATTAGTAGGGCTGGAATATTTCCAGACCGTTGGCTTCTAACATTTTCTGAATAATTTCTTTAAAATGTTGTTTTCTCTTATTACGCTTTCCTCTCGCTTCTATAAATATCTTAGTTATTATTTCCAGGGGCTGTGCTGTACCCCACGGTTTTACAAATGCAGGCCCACTTGCAAAGGTAAACGCAGCCACCTTCATGTCTAAGTCAGCTGGACACCAAGGGAGTGGATGATTTTAACAAGTTCCCCCAAAAGGGACACTTTGTGACGCATGGTTTCAACTCCACACCCCCATTTTTTATCATAAACAAAGAGTGCTTAGTAATGAACAAATTACAACCCATTAGGAAAAAAAGATTTTAATTTCAAAACAAAAATTCATATGCATATTTATCTAATGATGGAGGTGGGGGGAATCCCCCAAATCCCTGAATAGCAACGCTGTGGGTCTGTTAAGGAGATATCTCAGCCTTTAAAACCCTTTGCCTGAAAGAGAGCTCTCCTTTCCCTGCCAGAGTTTGGATATTTATTGTCAAGATTGAGTTTCTATATGTGAAATGGCAGCTGCTGAAATAAATATCATACATATGACCAATTTACTGAAGAAAAGTAGAGCACTATTTGGACATTTTTGTACTATTTATCATTTTAATAATTTGTTCATTCATGGGGCCAGTCTGGTTGCATTGCAGTTAAGTTTGCAGGCTGCACTTCGGTGGCCCAGGGTTTGCAGGTTTGGATCCTGGGTGCAGACCTATGCACTGCTTATCAAGCCACGATGTGGCAGGCATCCCATATAAAGTAGAGGAAGATGGGCACGGATGTTAGCTCAGGCCAATCTTCCTCAGCAAAAAGAAGAAGTTTGGCAATGGATGTTAGCTCAGGGCTAATCTTCCTCACCAAAAAATAATAATAATAATAATAATAATAATGATTTGTTCATTCATGTTAAATCTTCAGTGAAGGAGGCTAATTTTTTTACCCTAGAAAAGCAAAAAGATGCCCTTGAATGGCTGAGTGGCTGGATTTGGCGCATTTTCTTTCTCACTTCTTCCCCTCTTTCCTCTTCCCAGTGAGAAACATTGCCTGTCAGAGAGACATGAGAGACATTCTACAAAGCTAATAACTTGGCATGCTTGGCCAGGAAGGATTTCAAACCTGTTTGAACACAGCCTCCCAGTCTCACTTTCTGGGCCTGTTGGCCCCTGAGCAACACTTGAACCTGTGATCCCAAGAACAACACCTTCGGGACAGAATCCCTGTCATGCAGTGCATTTTTAACATGTGGATTCTTCAGTGGGCTGCAGACAAGACACCAGACTCAGATGAAGAGCCGGCTGCTGGGGCCCCAACTGAGAGAGGGAGGTGTTTCCTTGTTAATGCCAGTGTCCGCTCCAGCCTCCTGTTCTGCTCACCTCTGGACTGTCCCCGTGTCCTTTGCGCCCATCCTCACTCTCCCACACCCCATCCGTCCTCTCCCCACCTGGTACACACCTGACCTCCTTTTCTCTTTCAATTGTTCATCTTTATCTTCTCCTCTACTCCAATTTTGACATTTGTGAAGAGGCTAGGACTGGAAAAACTATGAGTAAAACCCAAATGAAACCCATCCTAAAACCCAAATTAAAGCTCGTGTGTATTACACGCTCTTTTATGAAAAAATCAATCAACAGTAGGTTAATAACTATACCAACTTTCATACGTTGAGCACTTGGCTTGTGCCAGATGTTTTGTGAGGAGGTGCCCATAAGTCAGTTCTAAGTGTCACAAGCATGACTGGAATCTGGGACTCTGAGAAGTCCATTAACAGGATGGTCCAGCTACTAAATAACACCAAGGGAAGAACTCAGGATTTGTCTGGTTTTGAACAAGGTGTGCAGTTCTTACCAAAATCCACTCTATAGCAGTGGCATTTCTAAAGTCTTTAAATTCTTTGAGAACAGGGCTCTTTCTACAGAAAGGAACTTGCTTGGGCAGTAATTTCCATGGGAATCATTTGGTCTAAGTTGTAATGCACTGGAGTCTAGAGAACATGCAAAGGAACAAGAAGGTCCTTGGCCATCGTGAGCTGGTGATGATGTGAATTGCAGCATGCAGCCTACGCCCACAGCACAGCGGTGCAGGAGGGAGGATGCACTAAAGAGCACCAACGAGGGCAGCAGCCAGCACAGAGCAGCAAAGTGGCACCCCTGCAGGAGATGGCTTTCCCTAATGGGAACCGCTGATGGCATGGAGTCAGCCTTCTTGTTTGGGTGCCCAGTCTGGAAATGAGACTTCTCGGTGATGTCCACCACAGGTGTGTTGCTTTACGCAATAGCTCTGGTAGCATAAAATTGATGATAAATTTAATATTAATAAATACGATTTTATCCAATTGGGACATGAAACTATGATAATCTTTTTCAACTAAGAACTATTTATTTATTTATTTTAAATCAAAATTTCATATGTTGCCTTTTGGTAAAAGAGAGAATTGAGTTCTTTTTTTCCTTCTTTTTGCCTAAGGAACTAGATATTGAAAAATAATAATCAGTATTATCCTATTAGAGACGACACCACATGGGAAAATGAGTATTAAGGTTTCTAAAGGTTTTAGAAGTAGATGCTATGAAAATGCAGACTCTCTCTTAGTCCCATTTTATAAGAATGTGATTTAGGCAGAATTTCAGTGTTTAAATGATAAGACCATAAAGGCTACCTCCAAGGGTGTTTCTAGTCAGGTCCGTTGAAGTCTTTGGGAAAATGTACAGAAGGATGAGGGAGACGTGGGGCACAGAAGTAACATTGATCCTCATGACCCAGAGACAGAGGGGTGGTGTCCTGCTCCAGCCTCTAGTCCCCGACATCCCCTAAATGTCCCATGTGTCGTCCAACACTGGGCAAATTACTCCACATTCGAGTCTTAATTACCTCTTCTGTATCAGACTGCACAAAGACCGATTTCCTAGAGAAAGATGGAGCCAGGATTTCAGCAGGAGCACATGTTCACAGACACAGCCCACTGAACCCGCCTCAAGAACGAGCAAGCTCTGGTGCCTCCCACCTTCTCCTGAATGCCAAAGGGAAGGATGGCTCCCAGCAAAGAGGAAGGAGGGGGTAGAGCTAAGCAGGGGCTGATGTGGAGGAGAAAGGAGCTGGTCCTGAGGGGTGTGGGTCTCCCAGTAGCAGTGCCATTTTTTTCTCCAACTGGGGGAGGAGGGCTCTTCCATATGAAGTTCTGAGCACGTGCTGGCTGGCCTGGCGGGGGAATGTGCTGCGGCCTCAGGCCATCATGCACAGTGGACTGGAGTCCACCTTGTAATGGGGCCCTTGTAAGCAAGAGTCAAGGTTCTACCCAAACCCTGCATGGCATCCTAATGGCACTGAGAGAGCCAGAGGTTAGAGGTTCGTTGTCCACCTCAATGGAATTGATCTGATACTCAGAGGTTTAATGTTCATCATGAAAAAAATAACTTAGCAACATCTTTAAAAAATACAGATAATTGCACAAGTCCTTTTCAAACATGCCAGTGGTATCTAAATACATTTAATTGCAGCATACGAATGTATTTCTAAGACTTTAATGACTGTGAAGAAGAGGCTGATGACCTAGAAATGTACTTTCTTTAGCTGAGAAGACTCGGGGCCCAAGATGGGGATTTCTGAGGTATCTTTTGTAAGTAGGAAAGCACAACTAAGTCACTCCATGGAGTTCCTGAGAGGGTCCTGCGGGGTGGTGGACCGTGGGAAGGGCCGTGGATGCCAGCCTCTGGATTCCGCCAGATTATAGCATTCGATGTTGCTTTCCTCTGCGAACTCCTGGGAGCCACCATCTTCCCCTAAATCCAGTGTGATAACACTTACCTTGGCTATGTCTCGGGTTCTTGCGAGGATGTACTAACACAGTGTTAACTCAGTTCAGCCTTTATCGAGTGCCTGCCATGTGCTGTTCTAGGCAGGAAGGACAGAGCGAGGAACGAAGGTGACCAAGTCCAGCTTTGGCAGAGCTCACATTTTGGTGCACAACACTGACCACAAAGCGCAGGACGTCAGGTGGTGACAGGCGCGACTGTAGTGGGAGGCCGGAGGCTGCCGTTTCAACTAGCTGGGCAAGCATGTTCGGTCTCTGAGAGGGTGACATGTGAGCAGAGACGGGGATGAAGGGTGGGAACAAGCCCTGCACGTATTTGGGGGAAGAACATTTCTGGCAGGGAGAACGGCAGGTGCAAATGTCCCAAGATGGGAGTTTTTATGATTAAATGCAAAGACCAGTCTCAATTGTTTCACTGTTTTCAATATAACCAGCAGAGATTTGCATATAACTCTGATGATTTATTTAAGAAACTCACCAGAAGTAGAATTTACGAAGCCAAGTGCAAGGATACTTTCCAGACCTTTTATTAACATCGCCAACATCCTTAATTGATTTTTTTCTTAATTTGCTTAATCAAGTGTCCTTGTATAAGAATTCACGTTTCCTTATATCTTGAATATAAAAAATGTAAATCTCTTCCAATGTGAGAGGTGATCCACGGTATATCTGTTATTTAAATGTGCTTTTTTCGCCTCCTGGTACAACTAAATAGTTTACATGCATTTCTTGGCTCTTTGTACGTCTCCTTTTGTAAATTGAATTTTCACAGACTTTGTCAGCTTTTTGATTAGCTTTCTTACTTATTTCATGAGTTTTTATATATTAAGATTTTTAAACTTCATTTGTAATACTTTCTAATTTGCCAAGTACCTTTTGATTTTTATGGTATTTTTGACAACAATTTTACATTTTTACGGTGCTAAACCTCAGTATTTCTCTTTGTGGTTTATTTTTTCACTTTACTATTTAGAATGGCTTTACCCACTAATCCATCTGTAATCTCTGTTGCCGTGTTTAGAAAAGTAGATGTATAACTGTTACGTTGTTTTCACTATTTTACGGTCCATCAGTTTCCCCACACCATTTGTCAGCTAGTTTCTCTGTTCCTCAATCACGTGCCTTCAAATGGTGACGGATCTGAATGCATTGGTCACGGGATTTTTAAACTGAAACCACCGTTGTTAAAATCTCCTCATTTTACAAACTGAAGACATTAAGATTGAGAGAATATTAGCAAATGCCTAGCCCAAAGCCACAGCCCTTAGGACAGTGCCAGGAGAAAGCTCAGGGCTGGTCCTTGTGGTTCCTCTGCGTGGGCCTTAGCTCTGTCCTTGGAGGTTCTGGCCTGCAGACGTGGTCACCGAGGAGCTGGGCCCCGGGGTAAAGATACATGAATGCATCTTTCCAGATTGCCCTCAAGGAGTGCAACTTCACCTGACAGTATCCATTTTCGGAGAGTCAGAAGATCATTACAGAACTCTTGCCTCTGAAAATAATACTGAGGAAGCTCTTGTCCCATAGCCTGCTTTTAAAGGTTTGAGGTGTTCTCATTGTCTTTGAAATCCAATGTCTCCCACACAAGGAGGGCTTGCTGGTCAGAGAACATTTGTTCTAGCATTTGGTGATTTGACAAGGAGAGGAAGACACATTTTATTTACAACTGGCTAGAAATAAGATTATGGGGCATGCGCTTATTTTGTGATTTTATTTCAACATTTCTATATACTAACAAAGGTCTTTTCTGAATGTGTATTTAAATATATCACAGGTGATGGTATATGTTTCCTTCATAATATTGTTTAGCGACTTGCATAAGAGATTATAGTGGACTCTTTCTAATGGTATGATTCAAATGAATGGTATCTCTTTTTTTTCCCCTTAAAAATGAACTTCTATTGAGATTTATTGGAAGATTAACTTAATTTATGTTAATCAATATAACTAAGCAAGTAATTATGAACAGCTCATGTCACACTTCAAAATTTCTTGTATTAAAACTGCATTAACAAGGCAAACCTATTTAAAATAAATTTGTTAATTTATATACAATATATACTTTTATGCAATGTTATATCAGTGATATTCAAAATCATATGCAAAGTTAATATAATTTTCATGAAAAACATACGTAATTTTTAAATTAACATTTTTATATATAATTAGTACATGAAAAAAAATCTGTTCTCTTAAAGTGTATATCTTGGTAATCACCATAAAATCATTTAAAAATTATAACAAGTTTGATGTTTTATCTGTCATAAAATAGTTTCCAAATGGTTATACTTTTTCAGGAATTAAATGATTTGAAGCTCTTATTTCAGGAATGTTATATGTGATGCAGTTACTCAATGGAATATCCACATCATGAAGTCTATTGGTTTTTACAATTATCTTTTTCTTCCTTAAAGCTCTGAGTGTCCTCTGCTGGTCCCTCTTCTCAGCTCTTGCTTTTTGGGGTTGGCTTTCTGACTTCCTCTTCACAGACCTGTTCCCACGAGGCCATCCCCGCTGCCCCTTATCGCCTCTACATCCTCTCCTGGTGGTGGTACGGGGTGGGGCGGGGGTCCCATTCACTACCCGGGCTCGCATCTCCCGTGGAGGTTGACTGAAAACCCACCAGCTCTCTCTTGAGGCACTTCCTGGGTACCCAGCCTGCACGTGTCCCAACTCACTGGCTCATTCTGTGACCCTTCACAGAGTAGCTTTTATCCTATGTCCCCTCTGAGGACATGTGATGTCTTAACCTTGAAGTCAGTATTTTATGGAGTTTTCACTCCTCCCTGGGGTTGCACCTGTGTTCCAGGGTCTGACACAGGGCATAAACTGCTAGTGAGGGGGTGGGGAGGAGCAAGGAAAAGATTCCCATCTAGCTTTTAGCTGTCAACCCCTTCTGGCCACCACCAAAGTCCACTGCCCTGCAGCTCCTCGAGGCTTAGCAGCTCTCCTAGGTATGGCTCCTGGGACGTGGAAATTGTAGTGAGGTGTCCAGGGCCCTGTCTGCCACTCTGTATCTATCTCCACGGGTGCACAGGCAGGAAATAGGGCAGATCCCTTAGCCCCCTCTCCCCTCCTGCTCGAGCCGGGAGAAGTCTCTTTCCATGACTATGTGTGTGGGTTGATGGGTAGATGAGCGAGGCCTGCCGTCCCTCCAGCTACTCCAGGACACTGGGTCTTGCTTTCCTTAGTGTTTTGTTCAGGGGATCCTGCATAATATCCAGCACGAGGTTGGGCCTTTGGAAACAAATTGCCCATCCACAGATTTCCCTGGAGCAGAGAAGCATGAGTCTGTCCTGTGTTTGTGTGGGTAAAAAGCAAATGGAACACATAGCACTAAAGAAATACAGTAATATCGCAAAATACTATCTACCCATTAATGCATGTGCCTTCTCTCATTAGGGAAATACATAAAAGCTGATGGAGCCCAATTTATCTGCAGAACACCTGCTTCCATGGGAAGGCCTTCTGGAGAAGACTATTAAGGAAGTAGAGATTTCCAAAGTGTCAGAGTAGAGGTTACACGTGATGGATGTGGAAGTAATTCTGTATTGGTATTTTCCATTTCCAGTTTCTGAGTTCTCAAATCAATTCAAACAATGACTATAAGGGTTTTCCTAACAGATAATGGACACCAGATGAAAAGAAAGTCATCCATTTCAAATGCGAGTTATTAGTACACCCGCCCTGGACAATTTCTCTGAGAATGGAAGCACCCGTAAGAAGTGAAATTTGTAACCACTGGGAAACAGACAACAGGGCCATGGAGTGAAGAAGCATCACATAGAAATGTCTATTCGTGTCTGGAGAGATCAGTGTTCTTTTGCAGGGTTGATGGGGAGGACCACAGAGAGAAAAGTGCAGCGAACATGAGGGCATTCTCATCTCTTGGGTCAGTCGTAGGAGTCTGAGTTGGGGAAATGATATTATCCCAGTTGCTGAGTCTTCAAGGGCATTATTGCTTCAGAAATGCTGCAAGGATATGTCTGTCTCGTTTCGTCAGAATATCAAGGACAGAGAACCACGGAGCCATGTGTTTTCTATAAATCACTGGAAGAAAGTTGCATAGTGTCCTGAATTATGGTGCAGAAATACCCCCTCGAGTCTGGGGTCTGGTCTCATTTCTTACAGCTGATAAATAAGGCTCAGATGTCCAGTAGGGTTTGCATTGCAAATGCTCTGGGATTGTTGCTTCTTCATCTTCAAACTTCCCTGCTCCAGAGGGGTTTTCCCTTCCATATTTACTTATCCTGATGTTTCCCTTTGCATAAAAAGCAATCCCATAATCCTGCGGATCAAAGAGCGCTGGGTTTATTGACTGACTTCCTAGTGTCAGAGGTTAGGACGCACTGTCAGACACAGGGGATATTAGGAAATAAAAAGTGTTACAAATATGAAAGCAAGGGATAAAATGCCTGCACCAAAAGAGATCTTTAAAGCTCTAATAACCAGCCGCAGCAGATTTTATATGCAGCTCCGGCAGCTAGTCCAGTAATCTGAATAAGAAAACAAATCGCCCCCAGCTCTGTGGGTTGGATCCCAGAGATGCCTCCCCTCTGCACCAGCAGCCTGCAGAGGCAGCAGAGGGAGGTTGGAGCAGTGGGCCCTCCATGGGCCACCTCACAAACGAAGATCGGAAGACGGAGGGGCTAAGTGACTCACCCAAGTTCGCGCCTTAAGGCTCATGTGGACTGAATGAAGGAGCCTTCTATATGCCTGTGAAAACGACGGCGTAGCTAATGCCAAGTCTGCACAGTAGTAGAGCAGGGGAGAGTTTTCTTCACAGTTTTGGCAGAATAAAACTGAATGTCCGTCTTTGCCTATTATGCTAAGATTTTAATTAATCTGATTAGACGCAATTAGTTTGCTTTTTGGAAATTGCCATCTCTCTTTACCAAGAGACCATATCTGCACAGCCAAGGTGGCAGCGGTGGCTCCGTGGTGTAGCCCATTTCCAAACCCTCGAACATGCCTGATGCAGGCAAAAGATCAGTTTTCAGTTTTCTGTGTCTGACCATCGAAGCATCTTCCCAAGATCTCAGTGCATGTGTATGGAGGACTAAGTAACATCTACAATGTGCAGAGTGTGTGTACACACGAGTATGTGTGCGTGTGTGCATTGTTTATGTGTATGAGTGTATGTGTGCATACGTATGTGTGTATGTGTCTGTGCATGAGTGCATGTGCAGATGTATGTGTGACTGTGTGTATCTGTGTGTACATTGTGTGTGAATGTGTGTGCACATGGGTCTGCGTGTGCGTGTGTGTGTGTGTATATATGTGTGTGAGTGTGCGTGACAGGGTGCTGTGAGGAACTCCACAGCACGTGGCACTCTGTAACTCTGGAGGGGTATCGTCACTAGGACGGCCATCAAGCAGGGTTTCCCTGGAGATCCGGCAATGAGCAAATCCCTAATAAAAGTGCTCATTTCTATGGAAGGCGGCACTTCTCCTCCCCAGGCCTCTCCACGACTGTACTGTAAGTGTCCAATAGTTTCTTCTTTGCTGGGCCATGTGTGTCCTAAATGCAGAGTGCTTCTGTCCTCATCCCTGGGGGCCTGGGGACCTACTCAGGAAAACACTCAATGAGGTCCACATGTCACCTTGAACCTGCTCCTTTAGTCCATGAGCACTGGAGGCCAAGACTCCTCTGTCCTCCATTGTACCACCCAGGCCTGGGTTGGACGTGGCAAGTCACAGACGCTGGATGCCACCACGGAAGAGCCCTCCTCCTCCCTTCATCTCTCCTGCCTGCCCTCCTCCCTCCCTCGCTCCCTCCTTCTTCCTCATCAGCTTGGAAAAATGTGTGAAGTAACCGCTGACCAGAGGTCACTCCAGCTCATTGACAGGTGTGATTTGACCTGCAGAGGGGTTTCTTTCAAACACTTTTAAATTAGTTGCCAAGATTGTTTAAGTGAGATATTCCATCTATGAAAATCTAAATGCCTTCCTTCTTGTACAACCACACAATCTGGCCCTGCCGGGTCTGCCTTCTGCAGGCACGAGTCCACCACACAGGGAGCCAGCCTCTTCTAGATGTGGCCATGCCCTCCATGTGGTCACAGTTCCACTGGCCCCCATCAGCCATAGATGGCCTCTGGCCACTGCAGCCACCTGTTTGCCACCTTGAGCTGAAGAATGGCAGTGACTGTTGCTAATGAGACCTTATATCCACAGGACCTAGTCCAGGGCTTAATGTAGAGAAGAGGGCTAATTAATACTTTCTGGGTGGACAAGTGAGATAATGAACCCGTGCTAAAATTCTGTGCCCTATGAATTGCTATAGAACATCAATATGAAAAACAAGATAAAATTAGAAGTGCTGTCCTATTATTACACTCCAGTCATATTCTGCTGAAAACAGTAATTTTGGTTAACATTTGCATAACATATGGTATAGCCTGCTGAATTATTTACAAGGCATTCAATATAAAAGTAATTAAACAATGTTTGTAGTAAATAAAGGTTCAAAATCAGCAACTTGTTCCTCTGCTTATCTTTGCTTTAATGGCCCTTGTGGTCAGTGTCAGCATTTGGGGTCCAGTGTCCACAGTGCCATCCTGGGTGAGTGTGAATGCACTCGAGTTCATGCAACTCTCACAGTGGAACTGCACAGGCCTGTAGGAATGGCGGCTCCGAGTGCAGACGTCACGATGAAGGCTCTGCTCTCCTTCTGGAAAGCACGGTCCCTGCGACTTGTTATGTCCCAAACAGCCTCTAAATCCTCTGCTTGCCCATGTCTGCAGCTCCTGGAATGGTCTAAAAATGGGCCCTTTCCCTCACTCTGAACATTTCCCCGTGTAGCGTGACCATCAGGATCCTATTCCCGGAGGCTGTACAAGTGGGGCCAGTTTACACATCTTGGTCATTGGAAAACTGAGCTGCTGCATTCAGGGGACATTTAGAGGGTCCCCGCTGCCAGGTGTGAACATGGCGCTGCCTGGGCTCCAAGGATGCAGAGATCTCGACCCCTACTCTCAGGGAGGGAGGGGAATGGGTGTGCTCGTCTTTGTAGACCCAGGTTCTAGCTTGTAACGGACTCCTACTTAGTGCTCAATAAATGTTAATCGGATACATTTATAAATGAAGGGGGTTTGGGCAAGCAAAAGCAATTTTGACCTCTGGCTATTATAAAGGACAAGTGAATCTGGATTCTGAGCCAGAGAGCACAGCTTTCTCTCCCAAATTTGACTAATTCTGTTTCCAAGGTTGACCCCATGGTCCCGTCCCTTCCCCAGGTAACCCACAGTCATGGGAAGAATGCACTCTTTTTCCACTGCTGTAAGACGTGGAACAGAGTGTGAAGTCAAGGTGACCCATGGCTACTAGAAGTCAGGATGCAGATTCTCAGGGAAGGACGGGCCAACCTCCTGCAAGCCCAAGTGTGAGGGAGGTTGGCTCATCCAAACTCAGCAGGGATCCCGGCTCAGCGGATTAGGTCCCACATGGGAACGGATGCCACCCTGTGATGACATCAAAGCTCTTTCAAACACTGTGGTCCTGGTGAAGTAGGCACAAGCGAGCTTCTACTTAGGAGTAAGAACTTCAGGGATGAGAAGGTGATGCCTCTCCAGGAGAAGACTCAGAGCTGTGGCCCTAGGCAGGTGGACACTTTAGAAATGCCTTGACAGGGATGGAAGTCAGACCAAACGGGAGGACCCAATCACAGGCCACATCAGGAGGA
This sequence comes from Tapirus indicus, assembly GCA_031878705.1. Classification (NCBI taxonomy): domain Eukaryota; kingdom Metazoa; phylum Chordata; class Mammalia; order Perissodactyla; family Tapiridae; genus Tapirus; species Tapirus indicus. The sequence goes on from CM062921.1 coordinate 142,986,562, forward strand.
GGACGTAGCCCCCCCCCCCAGGGGACAATGCTGGGTAGGCCCCGAGGCAGTTAAAGGTGGGATGAGGCTAGAAAAGGGAGGATGTCAGTCCTGGTCAGGGACAGGGCAGTGAGGCTCCCTCCTAGACACAAAGGTCCTTGAGGCTGTGAAGGAATCCAGGCGTGGTTGAGTGACCTCCACCACCAGCTATCGTGGTTTTCCTGAATTGGGAAGTCCTTTCTTGATGAGAAGCCCTCCCATCCCCCCGTCGGGGTGTTCACACACAGGGGCCACTAAACAAAGGCCCGTTCTGGGGATGTTTGAGTCAAGAAGAGATGTCTGATGAAGGAGTTAAAGTTAGTCTGAAGCCTGGCTTCTTTGGTTACAGACGTGCTGGGCTCTCCCAGCCGAGTGCGCATTGCCTGTGAGAAGAGTGGGGCTCACCCCTCGCATCGATCTTCATTCACTAAACCCAATCGCCTGTGTGACACACCACCAGGGAAAGGAGCTGCCGCAGGAGGCATCTCAGCAGTTCTTCTCTTTCATCAAATGATACAGAGGAGAAATACCTTTCAAACAAAATATTTTTATTTCACACCACTTTAACATTGATGGACTAGTTCAATTCTCAGATATATAATCCAAATAAATACCACTAAAATTAATCTTAAAATGATATGTTCAGTTAAATGCAGTGGGAGATTAGGTCCATGCAATCCTTCCCTCTGGATGGTTTATGGGCATTGATGTGTGTGGATCCCCAGGAGCAATGGAATCTCCTACTTTTGTTCTCAATGCTGTTACATGAGGGACAAGAAAGGAATTTTGGAGGCCCGGCCCCACGGCCTAGTGATGAAGCTTGGCATGCTCCACTTCGGCGGCCCAGATTTGGTTCCCGGGCACAGACCTACACCACTCATCAGCAGCCATGCTGTGGTGGGGACCTAAATACAAAAGTGAAGAAGATCGGCACAGACGTGAGCTCAGGGCAAATCTTCCTCAACAACAAGATAGAAAAAAGAAAAGAAATGAATTTTGGTTTCTTACAAACCACCATTTATGCCAACTAATTGGTTTAATGGACAGAATGTCTCTGTCCCCCCAAAATTCATATGTTGAAACCCTAACCCCCAGTGTGATGGTTTCAGGAGGTGGGACCCTTGGGAGGTGATTAGGTCGTGAGGATGGAGGCTTTGTGACTGGGATTAGTGCCCTGATAAAAGGGTCCCCAGGGAGCTCCCTCCACCCTTCCACCACCTGAGGACACAGGAGAAGATGCCCTCCACGAACCAGGAAGCAGGTTCTCACCAAACCCTGAATCTGCCGGCACCTTGGCCTTGGACTTCCAGCCTCCAGAACTGTGAGAAATAAAAGTTTGTTGTTTAGCTGCCCAGTGTGTGGTGTGGTTGTTAATAGCACTCCGACCAGATTAAGACAGTTGGGCACACAATTAAGGGATGAAGCAAAAACAGAAGCTCATATTGATAGAGTGCTATTCTGAGTGCTTGCCATATATTTACTTATCTATCTTTGAAGAAGCCCCAGGAGGGTGATCCTCTTATCAAGGATGGGATTCTGCTGTCTTTTTTAGATCACAAAGCAGTAGAGACTTGAAGCAAGAAATCAAACCACGGACTGTTTATATGTCAATTTGTATTCCTAAGAAAATGAAAAAAAAATATATATATATATAAAGTGGTAGATCAGAAGTCATAAATGACTTTAACTTTATAATTTCTTCAATAAAGTGAAAGAAAATGAACTTTAATTGATATTTTCTTTGCTTTTAAGTAGGAAAGAAATAGGGTGATAGAACAACTTATTTTGAAAGAAAAGGACCACTATGTCCTCACGTGGTACCTCGGAGACCTGGTCTACCTGTTTTTCTCTCTCCATTTCTACCACAGCATCTCTCATTGTCTTGACTGTATTGAGGGAGCAGCCCGAGGGAGGGCAGACTCGCTGGGCTCTGGTCCACATCTGTGGCCTCTCATGCATCAGGTGGTCGCCATGTTTCTGTCCTTTGATCTTCAGTTCCCACCTGCTCCGTCTTCAGGTGGTAGAGGTTGGCCTGCCGGATGAAGGTGAGCCAGCACAGAGCATTCCAAGGGGAATGGAAGGTTCTGGAAATAAAAATGCTGAGTCAGGTGTGAATACTTACACTGAACAGAAAAAAAATGGGAAAGTGGGCTTCAGATTTTTCCTTTACCTTTTTTATTTAGGGGTTCTAACTCATTTTTCTAATAACATTTTGGAATTGTCTGTGTTCACTTTTTCTTACTTATATTGCAGGAATTTTTTATGTGTCTGCATTGCCCCAAAAGAGAACCTCTTCAAAGGTGCAGTTTTCTCCTGAAAGGCAGGAGATATTGTGCTAAATGTCCTCTAAGAGCAGCGGATGCACTGTATTACAAAGATAGGGAGCCCATTCTGGAGATCAGAGCTGGGGACAAACCAATATTTTTCCTAATGACACTGCCAAATGCCATCAAAGTGCATGATGAAGAAGCAAAGGATTTAGGAAATCCGTTAAAGCACTAGAGAAAGAGAAAACAAAACAGGGACTACTTTTTGGCTCCACACAGTCATATACACAATTTCAAATCATAAGTATTATGTATATATATGGCATATATATATGACATTTTATATATATATGATGTACATATGACTTGATGAGATGATGGGTGGCTTTCTGGTTGGAAGATGGACTGATTTGCTTACATTGTGTTTTTGTTATTTACTATTGCTTAAAAAAACTACCCCAAAGTTAATAGCTTAAAGCAGCCATTGTATTTCATTCGTGAGTTTGTAGGTGAGGAATTCAGGAAGGGCTCAGCTGGGAGGTTTGTGTCTGATGCGTGTGGCTTCAGCTGGAATGTCTGGAGCTGGAAAATCCACATCCAAGCTGCCTGGTCCCTCATGTCGGCCTCCCGGAGCCCACGGCCTCTCTCTACACGTGGAGATTCAGCCTCTGGCACTTTTTCCTCAGCTGAAGTTCTCCATCTGAGCCACAAAACACAGAATATAATTTTAATGGCTATTTTCTTAACTCCCCAAGGATGATACAAAACTAGAGTTCTTTAAGATGCATAGGAGAGAAGATAGTTTGTTACATATCATGGGCATCTTAGGGCATTAGGGCTTAATTATTTCATGGAACCCCAGTTGAGAAAGGCTATCTCAGGGCCTCTCCACACCGCAGCTTGAGTTTCCTACCACATGGCAGCTTCAAGGTTGTCAGACTTCTTGCATGGCTTCTCAGGGCTCTAAGGGACCAAGGCAAGAGCTGCCAGTCCTCTTAAAGGCTGGCGTGGGATTGGTGCAGGGTCACCTATGCCACACTCTACTGATCCGGGTGGCAATAGTTCAGATTCATGGATGGGGGCACATATAGACTCTGTCCCTTGATGGAAACCATGTGGAAGAATCTGGGGCTCTCTTTAGTCTACCACGCATTGTACGCTTCAGATAAGAGAAATAGCAAAGATTTATAATGATGCATTCACTTACATGCTACATAAGACTGAGGTAGTTCACATCGGAAAGTGTCGTGACTTATAGGATCATCCTCATCATCATGTTGGAGAGGGCCCAGTGGGTTGGGGGACTCAGGAATATTTCCTCATTTTTCCCCAGCCATACTTTGGATTAACACTAATGACTAAAGGAAAAGTAAGGAAAAACAGGAGTTGGCTTCCTTACCAACAATTAACAAACAATTCTGCTCAGCACGTAGAACCAATTTTTAATCATTTCTAACTGAACAAGTGCCATGTCTGTAAGAAATCTACTCAATATATGACTGAATAATAGAAGAATAAATGCAGACACCCTCCTGGGGACGTGTTTTATAAAAACTGATTAAAGTAGCCACAATTCCCATTGAATTTACTACTGGGGAGAACATGTTTGTAGCACTTGATAACCAGCTCACTTTAACCTCTTTCCTTAATCCACCTGGCTGCAAATAGAATGAATTCCAGACAGCATCTATGTAAAGTTACCCTTAAAACAATTAAATTCCACTTCAACCACTTGGCTATAAATCACAGCCTGGCTTTCAGATGTTCACAAAACAAACATGGGACACAATGAGAAAGGCAAGCTCAGGTGAGGTTCAACTCCAGACAGAATTCACTATCCGTTCCCAGAGGACACGCAGGACGTCAGGCAGTGTCAACACGAAGAAAGCCGAGCCACAAGCTTCCAATCCATAAGTAGCTAAGGAAGCACCATGACTGTGGGGGAAGCTGAATTGCTCCAGGAAAATCGAAGTCAATATCCCAGTATTAACAAGCACACCCTGTGCCCACATCTTGACTCCTAAAACCATTCCCCAATAAAAGGAATGTGGGCTCCTTGGAGAAATGGCCGATTCTAGGACTGAGGTTGGAAATATTCATGATGAGCCTGGAGCATATTTTAATACCAGAAAATAAGGAAGTGCTCAAAAAGACAAAAGCCCCAAAGAGTTCTTGATGCTGGCCAGGGCTAGAACTATCTGAGCAACAAAATAAATAACGTAGTATTGGGTTATAAACCAAAGAGTGAAATAAACATCCATGGTCCATGCTGATGCAAATAAATCGTTGAATAAATAAATAAATATGGTGAAGATACAAATCTTTTATACAGCAATAATGGAATATAGATACTCTGCCCTCAGTGACGTGCAGCACAACCTCCCTCTACCCGCTTGGTGTGGGCTGTAATTAGTGACTTGTTTCCCAAGAGTACAGTATGGAAAGTAACTGTACAGTAGTGAAGGCCGGCAAACACTGCCTCAGCCGGCCAATAAAGATCAAGGTCACCAATGGAAAGTCGCATTAGTAGTCTGTACCCTTGATATGGTGTGATGACAAGGGCACTTACCTCTGTGTTTTTCCTCCCCAAATCCACCCCCTGTCCAGCCATAAGAAAAACAGGATAAATGCCCAAGTTGAGGGACCTTCCATGAAAGACCTGACCAGTACTCCCCAAACTTCTCAGTGACATCAAAACAAGGGAACTCTAAGAAACTGTTACAGATCAGAGGAGGCTAAGGAAACACAAGGACTCGATGGAATGTGGCCTCTGGATGGGATCCTGGGACAGAAAAAGCAGGGACATCAGAGAAAAACTAGTGATATTGGAAGAAAGGGTGGAGTTTAGCTCATAGTAATGTAGCAATGTTGGTCCATCAGGGTGTCAAATGTGTAGTGACAGAAGGTGCCAACAGCAAGGGGAACCTGGTAGGATCTGCAGGAAGTCCTTGTACTAGGTTTGCAGCTTCTCAGTAAGCCTAACAGATTCCAAAGAGCTCATTACAAGTGTATAAAAACCACAGTCCTTGCTGCAGTCCTCAGACTCGCTGTCCCTCTGAGTCATCCTGCTCCCTGACACGGACCAAACCCGAACCCGAGCTGTGCGGCTGTTGCTCAGAGCAAGGCTGTGTCCATGGGACTCGGACCAGGATGGCAGTCCCCAGACACACACACAACATGGTGACATTTCATCTCCACGTGCTGGGACAGGGCAGACAAGCGGCATCCCGCCCACTCCGCCTGTCCGTGAAACCACGTCTTCCAGGACAGTTTTCTTACAGGGCAGGCGATAAGAATCCTCGGTTCATGTAATCCCAGGCTCAGACAAAGAGCTGTGTTATGATGCTGTTGTCATAAAGGTGGAAGCAAAGGAGGATGAGTGACGAGTTTTACGGAATTGCCGAGCGGGGAGAATGACTTTCACCGGCAGGTGGCAGAAAACTTACCACAAGGTATAAAATCCTAGCTTTCAATTGGAGTCATTATTGTTCATTAAAATATCGGGTGGGCATTACAGACTGAAGCTAAATTTTATGCTGTTTGTACTATTTGTATAAAGCTCTCCTCAGACATGTAACCTAGACCTGGGTGTTTGCCAGAGTGAAGTCAGGGAGCGTTTTATGAATAGAGTAGGGTTTTATACCAAAGAACATTCTTTCCAGGTGAGCTATATGAAAAATCTTTTCTCTAAACTCGTAAGGATTAGTGAATAATTAAATGCTCCCAAGCTCCAGTCTTGTCTGGTCCCCCTGTCGCAATGTGGGTTTAAACCCCCTCCACACACACACACACACACACACACACGTCCCAGGGTGGACTGTGGCCCCTGCACATCGGTGCCCTTGGCAGGTGACTGCTCCCCTTTCAGGACAAGATTGTGGAGATGAGGGTGCCATGCACAGATTCAGGAAGAGGAGCAAGGGGTGACCTCACCTCTTCTTCTGGAAAGCCAGGACATGAGGAGGAAGCCCCTGGACATGCTGAAGTCCAGTCAGAAGATGGAATCACACCAGTTATCCTAAGGGAGAATGTCCTGTGAAGAGTTGTTCACTGGGCAAGTGGGCAGCCCAAGAGAGCACTGGGCCACCCTGCAGCAACCTCAGGAGGCAGCCACCACGGCAGGGCCTGGGGGAACAAACAGACGAGGCTGAATTATTAGCACTGAGAAACTTGGGGGAGGGCCCCACAACACAGAAACTCAGACCTCTGAGGAGGTCGCGCTGCCCAACCAGTGCTACTGGGTTTAGGAGCACCTTGAGACCCATTTGAGAAACTGGGATCTACTGTGGCTACTGGAACAATCTGCATGCTTCCAGGTGTCCAAGAAAGTCTGGGGTGACACTGACGGGAATAGGAGGCCAACAGGAAGTGACAGAAGGAGCAACCTGCCCCGCCTCCTCCTCCAGGTGGCCCCCGTCTGGGCCCCCTTCGGGCGGCAGACAGAGGCTCCCCCGGCAGCTGGCCTAGGAGAGACAGGACACAGAAACCTGGCTCTAGCACCAGGCAGCAGGGCCTGTGGTCACCCTCCTGCCAGACTCGGCCTCTCAGACCAGACATCTGGTGAGCCTCACTGGACACTCCAGAGATCTGAGGGTAGGTGGACGGGCATCGGGCCTGCTCAGAGCACCAGAAGGCCACAGCAACCAGACCCTTCGGCAAACAGTTCCTAGAGAGGAGAAACATGGCAAATTATCTAAAATGAGCTTTCCTCATGTTTTGTGTTTCTGAGTGAACCGGGATTGTACATTCTGCCTTAATGGTCTTTGCAACCTTGGGAGACTTCATAGCTGCAGTGCTTATTCTGTTTCCCAACCTTGATACTGAAGTCTAAACTTCTACAACACTTGTGATAGTACTTTGACATCAGCATCCTAGTGGAGGTGGCATCTGTAATAGTTACAAACCACATGAAATACTTACATTTATTAAGTCGGAATTGTTTCCTACACAGATATAATTCACTTTTAGAAAACCTGCTATGTAAGACGCACTTCTTAGAGCCAGACAAGTCCATTTGTCATTTAATTGAAGACCACAGAAGCTTCCAGAACATTTCCCATGGAAGTCCTTAAGGGTGAGCCTCCTTCGGTCATGTAAATACGGTCCTATTCCCACGCTCCTCGTGGGTAGATCCCTGCTATAGAGCAAGATGGATCTTAGAATACAAGAATCACCAATGATGTCCCTATCACAATGACATTTGTCATGTGGCCTTCAGAGAGACTTTGGGATAATGAGGGGCAAAGGAGGAGTCCCCATTGTTATGGTTCTGAAATCCTTAGCCCCCACCCAGGTGGAGACCATCACCTGGCTGATCTGGGGTGACACAAGGGCAGGGGCCGTACTCTCGTCCGAATCAAAGTGTCCTATCTGAAAACACGAGTGTGAGGTTGTTTTGCTGCTCCGATGGTGGGTGGGCATCTCGGCCACTTCACATATAGCCTTCGGAAGAAGAGAGGGGGGAGAAACGGCCATGACACCTTGTGGACAAAAGCAGCAATGTCCCACTGCCTCCCACTGCCCTGACTGACTGGGTCTGCTGTCCTTGCCAAGGATCGGGGAGCACCTTACGGGGAGCACTGCCAAGAGCAATCAGAGTGTGGAAAACTGCCCCAGGATGTGAAGCCCATGCCATCTTTCCAGGAAACCAGTGAAGAAAATCCTACACTGCGACCTGGAAACAGCAGCTAGACCCTCAGTCTAACCAGGAGACACTACGAGACCTGGTTGGCCAGACTCGCGGTTTAGCTTCTGTTTTTCTTACCTTTTAGGACCACTTCTTGACTCGGGAAGCATTTTCCTCCACATCGATTTGTTCGCTCCATTCAAGGACCTTTTGAGATGGCCAAGGCAAACACCGTTCCTCTTTACAGAAGAGAAAACTGAGGAACAACGACTACCCACGTTCCCCAGATGCTGGTTCAAGAGAGGGCAGAAACGTGAACCTCCCCTTCAGGACGAAGGCTCACAGCTGCTGCTATTTCCAGCTCACTTGGCTGAGATTTGCATAAAGGGAATAAAGTTACACTTTCTTTTTAAAGAGTTTCATCCAATATAAATTTATTGATACATTGGTGTGGCATATATGCATGCATATGTCACATGAATACTGTGTGTGTGTGTGTGTGTGTGTGTGTGTGTGTGTGTGTGTGTGTACATAGAGAGAGAGAGACTCCCACTAAACTATGAAATCCTAAGACTAGTTCAGGCCTGGTCCTGAGCACTCTGCATCCCCAAACATTCCACAGCGTCAGCTGGCATTTCAGTCTACACTTAGTGTATGAGTCAGGGTCCTCCAGAGTAACGGGACCAATAGGATATGTGTGTATATATCTCCTATATATACGTATATGAAGAGATTTATGATAAAGAACTGGCTCATGTGATTCTGGAGGCTGGCAGTCCCAGGATCTGCAGGGTGAGTCAGCAGGCTGGAGACCCAGAAAGACTGATATTTTAGCTCGATTCTAAGGGCAGTCAGGTAGGAGTTTCCTCTTACTCAGCCTTTCTGTTTTATTCAAGCCTTCAACTGATTGGATGAGACCCACCCACATGGGGGAAGGCAATCTGCTTGACTCAGTCTATTGATTAAAATGCTCATCTCATCCAGAAACACCCTCACAAACACATCCAGAATAATGTTTAACCAAATATCTGGGCACCCTGTGGGCCAGTCAAGTTGACAGACAAAATTAACCATGACACCCACTAAGTATGGTTAGTTAGTTGTAGCCTAGTAACAACAACTCTCGAGCCTGCTTTACCCACAGACATTAAATAGCACTGAGGACTTTAGACCTTGGTCAGGGTCCCGACCACACCTTGTCAAGACCTCACCAGTGCACACTCAGACCCCTGCCACCTTCCCTCCCCCAGCATCCATGGGCCCCTGTTCATGTCAGGGGCACAGCACCAGTTGGAAACGTGTGAGGAGGAGGAGCAAGCACAGGGAGTCCAAGGTCCCCAAGATAACAAGACATTTTAGGATGATGTTCATGAAGACCATCCCAGCAACCCAAGGACCAGCTTCAACTCTTCTGTTGCAGAAAGATACAGGGGAAGGGCAGCCCAGCAGGGTGGGAGCAGCAGTCAGAACCTGTCACATTCTTCCTCGTTCGTCAGAGCACAAACGGGGGCTCTTTGCATCCTAGGCTGGGCTCCCCTAGAACCAATGCAGAGATCAGTATTCGGGAAGGGCATTTATCTGGGAGCCAATCTCCAGAGGCAGTTCCAGGGGCAGTGAGACTGGGTGGGAGGGAGCCAAAAGGTTGTCTCTCTGGGCTGGGGCTCAGTCCCCGAGGGTCCTCTGGGAAATCATAGGACAGTCTAGAATTGGGCACATTTGCATCTGTCATTGGCTGAGGGTTGGTCTTTGGGGTCCAGTCCCCCAGCATTGCTAGCGTATCCACTGGAGGTTGGCACAGACCAGAGTGGGCTTGCAGGGGGGCCGTGAGCAGCCAGCAGTGGTGGCTGGCCCCATCAAGTCAAACTCTCCCTCCAATATGCTTAGGGTGCCCGTGTGCCATGAGCCTTAACTGGCCAGGTTAGGACTGGGAAGCAGGTGTAGTCTTTCTTCCAAGCTCAAACTTAAAGAGTAGCCATGACATTTTCACTTAAAATTTAAGAGATGTTTTATCAGAATATTTGTGTTTTAGAAAGAACTGTCCAGCTCCAGCTTTGCTCTTTACTGAATCTTAGGTGTTATGCCCGGCACCTCATGTTTTAGTTTCTCACCTAACACGTCCCGCATTGTGAAATCTGAAATATGAGGTTGGAACACTGATCCCACATCATTTAGCGGGAGATCACTAGCGTCTGTGCCTAGACCCTCCCGGGCGATCTTCCTGCAGTTTCCAGCAGCATCCGAGCAGCCCCCGATAGACAGATGCCCTTTCAGCTTCCTGAATCACACGGTGATGGACGTGTGAGTCAACAAAGGCCTGCATTCAGGAGTTTTCTTTTAGGAATCCTGTAAGAGGCCTTGGGTTGAATTGCTTGACCCTTAACCTGAGCTGCTCCCGTCAGCACTACGTTTTCAGGGCTCTGTCACACACAGCTAAGGCGGCTCTGCTTTAGTAACATGCAATTAGTGTAACCAGAAAACCCTGAGAAATGACGTTCGGAGCTTCAAAGTGGATGCAGAGTTATTGGCAGAAGAAGCTCAGTGTTTGAACAGATGACGCCAAGCCTAGAGTCTATTCTTAGGGCAGATATTTCTGCAGCTCCAGAGTCATCTCCCAACACGTGTCACGGTGTTGATGGATCATCTGACACCACGTCCTCCCCCAGTTAACACACGTCCCCAAACACAAGGGCAGCAACACTCACACAGCTGAGCCCAGTGGCAGGCGATATCACATCCCACCCTGCACAAGCACCACCCTCCATTGGGCCCATAACCACCCCTCACCCTGTGTAAGGAAACACCAGGCACTGGCCCAAGTCATTAAACATCCACTTCTACCCACGCCGGTTGTTGCAAGAGAAGGTTCACTTAACAACACCCACCTCGTCAGGAGCGCCCTTGAGCCTCTACGTGAAGCGCGGCCCAAACTCAGCCAAGAGGATGTGCTGTTTCCCGTGGACCCAGGCGGTGGCCCTGGTCGAGGTGAGCTTGCGGAGAAGAGCTGAGACCCGGAGCTGCATGCAGACTGCCCACCCTGCCCGGGGCGGCGATTTCAGAGCCACAGAGCTGACTTAGTAGTGTGATTGGCAGGTCAGGTTTCCAGTGCGCCTCTGCTTCTTCTGTTGGCAAGCATGTCTGTCTTTCTCTTGAAGGGGAGGTTCAGCTAGGCTGCACCTGAGTGGCAAGCATGTGCAAACAGGTGAGCCTCTCTCAGGGCCCTCAGTAGAGGGAGGTGCAGAGCTCACGCAGGGAACAGCCCTCGGGGCGCACACGCGGGACCAGGAAGGGCGAACGCCATCTCTCACATCACACCTGCTGTCTGTGTTTGTGTTGGCTCGCTGCAGAATTTCATTCTCCTTTTAGCTGTTTCTTTGTATTCTCTATTTATTTTTAAGATTGGTTTAAGGCAAAGGAAAGATCTGTCCTGGATACGCCATGTGGTGTCCTGGATACGCCATGTGGTTTCGAGTAAACAGAATTTTGAGTCACTAAGAGAAGAGCTAAGGGGAGCCCTGGAAGGAGCTTTGCGAGCTCTCGGCTCGGACTAGGTTATGAATCACTCTCTTCTTCTGCACACACGTTTTGAATGCATTTGTTTGTTTGTTTTGTTTTAAAATAGCATAGAACACATGCTCATGTTTCTCTTTCACTTCCCCTCCAACAGAGACGCGTTCCTTCCTGACGGCTTCGCCGTCATCAACTCCTCATCCCCGAGAAGGCAGACACGAGGGAATGGCCAGCACCTCCAGAAAAGCCCCAGAGTAAGCAGCTGGCGTGGAGCCCCTCGGATGATGCTGAGGGATGCACTGGTGAGGGCCCAGGCTGCCTGAGCCTGGGGGGCCTGTCCCCCGCCCGTGCGCCCCCTGCAGCCTGGTGCTGCCACGGCCTCCCTGCCGCCTGCCCTCAGCGCCCTCCAATGGCCCTCTGAGGTCTCTGATCACTCTTGAGGGCCTCACTGCAAATGATGGGTCTGTCCTTCCAGGATCTAAATCTCACAATTGGTCTCTTTCTTGAGCGTGAACCATGACGCGCTCTTGGCTCATAGGTGTGTGGAGTAAATACAGGGTCCCACTGCCCCGTCTCTCCACATGCCCATGTGTTGTTTCCTGATTACACCCTAACCTGTCTGAGGCCTGTAAAAGATCAGAAGCCAGAAGCCGTGGACATTCCAGAGGCTTACATCTTGGACATCAAATATCTCCACATTTGCAAATACCTACATGTGAATATAATCTTCTCACTTTCCTCATTTGTAGAATGTAGTTTTTAAAATTAGCATTTATTAAGTATGTTAATTTAGGAATGTGCTGGATACTCCTTAAATTCTTGTTTGATTAAAGGTATTTGATTGGGAATTTTTTAATGTATGTATTATATAATCATAGCTGTTGATTCTGAAAAACTTAGATATCTGTTTTTAAGGGTTAAGTAACTCAGAGGACAGGTAAGCCACACCAGCATTCAAGAAACATCTATTGAATTACTCAGAGTTCTCTGGGGAAATAGAATCAATAGGAGGCTGAGAAATCCCAAGATCTCCAGTCAGCAAGCTGGTGACCCAAGAAAGCCAGTGGTGTAAGTTTTAGTCTGAGTCTCAGTGTGGAGGCAGGGGAAGACCAAGGTCCCAGCTCTAAGACAGTCAGGCAGAGAGAGAAAGAGAGAGCGAATTCTCCTTTCCTCAGCTTTTTCATTCTATCCAGGACGTCAGCTGATTGGATGAGGCCCACCCACACTGGACAGGCAATCTGCTTACTCAGTCTACCCGTTCAAATGCTATCTCATCCAGAAATACTCTCACAGACACACCCAGAAATAATGTTGGACCAAATATCTGGGTGCCCTGTGGCCCAGTCAAGATGACACATAAAATTAACCATCACATCTATTAAGCCTTTGGCCTGCTCTGAACTAAATCTTAGAAATACAACAACAGGTTAAGCTTCATCTCTGCCCTCAAAAGAGAAAAACATCTACACTCGGCTGTAGGGCCATATGGCCACAACGGGGACGCAGCTGTGGACAGTAGAGGAGGACAAGGAGGGGGAGACGTACTCTGCAAGGACTTCCTGGAGGATGGGGCTTGGTCTGGACTCTAACGGGGGCAAGGAGTGGGCACAGGGGGCAGCAGAAACAGGGCAGACCAAGCACAGCTTTCACAGGTGATGTGTAGATTGTCCTTTGTGACTGGAATATGGTCTGGCACCTGTCAGGGGTGGCTGAGGATTGATTTGCAAGCTGTCTTTGAGGGGAGGCTGAAGGTTTTCAACAGGAAAGTGGTATGGAGTACTAAAATAAAGAAAAGAATCCCGCAGTAGTCTGCAATGGTCAGAGGATATCTGGACTGCTTTGTACTCAGTGATAAACTTCACAAAGGATAATGAAGAAAGGGAACCTTTCTTCATTATCTGGAGATGACCAGAAGGGGGAGAAGTCTTGAAACAGCATCATAATAATTGTATATTAGAATAGTACATCTCATATCATACAGCTTTATGTTTTCCCAAACGGTTCATGATTCTGAAACACTGGAGGACATGATCCGCCTTTTCAATGGGGGAGAAAACTGAGATACAAGAAAGTTAAGTGTCTCATCTAATACCGCAGCCCTAAGATGTCATGAATTCATTAACAGAATCAAAGACGTCTGACTTCTGGCCTGACGATCAAATATTTTAAGAGAGAGGAACAGAATGGATCTAATCTCGATTGTCCCTTGAGGAAAATTATTACCAATAAGTGGAAGTAACAGGAAACAAGCATTGGCTTGATGTAAGAAAAGACTTTGAAACAATAGGAATCCTTTAGAATGGCATGAACTGCTTTCAGAGCGGCTCGTAGAAGAATGCAAGGTGTGTTGAGTGGGCTAGAGGAAGGATTCTCACCTCAGGAAGGAAGGAGGATGGCAAGGGGAGAAGGTCATAGCAAAGAATCGGGAATCCTTGAATCAATTAAGAATGAGAGGATTTCAAAAGTGCCCCATTTCATGTTGAACTTCTGCTAGAGGAGGAGATGCTGGGGGTGAGTGTTTCTTCCTGCACCTGCCGACAGACGGTTCTGTTGTCTTTCGGCTCTGAGCACCTGCTGCCAACAGCCGAGCTGCATTCTGTTACTCATTCCTGTCCTTCTGGTTCAGCTTGGAGAAGCTTCTTTACTGCCAGTAGAAATGTTTACACTTCATTCTTAAATGGGAGTAGAGAGCCGAGGATCACCACGCTGCAGAATAGAGCCCATCACGTGAGAGGCAGACACACACACAGGTTTGTTTCCTGAGATATGATACAATGTGTGTGTAAGAAAAATAAACTGCAGGGAGATAACTTCAAAAACAGGTCCGTGATACCCTCAGAGATGTAAGAGAAACACCACACACTTGAAGTGGTGACAGGATGCTATGAAAAGGAACATATTTGAAGCAGAGAAACAATGGTTCCCATAAATTTAAAATATGAAAGTAGAGGGGCCGGCCCCATGGCCTAGTGCTTAAGTTCGGCGCAGTCCTCTTCAGCAGCCTGGGTTTGGTTCCTGGGAGCAGACCTACATCACTTGTTGGTGGCCATGCTGTGGCGGTGACTCACATACAAAATAGAGGAAGATTGGCACAGATGTTAGCTCAGGGAGAATCTTCCTCACCAAAGGAAAAAAAAAAGGAACTAGAAATTGATAATTAAACAGAATTTGGAAGATAAAGTTGACTGAAAGGTAGGGCAAAAAGGAAAAGCAAAAGAAAAAGAAAGAGGAAAATTACAGTAACATTCCAAAAGTCCAATATCTAAATAATAGGGAGAACAGAGAGAGAAGAAAATTAAAAGAGTGAAATAATCATCAATGTAATTCCAGAAAATTTCCTAAAACTGAAGGACATGCATTCTAAGTTTAAAAGGAGTATTAGAGATAAAATTGACCCCAGATATCATTATGAAATTCAGAACACTGTGGTTAGAGAGAAGCTCCAGAAACCCTTTCCAGAGAGAAACATATAAAAACAGGTTCATAAAAATAAACAAGAATAAACATTGCTCTGAGCTTCTCAAGAATAGCCATGGAAAGCACGCCATCAAATTCTGAGGGAATATGATGTTCAATCTATAATTATACTGCAAGAAAAATTATCAACAAAGTATGAGAGTAGAATAAAAACATCTTAAAGTGTTCTAGATCCCAAATATCATACCTTCCTAAGCGATGAGTCAGAAAGATACTGGAAAACTTGCACCAAGAAATTCAGGAAGTAAACCAAGAGAGAAGTCAACATAGAAACAAGGAAAATGGAATCCAAGCAAGAGAAGAGTGAAGGAGCCCTCTGGGGAGATGAGAAAGGGAGATTCCTGGAGTGCAGCACTGTGGCATGTCATGTGGTCCAGACAGTAGCAGGTAGGAAGTCTCCAGGAGAGAAGATGGTGACAATCAATGGAATACTTGGTGTGACTGAACACATTAAAAGAAGATTGAGAGAGAGTGGGAAGTTTGGACATGAATTAGTGACAAATGCACAGCAAATTAAACAAGCAGAAAAACAAGATGCTTATTAACTGAAAAAAAAATGTACAGGAAAGGAAAAGCAATCACTACATAACTTAGCTTCAAATACTATGTCATTTTAATAAAGATCTAACTATAATTATGATTTTTATATATTGGATGGATGGTGAGATAGAAAGTGTGGGGTTACATGTGTAGGAAGAGGGGCCCAGGGGAGTAAAAAGGATCTCAATCCAATGTTCCAGAATGGAAAGTCACAGACAATATCTAAAACTGAAGAATCCATAACACATAAGAAATTTACTTTTATGTGGTACGAGATAGAGATACAATATCATCTTTTTCCAAATGAATAATAAAAGGTTACAGTTAAATATCAAGTTTTCATATATTTGTGGGACTATTACTGGGCTTTCTATGGTGTTCTGTTGGTAAATTTATCTACCTTTGTGGTAATACCATGCTCTTAATTACTGGAGATAAATAATAAGATTTGATATCTAGTAGGACAAGTCTACACCATATCCTTCTTCTTCAGGAGAGTGTTCCTCTTCTTGGGTGTTTATCCTTTCCCAAAAAATATAAATCCTATGAAAAATTAAAACCCGTTACTACTTTTTTATTTTAATTGCACTAAGTAGAGAATAGAGAAATTAAATATTCATGAGCACGAGTCATCTCTTTATTAATCTCAACCACCTCTGTTGACTTTACCTAATTTTTTCTCTTCTCTAACTTGACTCAGTTCCTTGGCAATTTCTTCCCATCTCCTGGATTTAAATATTGCTTACACACCCAACAAACCCCATCTTTGTATCCCCAGCTTGGTTTGCCCCCAATTCTTGATTCATCCATCATCTTACTTCAAAACTGACATCTCAGCCTGGATGTCTAATAGACATCTCAAGTTTATCATGTCCCAAATTGAATTTCTGAACATTATTCCCAAACCAGCTAGATCCACAGTCTTCCCATCTCAATTAGTGTCAACTCCACTCTCTCACTTGCCCAGGCCAAAATATTTGGAATCTATCTTGACTTTTCTTCTTTCTCTCACATCTCATAGCTAATTGATTGGAAAATCTCACTGGCTCAACTTTCAAAGTCATCTGGACTACAATCCCTTCTCATCATTCCCTCTGCTGCCCCTTGATCTAGGTAGTCAACATCACCTGGACCACTTCAGTAGCCCATCTCATGGTCTCCCTGCTTCTTTCTCTGCCTCTATGGTCTATTCTGGCTCCAGCAGCCAGCCAGCATGATCCTTTGTAGAATGTAAGTCAGATCTGTCTCCCTCTACTCACACCCCAACAATGCCCCCCCTTTCACTCAAAGTAAATGTCAAGTCTTCACAGTGGCCCCAAGCCCCAAGTAATCTCTGGTGTCATCCACTGTCTCTTTCTAGCCCTGTCCCTCTGTTCTAGCTACACTGGTCACCTTGCTGTCCCCAATATACCAGGCACCCTCCCTCTTCAAGGTCTTTGCATCACTGTTCTCTTGACCTGGGGTTCTTTCCCCACAGATATCCATGGGACTTACCTCCTCATTTCACTCAAGCCTTTGTGAAAATTTCAGTAGCTCAGTGACACCTACCTGACCACCTCCTTGTTTGCAGCACCCTCTCTCTCTCTCATACCCTCCACCCCTCTTACTTTGCTCCCTATTTTTCCACTGCACCCTTGAACAGACTATATTATTTACTATTTATCATGATTATTAGTCAAAGATTTTTTTCTTTTGTTTACTGATGTATTCCCAGTGTCTAGAACATTGACTGCCACACAATGAGTACTCAAAAATACTTGTCGAATGAATAATGAGTTATTCTGGAAGCACACGATCTACAGATATCTTAAAATCTGGGATGCAGTTTACTGAATATGTCTGTGGGTCACATTTTTTTAATAAACAAATATTCTAAAATTTAAACTGAACTCGAACATTTGCTACACCTCCACGATTGTACATGATCTGAAAAACACTTCAGATGCAAATGGCCCATGGGCTACAAGCTGGCATAGGGCCTAGTATTAGTATTGTAGGCAATTCTCCAGCCAGGAATACTGGGAATCTGAGTGTTTACTCTAACATACTCTTAACTTGCCTTTTAAAAAATGCTCTTCTACTGAAAGAATTACAACTAGCCATTGAGAGAAAAAAAAATAATAAAAGAAAATGTGCCTTATTTAATGCTCCAAAAGGCAGTAAGAAATAAAGACATAGACCTCAAAGTTCTCTTCTCTTTCTACTCATCACATCTTAAATCAATGAATTTCAGCTTGGTACCTGCTGGGTCTCACCACACCCTAAAGTCACCACAGACCACTGAGACAGCCTGGGACAAGAGGCAATAGGGTTGGACACATCATGATAACAGACATGGCCTTGGGCATGGCTTAAATTCCATGAATTACCTATTGTCACCAGTAAAAGTTGAGATGGGTCACCCAGTGTCAGAGATCCTGGGAAACTAGTCATTTCCTGGAGATGGAAAATACATACCTCCTCCCCGGGGTTCAGCACACAAAGTAGGAATTTTTTTTTATTTGTATTGTGGAAATTAATTGGTTAGGAGGACAAAAATGGTGGCCTTAAACAAGAACGTTTTTCCCAATAACCATCGACTTTTAAGGTATAGGAAAAATCTTATTTTAGGGATTTAGTTCTAGCGGAAACAAGAAAGAGACTAATAGATAGCAGAGGCATCAAAGATTGACTGAGACATTTTTCTGCCAAATATTCTTCCCTATCACTCCAGGGATCACTTTTTCTAGGGGGAAACGAGATTTTGCTTTCTGCAGCAGCCAGTAGTTCTGTGGCTTTATGAAGAAAAAAGGGATTTCTATATCCACTGTTGCTCTTGTGGATTTCTGACAACACCCAAAAAAATCACTTCCAAAAGAGTAAAAAAAAAAGAAAGAAAGAAAGAAATTAATACAGGCGACATTTCAGGCAAAGGAAAAGTAAGAATTATCACCCTTCGTGACTTCGTATTGATATAATTTGTTCTGGGAGCTTTCTTCAGACCAGCTGACGGCCCAGATTTGCATTTACTCTGGATCAGATCAGCAGCAAACTCTCCACAGTGCATTTAAGATTAGAAGTATGTCAGAACTACAACCGTCGGGGGTTCATAGCACATTTTGTATCACAGACAACGACATACACTATCAGAAGGGCATTTCTGAGTTGGTGGTTCAAGACCATCTCTTTTCAGTTTGGAAACTGTGTCCCAGAGACCTGATGACTGGTCAAAAGTCACGTTGCTATTTAGAGCCAGAATAAGGGCTGAAATCCAGGTCTCCTTATTTATTGCCACAGTCCATGCATGTTTCCAGAAGCCAAAACAGCTCATGCATTTTGATTCTTTTTAGTACTTCCATGAGCCAGACGTTCTGCTAGTCTCCTCGTAGCATCATCCTATCAATCTTGCAGCCGTCTCTTAAGCAGCTGGTGTCATGCCCAATTTCAGATGATGCTCAGAAGGGGAAGCCTCTTGCCCAAGAGCCCTTCACTTCTAACTGATTGATTCATAATAGGGACTCAGATCTGCCTCATTGCATCGCATATCAGATTCTGATCTTTAAATCTGCCTGCTGGTATTTTCTCTAGGATGCACCAGTTTTTGTCTGGAAAATAATGTGTTGCTTTTCCTTGTTTAAATGGAAATGAATTTCCTAAATGCTTATTTAACTTTAAACTTTATTAATTAGAGCTAATTAAAATATTTAGGATAAATTGACAAGCTGAAAGCCTGAGAAGTATTGATCTTATTAAAATGCAGCCACTATTAAATACACAAGTACATACTCCAAGGCAGCATAACATTTCCTAACAAAATATTCAAGCATCTTTTACTAAAGTCATGTTATTTGAGCCATAAACTTTTCAATGATGCCAATGCTATAGGAACACGTATGCTTACATTTGAAACAGCACAATATATAACATTTATGCCTTCAGATTCTGAAAAATTTCTATCATGAAAGAAAAATCAGTTTATCTGGCATCCAGATTGTGCTCCTCAGAGGAGCCAGAGCTCCTTGAAGAAACGGCAGACTCCAGGCCTGGGGTAAGGCACAGACAAGACGAGCCTGTGATGTCTTGTCATGGAAGAGAGACAGGATGCCATGCCAGGATCATGTCCAGAAGACATAAGAGCCAACCTAAAGAAGCTCCCACTGGCCAAAGATGGAAAATTTTGGCATCCGGTGATGCTGGCGCTTGACCTTGCTAATCCCAATCAGTACTACCTCAGCTCCTTCTCCAGGAAATCTCAGCCATCCATAAGTTCCTCTCTGCTCACAGGGTACCTGAGCCTTCCACTGCCCCGCATATGCCTCCCCGACTGTGATGAATGCTTGTGTCCTTTCTTTCTGCCATGAAACTCCAGCTAGTTAAGGGTAGGAGCTGTTTCTTACTTGTTATTGATTCCCTAGTTCCTAGGATAGCACATTGCTTGTATAACGTGTTCGGTGAATATTCAAGGATTAATCTGCTCTTTAAATGTGGGTCTCCATGACCTGGATGCAAAACTTTCAGGAGGTCAAAACTACAGAATAGATTTGGGTCTATCAGCTCCCTCCCACGAAGAGGTTTTTTTCTTTCCATGCTCTCAATGATTGCTTTAGCTTCCCCAGAGGTCATCAGTTGTAACCAGACTGTTGACTTTTATCTGTCACTAATTGTCAAATTCAACAGGAATAAAAAATATGTCCTAGTTAACATGCAGAAAATATATGTTTCTGGGGTCCCTTGCAGGCCGTCAAGAAGACTGTGGAAGGTTTCTGGATGGTGAGCTGGGTTCTCGGGTACACAGCCACACCATTAGCACAAGCATGCTATACCCATAGTCATATTTTTGGTGACGTCACTGACACTTACAAACGTATGCCATGATAAAGTGGTCTACAGAGCATTTGCCAAACCCCACTGTCAATAAGCTTCAGCCAAGAATTAAAAAAAAAAGATAAAAGTAAGCATGGGTGTTTTTAGCTGAAAGAGGAAAAGTTAAAGAAAAACAAGTGTGAGTTGCCTTAACCTTACAAAATCTTCTCCCTGTTGAGGACTTGGATGTGAGGAAGGGGCAGGGAAGGTGCCAAGCTCAAGATAGGTGGAGACTATGGTTTGGTTTAAGCCTAAACCAACATTTAGTGGTTTAAAACATCACTAAATAGGCAATTTCATTTTTGTTTTCCCCAAACCTCAACCATCTGAAGTCTGTTATGCAGACCTAGCCACAGTTATTAAGTCCATCCTCAGATATATTTTTTTCAAAGCAAAATACAGTTAAGCTTCTCTCAAGGGGATTTATGTTCAAATCTTGTATCACTTTGGGCTCTCTTCTGGAACTTCCTTAAGCTCTCCATGTTGTGCTCATTTTTTCCTCATTCCATTATATCTGTCAAACTCAACTTTTTCATAAGTGGCTGTGACAGTCAAAAAAGGAAAGAAAAACCCTTCAAGATTCAGAGCATCAAAGCCGGCGTCTCGCAGGTTCTATCTTCAAGAGCCTGGCGGCGGGGCAATCTTTGTGTTAAATAACAAAAATGTGACGTGTACGTCGGGACAGATGGCTGCCTTTGTGATGGAATAAACGCTCGGCAGCCCCGTTCTGAGTCTGGAGTGCATGCAAGTAGCATTCGAGGTCAATTTTCCCAAAGATCCCTAATTCTTTCATGACAGTATATCACCTTACTGGTGACCCCAACAAAAGCAGTTAGCTGCCCTCATATCACACAAACCCCAGAGGCGAACAGAATGATTTCATGCATAATGTAAACAGCCATTTAGAAAATAAAATCAAATCACGTAAAATCAAGGTGGAGAAGCAGCCACAATTGGGGTTAACCACTTCCATCCACGGAATCATTTTTCTAACCTAGGATCACTCACGAATAGTGAGCTGATGTGTGAGCCATAACAACCATCAAAGAGATAATTCACGTTCAGAGCTCATGGCTTTCTGCCCCATACCCTTGTGTTTGTAGAGAGATGGCTGTATGAGAAAATGACACCAGGAACAACCAAAATCATGAGGCGCAAGTCAAGCTTGGAGGTAATGATCGTCTAGTTCACATGTTCGCAGCGACGCCCTCCCGTCCTGTGGCTCCTGGCCAACGTGGCAAGTCTATCATGCAAAAATAGCAAATTAAAAGACGTCCCTGCATTTGCCCCGTGAACTACTTGATGAATCAATGACTATTTGATAAAAATGTGTGCCAAATGTAGGAAAGCAAAACAACAAGGAGAGGGTAGGAAAGTCTGAATTAAAAATCAGAAGGTTGGACTACACATAGAACATAGCATCATTTTTACTTGTATCCAACTTCGATTTCAAGAGCGTAGAATCTGAAAATCCTAAGGAGACAATTTTTTCTGAAAGATGAACTAGGAAAAAGTGGAGACAGGAAGCACATTAATTCTGATCTTAGAAATTATTCTATGTAACAACTTCTTTAAAAAAACAAGATTGTTCAAGTCATTTTGTTCACTGAGCTTTGGCAAAACAAACATCAAGAGATACTTGGTGATGCATGCCATGTAGACAGTGCTCACTCTTTCTTCATCTCCCTTGTAGACATGAGTGTTGTGGTTTATAGTTCTACCAAATTAAAATGAATCACTCTGTTATATTAGGCAAGGAAATTATCACCATTTCTAGACACAAACAGTAGCATCTCACAGGGCTCATCCTAAATGGCCCCTCCTTCTCCAGGATGCAGAAACTCTTGCTGATCTCTTTTAGTGATGATGCTAAGGTGCTTTTGTCTGATAATTCTAAAATACCTTCATGTTACTACTTAGAGTCAACTTGTGATACAACAGATACAACCTCAAATAGAATCACAGTAAACAGAGCCCATTCACTCTCAAAAATGGTTAAAAATTGAAAATGTAGATTCCCCCCACATGGCCACTGTACAAGATTGTTAGCTGTTTGGAAAGT
Organism: Tapirus indicus; assembly: GCA_031878705.1. Taxonomy (NCBI): domain Eukaryota; kingdom Metazoa; phylum Chordata; class Mammalia; order Perissodactyla; family Tapiridae; genus Tapirus; species Tapirus indicus. The sequence goes on from CM062921.1 coordinate 143,008,901, forward strand.
GACCTCCCTTCGAACAACCTAAGACAGGAGATCCAAGGATGACGATGACAAGGAAGCTCTCTGAGGTTTCCAGGGTTTCAGAAATCCACGCTAAACTGTTAGATAAAAGGATTTGCTTCCCTTTGTTTTGACATTCTGCTATTTCCCAGTAGCAAGTGTATAAATCTTGGGGTTTTTATACTGGTTCCTGCCAATCTGAAGTAATGGCAAGGAAGAAACTTGAGGTCTAGATGTTCTTAAAGAAATGTTCCTTTGTGGAAAGCATTTATGTGAAGTGGAAAGGCAAAGGGAGCTCCCACAGAAAGAGGCGTTTTATGAAAGTGGCACAAGCACACTTGGTAAGGAAGCAGCCTGACTCCACAGAGCAGTGAGGATGGTTGTGTTGAGAACTCAGGAAACCAGCTCCGGTGTGTCCCAAGATGGTATAAGGTGACCGGTATCACTATCAAGAACATTCCAGTGGAGAATCGCACACTCACTCTGCTCTCCTGATCACAGACCATGTTGCTGTGCATGGACATAGATGCTCAGGTGTCCACTCACCCACTGAAGAGCAGGCACAGACAGAAGTGGCAGCATGACCCAGCAGTGTCCCAGCATCTAGCACTGTGCCTGACACCAACAAGGAAATGAATGAATGAAAAGCAATGTAAAGAAAAGATCAACACTATGCAGTTAATTTACATTGATTGTGGCTAACAGGTACCTTGAAACAGCTATTTAAATAACAAAGTGGTGGACACACCATGTGCAAAAGGATTTGTGTGTGTGTGTTTCTTGCTGGAACTTGCTGTCCGTCTCCTGATTCACCCTTGCTTCTGATTCACAGAAAGTTGCTGGGACACCCGTGTCAGGGCCACCTGTGCCAGGTCCTTGCCCCACCATGGGATCAGGGCAGTAACCTTTCTGCTGCACCCAGGGTCCAGGAGGAGCAGGGGGAGCAGGGGGAGCCCCCAGGAAGTGAGGGGAGAGCAGCCCGAAGGGATTAATAGACATGTACCTGGAAAGAGGCAGTCAAGAGTGGAACCAGCAAGCACTCTGAGCTCCACCCCTGCTCACCTCCTCCGCCCATAGGATCAAGCACGTCACCCTCTGCACCTTGGGGTCCTCAGCTATAAAACAGAGTAATATTAACACCTGCCTCACAGGGTCACTAAGAATCTCAGTGAATTTATAGACGTGAAAAATGCTATGATATGTGCCTGACACAAGGTAAATGTTATACAAGTGGGGATTTTTCATAAATAAATAAAAGTCTAAGGTGGGAGGCCACTTAAAATGGGAAAGTATAATTTTCAGCAAATTCCTCCATTCTGGCACAATTTACTCAGTGGAATGAATGTGCATAAAGAAGTCACCATCCATTTTAGAACAATCAATGAGTTATGTTGTCTCTTGAAACTGGGTGGTGACCATGTTGTAAAACGTGTGTCCCTTGCAGCACTCCACATGTAACAACTGGGGGCGGGGAGGAGCATGCTTTCAATGAAGTTGAAATAAAAGGAAGGGAAATGAAAAATAAGCCGTTGACCCAACAAGAAAACATCATAAGAGAGGATATATTTTTGCAGGGGCTTTGCAAGAGATTGGGACCTCTTTGAGACCATGGAGCATCCCTGCAGAGAGCAGGGGTGAAGATGGAGGAGGTGGGAAGTGACTGATGCAGAGGAGGGATGGCGGCAGGGAGGTGAGGTCGGTCCCAGTGAAGAGGTCATCCCGGGAACAGGAAGAGAAAGCTCTGTCTCTCTGAAGGAGGGGAGGAAAGGAAGGAAGGGGTCCCAGGTGATTAGTGGGAGCACCTGCCATGCCCTGTGTCTAGGGAAGATTTACGTGCCACTAGGGACACTTCAGCCCCAGGAACCCCCCAGGCACAGCCCCTTCTGAGGCCTGCAAGGGAACCTAACACACTGTTTTCTTTCCTAAGGAGTCCCCCTTTGTGTGAGTCTTGACCTCCCAAAGCCTGGATCCACCCCTGTAGGCCCCAGTCCTTCACATCTGTCTCAAGACTCTCTTCTGCTCAAATCAAGGGAATTTAAAAGAAACAGATATAGTCTAGGACCTTCCTCAGGAGACCTAAACTCTCATATTTTTTCCTGACTTTAAATGTTTTCACTTGCACTCTGATTTAATTATCATTTTATATGACATCATGCTTGTATATACATCGCATCCAAAGAGTTTTAGAAATTAATGTCTACCTCCAAGGGCCTAGTAATTTCCACAAGTTGCCATCTGTATTAGTTGGCTGGGGCCACCATCACAAAGTACCACAGGCTGGGGGGCTTAACCACAGAAGTTTATTGTCTCACAGTTCTATAGGCCAGAAGTCCAAGATCAAGGTGTGGGCGGGGTTGGTTTCTCCTGAGGCCTCTCTCCTGAGCGTGTAGACGGCAGTCATCTCCCTGTGTCCTCACGTGGTCATCCCTCTGTGCATGTCTGTGTTCTGATCTCCTCCTCTTATGAGGACGTCAGAATATTGGACCCACTCTAATGTACTCATTTTACCTTAGTGACCTCCTTACAGATCTTATTTCCAAGTACAGTCACGTTCTGAGGTAGTGGGGGTTAGGACTTCCTCATATGAATTTGGGAGGACACAATTCAGCCCATAACACCATCTTCTGTTTTCTGAACTCTCAGTATTTTTTCTCCCTGAGCAATAAATCATCCGCAATCAGAAGCATGGGAGTATAGGAGCAAAAATCCCTCCTGTGGCCACCTAAATAGAGCTGTAAACAAAGATCTCTTCAGAAAAATAAAGCCTGTCTTCCTAGTAATTCTCCACCAGTTCCTTTAGAAACTACTCTAATTCAGGTACAAATTTATTTCTTTTACAGTACTTCTGGTTACAAATATATGGTTATTCTAAAACAGAACTTTAAAAATTAATAACATATTTAAGTAGAAGACTTTACAAGTTTTTAAACATAAATGTAAAGTGTTTCCACGACATACGGTAATAACTCTCTGAAGTGCGAGTAGAACCACTAAGTCTGAACTCTCCCGAATGTAATTCATCGAGACGCATTAGCACAACATTTATAACATATTTCAGAAGCAATGTTAATATTTCAACAAATCTGAAGCAAATAGCCTTTCATTCCATGTATTAAAATCCTAATAGTTGATGTTACACTAGAGGCTAAAGGTAACAATAAAGCATATGGAAATAAGACCATTCATCTCCATCCCAAGTGTTCATAGTTTCAGAAATGGTGTTGAACTATTGGCTTACTGACATCCCTTGTTCCCATTACTGCTTGTGTTTATTGCACATCTTTATGGAAAAGTTAAAACTATTATGAGTAAAGTCTTAATAGAATATAACCTAGAAAATCTCTAGGAAGCAGACGAGAACTATTAGGAGAACATTGTTCCGAGGAACAGAACTACAGGCGCGTGGTTAGAGAGACTGCCCGCCTTCCGTGCGTGAGCAACCACTTCAAGGCAGTGACTTACAGACTGGGGACGTGAGGGCCTTCAGGTCAAGTTAAACTCCTCAAGATTAGAACCTTATGGTAACGTGTGATCAATAAAGATTACCCGGGGTGAGCAGAGACAGGCATTAAGTCGTTATACAAACAACTCCTAAGTTGCTTTTTTACATTTGAAAAATAAAAGTTACATATGGTATGTTTTGCATTTATTGAAATGCCATAATACAGTCCTAGTTTTTTAATCTCATAAGGCATTACAGGGAAACGTTGGCCTTATTTCAAAAGAAATTTTAGCCTTATGTAAAGTATGTCTCAGCTCAATCTTAAAAATTCAGTATATTTGATTTTTATACTCACTACAAACTCCTAAGTATATATATAAGTATTTTCTTCTGTCTATTCATCTTCACAATCAAAAAATTAGCTAATATTCACTTTTATGGTATGGAGATGAATAATGTTTAAGGTAAGTTAAAGTAAAAGCCAATACAATCTTTTCCCATTTTGTGAATTTTGAGTAGTTGTGTCAACTATTTAGTTTTATGATTGCATCTTGTTTTTTTTTTAATGTGGTTCATTTAGTTAATTTAACTAATTTAATGTGGCTAATAATTTAATGTGGCCCTTTCAGGAATCTCACTTTGGCTGGTACATTAATGTGTGTAATGGATGAGACAAATGAAAAATAGGACTGGATCAGAATGTCTGAGGACAAGTTGGGCGGATCTGCTGTAATTATTTACCCAAAGATCACACACAGCATCCTCTTTCCATTAACATTGGTGCTGTTCAAAGCATTTTTAGAATTTGTAATTTAGAACTGTCTCTAGAGTCTGCAGCATATCAAAAGAAAGTAAACATTTATGGAGCGCCAACCCCATGCCAGACAGTGTAAAAAGCACAATGTAATCTCAATTTATTTACCCAACACGAGAGAATTGCCATTTGTTTTCTGCTTGTTTATTTGTTTTGATTTGGTGGTTAAGTTCTTGTTGTCGTTATATTTTTACAGATGAAAAGGATGGGATTCCATGAGATTAAGTGACGTAAGTAACCCCAGGGGTGTGCGAGCTTCATCATGGCCCCCAAGCCTGGGTCTACCTCCCATCTCCTCCTGGGACTCGACTGTGCTTCTCCTTTTTCCTTCTACCTGTTGAAGTTCTTTGTAAGTGACCCTACTTGCTTTTCCTCCCATTTTTAGGGGGCCCCTTGAAACCTGAGCTATCCTTCGGGGAGAGATCAGTTATGCCCTCAAAATTCCCCCCAAAGTGTGACACTGGAAGACAGTGCTACTTGGAATGTGTGCGTTCTGACGTGTTAACGATTCAGAACATGTATGAACACGAAGTATCACATAAACGCACATTATTTTGCGTTAGTTCAAATCAAGGTTCTTTCTTACAAGGGAAATGGTTAACAGACAGCTCATTTGGAACCAAGTACCAAAAGATACTGCAGAGATTTCTTTGGAAATATATTTCCCGCTCCTCACTTCTATTTACCTGAGAACAACGACCACGAGACAGGAGAGGAGAGAACAGAGCTCTCTCCTTCTGGTCCCTGCTGGGAAGGTCAGGACCTCGTGGGTCACATGATGACATGAGCTGAGCAGCTGCTATGACAATGTGGTCGAAGCAGCTCTCCCAAGCTCACAGTCTGAAAAGGCACCAGAGAGGGCTCCTCCGCCAAGCCCGGTGGAAGCGGCCCTGTGTTGGAGTGGGTTGGTCATGTGTTGAATCACCTCCATCAGATCTCTCTCTCTCTCCATCCCAGGCCTTGGATGGGGGTGTCTTGCCTTCTCCCAACTTTTTGTGAGAGGCCCTTTTCTGATCTTCTCTACCCTGAATCCCTTTTCTCAAAAGATGGCTTAAATTAGTTCCCCAAGGTGAAAAATATTACTTGTAATTCTGTTTTAGCCCCAACTCTCTCCTGAGGTCAACATGCTTACAGAAGTGAACTTGTACCCGGGAGTATGCTAAGGTTCTGATTAAACTTTTCTACTTTATACGAGTCACTAGCATAGTCTTTATTTGCAAACAGTATCTCCACCATGATCTTAAACCTTAAAACAATGTGGTTGGGAAAGGAAGTCCTCTGAAATATGAAGGCTTCCCAACAACCTGTTCTGATCATAAACGTACAGCCAACGTGTGATGTTCTGCACAGACAGTGGACGTTTGATAGTGAAACACTCAGTCTACAAGCCCCAAGAGGATTTAGCGCCCTCACGCCAGGAATGTGGTGGGGGTAGACGGGCCATCATCGGACAACTCACCATCACGTTCAGGCCACCCCACCGGTCTGGGAAGTGGGCAGTTCACAGCTACCTCACCCCCAGTGCATCACTGGTGAGAGACCACAGACTAGGGAATCTCACTCTCTAAGAAAATTTCTTCCAGTACAAACCCAGGGGATGAGGCTCTTAACCAGCTTTCTTTCTTTTTTTTGTTTTGTGTTCTTTTCCACCACAACTTGGATGGCCTTGCCAACGTTCTAGATCCTCTCAATTCTTTACGTAAGAGTCAAGTTCAGCCCGACAAGCCCACACCTGCTTGCGACATGCTGGACTCAACAGGAATCCGTTATGTTCCAGCCCCTCAACACATTGTGTGCTTCACACACAATATTCCAGGGAGTCGAGAAGGAATCCTGGTTCATCCTGGACCATATGAAAACAATTGACTGGGTAACTCCAAAAGCCACCCTGTCCTCAAGAGTCCCTGAATTCTGCTGCCTGTGTCTCAGCAGGTGACAAGGGCTAAGGTGGACGTTCATGACCCACACAAGGCATCCACGTGTCACACACGTCTACCTGCGAGGAGGCCTACTATTCCATGAAAAACAATCTTAGGGACTCATGCCGATTCAAAAACATAGTGCCTGACTTGAAGGTGAGTGGAGAGGAGGAGAAAGCATGAGGAACAAGTAAGGAACCAGTTGGGCTTCCTTCATCCAGTAGCCCTGGAGGAGGAAACACCCACGTGTGGACGGTTTGCTGGGAGGGACTGTGTGCTGAGGCCTGGAATTCCCAGCCCGATGTTATCTTATGGAAATCCTGGAGCCACTCCAAAACGCAGATGGCTGCTGGCTTCTGTCTGCGGGACATTGCTCTGAAGCAAGGAAACAGGTCTCAGCGGATGGAAGCCCTGTTCCTACGTATGTTTGTGTATTCTATCAAATGCTTACATCACATCCTCTCTGTTCTAGGTACTCTTCCAAGTGCTTCCCAAATACAGAGGCCCTGAATCCTCACAAGAGGCCTGTGAGGTAGATGTCCCTGTTTTACAGATGAGGAGACTGGGCACAGGGAAGTCACACAGCTAGTGAGTGAAGGAGCTGGAACTGAAACCCAGACAGTCTGTCCCCAACATCTGGACTCTTAACCCCGACTCTGTGGAGCCTTCAAACAAGTGCCCACTAGGCCAGGAATGGAGCTTTGAGGAAAGAGTGGATGCACTGTCCCCAGAGCCTTGTATCTGCCTGTGGGTGCAAGCATGGGCATGTGGCCCCTGTGTCCGCTCTATAAACGTCTACCTGGGAAAGATGACCAGGGCAGCCTAAGTTAGCAGGTCACCTGGCAACACTATAGAGTATGCTGTGAGCTGAGGTCTACAACATGTGGTCCTCTCCACCAGGCACGGACTAGTGTCTTTAATATTTTTTAAATGAAGAAAAACATAAATTTGAATGGGATTTATACCTATTGGATTGGAAGACTCTTTCATTTCCTTGTCACTTATGGTCTATAGTATGTCCAAATTATGCTTTTATTCAGTGACAAGAGTAGAGGCACCCTAAAGGGTAGTCTGACAAAAATGCAGAATAGCCACAACTAATTGTACAAGTAATTTTAAAATAAACGTAGAAGAATCAAGTGATTGAGAAACATATTTGTAAATCATCAAATACATAATGTATTGAATAACGAATATAATCTAATTTTTTGTTCTTAAAATATAAGGCTTAGGGCCAGCCCGGTGGTGTAGTGGTTAAGTTCGCGCACTCTGCTTCGGCAGCCCGGGGTTCGCAGGTTCAGACCCCTAGCATGGACCCATGCACTGCTTGTCAGCCATGCTGTGCCAGTGTCCCATATAAAGTAGAGGAAGATGGGCACGGATGTTAGCCCAGGGCCAACCTTCCTCAGCAAAAAGAGGAGGATTGGCAACAGATGTTAGCTCAGGGCTGGTCTTCCTCACACACACACAAAAATCGTAAGACCCAGAGCTAACACTCAGGACATCATCATCACTTTACAAATGAAGGAGTCTCTCAAGCTCATACTTATGCATTCCTGTATCAGAACCATTGGATCATGATTCTCCCTAGTGATCCACGTTACTCATTTATCTTCCTGAAATAAACTTTCTGATCAACGAATCTAGTGGATGGCATTTCTGATTCTCTGGAAAGAGCATGAACTGAAGTAGCTAAGAGGAACAACTGCCCCAGTGTTGTCAGGGAAGCTTGACGGAGTGCGGGCATGGCATTGATGCTGATGTTGGGGTCACACGTCCACCTGTTTGATCACCCCTAAGAAACGATTTTGTGATTAGGCTCAATTCTTTGGAGGCAAGTTTTCCAACCCAAAGTGCTGTGGAGCAAGGAAGAAATAACTGCTTTTGGCTCCCCAGAAGCTCCAGGGCTCTGCTCTCCACGGGGAGCATTTAAATGTGTCCGGAGAGGCCGCACACTGAGACATTCAAAGTAGGGACAAAAGACTTCCATTTTGATGGCACCTTTCAGTAAAACTTTCTTTAAGGGACAAGAGATATTTCAATGCTTGAAGGGTTATAGATGGCCTCTCTGCCCCCTTCAGACATGCATGAAGCTGATTACCTTGCAAAGCCGCACTGGTATCAGCAGTAAAGTTCCCTCAGTAGCGTTGGCCACTCGAGTTTAGAAATCGCCTTAAACTGATGAGGAAGGACAGGAGGGGTTCTGAAATGAAAACATCCGAAGTATCCCACCTTTTTCTGATTACGTGAGGTGAGTTGCGCCTGACCCACTGCCTTGGCACGGATTCCCTCCATTTAAGTGTATTTTTCATTCCTCCCACCAGCTCTGAAAGCAAAGCAGAGGTTTACTGCGTGCCATAAATATATAATGTGAAAGGGGGCTGGCTGCATGAGAATATCCCGGCTTAATGACAGTTCTCAGGACGTGAGCTTTGCAGATCCGAGGTACCACAGGTGCCTCCACCACCACGTGGCAGTCATGCTTCTGCAGAATTTATTTGACTATTTCAGCATTTTCAGCTATTTGCATGCGTCCAAGGCTAACTCAAGCCTGAAACCTCCTAGTAAGTGCTCCTCACAAACCTTGTTTTGGAATCACAAAGGTAAAGAGTCAAAAGCGAAGACTGACTGAAGACACTCCTACAGACAATCCACCCACTCCAAGTGCAAAAAGATGCTGTCAGAAACCAAACTGGTCCCACTCTGCCACATCAGGTACAAGACAAAAAAGTGTGCTGAGTTAAATACAGTGCCTTGATAAACAGAGGCACAAAACATTGCTCAAGGAAGAGAGCCGAATTGCAGAATTTGTGTATGCTGAGTGCTCTTAGAGGAATTTGAAATCAAACTGCAGACCCTCCCACTGTGAACTACTAATTACAGTGACATTGGGTTAGCAAGCTCTGCTAGCATGTATGAAGACGAATTTTGCCTATAAAATTCCACTGTGTGCTAAAATGTTTTATGAAATTACATTTGTGGGCATTATTACATGTGTTTCAGTTTTATTCATGATTCATTATTTAATATACATATAAGTGTGGTTACTTCTGTGATTCATAAATACCTTTTCTTCATCACACATGTTTCCAGATTAATATAATTTAATGTATGTGCTCAGAGGTGCTACTAAAAAAATCATAAGAAATCAATTCTGTGTTTTAATAAGATTTTCAAAAATTGATTTATCAGACCTCAGTTTTAATTTTTCAAGAACTTAATTGACTCTGGACTTTTTTTCTTTAAAATTAATTGTACTTTCATTTCTGAGATCTAATTTCCTAAGGCTCCCCAAATTGTATAGCAGATACTAAAGAAAAAGTAGTCATCTATCTAACATTACAGATTCTTGTCCTGTATAAGTTGTGTTTATTTTTGAAATGCATAATTGATTTGTAAGACGAGTTTGAAATTCTGAACTAGTTTCCAAAGGGCTTTTAAAATTCAGGATGAAAGCAGAATGTGAGGCAGAGGGTCCAGTCCCTTTCAGGCCACTGCACAGTGGAAACAGAGCATTGACCGGTCCGTGGGCAGCGCCACAGTGGTGGGGCTAGAAGCACACACTCATTTCAGGAACTCATCCTACTTTCTGTCTCTATTTAAAAAATGGGGTTCAGCTCATATTTACTGCCAGGTTTTCAAAGGTACTATAACACTTTTCAATGAAAGGTACTTATTTACATTCCAAAATTTAAAATTACAGGAACCTAATCAGTCAAAATCAAAGCTGAATTGGTCTGCAAACTCTGCTGAGATTGTGCCATCACCTGGCAATGAGGACCTCTCCCTGTTTTTAGCTAAGGTGGAGACGTTAACACTGGAATGTCTTAACTTAGTGAGGTTAAGTTCACCCCTAATTTTACAAAATTGATTTCTTTTTTCTCTCTGGAGCTCTTCAGAGACAGTCATACACATATCCTGAAAATTGGCACGCCTCTCCTAACAGGTGTGTGAGAGTGTCTGAGATAGACGTAATTCCATTCCAATTGTAACATTTCGACTGACAAAACAGAATACATTGTGAATCTGCATTCACTGGAAAAGCCAGAATTTGAAAAATGTTTACAAACACAACTGCAATCAAGTGTTTTCCTATCACAAAGGAAAGATTAGCTATATTGTAAATAATGAATTCAAAAGCCGTCACTCTGTTCTTGGGACTTTATCTATACCATCACCTGGGCAGAAAGCTGGGATGTACGCACCTTTTTTCTAAATGTGGGTAGATTCTGATTACGTCTCTTAAATGCACCTCAATGGAATTGTTTTGTTCTCTTCATTTAATAGCATCACAGTGTTTGTTGATTTTCTTTGCTCTTTAAAACTTCCATTTATTTTGCAAAATAATAAAGGGAATGAAAGTAAAATGTAAATGTATGGAATGAAAATAGTGTGACAAGGCTGCACCTTTGGTGATGGTCAGGGTGGACTCATCCTTAATCACAATGCATTCACTAAAAAATATACACGTGACTAAAATCTGCTCCTGAAGTAGTATAAAAGAATGAGAAAATGAATGAGTTATTCTATAATACTAGAGATGTGAAATTAGAAACAGAAGACCACGGAAAAGAAAGAAATAAGAGAAAGATGGGAAGGAAGGAAGGAGAGAAAGAGGGAGCGAGGGAGTAGGAAATAAGGAAGGAAGGAAAGAATGAAGGAGGAAGGAAGAAAGCAAGGGAGGGAGGGAGGGAGACAAAAATCACAATGTAAAGGAAACTGGCTTCATCTGGGACCTCTGGGTCTTTAGTGGTTCTATGACCCCTGGACTCTGCCCTGAGGCTTACCAACTCTCCTGTCCTTAAATCAAGGGGCTGACATAGAAGGGCACTACCCCAACACAAGTCACGAAGCAGAGTAGCTGCTACCCCAGGGGAACAGGTGCCCACAGGCACAGATAACTAGACACGAGAGTAGAGCTCCCATCATGACAGCCCACAGAGTGCTGAATAACACACAAGACCTGAAGGAGAACTCTTGGGTCCGACTGCAGATCTAAAATATGCATAATAAATAGCCTTTAGAAGGTGATCACAGCAAACACATGTCCCCATGTCCTCAGAGATTCTTCTATCTGCTTGACATAGATTAACTCCCTCACTCCTCCAGTGAGTATCTGAGGTCGCTGTTATTGTAACACCCATTATAAAGATGGAAAATAGAGATTAAGTAACTTAGAGCTGGACAGTTGCAGAGCTAGGTTTGACCTCAAGCAGTCTGCCTCCAGACTAAAAAATACCAAAATATTGATGTGATGAAAATCATAATGATTGAAATAAAGAATATGATGGATGAGAAACTGTGCAGAATAAATGCAGGTAAAGCAAAGATCTGCTTGAGAAACTTCACCAGAGGGCATCAGTAAAGGAAAAATAAGTAGAAACATGAAGGACAAATTATGAAGTAAGGAGGATAGAAGTAAACACGTCCACATCCCCATAATGGAAGTCCAAAATAGAGGAAAAATCATGGAAAAAATTGTTCCAAATGGAGATGAAAGATTTTATGTTGCAGGTAATCCAAGGGGACCAAATAGGTTAGGTAAGGCAAAATCCACACCTCTACACATCATAGGGAAATTTAAGAAAGTCAAAGAAAGAAAAAATTCTAATAGCTTCAATAGAAAAAGAGCAGATCACCTATGAGGGAACAGGAAGCAAATTGTCCTCAGATTTTTCCACACTACACAGGATGCAAGAAAATAAGAATTAACATTTTTAACTAATGAAGGGGAAAAAAATCTTTGAACCTATCATTATACATTCAATCAAATTCTTATTTAAATGTGAAAGCAAATTAAAAATATCCTCAGGCACACAAAACTTTAGAGGATTAGACACAGAAAGATCCACCTGGAAAACATTCTTGGAAGACCAGATAAAAAGAAAATAAGTCCAGGAGAGTTCTGTAAGAGATACGGAAAGTAAAAGTGATCAAATAACTTATTAAAAGTTTTTATATAAAAAAGAGCAAAAGAAAAGGGAGGAGTAAATCCACATTCACCTGAAACTAGAGTTATAAAATTCTTCACAATGTGAATAGGAGATAGGCAAAAAGAAAAGCTATCAAAAAGTCTTCATACGTTTGACAGAAGACATGGACATTTAAAATTAGTTAAGATGTCAATATTCCTCAAATTGATCCATAGATTCAATGCAAACACTATCAAAATCCCAGAAGGGTTTTTTTTTTTAAAGAAATAGATAAGCTGATTCTGAAATCTATATGGAAATGTAAAGAATGTAGGGTAGTGAAAACAATTTTCAAAAAGAAGAACAAATTTGGAGGACTAACACTACCTGACTTTAAAACCTACTATAAAGCTACAATACAGCTTGATATTGGCATAAGGATAGGTAAATAAATCAAGGGAACAGAATAGGAAGGAACAAAGCAGATTGTCACACATACTAAAATTGATTTTTGTCCAAAGTACCAAGTCAATCCAATGGGGAAAAGAAAGTATTTTTACTAAATTTGGTTGGAATAATAGATAGCCATACAGAAAAAAAAAAATTGAAACTGGACCTCATCTCACTCTATACACAAAAATTAACCCAAGTCGATCATTGACCTAAATGTGAAGTCAAAACCCATAATATTTCTAGAAGAAAACATAAGAGGATATGTTCATAGTCTTTCCATAGACATAGACTTCTAAGACAGGACACAAAAAATAAAACTGGTTACTTAAACTTCATCCAAATTTAAAATTTCTGCTAATCCAAAGGGATCATTAAGGCAGTAAATCAATAAATCACAAACTTGGAAGAAATACTGATAGCACATATATCTAATATGTTCATATAAAAAATGTGAAAGTTCAACAATAAAAAGACAACCCAATTTTCTAAATTGAGCAAAACATTTAAACAGGCACCTACAAAAGAAGGTATACGAATGGCCAATAAACACATGAAAAGATGCTCAACAACCTAGACATCAAGGAAATGAAAATTGCAATAAGATCCCATCTCACACCTACTGAAATGACTAAAAGGACTGGCAAGGCATATGTTGGCAAGGAAGTGGAGCAACTGGTGATCTTGCACATTGCCAGTGGAAGTGTCAAATGGCACAACACTTTGGAGAACTGTTTGTCAGTTTCTTAAAAAGTTGAAAGTGCATATACTCTATGATCCACAATTCCACTGGTGGGTATTTACTCAAGAGAAATGAAAACATATAACCACAAAAAACCATGTAAGAATGCTTATAGCAGCTTTTTTCATTATAGCCCAAACTGGAAATAATCAAAATGTCCATCAAAAGAAGAATGGATCTTTAAAAATCATGACACATTCATATATTCATGGGATGGAATGCTATTTAGCAATAAAAAGTAATAAAACACAGATAATTGCAGTTAAGAGTGATCTCAAAACAATTATGCTAAACTATAGAGGCCAGACACTAAACATCTGTATAATTCATTTTATCAGGAGTACAAGAATTGGCAAAGACATTTATAGAAGCCAGAATATTGTCATCTCTGGGGCACAGCAGAGACTGAGCTGAAAGGATCTTGAAGGTTTCTGAGGTAACACAAACATCCAGCAACGTGGTTGTGGTTACAGAGGTGTGTACAATTGCCAAAACTCATCAACTAATGACTTAAGACTTGTGCATTTTATTGTAGGTTAATTGTGCCTTAATTCAGAAAGATCAATAGAAATTAATACACGTAATTATGGGTTTCTAATTTTAGGAGACCACTATAAGAATAAAAATAAAATGTATAATTCTAACTTGCAATTTAAATCTGATCTATCCAAAAGAATGTGAAAGAAGAATCAAAAATAAACAAGTATAATAAACTGGAAACATGAGTGGAGGGTAGAAATAAATCCTAATATAACTAATTATGACAAATGAAAATGCATTAAACTCAGCAACAGAAAGACCAAGAATTCCAAAGTGGATCTTCTAAAAAAATAAGCCACCATTCCAAAAGAATCAAGAAAGTTCAAAGAGAAGGATGGAAAGATACATATGAGGTAAACGTTACTCATAAAAAGTTGTAATGACAATTTTAATATTTGACTAAACAATTATTAAGACAATATTATCTTAAGGGAAAAAGTGGAATGTTATATGAATGAAAATAGCATATAACTACCATGAACCTATATGTATTAACAATATATATTCAACATAAGCAAAATGACTGGCAAATTGAGGAGATAAATAGACATGTACACAAGAGTAGTTGGAGATTTTAAACCCTTCCCCTCACCTGAAGAAGACAATAACACGCAGAGGTAGAGGCTGTAGGAAAAATGCAATTAATACTCTCAAGTGACTTTACTTGGAACTTGAAGCCTAACAGAGGAGGCACAGTCTTTCTGGTTACTCAGTCCCTGTCCACCACTTTCTTTCCTGTCTGCAGTGAGACAACTATAAAAAATTGAGAGCGTTTAAAAATTTTTATAACAATTTATTGCTATATTATAGATAGATAGATTATATATTATATATATTAATGCTGAGATGTCTAATTACATGATCATTTTTGTAGTATATTATCTTATTGAATTTTGCAAAATAATGGTTTGTGGCAGATTGGAAATTAACAAAAGCAAAAACAAAAAACGAAAAAAGCCTAGTTTTCACAGAATGCTGGAAAAGCACTATTTCTGACGATACAAGAAAGAGTTACAGATATTAACCATATATTAACCCACAAATGAGTACTCAATAAATTTTGAAGAACTACATCATAAAACTATGTTCTCTTATGACAATGAATAAAATTAATTTTAAAAAGTATAACTCAAAACCTCCCCCTATTTCTAGAATCTCATAAATATGCATTTTGCTAAAAAGGAAATTATGAAATACTTAGAACTGAACAACATAATATTTAAAAATGTGTGGACATATCTAAAATAGTATGTAAGGTAAAATTTTTATGTTAAATGTTATACATTTTCATGAGGCAAGAAAGATTGAAAACAAATGATCTAATCAAAGGAAAATATGTTGAATTTATTACATTAACTAAAGATTGATTTAACGGAAAACACCTGGGCAAAGTTAACAACAGATAGATTGAGAGAATATATTTGCAATATCTAAAACTAACAAGGGACCATATTATCTAGAATATGTAAGAAATGCCTATCAATCAAAAAGAAAAAAAAAGTAGATATAGAGGCAAAGAACATGAAGAGTCAATTCACATGAAGAAGAAACCCAAAAAGCCAACGAGATGTGAAAAGATGCTCAGCTTCATTAATAATTAGAGGACCGAAAGTTAAAACGAGAAGATCTTGTTTTATTTACACCAGACTGACAAGTATTTAAAGGTTGGACTGACAAGCGTTGGCAGATATGTAAGAAAAAGTAAATGCCTTGTCCTGTGGTGGTCCCCGGGGAGATTCACAACCCCCTGGAGTGCAAAGCAGCACCATTGAGTTAAATTCAGTGCATACATATTGTCCGACCCAGCAATTCTGCTCCGGGGAACTGAGAGCAGAGAAAACACGAGGAGCCATGCACAAGAATGTCCTCACAACCTCCTCTGTGGTGACACGGAGTTGGAGGGATTCTAAACATCAGTGCTTTGGGAAAGATAAGTAAAATATCATCATCGCACGCCACAGAACTGTGTGTAGGCAGCTGTCAGAAGCCACAGACTATATGACTATTCTGTAATATAGAGAGATCTTTAAGGAAGAGTGCTGAAGGGAAAAAGCAAAAAATAGAATGATATTTATAGCATTTTACCATTAGCCTCCTTAAAAATTTTTTTATTGTAATAAAATACATATAATATAAAATTTACCATTTTAACCATGTATAGTTCTGTGGCATTAAGTACATTCACACAGTATGCAACCTTCACCACCATCCTTCTCCAGAACTTTTTCATCATCTCAAACTGGAACTCTGTCCCCATTAAACACTAACCCCCCATTCCTCCCTCCCGTCACCCCTGGCACCCACCATTCTATTTTCTGTCTCTATGAATTTGACTACTCTAGGCACCTCATATAAGTGGTTCATGCAATATTTATTCTTTTGTGACTGGCTTATTTCACTTAGCATGATGCCTTCAAGTTCCATCCATGTTGTGGCACGTGTCAGAATTTCCTTCCTTTTTAAGGCTGAATGATATTCCATTGCATGTGTATACTGCATAGTCTTTATCCATTCGTCTGTTGATAGACATTGGGGCTATTTCCACCTTTTGGCTATTATGAGTGACGCTGCTACGAACATAGATTTAAACATATCTGTTCAAGTCCTTCTTTCAATTATTCTGTGGATATATCCAGAAATAGAATTGCTGGATCATATGGTAATTCTCGGTTTAATTTTTGAGGACCAGGTATACCGTCTTCCACAGGAGCTGCACCATCTTCCATTCCCACCAGCAATCTCATTAGTATCGATTTAAAATATATGCAGGCAAGATAACAATGCTGACTTTATAAGAACACACGTCAGTAGAAAGGTACACCTCTCACCACTGTAAGAGTTGTGGGTAAGGGCATGCGGGCAGGGAAAGCGGACAGAGGAGGAAACATAACCACATACGCAAGCGGGGGTCTTCCCCAGACAACCATGGCCGGGAGTCGGGAACCGAGGAGGTCCAGTAATTCCACCCTCTGCACCTCTGGAGCTCCTCTTATTTCAAAAACGTTAAACTCCTCTTTCTCTCTCTCCCTCTCCGTGGCAAAAACAATGCTTGGTTAACAAATTATGTTACTTGGATATCTTTCCATTGCCTTATTAGCTTTCTTGGTTTTATGAAATTGGAAGGAGTCAAGCTAAGCAGATATGGGATATTCTTAGCACTAAGGTGTTGCCTTCCCAGCAGAGTCGCCAAGGCGCACACTGCTCCTGGAAGGACCAGATCCGGCCATCAGTATTCCACGCACTCTCTGTCTGCGCAGAAAGATCCTCCGAGAGTCCCTCTCCGGAGAGTCGCAGTGTGGAGTGCTTCATTATTCCCACAAGAATAAAAGAGGCCTCTAGAAAAGATCTAAAATGGTTATTATCTACCTTTGTTTAGAAATTTCCAAACCATCTCCATAGACACGATTCGGTGACAAAAGCGTGGTGACAGCTCAGAGGGGAAATGGCAGGAACCAACCAAGCACCATTAAAATTTTGAATGAAATAATGTAATTAGCAACATGACTTTCTTCTTGAATCCTAAACTGCTCCCTGTTTCCTACAGATATGGTTTTTGGAGGAGACTGGGAAAGCATTTACGAGGAGGGCTGGTGAAACTAATAATTTGTTTATGTGGAAATTTTTTCCAGAATAGTGCGCTGGGGAAACATTTCCAAAATGGAATAGTGTAAAGGCAGAAGCAGCCCATTTGTTTCTTTTCCTACCACAGACGCATGTCAATCACAAATCGCTCCTATTTAAAAGGCAGTTCTGGAGCCAATAGCAAGCAGCCCTGTGCCAGGAAAAGGCAAACTCCTCCCGCACAGCCGCCGTCATCTCTCCAGCTCACACGGCTGGTGTGGATATCTCCTGGCCCACAGCTGGCCAGGTAAGTCAGAGGGAACACCATTCACCACCGAGAAGAGGATGAGAGTTTTTCCTGGAGCACCTGGTGGGCTCGCATCAGAAGGCCATCTGGGGCCAGACCACTGCCGTGATCTCCAAGGCTGCCTGCCTCGGACTGAGGAACAGACGTGACTTTGAGGCTGAAGAGCCATTCGCCTCCTGCACAGTGAGAAGAGGAGCCAGTGTCCCGGACATGGGAGGGAACAGCAGGAAGCACATGGATGATGCCACACTTTCTCTTTCTCATCTCTTTGTTTTCAGGGCAACTGCGGTTACAGAAAGCTTCCACGTGAGTGCAGATCAGGCCTCCCATGGAACACTGGGGTGTAGGATTTTGCAGCTACTGACACAAAGAGTGAGACTTGGCCCTGGGAGCAGGCTCCGTAGCTGAGATTTCCAGCATGTTCCAGCCCCAATGGTAGGAGAGAGAAGCTCTGCCAGAGAACGAGTCCAGCACGGAATCCCCCAGTTTACTCCCTCAGTGAGTCAGCCTCGCTGAGGGACTTAGGAGCTGGGGAGGGCAAATGAAAACAATGACAAAGTGTTACAAACCAAGCAGATGAACCGTCATGATAATGCACATTTTTGCTAGGAACTATGAAATAACTACATAAGGAGTTATAAATTTGTGTAGATGGAATCACAGCCATCCTGTCTTTTTTCTAACTCCTTTCTTTCCAGTAAACAAAACAAGACTAGCTGGAGCGACATCTTTAATTACAGAATGTACTGTTTAACATGTAGTAAAACTTTAGTTAAGAAAAAATGTTAAGGAGAGTGGGATCTTCCCACTGCTGGATTAACTGGTCAACTGAGGCGTAAGTAAAAACTACTTTTATATCAACTTTTTTGTTGGAAACCTTTCCAAAACATGTTAGTTCTATTTTCTTGCCTCTCTAAGCAGTAAAGGATCCAATAGAAAATGTGATGTCTCCAGACATTTGCTTATTCATTAAAAAGGCAATTTGAGTATCCACTATGTGGGAGGTACTCTGATAAGACTCTGAAGACATGAAAATGAACAATTTCATTAATAGCAAAAAGGAAGAGTTGATTTTTAGCCTCATCAGACAGTCTTTGCTTTTTTTGGTATTTTGGTGAGAAAGATTGGCCTTGAGCTAATGTCTATTGCCAATCTTCCTCTTTTTGCATGAGGAATATTGTCACTGAAGTAACATCTGTACCCATCTTCCTTTATTTTGTATGTGGGATGCTACCACAGAATGGTTTAATGAGCATGCGTGTAGGTCCATGCCCAGGATCTGAACCCATGAACTCCGGGCTGCCAAAGCGAAGTGCATGAACTCAACCACTACACCTCTGGACAGGCCCCAGTCTGTGCTTTTTGACAGAAGAATTCAGTTCCTTCACAGCTGATGTTGGATCCATGCTCTAGACTTTATCCCTTGGATTTTGCTTTATGATTGTTATTTATTTTACCAGATTTCACCCTTTTTTCCCCTCTCTGGATTTCTTTGCTGGCTTAATGCACTTCTGTTTTCCTCTCATCAACTTAGCAGTTCTGCTTATTCTTCCTTCCTCTCATGCTTACCTGTTCTTTCCTCACACTCATGATGAAACAGTTATTTCTTTAAAATGTGAAAACGAGATAGCTATTTACTGCATCAAGTTATTCTATTTTCCCCCAACTCTCCCCCACCCTCTACTCTAAGATGTACTCCTAGATTTTGCTATGAGGATTTAGTAGATTTTATTTTAGATCAATATAAGAATTTCTCTGGAAGTGTCTCTCTTCTATTTTGAGAAACATAACTTAACATACAATTACCCATTGCCAGATAGTATATAATCATCCATCCAGAAAGAGAGAGATACAGATGGAGAGACAGAGAGATGCCACCTGGGCTCACCTTGGAGCAGTTGTGGCTGCTTCTGTCCCTCTCCAAGTCTGACCCAGGTACACTGAAGTCAATTTAGAGTCTTCTAGACTGCTCCGCTCAGATAGACTTGCAGTTTGTGCATTCTCTGAAATGTATATATCTGTAACTGTCTTTCACCTCGTCAGGTCAATGATAGCATGGCTGGGTATAGAAATCCTGGTGTGCCATCCTTTCCCTGAGCCATCTCTAATTTGCATGACCACCTTTTACAGTTTCCACTGTGTTTTACTTGCACTGTTTATACTTGAGAAAACTGATAGCAACCTATATCTTTGTTTTTTTTAATAACCGGGTATTTGTGCCTGAAAACTTCTTCAATATTTTTCTTTTATTTTAGGGCTGTCTAGGTGTGTATGTTGGTTAGCCATTTCAATCTACAAATGTGAGCATCTCCTAGCTCAGAAATTCTCATCTATTATTTGCTTAACTACTTTTCCCAAATATCCTTTTCTGCCTCTGGAACACCCATCATTTTATATCAGACCTCTCAGATCTTTTCTGCAACTCTCTGACCGTTTTCCCCCATGAGTCCTGTCTCTTGGTTTTTTTGGTTCTCCATTTTATGGACCATCAATTTCTGGTCTACCAGTGTCTATCTTTTTTCTTCAATTTATATCCTGATTTGATTGGTTTTTGTTGTGTTTTGTTCTTTGGTTCAGGCCCATGTCCCTGGGGCTTCCAGGTCGTGTCGGCCCCAGAGGAGAGAGAGTCAGAAGGCAGGTGTATTCCTTGCTCCTACTGTTGGCCTGCCCACCTCAATTCTCCTTGGCTGAGGGGTGGTGGACAGGTCGGCCTAGGAGCTGGAAGTCAAGGGGAATGCAGATTCAGAGGCCATTTCTCAGAATCTCCACAAAAATCAAGATAAAAAGTTTAAAGTATACAGGGTTAAAATTTTCTGAAAAGAATCAGAAAAGTCCTTTATATCCACACACGACACACAGACATGCACCCACATGCTCACATACACACACATGAACACACACACAATACAGACATACACAAAGTTTATGAATACACACACACACATGCAAGCAAATTATATATATCAGGGTTCAATCAGAGAAACGACCACTAGAAATGGTGTAGAATAAGGGATTTCTTATAGAGATTTGATGTGATGCCATATGGAGGCTGCTAACACAGTCTTCAGCATCTGGTGCTGAGGCCCCGCTCCCCCCACAGATGCGTGGGATTGAGAGATGGATGTGAAGTGGGGGAAGGAGGTGGGAAAGGATGAACTTCCTGGAACCCATGAAAAGGGAGCTTGAACCTGCATCTGACTCCCCTGGAACCTATGGGTGCCTCTCACCATTCCCAGGCCTCCAACCAGGGAGACCCACATTTGCACAGGCTTGTCTTTCTTACAGAATCTGCGTCCCCAGCTCCCCCATGACGGCCACCACCGTCCCCACCGTAGTTGCTTCAGAGTCTGGCAGGCCAGATGCTGGTTAACCCGTGTCCCACCACCACACACAGTGAAGAGGATGCTGCGTCCTCCACCGGATGAGGCTTGAGGGTCAGAGTCCAGGGCTGGGGCAGTGTGGACTCAGACTCCCCTGCCATCTGGAGCATGGTGACAGCGTCATGGGTGGCCCCCGTTCCTGGTGGCAGCCCCCACCTCTTCTTGGCCCACAAGACTTTTCCTCTCCACACTGCACCAAAAAATATCCCTTTTGGGGGGAAGGAATGCCACATTTCAAGAGCAACCTGGGTGCGAAGTTATACAAAAACCACACAAAAAGTATTTGGGAGCTACTCTGAGTACTAAGCTCCAGGATTAAATGCGAGTGTTGTGCTGAGTCAAAGATCCGTTTAAGTTGAAGAGCAACTGTCCGCATTAAATACAGTGTTCTTAAATTACACTTACTCCTGGAGGCAGAGAAAACGGAGGCGCTATGATTAGTGTTTACATTAGAACTCGGTGGGGGGAGCGCACTGTGTGCGTCCTTTTCTCTTCACAACTGCTTAGTGAACCCAGATCCAGGCCTCACTCACTCAACGGGTTTAAAAGGCTTTGCATGAAGTGCAGTTTATATTGAATTTCTTTGTTTCTTGTTTTGAAGAGCCCTGAAAGCGTGGTAACTACAAAGCAGACCTGACTAGCAGGAATGTTGGAACAGATGTTCTTGAGGCATTTCCACATAATGAAGACTTTTAATAATCCCCAATGCCCCAGTATCCCACAGTTATGCCAAGGGTTTCACTCAATTCATGATAAATGCAGACAACATTGACTTGAATAAAACCACATTTATGCAGGACATAGGTGATGCCAATCAAGAAAACATCTGAACAATTGGGCACCACAGTTTTTAGAACCCAGACTAGCCAATAACCCAACTTTGTACTTCATAGAACCAATTAGTCAAGTAATAATTGCGTGATAAAGGCTGTGTTCTCTGAGGGAAAGAATCTAGCATTTTCTGCATTTCTAGATCAAAACTACAGCGTGAGGGGCCGCCCGGTGGCGTAGCGGTTTCGTCCGCGCTTGGCAGCCCGGGGTTCGCCGGTTCGGATCCCGGGCGCCCGCCGACGCACTGCGTGTCAGCCACGCTGTGGCGGCGTCCCATATAAAGTAGAGGAAGATGGGCACGATGTTAGCCCAGGGCCAGTCTTCCTCAGCAAAAAGAGGAGGATTAGCAACGGATGTTAGCTCAGGGCTGGTCTTCCTCACAAAAAAAAAAAAAAAAAAAGGAGACAAATAACCTTTGGTGTCAAAAAACCACGTCTGATGGTTGACAGCTATCTACATGTGAGCTGTGATCCCTTCTGAAAGACACGTAAAAGAATTTAAATGAGGAGACAGAAATTAATAACGCTTTCTCTCCTCTACCCAGATAAAAGGAGTGGAGGAGCGAAGGAAAGCATGATAAACGAATCATTCAATGCCTCTCGGAATTCAACCACCAGGAAAGGCTGGAAGGAAAAGTGGATCAAAAGGGACCTGAACACAGCTTCAGAGGGAAAAGCAGTAAAGACGCTGCCTCATCTTCAAGGGGTGGCTCTACTGATAGAGAGTCACCGGGAGGGTTTTGCATCCTGCCCACGGGATGTTCACTCTGGGTGACACCTGCAATCCACAGAAGTAGCCTGGGCCATAGCCTGGTGAAAGAAGAGGGAAGAACACCCCAAAGAGAAAAGCAATAATGAAACACAATTCTGTAAGGTTTGGCTCCGGGCAGAGAAGTACAGGTCTTTCCTGATAATCCATAACCACAAACCAGCCTTCCATGGTTTAAGGCTCTAAATCATGCCACCATATGTCCTGATAACCCTAAACTGAGAAGTCAGTTTACAGTGGCCATGATATGATGCCCAAAAAAGGGACAATCATTTCCGTGGTATTCTTGCCCAAAATGCATAAGTTCAATTAATCATGAGAAAATATCAGACAAACCTGGACTGAGAGACATTTCCTAAGAGCTTTGTGGAATTCCACAAAGGGCATGAAAGACAAAGACTGAGGAACTGACCCAGATTTGGGAGACTAAGGAGCAGTAACAAATAAATGCAACGTGGCACCCTGGATTGGGGACTGGAACAGAAATAAAGAACGAATGGAAAACCGGTGAAATTTGTGTAAGATCTGTAGTTTATTTCAAGACACTGTAACCATGTTAATTTCCCGATTTTGATAATGAAACCAAAGGTATGTGAATGTTAAAATGAAGAGAAGCTGGGTAAAGGAAGTATGGAAATTCTGTACGATTTCCACAACTTTTATGCAAGTCTAACATCATTTCAAAAAGAAAAGGTAGGTCATCATAACAAAGTGGCACTGAGTTGATAGTGCCCCCAGGAACCTGGCTGAAGCCATGAGACCTCTCTGGAGGGATGAGTCTTAAACAGGAGCCTCAAGACTCTCCACAGACAAAGTTCTAATCAGCATGAGTTCACGGCTAAGAAAAAAATCAGAACACATAGGAGAAACAAGGCACTGTGAGCCAGACTGCAGGAAACATGAAAACAAGCAACATAATAAGGGTCACAGAGTCCTCAGGGGATTAAATCATCAGAATATATAAAGTTATGTTTAAAAAAAAAGAGAATACAAAAAGTACCACAAATGGACAAGAGACTCTCAAAATAACTAGGCAGACTTGTAAAAGAGGCACATATAATATCTAGAAATGAAAAATGTAATTATATCAAGCAGAAAACCAATGGATAGCTAATTATTATATATTAGACAAATGTTAGAGACACCTAAAGGGAGAACCAAGCTGGGCCATATATCTAATAAAGTGTCCAGAATACAATAGAGATAAATAGAAAGAAAGAAAATGAAAAGAAAGCTTGGAGACTTGAACTATAGAGTAATAAGATCTAATACACATCCGTCTAGATACTAGAAGAATAAAATAACAATGAGGAAGAGGTGATATTTGAAGACATAATGACTGATCATTTTCCAGAGAAGGTAAAAGACAAAAATCTTTATATTTAGGAAGCCTAATAACTCCCACATGGGGTAAATAAAAACCCACACTTAGACACACCGTGGTGACTTTAGGACACCAAAGACAAACAGAAGAGCTTCAATACAGCCAGGAATAAAAGGGAATTGCCAATCCAAAGTAGGATGCCCAAAATACTATCTTTCAAGAATTAGGGCAAACAGGACACTTTCCTACAATCAGAAACTCAGAGGTTTACTCCCAAGTGAAGATAGAAGACAAACTGTCTGTGAAGGAAATCATCCAGACTGAAACCTGATTTCTCACAAACAACAATGGAAACCAGGATACAGTGGATTTTCTTCAAAGTGCTAAAAGTTACCATCAACCTGGAGTCAACTGCCCACAGTCCTTGTCTGGAAGAATGAGGGCAAGAGAAAGAGATTTTTCTGACAAATGAAAAATGAGAGCATTTACTACAGTTGGAAAAAAACAACTGGAAAGGAAGATCTGGAATCCAAGAAGAAATGGGAAACAAAGGAAATAGTAAACAGGAAGAAAAATCAAAACAAACACTGCCTTTATGAAATGATAATGTTAAGAAACAAAATCTAAAAATAAAATGTCCAAATTTATATTTGCTGGAAAGCATGTAACTCAAGAGGAAGGTGATTAAACCTAAAGATTCCAAGTCTTTTATATTGTTTAGAAAGACAGTAAAAATGTGTTTAATGCAGTTAGTCAAGTTAAAAATTCCTGTCTCAAATCCTGTGGAAACCACCAAAAGAATTTAAATAAAGTGTACATCTTACAAAGTGCACATCATCAAGGACAAAAATGGAATGAGAAAACAGAATTTAAAGAAAGAAAGTAATTGTAATAAGTTTGTATGGTGACAGAGGGTTACTAGACTTATGGTGGTGATCATTTCATATTGTATATAAACGTTGAATCACAGTTTTGTACACCTGAAACTAATATAATATGGTATGTCAACTATACTTCAATAAAATTCCATTTTTTTAAATTTAAAGAAAGAAACAAACAAATGAAGGAGAATAAAAGAAGAGTATAGAAGAGAAAGCACATGATAGAAATAAATCCAAATGTATCAGAAATCATAAAAAAATATAAACCTCTACTTTAAAGACAGATTGTCAGATTAGATATAATACAATTCATCAAAATGCTTTTTAAAATCACATCCTAAAAAATAGCATACAGAAAGTTTGGAAGTAAAAGATAGAAAAAGCTGTAATGGGCCAACTACCAATCCAAGTAAAGGTGGTGTGGCCATATTAACATGAAACAAAATAGATGTTAAATAGAAAAGCAATACAGTGCATAATGCATCCATAATAATGAACACATGTAATTCACCATGAAGATATATGAATTCTAATCTTGTATAAAGTTGATAGGATAGTTACATGACAAATAAAGCTAAATATATATATTATTTATTTATATATCTTGAAATATCTAGCATCATAGCGAGAGGTTATAATATACCTCTTCCAGCAATTGAAAGATCAAACCAAAACTGACCGAAAAAATTAAGTATGGATACAATTTGAACAGCAAATTAATAAGCATGATCTATAAAATTTGACCAAGTAATATGTAAAAAGCAAGTCTCAAAAATCTCTAAAGATCAATATCATACAAAGGATAGTCAGGAAGAAGAAAATCATAGTGTTGAGACTTTTTTCTACCAGATATCAGGAATCAGCCACAGCAATAAAGAGTGCATGGAACTGGCGATGGATTTCAGTAGGCTTGTGGGATAAAATGGAGAGTCCAGACAGAGTCCTACACACATACGGAAATGAAATATGAGAGAAGTGCCTTTACTTATCAGTAGGTTGATAACTACTCAATAAGATGTTGCCAGAACAATTAGTTATCTCTGGGATAACTAATCATATACAGAAATCAATTGCAGATGGCTTAAAGTTGAAATTTTTTAAATTTTAGAACAGAACAGGCAGAATATCTTTATGAGCTTAGTGTAGAAAAAGATTTTTTAATGAGAGGGAAAAAAACTGACATTTTAGAAAAAAATGTAGATCAATTAGACTACATTAAAATGAAGAACTTCCATAAAGCTCTATAAAGTGGGGGAAAGGTGCCAAAAAGTGACAGAAGATATTTATAACACATACAACAACAGAAAGTCAGTACCTAGATTTTATAATCTAGATATTGAATGTCTGCTTCTTAAAGTGAAAAAAGAAATGACAATCTAAAAGAAAAATGAGCAAAAGATGTGAATAGGCAGTTCACAGAAGAAGAAATACAAAAGAACGAATGACCATATGGAAAGATACTCAACTCTAAGGAAATACAAATTAAACCTTCAAAGAGAGCAATTTATATAATCCTCAGATTGGAACAACGAATATATCTGCCAGTACCAAGTGCTGGCAATGACAGCGGAACAATGGAAAAACTCGTACATGGCTGATTTGAACACAACCACCTTCAGGAAAACTGGTTGGTGTCCAACCATCCAGCATGTGCACTTCTAGACATATATACTCTAGAGAAACTATCACATCTGTTTCAGAGGACACGTGAAAGAAGATTTCTAGAAGAATGTTTGTTGTAACAAAAATCAGAACAAGCCAAATGTCAATGGGCAAGAGAAGGATAAATTGCAGTATTTTTATATGAAGAAATGGCATGATTGAACCACAGCACGTACCAACATGGACTAACATTAGAACATAATACTGAAGGAAAAATGCAAGTCACGAAGACTAAATAGAGTGGAATTTCCTTTGCACAGAGTTAGAACGTGCAGAAGTAAATAGTGAGTGGTGAAGGTTGCATCTGCATGTGATGGGACCATGAGGAACCACAGGGAATTATAACCACGAAATTCAAGATGGAAGCCAGGATGCAGGCAGGATCAGAGAAGGGATACAGGAACCATCAAAGGTATTGGCATTCCTATTTCTTAAATTGTAGTACAGGTTGAAAGGTGTTTATTTTTTTCCCCTTCCCTTTATATTATAGTATTTACTGTCTTGACTCTATGCTACGTTCCTGTAAATAAACTAACAAAAAGGCCAGCAGTGCTATGGCTGTGGTGCTCAACGCTGTGAGAAGAATAGGAAAAAGAAGTAAAAAATTACAGCATATTGTTCCCCTCCTCAAGATGCTCTGAGTCAGAAAATCAAAACTAATTCAGCTGAGAACATTTGAACATGAATTTTTCAGTAGTCATTCAGGTTAAAGAGAGAAAGAGAAAACCAGAGGCAGCTTGAAGAGCTGAGGGTAGAGGGAATGCAGACCCGAGATCTCAGTTTTGGACATGTCCCACTGCTGCCCCAGGGCTGTAATGAGAGAAAGAGACTCCCATGGTCCCAGTGCCTGAAGTCCCCAGAGGAGGTGTGGAGGGGTTTCTCCCCAGCACAGGCCGATGGTGGCTGACAGGCACTCTCATTCTGTGACACACCGTTCCCATCTCTACCCCAACCTGGTGTGGTACACAGCACCGGGGCAATTCCCAGCTGGAACAAAGGAGGAAGAAGGTATTTGATGGAAAGGAGTTAGCCTTGAGAGGGGAAGGAAACATTTTTCTGAGACACGTTTAGGTTTGTAAACCTCATGACATTTTGTTAGCAAAGATTTCCCCGAGCACCCTGAGTGGAGTTGATGGTTGGGTTTTCAAAAGTCTCAAGGTTGCACAGAGCTGACTATTTATAGGGTGAATATAACCGGTTTCAGCAAAGCCAAATGAGAGTATTGGTCTAATCTTTCTGCCCTGTATTTCTTCCTGTGACCTGAGGTCTACGGGTAAAAATCTATTAAAAGACTTCCTGATAATAAAAAAAAAAAAAAGTTGACATTTCACTTGGTCAAAATTGAAACCCAGAGGGATAGCCTCAATTTCTGATGAGCTGGGATTGACGCAGCAGTGCCTTCATAGCCCAGCTGCCCAGACTCCAGCCCCCATGCACGTCAGGCTGACCAGCCTGGGGGAGCAGCCCGAGGGGGCAACATGGGAGCAGCGAGCAGCACCCGAACAAACGTGCAGGAAAGGCGGACGCGGGAGCAGCCACAGCAGGTACCCAGACGGGCATGCCCCTCCCATCTGGATATTGGCTCCTCTCATTCAATGCGTGTCCACACCAGAAGCCAAGCTCACACATGGGCTGGAGTGATGGGGATGAGGGGCAGAGCCCCTCTCCTCAGTGCTAAAGGAGAGTCAAACTCTGTTCTTGTTCCAGGGAACCTTTTATCACACGTCTTTCCTCGCGCGTTTCCTGTAACTGAGCCAGGAGGTTCACACAATAAAATTCCTGCACTCACGGAATCTGAAGGTTGACCTCTATGAACAACAGATCTTGGAAAAAGCAATGCCTTGCACTGAAGCTGTATTTTTTACATTTAGTCTCATTTCATTCTCCCCCAGCTATATGAAGAGTGGGGAAGCCTGCTGGGTCCACTTCACAGGTAAGGGAGTTCTTCAGGGTCCCTCCCTCTTTTCCACGCTTCCTCCCAGAAGGTGATGATGCTAATTCAGTCATACCAACTGGAGGAACGGCCCCTGGGGCTGAGGGGTTGAGGTCACATTCAGGAGGGCCTCGCCTGGCAGAGTGGCCTCAGTGACAAATACCAGGCTTGCTCTTGGGCACTGGGAGAGCTGCCCAACATGGGACGCTCGGCCTTGCCCCCGTGCGAGGAGTGTACTTGTGTCCTGATGGGCAGGTAACTGAATTTATATCCGATTTAAACAAAAGAATCTGTGAAGAGCAATCATAGCATTTTCACTATTTTTTATAAGAGAGTCTCCCGATAGAGTAGACAGTGTTGCCTGCTGCGGTCTGCTGAGGATTGACTTCTGCTGCCAGCTTCTAATAAAACCAGCAACTGGCTCCAACGCTGGCACCTCTGCAGTATCCCATGTGCGCACCATTGCCTTCTCTCTCTGCAGACCCTCAGCAGCCTTCCACCACCCAAGGAAACCAACACAGTTGGGAGAGACAGAGACAGAGAGAGACAGAGAGAAACATAGGAAGAAAAAAATCCCAACCCGAAGACGCGCTATGATTGCTAACATTCCTTGCCACATCCCATGGCTGTGCTCCAGCTCCCGGGGAGCACTTTATACACACCATCACACTTGCTCCTCGCAGCAGCCTACGATGGGTGCAATGACCCCATTTTGCAGATGAGGAAACCAATACCCAGAGAGCTGAGGTTACATGCGCACACATCTGCCAGCTAATAAGTGGCGAGCTGCGATTGAAATTCTGACTGTTGGATTCCAGAACTACTCATCCAGTCTCCACGATTATACATGGATTCTCTGTAACATAATCTAAATTAAAAGGTCTCAGTATCTTGCACAAGAATTACTTGTGACTAGTCAAAACAAGAATCATATTAGGCATCTTTGTTCCAAACATTACAAGTCATCTTGAATCAATTCTCCACAACATAAAATTAAAACGTGTCATTTATCAACCAAAAAGAGACTAAAATAACTCTTGTCCTGCCAAAATTAACGTGGAAAAAAATCACTGTTATAAAGATTCTAAGACCATTTCTAAGCTTCTCGAGGTTGCCCAAACAGGAAAGGAAAATAAAATTAAAAGGGAAAACTAACATGAGTTTTCTGGAAGCATTAAAATGCAAAATAATTCTCTTGCCCTTCGCCCCCTCTAAATTGGATGGTTGTTGACTCTTTCTTTATGTCAACAGACTCGGCGTCCAATTAAAAAGCCATCAGCCAACCACCCAGGGAGCAACCCAAGCTCTCCCAGCATTGGGCGGGACCCCCCACCCACCCTGGCCCACCAGGGCCTCAGGAGCCAAAAGGTACCAGGAGGAGAGAGAACGTGGTCGGCCCGAACAATCTCCTTACTTGGTTGCATTTATTGATTATATCCAGTGGTCAGTGATGCTCACAGCACTCAGCCTAGGCCTGAGAGGGGGTCTCTTTCCATCCTAGGGCAGAAGTGTGGGCAGAAATGCCCTCAGGCTGGGAGTGCAGGGGGTGGTGGTGTGTTGAGGACAGCTGTCTGCCAAACCTGGCAGGTGTGGCCTTCAGGGAGCCTCTCCACAGCTTCCTGGACAGACAACCTCCTGGCCTTGACACGTCAGCAATTAAGCCACCCACCATGTGGATGAAACTGCTCCACTTCACTAAACAGATTCCAAACACTATCTGTACCCTAATACTCAAAGGAGATTTTCCAGACACTCACTCCAAGCCAGGCAATTTGTTAAAACCGTTTATGTGTATTGTTCCCAACGCTCGTGGCATCTGCGGCACGCACTCTATATTTCACAGAGGAGGAAACTGAGGCTTGAAGAGCACCAGGGAGCTGCCCAGCTACAGGGTGCGAGGCCAGGACAAACAGCCAGAGTCCAGTTGCTTCCTCAGCCTGCTGCATTGCCTCATTCCCAAAACTGTCCATATGCTGATAAGGTGGAACCAGCACAATTGGCTTAAATATATTTTTAAAATTTTCTAAATATAAATTGCTTGATTGGCATATTCTAAACTCACCTGGTTCTTATTTCACATTCCTCTTCTTGACGAGAACAGATTCACAAAGAACCAACGCAATGGGATTGTTCTCCTACCTGGAAACACTTGAAAGGATGAGATGTCTTATATCACTGGGCCCTCCCTCTGATGGATTAAGTGATCAGGAGAGAGAGCAGTGGCTGCTCTGGAGGAGATCCAGGGGCTGCTCCAAACGGATCCCATCTGAAAGGCGGAGAGCGGATGCCCTGTGTCCATCCAAGCCCCCTGCCATCATGTGTCTCAGACAAATGAGACCTGGACCCATGAGTAACGTGCACTGGTCACCCTGCAGCTGAAGTTCTGAGGGAGTCATGTCTAAACTCTTCTCCAACAAAAATGAAGGGGAAAGTGCTTTACAATGCCATGCTAGTGGGGTCAGGTGGAAGCCTTACTGTGGATTAGTTAGTTGTCCCTACACAACGGTCAGGAACCAAACTCCACCTGTGTTGGTTATCTGGTTATTCCTAAAATATAATTTTTCAGAAGGAACAGCATAGAGTACAGAACTTCAAATTTAAAGCAATCAACTAATTCCACAAAAAAGTATAAATCTTTTTTCCTATAATCAGCAGTTTAGAAGTGTAATCTTCATTTGTGTCCCAAATAAATTGTGGGTATAGATCACAGAATCAGAAGAAAATACACTCAATAGATAGAGGTGAGCAGGCGGGGACTGAGAATGCAGAAAACTTACCATGAACAAACTTCCATCTGTCCCAGGAGAAAACATTACTTCAGCGGATATCTTGAGCATTGTCCCATTGAAAATATCCATGACATCAATAAAATTGGTCACTGTAAGGGGCCTGTCCTGCTTCCTGGAGTCATTTTTGGGAATGTTCCCTATGGCAAGTAGATATTTGAATTGATCGATTGACTGATTGAATGAAAAGAAGATTGTGAATGGAAAAAAGAAACAAAGAAGGAAGAAACGGAGGGGAGAGGGAGGTAAAGTGACTAGCAGATGATCACATACATCGATATAAAAAAGAACCTTCTGAGAATAAAGTGGAATTGAATACCTAATGTGTCTTTGCTAGCTTAAGTGATTCTACTTCATCAGAATGTACATGATTATTAACTCTCACAATCAAAAAGACATATATCAAATTTACTTTTCTTATAAAGCATTTGTTGGACATGAATCGGTTGTGACAAATGTGCCCAACCATTTGGTTCTGACCCTCTTTATTCTAATATATTAGAACACCTTGTAGGAATCTATTGAACAATACGTTCATTGGTTCATTCGACAAGGATTTATGAATGCCGAGAATAAGTGAGGCGATATTCTAGCCCTGGGCGGTGGGAGGCCCGGATGGACAGGCTGGCAAAGCCGCTGCCCTTAGTGAGCTTGTGCTCCATGTATGACGCCGTAGCCAGAATGCAGCTCTCATAACCCCGTAGAGAATGTCCCTCTTCACCCACAGTTCCTCTTGCACATACATCTTTGTGAGCCTGTTGAATTTTCTCCTGAAGTTAAATTCCTGGAAGGATGCCCATTTGGACCTGGTGGACTCCAGGAGGGGAAGCCTCTGCCCAGGCCATAGTAGCCCTGTTTTGGGGGGACCTTTATCTCCTCTTGGAGTATCTTTCTGCCTGCAGATGCTCAAACATGGAGACTTCCATCTGAGACTCATTCCAGAGGGCCTTCCTTCAAACACTCCCCCTACTGACCCACCCACCACCTGGATTGGAGGTCAGATGGGGGTGATGCGTCTCAGGTAAAACAGGAAGCACCTGTCCCACTAGGTCAGTATGGCCCGCCTTCCCACTATGACATGCGCATACACTCACCCACTATCTTTGTCCTCTCCATTCTGAAAGCACCCACACCTCAGCAAGGCAAATGTTGAATAACCAGACCACCAATTCTTGGGTGAAGGGTGAGGGGGACAGGGAGGGAGTAGCTGATTTGTAATGTTTGTCAGTTTCCCTGGTGTGAACATCGCCATCAGAATGGCTATCAACGCGACATCACTGAGCTGGGTGGAGAGGCACAGACGGTCCTCTTCCACCAGCGCGAGCCGGCTCCAGCATGAGTTCAGGACTAGGGGAAGGCAACTTGGCGCCCAGGACACAACAGGTAAGGAGAGCCCCTTCCCCAGGGCCAGCCCTGCGTGACCTCGAGGTGTCTCCTTCAGTGTGCTGGCTGGTCCCCTCCGCCCCGGCTGACTCCAACTTTGGGAGCCGACTGCGAGAGTCAGTACCTTATTGATCAGCATCAACCTCCAGAGGCTGCCGAGAGCGCGGGGAAGTACTTGCTTCTCTCACGTCTCCTCCGCCCTGACTGCAGCCCCGCCGCCGTAGCTCAACGGGTGCAACAGCCGCTCTGTGAAGCAGCGAGGAAGCCCCAGGAAGGGATGTTTCAAACGGAGTCGAGGGCTGTGAGGGGCACTAAGAAGAGGGGCGGCTTCTTGGCCACGGGAGCATCCATTTCTGCAGCCAGGAGCTGGAGAGAGGAGAGGCTGAAGCACTAATTATCAGCCCGAGACCACGCCTAGAGAACGCAGGTGTTTTCACGTGTCGTCCTCTTCCCTCCCACTTGAATGCACGGTGCTTGGTTGTTGCTGCAAACCCAAGGAAGTCATCCTGAAGCTCAAAGAAACACGCAGGGTCCCCGTGTGAAGGCTGCCTGGCTGTGACAAGCCTGACAGCTATGATCTTTTCCTCTTGAAACATCAATTTATTTATTTACTTTCAGATTCGGAGAAAAGAGAGCTCGGAGTGATAATGCGTCAGATCCCCCCGGGGCGTCCGTCTCAGGCCGGCTGCCGGGCACCTAGACTTTTATGCCTCGTGGCTGGAGGGCCGCTGAGTGGCCACTGCACAGCTGGCCGGATGGAGGCTGGGCGGACGATCCGGGGGCAGCGGCTCCCCCAGGTTGGGAACAGCAGGTTCTCCCGAGCTCTCTCTAGAGGCCGGCGCTGCCTGCGGTGGCTCCGGGATGAGGGGGCTCCTGCGGGGTGTGTGCTGTGCAGTGGAAAATCTTGTCCGCTTGCTTGAAAGCCCAAAATCAAAACAGTTAGGACAGTGCCCACAGCGGGGCTCGGGTCGTGGTGCTTCTCACGGAGGAGGACGTTTTTATAAACTCCAGTTCCTTGCTTGTTCCCCAACACACCTGACGGTACTGAGCTCATGTTGCAATTTAAAGACGCTCAGAAGGCGACCACTATGTTCCAGAGTTAAGAGAACATCGACGGTGGGGCCAGGCAAGATCTTAGGGAGGAAGGGAGCAGCTGCGTGATGGACAAGCCGGCTGTGATGGGAAATGCACAGCAGTTCTGGATTCAAATTCTGCTCAGCCACCCACTGGCTGCCTGACCTGGAGAATATTCCTCAGGTTCTGTAAGCTTCCGCTCTCTCATCTGAAAATGGAGGTTGTGATGATCGTTCCTTGAGGCGTATATGAGAAGAAATGTAAAAATGCCTACTACGGCATCTATCAAACAGTAGGTATTTAATAATTAACCCTCCCTTCCCTTCACGCCCCTTCCCTCTGCTCCTTGAAGCAGAATGCACAGTGGTGAAGAAGGAAGTCCTCATCGGACAGCCTTGATTTTAGGTCTTGTCTATTGACTGACTGTGGGACCCCAAACATGCACTGGCCTGTTTGAGCCTTTGTTCCCCTTCTCTAAATTCTTGGTAATAACATCCATATTCTCGTCTTGTTGTGAGAATTGAATGAGATGATATATGTAAAAACCTTAGCACAGAGCTGGGCCATAGTTGACAGTCAGTAAATGGTAGCTATTGGTATCTTTCCTCACAGGGAAATTTCATCAAAGATGGGTATTGAAGGACTTGCAATTTCTTTATTCAAAATGAATTGAGAATGTAGATCAAACTACAAATTCTAACACTGCAAGAATTCGTGGACATGGTGAGAACTTCTATATAGTCCACCCCAAATAGCTCCATGAGTATCCTAATGGCCAGCGGGGTACCCGGTTCCTGCCCTTTGAAGACTGTCACCAGTGATCAGCTAGATTTATTTCTTCTTGCCTAAAGTACTAAGTTCAAAACACAAGTTTTAAAGACAAGATCTACACATGAATGCTTTTCTGAGATCATTACAAGTTGCTTATAGTTTCCTAATGATTTTTCTAATAATTCTAACTTCAAATTAATTACATATTCATCAACTTAAAAGGGAGCACATTTCACCTTAAATTGGAAGAATAAAAATAAGCAAAGAGTAGAGAAAGAAGACAGACATAAATCTTGATTTCATTTCATTGAGAATTTCCTTTCACGGCGACCACAGCTAAAGTATAACCCTTGCCGTGATCTAGAGTCCACGGGATTAATTTGTATCAAATGCTAATTTGTTTCTATTGAAATTGTGCTTCCTGAAGCTATTTTGTTATTAAAAATATGTAGCAGCAGATCAACAGGACCAAGAAAGGAAGATCCAGCTTTAATCCCTTCCTGGTTGGCAGTACCCAAAAGCTCTAAATAATTTAACAAAAGACTAAACTTCTGACAGCACAGGAGTGACACGGACAGAAGCCGCGTTCAGTGCTGAGGAGCCACACAGTGGAGGGAAGCCCATCCGATCCGGCCCGTTCTGAGGCACACGTCTTCACTCTCCCTCTCTTCAACCGTCTTCTGTTTGAAAACAACAATCCTCCTGGTTTTATAGTCTCTCTCACTAGTAGTTTGTTTTATGATTTAAAATACTAAGATTGAAAGGAGACTTGAGAGCAGGGAAGCCACACAGACCCGGGATTCTTGTAATCTCTCCCCTGGAGAAGCCAGGCAGTCTGTTTGCAGCGAGGCACCATGAGCTCTCGGGCCGTTGTCGGTGTTATGCTGGGGGCCAGCTGCTCGCACATCCAGCCTACCGAGGATGCTGTCCACTTTCCCGAAACCCACACGTGTCCATTCATTTGTAAAGAGGTTTGCTCTAGGCACTTGGGATCCATTGGGGAACAAGATGGACAAAGATCCCTGATTCCTCTCTCCTGCAGGGTACATTCTGGGGGGTGGGGAGAGTCCATGCCATAAAAAATAAACATACGAATAAACAAACCATCTCTACGTGCAATGAAAACAAAAGAAGCAGAGACTAGGGGTAAGAGAACAGTTGAAGAGGAAGGAGGATGTTCCGGGTAGACTCCATGGAGAAGGTGACACTTAGGAGGAAGGAGATGGGCCATGCAGATAGGTGGGGAAACAGCATCCCTGTGCAGGAGCAGCAAGCACAAACACACCAAGGCAGAGATGCTGGTGTGCTCAAGAAACCACACAAAGCAGCGTGTGCAGAATGACTGAGAGCACAGAGGTAGGAGGTGAGATGGTGGGCAAATCAGAGCAGCCTACAGGGAGGACTGGAATTTCTCCTGTAGGGCACTAGGAACCTTTGTAGGTTTGACCCAAAGAATGAATCTAATTAAACCAGCGATTAAGAAAGTGGGACAAACAGCGTATTTAATACAGGGAGCAACAGTACAAGAACAGCAGGTGTTAATGGACTGAAGAGATGGCGTTTGCTGCTCCCACACTTTCTCATGCAAACATCACCAGTGAGCTAAGAATCGAGCTGCAGGCTGTGGCTCTGGGCAGCTTTCTCGGGATTCTGCTGGTCCTCCTCAGACGAAGGCACAGAATCACACCAAACAAGCTAGTATCTGGAAAAGCATACATGGAGGAAATGTTCAAGCCCCTTTGACAATGACTGATTTCCCAAGTTCTGGGGGAGGTTTGCTCATAAATCCCAAATCTGCACCAAGTCATGTTGTAGGAATCTACTGAGAATATCCAAAATGGTCATGGGATGGTGAGCAACAAAACTATTACCACAGATCAAAGTTTTTGAACTGTGGAAGGACTTTATGAATACACGCTCTCTGTATTAACATGAGGGGGGTGAAATTACATTAGTAACTAAAAAAATTGTAAAAGACAAAGATGCAAAACAATATGGTCTGTTACCACTTGTGGAAAAGCATTTGCATACAGTTGTACATCCAAAAAATATCTCTGAAAGATAGTTTCACAAAACCTAGCGCCACTGTTGTCTGTTGGAAAAGGAATGATGGCTAAGTCATGCGAGTGGAAGGAAGACTAGTTTTCCGTATGTCCTTATAGTTGTGTATTTTAATTATGAACCATAATATTGCACTATATATTCAAACCATTTAATTTACTGTTTTGAGGACAGTCAAATTTCTTTTAGTGGAAGAGTAAAAGCAATTGGATTTGGTTGTGAGGAGAAGCTCAGTGAGGAATAATCTTTATCTCTGTCACAGACATCAACTCTCTTGGGGCACCTTATCCATGTGGCTTCCCCACAAGGAAAGTCTCTTACACTGAACAAGCTCAGACAGTCGGCCAAAAGAGGAAGCCTACTGCTGATGATGTTCCATGGTGTAATACTCTTATGCTATGTGTGTTACGTGCCATCAAGTCAGCTCTGATTCCCGGCGACCCTAGGAATGAGTGATGTCCACAATGTCCCGTCTAAAGCTATTCCCTTGTAAATGTAATGAAGTACGTCCCCACAAGGACATCTACATCAGTTCAAGGTTGCGTACGCATAACTCTTAAGAAAAGTTGGTCTTTAGATGCTGTGACCTAAGGGCTTCAGAGTAAGTTTATGGTTTCCTGGCAAGCCTGTTCTTCAGATGAGGAGGGGTCCACAGACACTCTCAGAACTTCGTGCATCTTTTCCACTACAAGATGTTTTAAGTTTGCATTTTAGTTTTAATTATAATCAAAAATGTAAGAACCTATTTTTTGTCAGCTTTGTTTGATGGATGAATTGGCCTCGCTTGTGGCCTGCTAATAAGAAAAAGACAGAATTGAAATTAATTAACAAATGATTCTTCTATACCAAGCAAGGTCCATTTGACACCACGGTGAGTGAAGGGACATTTTTCTATAGTTCACTGGAGAAGAGAGTGGTGAAGAGGTTTGTCACCACATAACATGGAGCGTGTTTAACATGAAGGAAACAGAACCCCAGAAGTCAGAACAATATTCACAGTGTGAGCATCAGCTTAATTTAAACCAAACAACAACATCGATGTTAGTAATTTAAGTATTACTGATAGTAAAGCTTTACTTGCATCTAATTTTCAATTCTATGTATGTAATGGGAAGTGCAAAGGGTTTATACTAGCTCTATTTGTTTGCATCTTCAAGGAATAGAAGTTAAAATAATTTATGTCAAGGCTAGGGATGGTTGAGAAAATGCCTGCCCCGTATAGAGAGCCTATGGATGCCTCATGTTCGAGAAACACTACTCTGTGTGAGATCTCTGTAAACTAAGAAAACCAGGATTCCTTGGTGAATTATCAAGGTTGCCTTCAAGCAGAAAGCAGGGCAAAGCCACCACACAAAGGCTGACGCTGGTGGCATTGGTGCTGATGCTCAGTTTTATGTATTTCCTTGAAAACACATATGGGAGGCCTTCTCCCTTCCTTCTTCCACCCACCTATCCTGGTCCCAGCATCCCAACGGGGTTGTGAATACACTAGAATGTCTCCACTTGTCTAATCTGAAGCACAGGCCATATTTGTTCATGCTTTTATACAATAATTCCTGACCACTTTATGTCTTCCCTAACTTGTCCTAGTAGATGAATAATCGAAAGATGATGCATTTGGCTACAGGCAGCAAAATCCTACAGAGAGTGGCTTCAGTGAGTGAGGCTTTATCTCCCTGGTGTAACAGATTCTGCAGATGGGTGGCTCGGAAGCTTGAAAGGTGCCAGGTCTGCATCTCTGCAGATTCCTTGGCCTCTCGTTCCCGGTCACCATGCCTCCTGGTCTCAAGACAGCAGTGGGGTCTCCAGGCGCAAATCTGCACTGAAGACCGGGATAAGGGGCTTTGCTGATGGCGACGTTGTCTGTGTCTGTTCCCAAACCCAGGACAGTCTGGACCAGTCAGGATTCATACCCTGGCGCTGTGGGCACCCTCTGCCCCAAGATCCCAGGACCTGGGCCAGTGACCTGAGCAGGAAGTGCGGGTGGAGGTGGCAGTGCTCCCACAAACGAGCCTTTAATTTTCCTTTTTAAAAACACTGTCATGCTGGCTGATAATTGTAAGAAACCTAAGAATTGTAGGGAAGTCCAAAATTTATGAAAACAAACTGAAGGTTTATGAAAATGTGCTCGGAATATCAGGCTGTTGTATGTAATAACAAAAACACTGGTTTGCTGTATCCAATATTGTTTGGACAAGATTCAATTCTATTTTTAGGAGATTTCAATTTCCTTTCCCATAAACTCTATGAAATACAGTATGTAGCATATTTATAGTGACCCTTTTGAAGATTGCTACACTTTTGGATCCTTTAATAAGTCTAAATGAGATGGTCTCCCCTCACCTCACTGAGTAAATAAATAGATGGTCATGACAGTCATTGGATTTGGGCACCGTGTCCCTTTCCCTCCCATGTTTCACAATCTTAAGGCTTCCAGTTCCTATTACAAAAGCTCTCTAAAGACGCTTCTAGGCAATAAACACAATATTTAGGGCCATCTGGTGATTCCATTCAATTTATTTCTTTGACAAGACTTATAAATAAGAAAGCATAATTTCCAAAAGCAATCATGAAATTTACTATGCAAACTACGAGGCATAGCCCCCTCTGCAGCTTTTTCCTTCTAGTGGACACACGGGGCCTACTTGCATCGTGAGCATTTCATGGCACTTTGCATTTTCAAAGCACTCTGCAAAATTAACCAATTTATTCTCAGAGAATGGAAAGTAGTGGTACCCACAATGCAACTAAATAAACCGGTAGGGCTTTTCCACGTCTGATGGAAATGATGCTAGACTTACATTCTCCATCTGTAGATATTTACTGCCACCCCCTTGTCTTCCTTAGGTGCCTTCCATTTCACTTGAGGTGACTCCTGGAGAAAAGACTTCCCACACACTCTTCAAGGAACAGCATGGCCTCTCAATGCAGAAGGAACCAGCAAAGCCACTGCCTCGTCCCCAAGGCAGCCTAAGCCTTCCTTCCCAGTAGCATCTAACTTCAATAAGCACCAGGAGCCCAAATGGCTGGTAGCTAGAACTGTCCTCACCCTTCCTGGGGCTGTCCATCACTGAGGCAGGGCACTGGGGTGAGTTTCATGGGATCTTGCTTGTTTTTCTAAATGAGCACCCCCGGATGCACAGAGTCACGCGAGTCAAGTCTCTTGTGCTGGCATAAACTTATACTATAAACGAGTTGGGAATCCTTGCTTTGGATTTTTTTCCCAGGGACTATAGTAATGAGACACGCATTTTTTTAGTGTCTTGCTTGTCGGTACCCTGGAATGCTACTTAGCAATAAAAACGAATGAACTGTTAATACACGCAACAGCCTGGATAGCTCTCAAGGGATTTATGCTGAGCGAAAAGAAGCTGATCCCCAAAGGCTACACGCTGTGTGATTCCATTTATATAACATTCTTGAATTCAGAATTCTGGAAATAGGGAACAATTGGTGGTTAACAGGGGTCAGGGAGGGGCGGGGGCAGGCGGGCAGTGTCTGTGGCTCTAAAAGGGCAGAGCATCACTAAAAGGGAGTTCCATCAATTCTGACGGTGATGAAAGCGCCTGGATCTTGATTGCAGTGGTCCGCACATGAGTCTACACTGGTGGTGAAACTTTACATTAAATGTACACACAAATGAGAGCATGCAGAAGGGAGAAATCGGGGCAGGACTGGTGGGTTATCTGTCACTATCTGATAGTGATTTCACACTATCGTTTTGGCAGCTGTTTATCGTTGAGGGAAATTGGGCACGAGGGATTTCTCTGTATTCCTTCATAGGACTGCATGTAATTCTACAATTTTCTCAAGAACAAGTTTAATTTCAAATGAAAGTGTGTTGCATCCCAGGACCTCGCTTGAACATTGAGCCGTGTGCATTCCACTCTCTTCACGTGCGTTCCTCATCGGAAGTGCTGCCCTTTCAGCCCTCTTGTCCAGAGCAGATTCTGTGGTCCACACCATGAATTAGCATCTACAAGATCTGCACTAGGCTGGCTGGGAGGGGTCAGGTAAACGTCTCCTGGTCCATTTCTAAAGCATTTTTGTTGTTTTCTGGTTGTTCTTTGGCCAAGAAAGGTGTTTAGAAGTCACTTTCACATCATCATCAACTATCTTCTAGATGTCACTGGAGGAAGAACTGAACCAATGTGAACACCCCACAATGTGAGGGGCAGAGAGCAGGGAGAAGCCCATGGACGACCCTAAGAGCCATTCCTAACTCAGCAGCTAGAATTATTTTGTAACGCATGAGTGGGATCAGGCTGCTTCTCTGACCCAGTCCCCTCCTCAGTGGCCCCCATTTCCTTCTTTATAAAAGCCCAAATCATGACCATAACCTCCAGGGCCCCACCCGGGCTGCCCTCTGGACCACCTCTCTGCCTGCCCACCGCCACTCATTCATTCATCCCAGGCACAGTGGCCTCCACACCTCCCCTGGACATTCCAGGCACACATCTACCCCAGGGCCTTGACATCTGCTTCTCTCCTTCTGGAAAGCCCATCCCCTCAACATCTGCAGGCTGGAACAGATCCAGGTTTTAGGTGACAGAAGCTTATATAAGCGTGGGGTCAGGAGAGGGAGATGGAGGCTTTATAAGGAAAAGAATACAAAACTACCAATGAAAAATTAGGCACGGAAGTAGATATTTGTTTAGAATGAGAACATAAAACAAAATCCAAATTTTAAAAGTTTGATCAAGACCACATATATCACAAAATCCAAAATGATAACATATCTTACTAATCAACTGCCAGACACATTTCTATGATACAGCTTTTTCACATTCTTATTGCTTCTTCTTCTGACAATGATTTACTAATATCATTTTTCTCCCGAGAGAATAGACCGATGAGGTATCGTGGCTGATTGAAGTGTATTTTTTGTCTTTGACACTTGGAACGCATTGCCACATTCCTTCACACACAGGTGTAACTTGCTGTATGTAGTAATGCAACAAGTCTCTGCTCTACAAACAAATAAATTCTGGGAAATTCCATTTTGGTCTATTCCCATTTTTAA
This sequence comes from Tapirus indicus, assembly GCA_031878705.1. NCBI lineage: Eukaryota > Metazoa > Chordata > Mammalia > Perissodactyla > Tapiridae > Tapirus > Tapirus indicus. Next base: position 143,050,462 of record CM062921.1, read on the forward strand.
AAAGAGATCAAGAGAAAGAAGGAAGAGAAAGCACCCTGCATCCACAGTGAGACGCTGCATAGGAAAAAATATTCCTGAAAGGCAAGAGTTCCTGTTCAGACCACTCATGGAGGAGAACTGAGCCCCCCAACTCACGACGATGTGCCAGCCATGACTGGAAGAATGTCTGCCCTCCTGTGCCTCAGACCTGGTTTCCAGTGCGGGCACCTGGGGACAATACCCCCTGCAAGCTGGTCCCTCTGGCCCCGAAACTTCACGCCCCAAGCCATGTCGGGTGGCCCCACAGGTGATAAGGAACATCCCCATTAACAGTTGTGTAACTACACAAGACAGTGTTCACAAACCACATACGCAAATTTACTAAACCCAACTAAGGCATCCCGACTCAACCTTAGCCAGATCCCCAAGATGTCCACCGTCTTCCCGGGCTACCTACCCCATGGTGATGTGATGGAGGGGATGTCAGAGTGGGGAGAGTCCCGACTGCAGGTGAAGCCTGTGGTCCCGAGAGCCACCACTAGGGCCCCCAGCCCCCAGGCCCAGCCCAGGCAGGGAGACCCTGCAGCGCTCTCCTTAACGGGGTCAGTTTTCACGTGAACGACCTCTGGGAGCCTCACCCCTCCCCCTCCTTCCCTACTTCCCTTTTCTCCTTGGCACTTGCACTGTCTAATATCCTCTATATTTTACATGAGAATAATGATTGCTTCCCACAACTAGAATAAAAGATGCTCCTTCTGTTGAGTCCATGCTGAATCGCTGGGCCTAGAAGAATGTTGGCACATGAAAGATGTGCAGTAAATATTTGCTGGTTAAATGGGTCAATAGCTCCAGAGTCCCTGATACCCACCCCCCGTCCTCGGTGCAGGTGCATTGTGATGCGGGTCACACACCGAGGGCGGCCTGGCATCGGGGAACCGCTTGCTCATGGGTATCACCTGTAGTGATGGCTTCACCTTCCAGCACTTTTAGGATCATCAGCAAGTAACAGAAACAGGCCCTGGGGGAACTTAGGGGCAGGAAAAGGCCTGGGTGCTGGAATCCTGCCAGGGCGAGGAGGTCTTGAGAGGAACTGGGGGTCGCGGGAGCCCTGGAAGCACCAGAGCGTGAGCGGCACCTCCTCTGGCCCCTGGATGTGCTCCCTGAGGAGTACCTGCATGGCTGCTGCGCCACCTGTGGCCGGTGTACACCCCTGGTTCTCCTCCTACAGGAAACCAACGGACCTAATGTCTTGCCCAGCAGAGAGGAGAGCAGAGGTCAGAATGGGTCGGATGCACAAACCCAGCTCAAAAGTAACAGCAGCTTGCAAACAGCAGCCCTGGAGCAATCTGAGTTGTGGCAGAGCCTGCTGAATGAAGTGACTCAGATCTCCAGCTCCAGGGGTGCACCAGACACAGCGCCGAGAGGAGGAGGGATGCCCTGGCCCTTGCCGCCAACAAATCCACACGGCCTGTCCCCGCTGTGGAAACGTGTATGAGCAGGTTAAAACCTCCGAGAAGTCCTGCAGAAGAGATCATTTACCTAATTTAACCCAGTGTTTCCCAAACTCACAGTATTTCCTTGTGTTCAGGCGCTTTTTAAAAAGCATTTCTGAAGTCAGGGTGCATCTGGGAAGTACTGTTGGCAGTAAATGTCAGATGAATTCCAGAAAAACTGTTATTAAGTTAATGGTGCATATTAGTGTCAGCACCTTAGAATTAAGGAAATGTGATATTTAATTATCCACTTTTCTGCCATATTTCCCCCCAAGCACTCAGAATGGAGTTTAGGAAGAGAGGGTCTGTGTGGAGAACTGAGCTGACAAGGAATGTCAGGACCGTGTAGACAAGAGAAGAGGAAACCAGCACAAAAGCAGCCCACTGGGTGAACTGGCTGGTGACTCACAGCCCCTCCCCACGCAGAGACCAAGAGCTATGCCCCAAAGGGCCAGGATGTCTGTCCCCTGGCCCCCTCCCTTCCACCCCTTGCTCTCTTTTCTGCCTCAGAGCCCAGGTCTCCACGGACAGCAGCTCCTTCACCAAAGTGTGCTGGCCTGGTGGTCCTGCCTTTGGCCCCCCGCTCCTTCTGCCGCTGAGTCACCATGCTCAACGCCCTCAGAATAGGGACTTATGGGACCCTAACTACAGCCCAGGATCAAGAATTCAGCCCATGGGTACTGCCCTTGGCCCGCTTGGCCAAGGTCCTTGGAGATTTAACCCAATTCTACAAAGGCCTATTTTGGCAAGGGTCAGCGTGCCCTCACTGGAACTGTCACACCATGGTCCTCCCCAGCCCACTAGAAAGCTTAAGGGACCCCCGACTCCTATGTGCCTAGAATGAGAAAGGGGTCACTCTCAGCTGTGCCAGGCTAGATCCCAGAGTCCAATCTTACAGGGGTGCTGCCTCTGAGAGTCCAAGAAACACGGGCTCTAACCTCCTCATGACAGCAAGGGGAAAGACCTCGATTCCTTTAGAGCCGGAACACTCTCCCAGGTGAATGGGATCCCAGGTGAATGGGATCTGCATAAATGCGCAGAGTGCCCACCTCTGCTAGCTTCCAGGGATCTTGGAGACCCGGGAGGAGCCAGGACTGCGCTCAGTCCACACTGGCTGAGGAAGATGAAAAGGATGACTGTGTGGTGCAGGTGCTGTTCTGAATTCTACGTGGTTGGAACCCTCACACTTTACTTCAGAATTTATTTCACTTGCTTCAATCTGCTTGAATTAGCAGCAAAAGCAAAAGTCCACATTTTCAAACCATAAAATACATCCCTAGTGTCTTCATTGTGTTGCAAAAGGAAGACCAACTAAAAGCAGACTCACTTTGGGGCTTTTTGTCTTAATAGAAGAAGTTTCCTTTACTTATTAATTTTGAAAAAGTTCAAACCTATAGTACAGTGAACCTCCATACACCTTTCAGCTAGATTTCTGGTTGCCAGCGTGGAGTCACATTCGCTCCTTTCCTCTCTCCCCGTCTCTGTATCAAACACACACACACACACACACACACACACACTCACTTTTTATCTGAACCACTAGAAAATAAGTCGTAGACATCACGACCTTTTTACCCTAAATCCTTCATGAAAGACCAATACCGTCATCACACCTGAGGGGTTCCACATTGATTTAATGGCATTATTTAGTATACAGTTCATAGTCCTATTTCCTCAGTTGTCCCCAGAAAGTCACTGAGAGCTGTTTTGTTTTTCAGTTCAGTCTTGGACCCAACCAAGGTCCCAGAAGAAAACCTGGTTGCTGTGCATTTCCACTTTCCTTTAGTCAGCTCCCTCTTGCTTATTGTTTTGTCTTCCTGGTCTTAGCATTTGGAAGAATGTTTCACAATCTGATTTTGTCTGCTTCCTCATTATTAGGCTCAGGTTGGACATTTTCAGCATCATGTTCGGGTGACGTCCTGTGCTTCCCACTGCATCCATCAGAAGGCCTGCCATGTCCCTCATTCCATTGCGGGTTGTCATTTGATCTCTCAGTCGGGGAAAAACAACACAGGTGCCTACCCACAGGAGGAAGGTGGAATAAATGCTGGTACACCCACCGACGGAGTGCTATGCAGACATAAAAAAGAACAAGGAAGATCTCTGTGAGCTGAGCTGACACAAAGTAATCTCCAAATACATCTTTAAGCAAATTGCCAAAAAAAGTGTAGATAGCATGACTTTTTCATAAAAAAGGACAGAACTACACATGAATGTCCATATATACTTGCCTATTTTCACAAAAGGAAGTGCAAGAAAGATACCCCAGAAACTAATGAAAATGATCTAGAGGAGACAGATGGGATGGGCTGGAAGACATAAGAATGAGGCTGAGATTTTTGGAAGAATCCCTTGGCATTTGGTTTTAACTTTTGAGTTTGCAAATGTTTTTCATAGTCAAAATAGTAAAATTATATTTAAAAAGGATACAAAAGTGAATTCTTACACTGAATTCACCAAGAAATGAAGAGAACTGTGATTCAGTGGATGGCCTAACTACAAAGGAAAAAGAAATAATTTCAGTCACCTTTGAGCCAGAATCACTTTCTCTTAGCCACTGCCCGAATGAAGCCCCCTTGCTGGTGCACCAGCAAGCCCAGAGCAGAGCAGAGGGCTGCTGTGTAAGGAATGGCCCTGGAGCACAGAGACAGAAAGAGCGGGAATAGGGACATGGGAAGGAAGGCTCTTTCCAGTGCGTTGGCCGGTTCTTTAATGGACATTCTCATTTCTTTGTCAGGATGTACTTTGAGGTCAGGTTACCAGACCACACTGAAGAAACTGGGCAGGATGTGGGGTTTTGTCTTAGGAAAAATATTTTGCCTGTGAATCCACTTAGCATCAGTTGTCTGGGTCCCGATCCATCCAAAGGGGCAGACAGACTGGGCCCCCAGGGGCTCTGCACCCCTGAGCAGCAGGCAGTGCTGCTTCAGGCCCTGTGTTGAGGGAGGGCCATTGGAAAGAGCTCAGGCAGCTCCGGGCTTCACCTTGCACCGACACTTCCCTGTTCTGTAACCACTGTGCAGCCGCCACACGGCCAAATGTCCCTGGAATGCCATTTCATCTCAACAGCTGTGGTTTAGAAGCATATAAGTGGCACCTACTGAGAACAGTAATGGAATTATTTCCTGGGTTCTTGAAAAGGCACTTACTATCTGGATTAGATGAAGACCATGAAAAAGGTACAGACTCAGACATCTGTGTCAGACAGGCCATAAAAGGCCCATGGTGAATGCCTTCTCACTATTTCCAGTGTCCTTCTCCCCACTTGGAGAATTTAGTGACACTGTTGTGACCGGTTGGGCGATGGGACAGCACGTCACTATTATCACTGAGTTCTGGCTGGGATTTAATGAAGAGTGAGATTCAAGCACGTGACAGACAAAATCCCCTGTATTTTCATAACTATAGGCAATATTTCACAGTGGGTTGTATGTTAGTGTCTCCTCAGATGTGTAATGCAATGGAAAAAATGTAATGTTCAGACTCCAACACGCCTGGGAACAATTTCCAGGTCTGCCCTGTCCTTAGCAGTACCTACATGTGGAGTGAAATGCTTGTAAATGTCCTGAACCTCGGTGTTCCCATCTGTAAAGGGGTTATTCTTTTATTTGCCTCATGGGTTTCGTGAAGGTTGAAAGAGATGACAAAGTGGTCAGTTGATGGCTGACACCTCAGAAGCATTGACAGTTTTAGCTCCTTCCCTTCTATTTCCTAAGCTAGTCACTCTTGTAAGTCAGGAAGCAGGGTAAATAGACAAAGCAGGAATAATAATTTCTACATTATAATTTATAAAACTGTAAAAATAATTTATAAGACCATGTCTGATTCTATGATCATAAAAGGAATCTCAGACACTATATTGGTTCCAGGAATAAAACCACTTACTCCCTCTATCTTAGCTTTTGTGTCCTATTTTTCCCCTTTGTAAATTTTCATCAATGGAATAGACTGAATTAACCAGAATGTTTATGGTAGCGCAAAGTAAGCCCATTTTGGAAGCTGCATTTTATGTATTTTATAGTTCTTAAATAATATGGCATGCCATCTGATTATCTGAAGTAAAATATGGACTTCTGAACTTAATTATTAGGAAGTGGAAATTGAAATCTATGGCATCATCTTCTCCATCAGGGCTGACAGTAAACATGCACAAAGGCCCTTTTCTCTTCCCCACCTCCCTTGACACTTGCTTGAAAGGACCTCACTGTACTTTTTTGTGGTTTCTATAAAGTGACCGGTTTTCCCATCCCGTTTCCCACTTCTCCTGACTGTCCCGTTTCCTGCTCCCATCCTCAGTCGTCACCACTGACCAATACTGGGAGGTCCTGTTGAATAAAACAGCCGACTCTAGGTGAGAAGTACTCCTTCTAAGACTATGCATTTCAAGAAACCTTGAGTTAAGGTGAAAGTAGTTGAAAATCAGGGTCTGAGATCGCTTAAGAAGCTGACACTGACAAAGAAATATGTGGCTGAGAGTTACAGATGGAGATGTTAACGTGTTTTGTCACTCCAGGGAATTCTTGGGAGCACCAATCAATGAGCACTCTCGATACTTCAATGTCCTCCCTAATGGAGTCATTTCAGGGGTGAACATTCCCCAAATGAAATAGCGGAAAAAGAGCAGCAACTCTTTTGTCAGGTATGATATAAAAAACTCAAAATGGAACGTATGGGGATAATAATATTAGGAGCTCTGCCTTCTCAAGGACGTTCCACATATTGAAACGCTGAACTCTATTGCCGCCACAGGTCCTGGCATGGAAACCGCCATAGATGAAGCAAAACGATCACAGAAAGAAACACCTACCCTATTATATAGCTTGCTTGCTTTTTTTAAAATGTAGAATTTACAGTTTAAATGCCAAGGCCAGTTAAGGAGTGAGGTTGAAGTCAGTGCAGGTACACAGTATACGTTGTTTTGAAGTCTATCTCCACCCCCGACAATACAGGAATCATGCTACGTACGCAGCCAGGAATGCATCAGCAAGTCTGGAATGCAGTATGGACAAGGAATAGAGAGACCCAAATGGGCACCACTATTTGGGCAGCCCACCCCGAAGGACCTCAGAGTCCAGCAGCCTTGCTGAAGGGGATGGAAGTGGCACTGAGATGGGACCGATGGCCCCCAAGACTGCAGTCTGCTCAGGCACTGCATCACCATGGTGGGGACACAATGAAGGCCACACAAGTGTGTCCCAACACTTCCTAGCAGCATGACTGGTGGCAGGCTCCTTAGCCCCATCCCCCTCAGTTTGTCCACATCTAAGATGGGTTCATACCACCCACAGAGTGGTTGGAAATAATCAGCCACCTCTGGTCCACAATGAGCTGAGTGGGACACCTGGAGCATGGGCCCCCTCCCTGAGTGATGGCCCCTGGAGTTGATATCTAGGGACATCTTGATCTTCCCACCAACCTATAGTCCTGGGTGCCCTCCTCCCAGCACCTCTGCTGAATGCCCACACACGCTGGGTGAGCGCCATCCTGTAGGTCATGACTGGGACTGAGGGGTTTTCATGGGTTTCCTGAGCATGGAGGACCCACAACAACCAATGAGCAGAGGACTCGCCATGTGCCAGCAGCATAGAAACAGCTCAGGATTCTGTCCTCCTCCACCTTCTATTGTAATACATCGTCTGTGCACGGGAGGGTGTGTTTCTGCAAGTACACGATTCTCTGAAATGTGACTCTACTTAGACCTCGGAGTGCAAATGAGCATTTGGGGGGTCAAGTTCTCCATTCTTGACCCCAAGAATGAAAACCATGGCAGGTTCTGGTGGGCTGGGAGCTCTGAGATGGCTGCAATGATTTATATTAGGTGTAACCACCAACTGGAAGCACACGGAGCCTAGAATACAACCGTGGTTTCTTCCAAGAAGACAGGGTAGAAAAATAGCAGGGCTGCCTGCATCGCCAGACACAGAACAACCTCCAACCCATCAGGCAGGCAGTCAGGAAGCAGGAGTGGTGTTAACAATCAGAGTTGTAGAAAATAACAAGATTTTGTGTATACAGAGGGAAAAATCTGGTGGAAAGTTCAACCATTCTAAAAATGAAGCTCATAAAATATTTTTGAGCAAATGACTCTGCTTTTAACAGTTATTTACTGAATTTAATAGCCCAATGTTAACCAAAGTCGTAAAAATATAATGACTTAGACTGTGCAAAAGTAGCAGTGCTTTTCAATTTTCATTCCCAGAATAGCGATGCATGGTTTTAATGTGTACTTGGGATTATTTGGATGGCCCAAAAATGTGCTATGAATTCCTGCAGAAAGTTGAATTAATTCAACAGAAAAATAAAAGACATTACTTCTCTCCTCTCCACTCTGCCATCATCCTGACAACACTGTCTTTTGTCCTCTTCTTCCCCAGGTGCCAGCCCAGCTAATGAGGCTGCCACCAGGCAGGAGGCAGGAGCAAACCCGAACGGCTTTCGCCTGGAGTCGCCTGACATTCAAAGCGGCCATTTGTGTGATAGATTTTCTCAATTGGAGAGGTTTCTGATTTTGCTAACCTCTGGGCAGAATTGATTCTACTACTAAAAGAGGCGCAAGATATGGTTGTCCCGAAGCCAGGGCAGTGTCGGCTCCTGAAAGGAAGAAGTGCCACCAGAGGAGGGGAAGTCTGTGCCCCAGCTGGAAGGGGAAGCAGGAACTGATGCTCCTGCAGGTGCCTGTGGAGCCACCCAGCTCCAGGTAAGGGGAGGAGGGCTCAGGCAATCCAGCTGGATGAGCCTCGTCCAACAGCGCTGACATAGCCCTCCGCTGTCCTTTCCTGTTACCCTCTGACTGCACGCAGTTCTTTCCTCCTCATTTCTCTTGAAGGTCCATCAGGAGCATCCGCGGGGTTTCTGAGTTCCGAGCCACCTGTAGCAATTCCCAGTGAGCTCCAAGCCTACAGGGACAGCTTGGCCCTAGACAGGCAGATGGTGGCAGCCTCGCCTCCTCCACTCATGACGGAGCAGGGTGGGCGATGTGCAGTGCTTCCTCGCTGAGAAATAAGGTCAGTGGGAACCAAAGTTCCCGTTACAGCCGAGCATCTGCTGACGGCCACCAGCCTGGAGCCAGGGTGGGGGGACTCGCTTCCCCTCTGTGGCGACAACCAGGGCTGCAGCCCTTGCTTCCCAGACCTGCTGTAGGTGTGGCTCACAGCAACAGATGGTCTGGAAGGCCCTGTCCTGAAAAAGATAGATGGAGAGGAAGAGAGGAGAAAGGAACCCCACACAGGTGGGTGACAAATTCCCCACTAACCCTGTAAGACAAGCTGAGCGGTTAGCTAGCATCCTCCCTAGACCTCCACATCTTGTGGAAAGAGACAGAAACCAGCCCAGGAGGGTTTGCAAAGGCACAGGTGATGTGCCAAAAGAGAGAATAGTCCTTATCATCTTGAAGACTTTCCCAGGACCTCTCCCTCCACTGAGAACAGCAAAACGCAGAGAGGAACCAACACTTGACAAGCACCTACTATGCTCCAGGGACTGTGTTAAGAACTGCCCCACTGTTCATCCCCTCTCATCCTTTCGTCGGGGGCTCAGGGGGATAGGACCGCCCAACACTCAGAAATGCTGAGCAACTTGCCCACAGTCGCCCTGTTAGAGAGGACAGCTGAGATTCCCATCCACGTCTGCCTGGTTCTGGTTCCTTCCCCACCACAGCATGAGTTCTCCAGTTGGGAAATGCCCCACGTGACAAATAGGCTGAGCGGGATGATGTCGGACCTGGTCTTCATGCAGGGAGCAGGGAGGGAGAGAGCAACCCCGGTCTAAAGGCAGAGCCCCATCTTTGTTTCTGAGACTCTTATGTATTTAAAAGAATAGACAGAGGAGCAGTTAGACCCATGGGAATCTCGCCCATTTCCCCAGGACTTGAAAGAAGTCGTCCATCTAGGGATTTTCTCATCCACCGCTGAAGGTGGATGCTGAGCCACATCCACGGTCAAAGAGAGCATCTTTATCCACTGCCAACAGCTAAGGCTGGAGTATGAAAAGTCCTTCCAAGGCATCTCGAAAATAAATAATCTCCACTTACATTTTTCATTTGCACAAAGTGTCTTTTATCATGATACAGCAGGTGACAAATTGCGTTTTCTCGGTTGACAGGGCTCTGAACTCCAACTTATGAACTAAAGGCTGCAGAGAAGCTTCCACTTCCCTCAGTGGAAACAGCACCACCCTGATACCCCTTCTTAGCCCTCCTGGCCCAGGGTGCAGAGCAGAATGGCCGCTAGAGCTGGAGAGGCCTCAGGAGTCATCCCAGGCAGCCCCGGCCCTTCGTGGAAGAGGAACGTGGCAGAGAGAGGGGCCCCTCAGGGCCGCCCGCAGCTCCACAGATGAGCTGAGTTGAGGACTGGGGCTGCTGGCGCACGGCACTGAACTCCTCTTCCTACCTGACAAAGGGAATTATCCGAGCGAGAGTACAGGCAGGGAATTGGGGAGGGGGTAATGCCACCCTGCTAAGATAATAGAGACTTCTAAAAATCTAGATTCTGGCTTAACGTAATTTAGGCAAACACTGGAAAATGACCATTCTTGTCCATGTTGGACCATTAAGCTGTCTTTGAGGACTATGCCTCTGTGATGTTGATGAACAGGTCACGAGGTGTGCAGCTAACAGAGCCCCTTGCTCCTGGGGCCAGCGTGACAAGGCCTCGCGGGGGCCCATAGGATCGAACTCCTGCTGCATTTCTAAAAACTGCCTGAATGTCTGTGACGACGCCTGCAGAAGGTATCGAACTGCCTCCTGGGTGCCCGTCGCTGGCCCACAGCTTCCTGAGGGCAGAGGCCACATGTGCAGCCAAGCTGAGTGTTTAATGAGCAGCTGTTGCAGTATTTGACTGATGGGTGATGGATGGATTGGCCCAGCGGGTAGATGAGTGAGTGAGTCGATGACTCTTCAAACAGTTGACACACGTGTGTCAGGTCCAATAGCCATTCGGGAACCACCTTCAACATCAGGGGCAGTGCGGATGTGTCCCTCTTCTCAGCAGAAATGGCAAAGACAATTCTCAAAGCTCAAAATTCCTGGCCCTGCCAAATCCATTCCTGAGGCCAAAGCACCACTGTGGGGCTTGTTGAGAGGGAGGTGTGTGGACCAGAATTGGTCTGGAAAATCTAGAACCATCCATGATCCAACCATACCCATCCTTAGGAATCCAAGGAGTGCTGATGGGGAGGATGGAGAACATTCCAAATCCACAGCTGTGGATTGGTGGGGAGGCTCTTCCTCAGGCTCTTCTAGAACCACAAAGACTTTCTGAGGACAGCTCTGAAACCAACTTCTACTTCAGGGGCAGAAGTGGACCCAGCAGCCCCAAGATGCAAACCCACAGGTTTTCCAAACCTGCTCCCACTAGGAGCAGACCTGAGCTTCTAGAGTGGCCCTGGAGAGCCTCACGGGGCTTCTCTTGAGGGCCACCAAGGACCGTGACCCACCACTGGCACAGTCCTCAAGGGCGTCTCTGGCCCCTTCACTGGAGTTTCCACATCCTCACTGGTGCTCAATGACGCTTGTGTTTGCAAGGTGCTCAGACGGTGACTGTGCTGAAGAGAGAAAGTGTTCTAGTTAGCATGCTCACTTACTTCTGCAGGGCAGACCAACACAGTGGACCAATTTGCATCTCAAGAAATATGAGGAAAAGGTCCTGCTGCCCCACACTCTCTGAGCCCGCCATGGTGGGTTTCATAGCAACTCGGCAGGACGGACCCTGGTGTGGGCTGGAGAAGCAGAGTTTATGGGAGTCGCACAGGAGGTGACTACTGTGGGAGCAGTGTGCTGGGCATGCGTGGAGCACGGAGGAGCCATGGGGTCGGAACCAGAAGGAAGCAAAGGAGAGTTGTGTTCATTCTTTTGTCCAGAGGAAATTGGTTTTTTGTTTTAATTTTAAGAAGAAAAATAGATTGGAGAAGCTAGTTGACTTTGACCCAAGTGTGGGTTGATGGCTAAGATTAAACTGGACACACAGCAGGAGGGTGTGAGGCTGTCACCCCTGCAGCAGAGCCCCGGGAGGAGTTTGACATTGACATACGCCTGGTTTGTGGAGGCCACTGCATAACAGAAATCTACGGAAGCAATGGACTTCACATATGGCCCTTTTTGTTGACACCAGGAGGGCCGGGGGACAGAGATGGTTCAGCCTGTTTGTATGAGTGGGGTCAGTGGGAACAACCAGTGCTTAACGATCCAGGCCTCAGGACCCATCACGGCGACAGTGGACATCTGTAATCACAGTCTTTTCCTCTGCACCTTCTGCTTTGATTTTCACGGGAACTTGACGAAGTCCTGGCACCCTGACTTCCCTGACTGCCCTAAGGAGGACCCTGACCTCAAGGGGTGCGGGCCCCCTCCTCCACACCACTGACCATGGCCCGGATTCATGGCCCCAAGGAGGCTGCAGCTGGTCCCAGATTCTGCCCAAAGGTCTCGGACTGCAGACACACAAGGGACACTGTGCATGGAAGGGAGAGGGAGGGCAGAAGGGCCACGACAATGCCAAGGTGCTTCTCCACCAAGGTGTTTCTCCAAGCAAGAGGGCTGCAGGAGGAGAGAAAGACACTGCACCCAGGTCGCAGGCAGCCCCACTGGTTTTTGCAAGATGTTACCACTGAAAGGAAACACTTTGAAGAGCAATTTGGCTAAATTCCTTCATCATTGTTTTCAATCCTCGTGAAAACCAACATGTGTCATTGGTACCTCAGCCAAGAAGACTTCCAGGATCTCCACTCAACCAGGCTCAACCATGAAGTGGGAATGGAAGCAGCAGGGTCTGGGGAGGAAGGGGAGAGACAAGGGGCAAAACCCAGACAGAAGCGGTCCCCTCTCCTCCCACTGCTCCCCTCCCCGCCCCGCCCCCCGACTCTGAGCTGGGGTTCTTTCTCAGGCAGACAGGGCCAAGCATTCCTTCCGTTTCCTGCTTTCTTTTCCTTTCCCTGTTTCCCTTTCCCAGTCCCACAGGCCCTGGGGACAGAGCCATTTGCAGTGGGAATGGAGCAGGAGTTCCCTGACTTGCAGCACCCCCAGGCTGCTAGGAACGCCCGCTGGTGCTCTGGGTCCACACCCCACACCCCAGGTGATGCCAGGAAGGGTGCTGCTGAGTGGGTGGGGGGCGTGCAGACCCACCTGCCAGCAAACCACGAATTCTCTTTGTCTTCCTCCCACTTCTTTCTCCATGGGTTGTTGACAACAGGAGGGGGTTTCAGAGCTGGCCCCTCCAAGAAGCCCCTTTTCCAGGAGCAGGGAAGGCATCTTCCTCCTGGGAATCTCCCAGAGCAGCGGGGATTCCACCACAGGGGCAGGGAAGGGACACGAGTCAGTCCTCCTGGCTTCTCCCCTCCCTGTTCTAGGCCCAGCCAGCTCGGGTGAGGCCTGAGGTCTGCCCCTCAGCAAGGTGGTGCACACAGCCCCTGCATGCTCCTCCACCGGGGCCGGGAACCCAGGGGCAACACCCGCTGGCTCGGGGTGGGGGGGATCTGAAATGCAGATTCCTGGGCCATCTGACAGACCTGCAGACGAGACTCCCTGAGTATGGGGGCCCAGAGTCTGCATTTAAAAAGGTTCTCAAGGTGGTTCTTCTCCAGATGCAAGTGTGAAGGCCGCCATCGCCCACACTCAGCTAAGAGGGTGGGGAAGGGGCCAGGAAGGAGAATCTTTGCAGAAAAATGGAATGGATCAGTGATGCATGAAACTCCACGTTTAGAGCTTTGTATCTTTGTCGATGGAGCAAACACCTCCAAAAGGGTCGCCTTCCCTCAGACCTCAGTGTGAATGACATCAGCAGCTCCTGGCAGGACGTGACCCCATCACACTCACATGGCAGATGTAGACTGCCCTGGGACCCAACAGGCAGCCTGACGCAGAGAGGGAGTGACACAGGAGGAGGGGGCCCTAGATCCACAGGTAAAATCCACCCGGCACTGACGAGCAGCCTTCAGTGTCCAAGTCCTAGGTTCTATGAGCAAAGTGACTTGGCAAATGGCTTCTGACCAAAGCCCAGCTCCATCCTCTGAGAGTCCTGCTGTTGTGCTCAGGTGACTGGTCTGCTCTGTGCCCTGCTGCCTCACACAGTGGCAGTGAGATTCTCTACATCAGAACATTCTATAGTTGGGGTGAGGACAGTGTGAGATGTCCCCATGCACCAGGATGCTGAGTGGGACTTTCCTCTTGTCTGAGAACCTCTGCTAGAACCCCAAAGGTGCAGACCACAACGAAAAGCATCCTCATTCTAAAGAGGGCCCTGGGGGGCTGCAGACTTACTGGCAGGACTCTCCAAGTGCAGAGGAGTGAATAACGCCCCCCCCCAAAATTGTGTACAAGTCCCAACCCCCAGAACCTCTGAGTGTGACCTCATTTGGAAAGAAGGTCTTTGCAGATGTAATTCAGTTATAGATCCCCAAATGAGATGATCCTGGACTTAGGTGTGGCCCTAAATCCAATGACAGATGTCCTTCTAATAGTGGGTCAGAGGGGCATTTGTCTCAGACACAGACGAGAAAGCCAAGTGAGGACAGAGGCAGAGAACAGAGTGATGTGGCCACAAGCCAAGAAAGACTGGGGCCCCCAGAAGCGGGAAGATCTTCCCCTAGAGCCTTTGGAGAGAGTGCGGCCCTGCCGACACCTTGGTATTGGACTTCCGGCCTCCAGAGCTGTGAGAGCACAAGTGTCTGTTGTTCCAAGTCACTAAGTTTGTAGGGTTTTGTCTGTTGTTTTCTCCAGGACACTCTCATCAAGAGACAGTTAGCAGTCCCCGACCTGCGCCCCCACCCCCCTTCCCAGCCAGTAAGAGGAAGGCTAGAGTCCACAAGAAGAGGGACATTGTGGAGGACAGGGCCAGAGGCCTGGGACCCCAGGGGAAGTGCTGGGAAGACTGAGGAGGTTCCTGAAGGAAGCAGACCCTCCCTCCCTAACTCACCCATGATGGGCTGCAGAAGCGCACCTTCCAAGAAGAGAGGAGGCCCCAGTCCTCATTCCAAAGTGGTTCCCGGGCTGTGCCTCATAATTCCCTCATGGCCAGGACTGCCCTGAGCGACACAGGCACAGAAGCAGTGCCAGGATAAAGGGCCCCTCTGGCTCACTTTTTATAGGCCAAACACAATGACACTAGTGAGTGAATGATTAACAAAGCCCCTGAGATGGACCAGTGAGAGGAACAGTAATATTTACAAGATCAAAATTTGTCAAACTATTTAATTTGCCCCAATTAAACAAAGGGGAATTTGTAAACAAATCCATCGGAGGTTCAAATGGTGACGAGTTGAGATTGTTAAATGCCCATGGTGGGGCAACCCTAGATGCTCCAGAACCTCATATCCAGCCAAGGGCAGTTTCAAAATCCGGACAGCCACAGCAGGATCTGATTGCATGAAGCCAGAAGGTTTTACTTGAGAGTGTGCGGATTTTCCAGTATAGTCCTTTTGAGAGGACTACATGAGACCTCTGTGAATGTCTTTATAATGAGCCTCCATATTAATTTTAAGAAATCAGCATGATGTGCTGCTTGCTGATTATCACATAATTCTGTAATACAAATTCGACCAGTCTCCTTATATCTTTGAAATGTGGTATGTTCAAAATGGTACGTACAGGTTAAAAGATACAGATTTGGAACACCAGGATTTACATGAAATTATCACACCGGCTTTGATAAAGTCCTGGACTGATTCAAAAGAGCAAGTTTCACATGGAGCTGTCTCATTCTCTTTGAAAGTGCCTTGATCTCCACACAGTCATGTATTAATTATATTACAGATAAGGTAAATAAAAGTGTTGCAATATGGAGATCACAGCCTTCTTTTTTCTTGTGGAGACTAAAGGTATGGGGTCCTGTGAAGTCTGTGGGCTATGAGGGAGGATGAAGGTATTCTGTCACCGAGAGGCTGTATTTATTTTGACAAGTGATGGAAAGATCTGAAGTTCAATAGCTGAGAGCTACCATGGAAGTGGGCAGCACAGACACAGCAGAGGAAGGAGGGCCAGAGAGGGTCTAGACTCAGACCAGAGCTCACGGTCAGGGCATCTCGGTTTTAGAAATATTGTTGTTGTTGCTTATATTTTAATAGACTTTATTTCTTAGAGCAATTTTAGGTTTTCAGCAAAATAGACTAGAAAGCGCGGAGAGCTCCCATATGCCCTGCCCCACACACGCACAGCCTCCCCACCATCAACATCCCACACCAGAGTGGCACCTTGGTTGCAATCGATGGATCTACATCAACGTGTCATCATCACCCACAGTCCAGAGTTTACATGAGGTCTTTTAAAATTACTTTAACTATACAAACCATGTTAAATGCCCTAAACAGTGACAGAGTGTTCTCTGACATCCATGTGCTTGTTCCAGGCAAGTGTGAACCACGCCCCAGGGGCCCCCTCACTCACAGTCACACGATCAGTGAGTGTGCTACTGAGGTTTGTCCATGGCGAAGGTGATTAGGAATATCTGTTCTAAAATTTCAGGGGAAAACGTAATACCTCCCCTGAACTATGAGGTAGAATTCCAAAGTCTCTACAATAACTTACCAGTGTGGTTGAGTAAAGTTTGTCTCTTGGGGAAATGGGGAGAGTCAAGGATGAATCCCAGATTGAGGCCTGAGTGCTCTGGTCTTTACCCCCTCATCGCCTGGTCCAGAGTCTGGAACCTAACAGAATTTAAACAAGTGTTTGTTGATCGAATGGGTTTCCCTTTGATCAAAAGGGAAAAAAAATGGTTTCCCTTTTGGCTCCTGATTCTGGGTTCAGTCACTGCACTTGTATTAAGTCTCAGGGTTGGTGTATTTGCTTCTACAGATTCCAACCCACATTCTTGAGCTTAGATGTATAATTTATAAAGCTGTTGTTGGAGCCCCTTTACTGTAAGGATCTGAGACCCTTTTTGAGAAATAAATGGAGAATAAGGAAATAAACAGCAAATGCATGCTTGGGTATCAACAACAGGCTCAACGTCTTGCATTTAGGGAGAAGCCAAGCTCACAACCTTATCTGTAACTGTGACTGATCAGGTTTTTTGATTGCTTCAACTTGGTGTACCTTCCAGAGCTTTTCAGAAAAACCCACTCCTTTCAGGTTCTAAACAGCTCCGAATGAATCATCTCCTTACTCGAGGTTTTCCTGTGACTCAGGCACTCATTCAGTCTGCACGTGCCTGTCAGGTGTCTGCACCGTCCGGAGGCCAGAGATAAGACACTGCCCCCGATGGTCCTGATCTCTGCCTGGAGGATGGGGTCTTGGTCTCCCTGGGGAAAGCAAGCAAGCTAAAAGGCCAGGGAGCTGGTGGTTGTGAATCTGCATAAATGCGATAGTAGAGTCAGGACAAAAATGTTTCCAGAAAATAATCTTTGTCAGAAACAACTCAGGGCTACTTGTTGGCAATGTTAATGCACATTTCAGAGAAAAAAATTTAGGAGAAAGAAATAATTATTTCTGGACAAAGACTTTTTAAAACCTGTCTTAGAAACTATCCACGTGAAAATGGCTGTTGGGACAAAGGAAGAGTAGGAAGTGACTACAGAGCCCAACCTTGATCCGTCGCTCTGAGGACGGAAAGGAGGGCCCTTGGCGGTCAAGCGTTCAGGTCTGGGCTACTCACATCAGATTTATTTCTGATGTTGAGGAGAGCTGGGGACAAGAAGGGTGGATGCTCGTTCAGGGCTTCTCTCTATGAGCCAAGCAGCCCACATGTATAATAAAACTTCCAGAATTTGGAGATGCCCATCTCCAGGGCAGTGGCAAGGAGCAGAGGAAGGGAAGCCTTAGTTTCTTGACTTTCCATCAGTAGTCCGAAAATACACAAATCAAAGTTCTTGCCATGGAAACACAGCTTCCAGACACGACCCCGAGTCTTTCTTCTGCCCATAACGCCACCCCTGAGCCCCCGCCCATGCGGACTATTCCGGAATAGTCCGGGACTGACCTCTCCACCCCCTCATAAGAGGGAAAGGCCTGGGAACCCAGGAGAATGTGAGGAAAGCTCTGATCTTCCTCAGCATCACACTTCATCATCGGGAAGGCAGATGGGGCTCTTATTAACACATTGATCACATCGTTATTTACTTTACCTTCCAAACTCCTTTTTAGCTATAGCTTTTCATTTTATTTATGTTTTGTTTATGCCAAGACCATAATGATAAACTGCAACAATTATCCATTTGTAGCTACAGAGAACCCAATTTCGTAAAATTTAGTTTAGCTAGCTAATTAATCTTGATCGTTTCATTAGGAAAAAAAAAGCTGGACAGATTCCAGTTGACTGCAATGGACACAGCGCATGAAGCTTTATAATCTTCAAGTGGTCCGTTGTCAATGCAACAGTGACATTTTGGATGGAAAAATCAATTTTTCCCCTTCGCTCCTTTTAACCTCTCGAGCCATCTTCTTCCCTTCCCTGGACTCAGACAACATAACTCACCATGAAAGCCAGACAGAAATGGCCTTGGGCATGTCCACAGGAAACTCAACCCCATCTCATCAGAGGAAGGACCCCTTTCCTCTGGGGAACGCGGCTTTATCCCAATGACCCAATCACACCTTTCAACTCTCCTTATTAATTCTTAAAATTCCCCAGGAAAAGAGTTGAGTTGTTTCTGTTAATAATGCAAGTTGGCCTGAGTGCCAGTCAGGCAGTTCTGGAGAAAAGGGTGATAACACTTATTAAACAGAGGCCCAGACCTGCCGGGACACAAACTCATCAGCTCAGTGTAAAGTGCAGGACACGGGCTCTGACCCTGTGAATTGAGCCTGTATCAGCCACAGGCACTTTGCAAAGCTCCAGGCCCTTTTCTCCCACCTAATATCGATCAAAAAGGAGCTGTGTGCTCGGCACAAGGATTAAGACCCAAAGCTCTAGAGCCAACAGTGTGGGATCCATGGTGGACGTGGTGAGGTGCCGCTCAGATGCCCCGTGAGGACCAGAAGACCTCTCCGAGTTCCTGGAGTCCTGCCCAGACAGCCTCAGCCATTGCATCTCTGGGAATCGCTCGGCTGAGAGAGCACCTCACCCAAGGTCACTCCCTCTTCTTGGGATCCCATCTCTGGTTATCTGAGGGGACAAAAGCCAGACCCCTCGCCCCATCCCTGTGAGCACCCTTCCGTGAGGCTGGCTGCCCCTTCCCCTCCGTAGATGTTCATCCCTAGAGATCTCCCTATTAAGCTTCCTGCACACTCATGTCCGTCTCAGCGTCTGCTTCCCTGGGAACCCGACCTGCAGCAGGTTCAACACTAAATTCCACCGTCTATAAACTGTGTCACCTGGGCAAGTCACCTAACCTCTCTTCAGTTCACTTTCCTCATCTGTAGAGTGAGAATAATAATGGTGCCTACTACATAAGGTGGTTGCAATGATGTGTGCTTGTAATTCTCCCTGCCACACAGAACTTGACGCTTCAAAATGTTAGTTGTTATTATACACAAGGTTGTGTGATGGCCTGAGAAGGCTATTGCCATAAAGGGCTGTGTTTTCTCCCACTTATGAAATGGACACCATGCTCTTTCTTGTAAACAGTAGTGAAAGTGTGCATGTGTGTCTTATTTTGTTTTGTTTTTGGCAACTGACGGGCAATGGAAGCTCATATTAGTGAGAATAAGGTGATATGGTTTGCATTTTTAAAAGCCTTCCTTGGAAGCCTTTACCATCCAGTAGGGAGACAAGAAGAGGGTTAAATGACTTTTCTAGTCATCCGGATAAGAGAAGATGGTGGATGGGACGAGGTGGTAGTTGAGAAAGGAGTCAGAAGTGGTGGAGTTAGGGAGAGATGTTGGAGGTAGTGCCAGCAGGACTTGCTGACAGACAGGCTGTGAGGTGAAGTAAAGTTGTAGACCCCTGGTTTTTCAGCCTGAGCACCTGGGAGAATGGTGATCTTGTTCATTTCAAAGGGGAGAGAGGGTGTGAAGCAGGTTTGCAGTGCAGGGAATCAAGGATTCCCTTTGGACACACCAGTTTGGAAGGCTCATTTGACACCCCACCTGGAGCCGTGCAGAGGGTGGTCAGTGAGGCCCAGGCTACAGGGTGTATGTCCGGAGTCATCTGCATGCTGATGCTATTTAAAGTCATCGAGTGGATGAGGCCACCTAGGGAAAGTATAACTAGAGGCGGGAACATGATCCATGAATCACTCCAGAATTAGCCGTCAGGAGGAGCCAGTAGAAACATCTGGAAAGACATGACCAGTGAGTGGGAAAGTAAGCAATTCTGGGAGCCACACTGGAATAGGGCTTTCCAGCTACCAGGTCAGCTGTGCCAAATGTGCGGAGAGGCGGAAGAAAAGGGCCAACCAACTGTAGGATTTGCAGACATGGAGGCGTTGCTGCGCTTGGTGGGAGCAGTTAGGGCGAGAGGCGAGGAAGGCAGCCTCCTTGGAGGGAATTTGGGAGAGAACGATTGGGCAGTGTTAAAGTTGACACTGAGTTAGAAAGTGTTTTGAAGATGTTTTGAACGAAGCCATGGTTGAACAGGGACATACAATCAAGACAGCAGGGCATTTGTTTGTTCCTTTTAGAAGAGAGATTTTAGCACCTGTTCGTATGCTGATAAAAATGATCCAGGGGTGAGAAAAAATTAAACCTGATAACTCAGAAAAGAAAGGAAAAGCCAAGTCTTTAAACAGAAGGAAGGGCACAGGACCCCCAGCAGGAAGGCAGGACCTGGTCTCGGCGCAGGGACGCTTCCTCCCCATAACAGGAGAGAGAGGATCAGAGGGCCCAGGCTTGGTGTCAGGGGGTTGAGGGGGTTCTTGTCTGTCTTGGGTCGTCAGCAAGGAGTGGGGGTGTTGGGGCTTCAGGAGGAAGAAGCGTGAAGTGGTTGCATTAATGGGAGAATGAATCCATGAGTCACAAAGACAGAGGGCTATCCTTCAATTTCATCAATGGCTCCCCATGGCAGACTCCAGGCTTTGAGGGACACCACACAGGGTCTATGTTCCTAAGTGTGTCCTTTCTTGCTCCCCATACTTCTGCAGGGAGACGGCCAGATTTCCAGAGGTAAGGAGGTTCATAGTAGATTTGAACTCTTGCTGAAAGTCCCAAGGACTTTTAATCTAACCAGCCTCACGGATTCCCACAGATGAAGGGAATGGTGGGCAGACACTGTGGCCACCCCTACCTCTCTTCTTCCTCCTGTCCCCACCCCACCTGCCTCAGTGACACTCACTCCTTCCTTGTAGACAGAGCCCTCTGGCCACCCCAGATCTCAAAGAACAAGATGCTTGCCTTTCTGGTATCCATGACAACCTCCACATGGCATGGGATCCATACATGGGAACATATATGTGGCCAGCCTAACCCAAGGAACAGTTTATAAAAAGCCAAGAAGTAAGGAGAAAATGCCCGTCTTCCTTGAAGGGTAAGGTCACAGGCATGTGAAGCCTGGAACTTTCCAGGCTTTCTGTGACCTTGAGGGAACACTTTATCTCCTCCCACCCACCAAGGAGACAAAGCAGAAAGATGGAGGGCACCAGGTCTCTGACATCACCACCGAGCTGCTCACCAAGCCCGGACCACTTGCGCCTACAGGACTGTATCTTGGGAGAGAAACGTCATCAGCATCTCTGCCACTTCTGGTGGAGCTTCTTACTGTGGCAGAAAACATGCTAACTGGTGTGATCCCCCAGCATCTGATCTAACCTCATGTGACATACTGGAAGAGTCCTACTTAAAAGGTAAATGCATCAGTGTTTGCCAGGATGCAGATCAAGGCACAATTTTGGTTGGTCACAACTGGCAATTAAAATTGGGATAGAATAGAAAATACAGAGTGTGTGGCACAGACTCTGATAAGTGTTTTCCTGAAGGGGGTTTTTTCAGTCATATATGTGTGTGTGAACATATATGTACGTGTGCACCACATGCATCTTGAATTTTGTGCTGTGGATTAGTCTGTTTTGTACTTGGAAGAAAGAAAAATAAGCTTGGCTCCATCATACTAAATGACACCCATGGTCTTGTCCTAATCGAGGACAATGTGGAGGGGTTGAGTGATCCAAGCTGCCCAGCTCACTATTGACAGAAACCAGCACCCAGCTGGGCTCCAAACCCCCACATCCGAGCACTTTCTAGGGTACCATAGGGCTCGTTTTTTTGTTGTTATTGTTGAGTGTAAAATAACCACAACTGCCAATAACTAGAAGACCCCTACAGAGAACGACTTCCAGAAAGAGTTCTAGGAGGGAGCAGTGAAAAAGATAAAGCTACAAGCTAGAAATTATCATTAATTTATCATCAAACATGAGCTATAGGAATTAGAGGTGGTGTGGTTTTCTGCCCTGTGAGGTTACGGCACAGCCCGGGGCCCTCCGGCATCTTTGCTGTGCCGCCATCATGGTTTGATGGGCGTTAATGGGATTCCTGCTGCTCGTGCATGAAGGATACAGAGACCTGTCATGTACATATAGGGGCAGGAAGACTTTCCCCAGGTTACCATTCTGCTAGAGCTTACTCCTATCCCTTATTCTTTTGCTAGACCCCTTTATAAAAATTCATTTCATAGCCAAAACATTAACGTTTTAAGTTTACTTTTAGAAACTGAGGAATGCCATTAGGGTTTTTATCTGAGACATAAGCCTGCTGATGGCCATTGCAGGTTTGGGGACAGTGAGGACCTGGCCATCATTACTAGAAGGATCCCACTGCAGACGGACAAGCGCATGCAGGTGCCTCACGGGGTTCACCTATAAGACACGCATCTGGTGGGGTCCACGTACACTGGTCCCCAGGATGCACATCGTCAGGTCTAAGTGTGTTTATGTGAGATAACTTTTCATCTCCAAGTAGCACTGGAGTATGGAGTTCTCCATTTTTACTTTCCCACAATCTGTCCCCCGTGTACACCCACACACAATATGAGTGCAGACCTACAGGTGATCTCCTCGTGTTCATTCTGCACCTGCCTTCAGGTGCTGGGACACATACGAGGATCATGTCTGATGGTAAAGGACATTCTAGGTGCAAGCCCAGATCTCAGAAAGAGATAATCAATTTTATAACTTGCAGTGGAATTTATTCCAAAAGTATTTGCATTATTACAATTTTTTCTGATTACAAAGCTTTTCTTTCTCATTAAAAAATGTCAGAAATTCATATAAGTGTAAAGAAGAAATATAAATCAACAATATCCCACCATTTCATAGGGAAGGCACAGTTAATATTTTTGTGAATTTCTCTCCAGGCTCTTTTCAGTGTATATGTGAATAAATCTGGAAATATGGCTACATACATATTTTTCCAGGATTGAGATCAAATCATAAATACACCGAGTTAAGATACAAATATGTTCGTATCATTAAATGTTTTTTGAAACTTGCTTTTTAGTGCCTACATATGTTTCCATTGGGTGGTTGGGTCAAAATCCTTTTAATTCATCTTTCCCTTTGAGACCTTTAAGTTGATTCCCTGCCTCACTCTCATAAATAATGTCAGGAACACAAATCTTTCCCTGAAACTCTCAAGAATTTCCTTATTCCTTCTCATCTCTCCTCATACTTCCATATACGTCTCTTCCTTATACTTCCTACTCTCTTCTCATTTTCTTTTTTAAAAAATATAAGGAGGAAAAATGACCCTGGATTACTCTGGGGTTGAAAGTCAAATTGGTGCTGTTGCCTTGGGGGAAAGGCCATTTCTGCAGGATTAAGAACAGAGGCAAAATGCAGAGCCCGAGGCCGGGGGAACATCAAAGATAAGTCCACCTTGGTGGACGCCTGGGAGGCCGGCAGCTCTCCGTGGATTTAGAAAGGTCGGTTGTTTTGAGATAGCGGAGCTGCCTCCACAGACCCCACTTGCTTCTAGGTCTCGGTGGTGATGAAACTCAGGGTTTGCTTCACAGAATGGGTCCCGGGGACCCCGCAACCCCAGACAGCACACTGGGGTTCAGTGCTTCCTGTGTCTCAGGACAGTCGAGCACTTCAGCCCCATCCTGTTAACTCTGTGGTTATGATCACCAATCTATTGGCTTCTGTAAATTAGGCATTTTGCTTTTAAAACAACTCCTCAAACTTGGTATTTTTTTACTGAAATACAAAACGCAAAAATGGAGCATACGTGGGAGCAAAAATGGGAGTGTGTCGTTTGGGCTATTATGAAAAAAGCCCCACCAAGTAATGTGTGTTCTGTCTGTCCAGCACGTAAGACTAATATCCAGAGCGTGTGCAATCCGTTGGCCGGTGGGGCTGAGCACAAGTGGATCGTGAAGATTGCATCTTTCACACTAATCCATCCTGGGCGTGCTTCACCTGCGTACGTGGAAAACAGCAAGTGACACTGCTCCGTTTCAGAAGTGCTGGCTGTGCTCCCCTGAAGCTGTGCTCCCACGGGCTCCCGTCCCTGAAAGGCAGGCTCCAGGCTGCTCCTGTGAGTGGGGTCATCCAGTCCTCTAGGCTCCCTGGAGGTTCAGGGTCCCATGACACAGGACTCCATGTACTCCCGTGCCTGATTTCCAATGATTGGGGTCCCAGTGAGCTCCCCAAGATGCACATGGCTCGGGCAGCTTGCCAACGACCCCACACACCCCGCGGCTGGTCCAGGTAAAGGCACCAATCTTACAACAGTTCCTTAAAAGATGAGCTTGTCTGAATGTTCTAGACTTTCATTTGTTGTTCCTTGCTTCCTCTTTCAGCTGGTTGCTCATTATAGACAATTTTTACCTTCCTGTGGTTGCAATATAGCGGTTTGCATTTCCTGAAGCTGGGGCAGGTCTGAGGCCCATCAGCCCAGCTGGGAAATCACATTTTCTCCCTGTATTTTATACGGCTTGGGGACCAAAGCCTTTCCAGCAGCTTTCCTAGGGAGGGAAAGGGACTTGACCCACCTCTGCCGTGTAGAAACGCAGATGATTGTATGAGAACTCTCTGACTTTGACAATAACTAAACCAAAGTGCTCGGCAGTCACCTGCCCTGACCGTGTCCTCAGCTCTGAGCGCCGCACCCTCAGTCCGGGTGCCGGGAGGGACGACGTGTCCTGACAGTCTCCTGTCGCCTACTGCTTTAACTGGGGAGAGCAAGCTGGATCAGCCTCTGCCCAGTGGGCGCTCACCCCTGCTCTCCAAGTCCTTCTGGGCATACTCTCAGCTTCCTGATTTTCTTCTTTCTAAATTTTTCCTCCAGAAGTGTGAAAACCCAATTCAATCTTTAACATCAGAGCTGATTCTAATTCACATTAAAATAAATATGGCAGCCAACATCCTCCCAGTGGAGGGAGGGGGGCGCTAAGAGCTCGCTCTCTATGGAGGGGCTCGTAGGACCCCTGAGACATGGACACTGAAGGCACTGAGTGTGGACCGTTGATCAGAAGACTCAGTCTATTAACCTTGATTGTAAGAGGTCTGCTCCTTTCTGACTGCTAACTTCTGGGCGTCATCGTATACTCAGATCTCATGCTTTACTTACTTAGGATTACTGTCTTTCTCTTTCAAACGACAATAGCGGAGGTGTCTGGCTCAGGACCTTTCACTAGAACCACAGAGTGCATGACAGTCATCAACCCTTTCATAAATCTAAGCAATACCTCGACTGAGCCAGGAACAACGTACCGGCTCCTTGCCGGGTAAACTGAGGCCCAGATGTCACATAACCAGATGTCACACACTGAGTCTGTAGAGGGCTAGGTCTTGTGTCTGAGATTAAAAAAAAACCATGTTTAATATCAGTGAGAGGGGTGCATCTCAAGTTCAAACTATTCTTTGCTGAGCCTTCTCCAGAAAGGCCCCCCTTGAGTCACAAGTTGTGCCATTTAGAAACAACATAAACTGCCATCAAGTTGACTTCCCGGCCTCCCTCCATCACCTGGAGGGTGTCCGTCCCTCTCACGAGCCCTTGCCACCCTTTATTCTCAGGGGGCCTGTGCCCCCCGCTTCCTCTCGTGGCGTGATGGACAGGGGCCCACTTTTTGCCTCTTTATAGCCCCAGTGTAAAAAGTATACCAGCCCTGATTTGATTCACAACACTGACCCCATATTTTCTTGCAACTGATTCAAAAGACACCAGCTCCTGCAAGCTCCTCAGTGGCAAATTAGGCAAAGATTTGGTTGAGAAGAAAACATGAGGGAAAGAATTACGCAAGAGAGACCTGAAAAGGAAAGCAGATCCTGAAATGCAGCTTTCTTTTTTTTAGTAAAATCAACAGTCCCTTTGGTTCTTTACTTCACAGTGGTTGGCATGTCATGGGCTTTAAGTGACGTCCATGGGTTGACATAAGGCCAGCAAGTGGCCTCACTGTTGGTGTGCCAGGTTCACAGGCAAGTCTGGTGGACATCACCCATCATAGGTGGTGGTGGTGGTGGTGGCTACCTTGTCCCCTCCTCACGTCGGCTGACCTTGGGGCCCCTTGCCACAGAGGAGAGGCCTCTGTGGTTGACATTCCTGCCTCTGGGGACACTTCTCAGGCTTTCAGAAAACCGAGAGTGGGTGGAGTTGCTCCTTCTCATCTGTGGCAGTGATCAGACATACACACACATGATTTATGCACGAGCTTTGTTATCTGCTTTCCTTCTCCTGCTCAGTGATTGCTAAACATGACAAAACTTCATCAAGTGGAATTACAGCGTGAGGCAGGAGCTGCTCTCGGAACAGCCAGGTCCCCACAAGAGCCGGTGAGGGGTCCAGAAGCTGCCTCCTGCCCTGGTCCCCTTCGCCTGAACTTCCACACTTCACTCAAGGACTTTGCAGTCCCTGTCCAGAAAAGGTGATGTCAGGATAAATTCATGTGAATTTGGTTACATTTCTGTCTGATTGACAGCCCATTTGTAAGGAAATTCCGATCACCACCTCTTTACCATGATTAAATTTTGCAGCAGTAATAGTAATAGGACAGAGTAGTGGGGATCAAGTGGAATTCAGGGGCCTCGGGTTCCCTGTGAGCTGAACCTCCTGGTTGGAGATGAGCCCCAGGACAAAGCCAAATACCGCCTCACTCTCGCCACTCTGGCAGAAGCCTAAGGCAGATGACTAGAGGGACCATGCTGCCAACGCCGGGCACAGACTAGTGTGGAGAGGGCCTGTTCCTACTGTCTTTGTTATACCTCTAAATGCCCACCAGCCATCACCAAGGAAGTCAGTCCTCAGAGTCAAAAGGACAGCAGCCTAGGGGACACAAATTTGATTTACCACGGAGTACTCATTCTCCAATAAGGACATTTCAAAACTCTGTAGTGAATTGATAACTGGAATACAGACAGTGATGAAGCAAGGAAATTCAGGGACTGAGAAGCTGTCAAACCTGGACGCCCCCACGGAGTCCTGGGAATGACTAGCTGTGTGCAGATAAAGGCTGGTGTGGACCAAGCTTGCAGAGTTAGGGAGCATAGGAAAAATAGCTTGCAGGGCACTGAAGCAAGATACATTCTCAGAAGGCCCAGTGGGAACTTTGGAGGGAATATCATGGTTTAGTTTGTGGTTTGATGTTATTTGCCACTGACAAGAGCTGGTGCTAGAATCCGGGAATCTTAGCCACCCAAAGCTTGAGTCCTTTGGGGAATCATCCTGTGATAGAGGGTTGGTCACTGACATGCTCCCCATGGTGATAAATTGCATTTTTGACCACTAGATTATACATTCTTAGACATCACCCCTATAGTCAAAGACACATAGCCATGATAGACAGGCATTGGCCTGCCCCCAAGTAAAATTACACACATAAGCATTATCATATGATTGACAGCTCACTTTCATTTATGGGAAGGATCAACTCTCTGAATTGGGGAATGGCTGAGTTTCCCTTTGCTATAGTGCATTATTAAAAATACATTCATAAAACTTTAATATTTATTTCATGTTCTGTTATTAGGACACACATCTTGGACATATCATGAAAGCCGAGAAAGAAATAAAGGGTTGTACTTGTTTTGTAGTGACCTGAATTTAGCATCAGATATGAAAATCAGGACATGAAGTTTTGGTGGAGAGATAAAAGTCGGACCACATCCCGAAAGAGATTAGCGGCAGATGTGAGCTTCAGAGGGTGATGGCATTTCCTCTGGATGGTGAGTGTGCTCCTCCAACTTGGATGTTAACACGATGAGCAATGAAAGTATGCTTTGTTCCCTGGCCCTCACATGGTCTCAATATTGGCAGTGATCGTTGACTTGTATTTTTTAAATCAAACATCATCCCGTCCCATGTACAGATGCTGCCTCCCTGCCGTTTAGAGCTCAGCCATACAGAGGGCCGTTCATAAATATCCAGATCCGTGTGCTAAAAATAAGTGCAGTGGGTAGATGCTTTCCTTTTTCCTTAATCCCACTATGTGCATATACATCCATACATTTTTACAAATACATAATAACCAATTTGCTCTGTTGGGTTCCATGGTTTTCAGCCCTAGGATTTTTGCTAATCACCAATGCCCCCTGCGCATAGCTGTCCGCCCCCAGACACCCATTAATTGACTGCAAACACAACTTTATTGCAAAATGACTGCAGCTTTATTAAGAGACTGAATTTACAGGCAATAACATAATCAATATAACATTAATATAGCACATAATTAAATAAGATTCCTACAAGGTCCTGCCTGTGTCCTGAAATATACAGAAGTTAATTGTTTTCACTGATGGCATTAACCAGAGGGATCTGAAACCAAACTTGGAAGAACAGAATGCACAGTTGTTCTTATTTTTAAAGTTTTTCATCTGATTCAAAGAGAGAACGAGAGAACGAGCCCACAACCCACAGGAATGCTGTATCACCAGGCACTCCCCAGAGACCCCCTCTCCCTGGCCCTGGGGGACCGTCGTCTCTCAGCTGACTCATGCTCTCCTGATGGACTAAGGGGCAACAGCAAGGAATAAATTGTATTTAGTGTGTTTCCCCCCCAGTGGAAGAAGGACCGACCACTGCAGGCTCTTGGAAAGTTACCACAGAATGTGCCCCATCCGCAGAAAAATGGGAGGACTCAGTACTCCTGGAAGGAAACCTGCCAGCCTCGTCTCCAGAGTCATGTGTTCATATTTAAAATTCGGGGAAATCCCCTCAGAATGCCTTTGCAATTGGCCCAGAAAGCAAAACGCTGTGAGGAGCAAGCACTGGAAGTGGGAGCAGCGCACATGCGCATGGCCCATTGGGCTATTTGCAAGAGAAACACTGCGGCTGGGGCAACGTCTGGGGGAAGGCGGTCCTTAACTGGCTAACTCCGCACCTCTCTCCCTAGGCTCCGCCTCCTGGCCACACTCGGCTCCTGGGGAGCATCCTGCCCCCCCAACTTCAATAACGGGGAACTAGTTGCTTTAACATTCCAGTGGCCGTCATTACCGCCTTACCTTTGCCACCAAAATTAAGCGTTTAAGTAGAACAGCTCAAGTCGGTGAAGCTCTTGAATGTAGGAGGGTACAAAACCATCTCTGAGCCGTGCAGAGTAACATACAACCAGACGTGAGGAGGAAAATTGGGGCGTCACCATCAGCTACTCTTCACTCGGGATCCACTTCTTAAAGGACACCGACCGGCCTCTTTGCAGAAAGGCCCCGCCCTTGAGAAGTCTCGTCTCAGAGGGAAAGCAAAGCAGCGGAGCGCCGGGGCACAGGAGTCCCCTCGCAGAAGGGAGCACTTGGAACATATTTAGATACGCGGCCGCGTATTGATCCGGAAAGGAAGCGATTGCTATTAGCTGAGTGAATTTCAGCGGGTCCTGGTAAAGTCCCTGTAAGTGAGAAAGTCCTAGAATCTCAGTGTTTCGGGAAAGTGGAGCCGTCCACAGGCAAAGGGCACAAAGACCATGTTGTCTGGATCCGGACCTTGGTGATGGTGGAGTCAGCATGGTAATGACAAACGTCATGGCCAGGCCAGGAGGTGCTGAGAGGCCAGAAGCCCAGGATGACACACACCGCGGCCACCCTGGCCCAACTCTAACTGCAATGAAGACCGCCTGTGGGGTCACGCCAGAGTCTGACCCCAGGAAAGGAGAAGTAGGCGGGCCTGTTTGGGGCAGAAGTTGCACTCGCAGGAGCCTGCCAAGCCCCACCACCAGAAGGCAGCTGGCGACTCTGGCACCATACCCAAGTAACTGAACGTCCCCTCTGCTCCCTGCCTCTGGGTATTCATGCAGGCTTCTCCCCCCTATTCAAGTGCCGTGGGATGTGCTAACACAGGGCCTCACACCCACTCATCCTGTGCTCACACTGGCCACCGTGGTTGCATGACGATCTTCGTCCTTCTCTCCATCTGTGGGCACAGACCTGTGGGTCCTTAGAAAGTTCACTTTGCCACGTGGGACTCACTCTTCTACCTGTAAATTGAGGCTTTGTGTGCCTTACAGAGCCCGTGAGTGTATGAAAATGAGACAAAGTTCAGGACATGAAATGTTCTCCAGGTAAACACAGCTTCCCCTGGGAAAAATGAGGAAAGGGGAGGATCCATGGGCTGAAATCATCTGGTTGGCAGCTACACTGATCACGTTAGCAATTCTGACCCATCCCTCCTAATCTGTACATTCCCACACCACCCCTCAGCGTGCACACACTCACATGCACAAGCATTACACACGCACTTCATTTACTGAACCCTAAACACCAAATATTGAGGTGCCATTTAGAAAGCTCACTAGATCCCTCACATCTTAGACTAAACTTACAGTCATGTGGGTGGATGACATCCCAGGATGGCCGCACCGTCACCTCCTTTGAGCGAAGGGTGGCGCTTATGCCTCCAGCCTTTCTCTACCTCCCTGGCTCCAAGGAAGCCCTGTAACCGGTCAGTGGCACTTTCAGGGATGCCCTTCCTGGTGTGTGAGGAGCCACAGGAAGTTTGGGGAGGCAGGCAGAGAGACGAGGAGTGGGGAGCAAGGAGGAGAAGAGGATCTTTGCTTCGGTGGAAGGCCGACCTGGAGAACCAGGGAGACAGAAGGGACTGCAAGCTTTAGAACCAGGGACACCGTGTTTTAGGACAAATGGCTGTGTCCATGGAAAACAAGTGCCCTCTTCCCACAAATGGAATGTGGGAAATGACATGCCAGCTTGTCCCATTTGGGCATAAAAAGACATCATTAAAAAAAACAGCATTGCCTACTGATGACAGAAAAATTACAACCAGATTTTTAAGACGTTGTCTTTGGGATGGGCCAGCTCCATTCCCAGGGGTTAGTGGAGGGTCTGAGGGTGACAAGAGGTCCATCATGGAACTGGGAAATTCTACCGGAGGGCAGAGCACATCATGTGACTGTTTCCAGAGTAAATGAGCTCCCACAGCCCTCAAACCTCAGAAAGACAGTTAGTGCATGGGGAAGGCGCAGAAGGAGCCCCAGACCTTCTCCTGTTCTCCTGGAGGAAGTGTTCAGGCAGCACAGAGGAGCTATTAGAGCTCCAGGCTCCCAGGGTGATTCCTTATCCCAGTCCCCCCACCCCTAAAATTAAGTGAATAGTAGCCCCACCTCCCCACCTGGTTGAGGGATTGAATCCGGCCACCCATAAACTACAAATAGCGCCAGGCACCCAGCAAATGCTCATTAAATGTCAGGAATTATGATGACCATAATGCAGGTCCAAGATAATAATGTTTCTATTTGTGAGTTCTCATATCAAATTCACCATGTTCTCCTCGATCTGCCTACATAGGTGCATACATGTGCTTAACATGTTCATGTGGGAAAGGAATTCGAAGTCGTCTCCTCAAGGGTGCATAATGGTAAGATAGGTTTTAACTACCCATAAAATGAATTGCTTTTACCGTAACACATGGCCCCAGCACTGGTTTCTGGCTCACCAAAATGAAAATTACATCAGGGAAATTCCATTCCCCAGCGGAATTTTCAGAGAGCGTTTTGCTCTATCTGAGCAGTGGATGCTCGTCATTCACAAACGAGGTCAGCAGTGATGTCCATCTGCCCGATGTTTTCTCACTTCTCCTTCCAAGATTAGCAAGTTATTAATGTGGAAAAGACACTGTTAAGGGTCTGGTTCTCCATGAAACTCACCAGTTAGACTTGAAGCCAGTGCAGAGGTGGGGAAGGAGGTTGTGACCGGGAGGGTAACCCTCTGCTGCCAGAGCGAGAAGAGGCTGCAGAACGATTTTTAAAGCCCCAGAGGGACTCTTGCACATCAAAAGCTGTTCAAAATGAACAGTTGACTCTGATAATTGTAAATATATCAGAAACATGTGCATTGAATTCATCCCCTTAAAATTATGGCTGAGTGTACCCGACTGCACAGCGTTTAAACACCTCAAACTTTCTAAAAATATTTGGGGTTCAAAGTAAGCCTTGTAAGGAACATCAAAGCCATATGTTTCTGATTCGTTTATACTTAGCTTATCAGAATGTTTTTTGTTTTTAACAGATATTTGATGTCCAAGAAGGTTTGGGGTCTTTCTTATAGTCAAAAAAAAAAAAAAAGTTCCTTCTCAGAAACAAGAATATTTCCCAAGAGAAAATGAACTTCAGTCCCTAAAGATTAGGCTGGTTTCAAACTTGGCTAAGAAATTCTTTTGTATCTTTATTTTTAAATTTAAGTGAAGTGGGAAGAGGAGTGGGGAGAAAAGCGAGTGCAGGGGATTTGGTGATCTTTCTGTGTCTTTGCTTTCCCTGGAAGTCTGTCCTGCACTGTGCTTCCCTTGTCCTTCCGGTGGAGGCCAGCTGCGGTCAACACCCAGCCCTCCTATTGGACTCAGATGATGCTGTGGACAGTAGTTTATCACTCTTGTAACAGACGGTGCCCCGCACAGCATCTTTCCATCCAACATCCTCCACTTGGCTGTTCACAGGACGAGAAACTGTCACCCATGCACTCATTTAGCTATGTCTTGGGTAACTGTCATTTACTAGTTTTCTTTCCTGAGGAAGATTCGCCCTGAGCTAACATCTGTTGCCAATCTTCCTCTTTTTGCTCGTGTCATCTACTTTTTGAATTCTCAACTTCATGAATAGTAAAGAGGGAAAATGTTACACACGAGTAAATGTTGACTATATGCACAAATAGCCAGCCACCCTCAGACGGAGGGAGGTCCTCAGGATCAACCATCCCGAGACTTGAGAGCCCAGAAATCCTGCCGCTGCGCAACAAACGTAGGAACCGCCACACACTTCAGTTCACCATTCGTCGGGGGCAGGTCACATTGTATTATTTCCTGTTTCACTGCTAGGAGTTGATAAATGGCCCTGCTGGCCGTGGACGCAGTTGGATGCCGGCGAAGCTCTGCTGTCCCCATGCAGCCCTGCACAGCCGTGGACATGTTTGCAGTGACCAGTGTGGGCCCAAAGGACCTGGACACGGAGGCAGAGCATTGCAGGATGCCCCAGGAGATCTCCTCCCTCTGGCGAGCATGAATAATTATCATCATTAAGGATGAATTTGGCTCTGCAATGCTTTAGAACCTTCCAGTTCCAGGCCCAGTTCCAGAGTTAATGAACCAGGAAGGGGGCACTAGAGCCTTTCATCAGCTGATTCTTTAGCAGGAAGCAATTTAATGCATCTTTGGATCCACATCATGTTTCTCCAAGTGTGGGCCCACCATCAACTTCAGAATTACCCCAGTTGAAAATGCAGATTACTGGGCCTCACCCCACTCCTGCTGACACAGGAATTGGGGAGGGGGCTTCTGGGGAATATGCATTGTTGACACATTTCCCTAAGGGTCCTGCTGCACCTTGTCAGAGGGTAAGCAGGGGAGAGGCATCTGGAAAGAACAGAGGGAGGGTAGAGTACCCAGCAGCAGACACACAGTTCTGGGCCTCATTGTCTCCCGCTCCCTCTCCCTGTCTCTCTCTCTCTCTGTCTCATGCAAGCACACACACACATGCATGCACACATACCAACTTAGGCAGCTCCCTGAGCTCATGCATCAGATCACAAAGGTCCCCTGGGGCTTTCTGTGTAGACACAGGGAGGTGGTGCCCACCAGGCCTCGCCCTCTGTGTTCTCAGCAAAACAATCAAGGGACCCACATGCCTCTCCTCCTGGGAGCCCATGCCCACCTGTAAGCTCAGGCGCCAGCGCTCACTGGCCATGAGACCACTGCAATGTGGCATGTTGTGGAATTCCGAGAGGGACTGCTAGAATCCTCCTGCCGATGGGCTCTGCAACTCCAAGTGGACAGGTTCTAGCCCCGAATTACCCTCACTGCTGCTGCAGGAACACCTGACGCCGCTGTAGGAGCACCGACGGTCAGAGCCACACTCCTTTGTGCGTGAAACATGTTTGTGCTCCTGCACAATTCTAAATGCTTCCCTCTCCTTACCGTTACCTTGCATTTAGCATTGTTTCTTTGTTTCATAAATAAGGTGTCGTCTGCTGAGTCATCTGAGGGTAAATTTACAGTCTCCCTCCCAGCACAGCGCTGAGCAAGGAAGCCAGACTGCTGACCTCCAATGGCCTCAAAAAGAAGGATCAGGAGAGGGAAGCTCACGGAACTCCTGTAGGAGAGGAAACAACACGGGGACACGGGAGCCAAGGTAACAGCAATGATGGGAGCCCCAGAGAATCGCCAGCAGTGGGCTGTCCAGTGCCAGGAATAGAACATACAAGTGACAATTTTAACTCAAGGACTAATTAGTCTGAAAATATCCTTAAAATGTTCTAAGTTAAAGAAGTAATTTGCAACCTAATCAGCATTTAGGGATCAAGTGGTCTGCTGGAGGAGAAGGCAGGGTACCTCCTGCATTTATTTGTATCTGAGCCCGGGGAGCGATGCAGACAGCATAAGACAAAGATCTGTCACACAGCTTAGTCACACTCGAAACACACACATGCACACATGGAGCGCACACAAGGCCTACCCACCCAGGACCACCCAAAGGCCCTTCGGGGTGGAGCCTAGATAAGCCACCAAGACCCACTCTCCTCCTGGTGACCTCACGTGGTTGTGAGACCCTCAAACCACTGACCCACCAGGGCCCCTGATGTCAGGCTTGGGGGCAGGGGGATCGGCCACCCCATTGGGGTGCATGTTATTGAAAGTAGATCTTTCAGCCAGAAACCAACTGGAATTTCAGCCACGTGTCTGCCGTGAGATGGTTCCACTTAGAAGCAATAAATAAATACATACCTATATAAACAAATAAATGAGAACTGGGTGGAAGAGGACAGGAAGGAAAAAGTCTTGCGAGAAACTTGAACTTTCCCTGCACATCCTCCTCTGAACCCCGTGTTTTCAATTATGCCACACTGACTCTATAGTGATGCTAACATGTTTGCATTGCTGTCTTTCATTCTATTTTTTTACAACTCACCGCAGGATAGCAAAGTCAAAAATGTACCATTCTGATCAACAGGACACATCTGTGGTGAATCCACACAGAAGCAATTAATTTCCTGGTGGTATTTTTACACTGGGGGCCCGATGCAGGTCCCCATTATACAAACAAAAACTCCAGACAGCTTCTGCTGCCTGATAAAAAATAAATCAGATTGTAGAGGACTGCTTGGCCTGGGACTGCTGCAGGCTGTGACTCGTAATGACGCATCCCAACACTCATTATGAAGCTTATTAAACAGAATCGTCCAACTTGTACTGAAGTGCACGCTGTAATCATGTTAAAGACGGCAGGCCCCCAGAACACGCAGCTGGCAGTCAGCTCGTTCAGCAGAGTGGACCACGCAGGCATGGCCGGGGTGTGGGTCAAATCACAGAAACAGTATGCTTGTGTTTGGCAAACTGGTCAGGATCAATGTGATAGAGAGGCAGGTGAGAATCGCAACCACGTGGTGATAATTCACACAGCAGAGCCTTCCCTCCTCATGAGCATCTGCCAGGGTGGGGTCCATGAGACCCTCCAAAGCAAACATCGCCAGCATGGTATTTTATTGTGACACTCATTCGGAATCTTCTCTGAGGTCGCAAAAGCAATATTTCGATGTACTCTTTCAGGAGGGTGGGAGGAAAAAAGATTAATAAAGATGTTAGGAGGCTGAACTGCTGTGAGATTTGTTTAATTATTCCCCACAGGACTGCCCCAGCAATCTGCTGACATTTAGCCCCGACCTTGCAAATCCTCAGTAAATATTAATATATCAACTCAAACAGGGACCGTTATTTTATTGGTTCACGGAGCTCAGAGAGATTCGCCACAGCGGTGAAAAATAACGTGTAGAACTGAGGAAGATGGGCCGCTTTGATTTCACCTTCTGCCGCACACAGGAGCCAGGAGCATCACCAAATGGCACTGCTGTTCCTTTGCCACAGCCCTAGAATGACACTTCAGATGCCTTTGCTTCCCTTTGTACAGCCTGCTGGAATAATCCCAAAACCACAGTGGCAAGAGATTAGAAGGGAGGGAGAGGGAAGGCCAGGAGAGGAGAAATCGCACTTTATTATCTGGAAGGCTGGAAATTTTCATAACACGGAAGGTCTGCCCTCCAATCTGATCTGGGTCTGCAGAACAGTGGGCCCAGGATGGGAGCTGGGCCTGGGCCTCTGCCTGCCACTTCACCTGCTGCTGCCCGCCTTGATCCCTCCACACATTCCCGTGTGCATATCTGAGAATGGAAATGGCCCATTTGACTGAGAGTTTGCTAAAGGGAAAAAAGAGGATGCTGCTTTTTAATTTTGCTGGCCGTGGCTTGATGGCGGTCGGATTTTGGGAGGTTTTATTTTCCTTGCCTCAAATTTAGATATCTATTAGTGACTCATCCTCTCATAAATATTCTGAAATTCCTAACGGCTGGATGTTTGCTGTGGCCCAAAGAGGCCTCCAAAGTTCTTGGGTGTAAGAAGGGGGGCTGCGGGGCCACATTTGGCTTTCAGATGTACTGTGCTGAAGAGTTAATGCGTGATTAATTTTATTCATAAAAATGTTAATCACTTCATTGTGAGATCTTTTTAGCATTCAGTGCAGCGAGCACCTTTTTAATTTCTCTTGCCCACCGTCTCACAGATGTATTTAATATTTTCAGACGTTGCTGCAGCTATCCGAGGACCTGGCAATTAAGCATACGTTTAAAATTCAATAACAAGCAAAGCTACAGCAGCGACAAACAAGCAAACAGGGAAAAGACACAGAGGAAAGACACGCCGCGACTGCAAGTGACCGGCTCGGATTGTTGCCGGTGTCAGGGGCGCAGCCGCCTCCAGTGACCTGCTCAGCGCGCGGGAGCCCCTCCCCGAGGGCCTGCGCTCAGACCGAAATACGCCGCGGAGAAAGGCGGCGAGTTGCTCCCCAGGCCAAAGGGCAGTCTGAAGTAGAAGAAATTAAGAATAAAAGCCTTTCGGTTCAGAAGATGTAAACTCGGTTATTCCCACCACTGCCCTCTGCCACCGCGCCGGGTCGCCGCAGCGGTGTAGACCCCGGGGGCAGTGGGCCGATGGGGTCGACGTGCGGGGGCGGGGGACTAGCTGGGTGCGCCGGCTTACCCCAACCTGGCCCAGGGTGCAGCCGGGCCATTGTGTCCCCGCATTCATCCAGTGCGCTGGGGATAAATGGATTAGAGGATCAGAGACACCCGCGGCGTCTTCAGAAGCCAAACAGCAGCGCGCAGAAAGGGCTGCCACTTGGGCCCCGCCCCAGGGGGTAGGGGACTGCGCGGCCTCTGCCCAATCCTGGGCCACTGCCCTCTCCCTGCCTTTCCTCCCCGGGGGCACCTGGCGAGGCGGGGCCTGGAGTGGGGCTATCTGCGCTGAGTAGGAGGTGCGTCATCCGCGTGGACACCGCTCAGGTCTCCAGCCTGGGCGCCTGCGAACCCACGCCTGCGCGCCCGTGGGTCCGGCTGCCGGGGACATGCGATGGAGAGGTCACCTAGGCGTGCGGCTTCATCCCGTGCTCCTCTCCTGGGTTCAGGGCCACCTCAATTCTCTGCTTTCCTGTTTACCACAATTCCAGAATTTTGGGCGCCTTCAGGGCCTCCTCCGCCTGGGCAGCATGGCGACTTTCCTGGGCGGTGGGCCTCTTCCTCCATTGAGAACAAACGTTAAAATGTTATAATTGTATTGGTATAAGGATGAATGTATTGATATATATTAACACATTTTCTTTGACCTAAAAGTTACTCTGTTCTTTTACTTTGAAAAGCAATTAAAACATTTTCACGGGCCTCTAAATGTAGTGTGGGCCCCAGGCCTTGTGCGGGCGGTGCTGACAGGTCAGTCAGCTCCCTCTGTCCCCCTCTGTGCTGGCCCTAAGAGGGCCCATTTTCAGAAGTCCTTATGGGGGGGCAGGGGATCTGTATCCAGCTTCAGTAGCTGGGGAACAAAGGCCACCAGCCATCCCCAAGGAATGACCTTCCAGGGCCTTTCAGCTCTGAGCTATAATTAGAGCTGCCTGCTCAGTGGGGGCCCTGGAGAAGACCTACAAGCTCAGCCTCCCCAGCTGAGCAGGGCGTGAGGCTGCTGTGGGGCTTTTACTAGGAGGCCATTCATCCCATGCCCCAGGGTGGGCCGCTATAGCCCAGGAAAGATTTCCAGGGGGCTGGCTTTCTCCACACAACCTCAGGGGACCCCTCAGGTGGTTGGGCACTGCCACCGCCCCCAGAAAGACACCCCATCTACCTCCTAGCTATGATTCCCAGCCACCCACTCTGGATTTCTATTCTGGGGCCACACCCTCCCCGACTTGCCCTCCCCACCTGGAGCCACCACCTGCAGTTGGGGGCAGCAAGATGTGGCAGGTCTCTCCCCCAGGATGCTCCCTGGGGCCTGGCAAGACATTGGCTACAAGGTCCTCTCAGTGTCAGGTACCCCAAAGCTTCCCCTCTCGGGTCTTGGGAGGCCTGCGAGCCGGGCTGACTCATGTCACTGTGCTTGGTCCTACGAGGTGGCCCACGCAGCACAGGTGGTGGGCAGAGACCTCCCTGCACCCCAAAGCCAGGAGGAGCCAACTCCCAACTCCCCCACCCAGCAGCCCTCCCTGGGCTTGGCTTCTTTCCCTCCTTTCCAACCTCCAACTTGCATGTCCCAGGGTCAAAACCCCATTCCTGCTAGCAAACTGGGCCCTGTCGCTTTGGGGAGAGCTTTCTGGGCTCCTATCTCCCCAAATCAGTGTCCAGAGGTCCATAGCCTCCTTCTGGCAGCCCCAGCCCCACCCAGACCCTGCCTTGGGGCAGCCAGGCAGCCTCAGGCCTGCTTGCACCATCCGGAAGGCTGGGGAGGACTGGAAGAGTCTCTGGCTCAGGAGAGGGGTTCGAGCAGAGGGGCCAGGGCCAGCAGAGCCCTCCACGTTGGGGCCCGAGGGCAGCACTTGCCCTGGAGGACCCAGCGCCACAGCCCATCATGCCCTCTTTCTCCTTCTCCCTCCCTCCCTCCCTCCTTCCCTCTCCTGCTTCCTCCTCTCTGGCAGAGTCCCATCTACAAGGACAACTGAAACTTTATAGGGCATGATTCATCGGGTGGCGCGCCCCTCTGAGCCACGGCGAGTATTACATTAATCAGTGTCAGACCGCTAAAACCGAGATATGAATATGAATTCTCCATATTGCAAAAGAGATAAATGTGCTGGGGAATATAATTGATCAGAGAAGGGAGGGAAGGATGGTGGGAGCAGAGATTTCAGAGACTCCAGCAGGTCAATGACTGGGGCAGTGCCTGAGCCCATTCCCCAAGTCCTCACGCCAGGAATGGGGGGGGGGGGGGCTGATCTAGAAAGGCTGTACCTCCAAGGATCTCCCTGTCTCCTTGGCGCCAGCCTGGGCTGCAGCAGAGAGAGCAGAGTCTCTGCACCAGATTCCAAAAAGACTCAGTAGAGACAGAAATCCTCTGTCCTTTCTAGAGGAAATGTCTTCCCTGCAGAGCAGGGGACACCAAGGTGAAACTATTAGTTCTGTGGACATTCCTCACCCCTACCCCTCTTCAAGTTCAGTCTCCTACCTGCCAGTCATGGAACTACTGTCACCCTCTGAAACTACCCTAGGCAGAGGTGGCATGGGAGATCACCTTTGCACAGGCAGAAATTTCCAGAGAACTTCCACTTTGTCTTTAGAAGAAAAAAAGGGTTCCTCCATCTATTCCCACGTATTTCAGGAGCTGAAACGCTGTGCATATCAGGTGCTCCCTATGGGCCCTGCACACCCCTGTGTGTGCACACACACAGGTGACTGCACTGGTTGGGAAAGACATAAAAAATAGAGCACAAAGAACAAAAATGCTTTTCAATGCTCGATTTAAAATTCATTTCTGGCTTTTCACTCAGGAAAAATAACTCCAAGGCTAGTGATCTGGTTTCTTTTCCTGGAAAGCTTTGGTCCCCAGGAGGGGGCACAGACCCACCCTTCATGACTTCTAGACCACTGGGTTCTGAGGTCTGGAACCCCACTGGTGAGCATGTGCTGACCCAGCCACCTAGGCACATAGAAAAAAAAAACAGAATGGAAATACAAGACGTGCAAGCAGCGATGCCTGCATGGACCATCCAATTTGATTCTGGGAAATAAGGGAGATTGGAGGCCTTGGAGGGAGAGGACTCTACCGCCCACTTGAATCCCACCTGCCGCTTCCAGCAGGCACACAGGAGGGTCTCCCAGCACATTTTGGTTGCCAGAGCAGCATGTCTGTGGCCCAAGAATGTGATTCCTCAGCAGAGAAGCAGGACACCACTGGTCAAAGGTCTCCAGATGAGCATTCTCGCCAAACACACAGGATCCATCTGTGAGGAGTGAAGCTCCAGCCCAGGAACTCTAGAATGGGAGACCCCAGGGCTGTGGTGACCCCCGAAGCCCTAATGTGGAGGACAAACCAGGAAGTCCTCTCTGAATTCGCTAGCCCCACCCGGGACCACGAAAACTCCCACGTGGAGCCTGGCACCTACTCCTTCCCTCTAAAGGCATACTCTGGAGGCCCAACACCGCATCCTCCAAGTTGAAACAAGTGGGTGGCACCCAAGAACACGGAGAAAGCCTCACCACCACAAATCGAGGCTCGTGTCCGCGGCACCCTCAAGGCTCAGCACCCCCAGATTTTGCGCCACGCCCAGGAATCAGACCAGCGCCACCGTCAGGGCCCCATTCCGCTTTCGGCCCATAGAGGGCGCCTCCAGAACGTCCATTCGGACTGGAAGCGGGTCCACTGCGGCCCAGCCCGCCCGGAGGCCGGCCCTGCGCTCTGCTCCGCCGCCCCGCTCCTCCTGCGGCTCCACCAGCCCCGCCGGGCCCCCCCACGTGCCGCCTTCCACGCACGTCCTCCTCGTGCCCTTCGCGCCTCCTTCCCGCCGCTTTTCCTTCAGCCTCGGGGAGGGGACTCTCTTCTCTAAATGGACGGACAAAGGGGTGGTGGCTGGGGAATGACTTGGCGCCCTGCCTGGAGGGGTGCAGCCCCCTTGGTGAGGCGCCCCTCGTCCTCAGCGAGAGCTGCCCCCTTACCCCGCCGCAAAGCAGCCCGGGGCAAAGAAAGCCGCGCCCCTCGCCAACAGAAGTAGCCCCGGGGCTCCACGCGTCCCTAAAGGACTGGAGGGCGACTGTCAGGCCCCGGTAGGGGTGGGGTCCTGGCGGAGGTTCTGTCTGGCGTTGGAGACTGGTTCCCCCGCAGCCCACATCCTCACTGGCAGTTTTGGAAATGTTCGCTTTCTTAGTTTTCACGAATTCAACATAAACTCGTTGGCGCCCTGGTGGAAGTGCAGGCTGCTGCGGCGCCCCGCTCCCAGCGCCCCCGCAGCCCGCAGAGCTGACCGCCGCGATTCCCGAGGCTCCTGGGCCATGTCCCACGCGCGCACACCCCAGGCCGGCGCCCTCCCGCATTTTTTCCTGTCATTGCTCGCAGCTGCCGCCCAGGCCCGGCCGCGGCCATCCAGGTTTATTTGCTCCTGGGCTCACTCGCTGCGCCCAGCGCAGGGGGCGTGAGTTTAAAGGACACCCTGGAAGACCAAGGCCCCCTCCCCTCTCTGTCACCCCACACCGCTCCCACAGCCCCCTAGCTCTCACGCACAGAGAACTCCCGCGTTGCATCCATCAGGACAGTTTAAAAGAGCTTTCCAATTTCTCCGCGTTTGATTTAACCAAATAACTAAAAAATACATTCAAGGCAAAATTTCATACTCCATTATGTCCTCATTCTACCCACAAAACGACCCGACGCCAAGATGCACTGCTGAGACAACGTTATAAATTGATTTCAAATCCGAAATTCTCCTTTGGGGACACGATTGTAAATTCTTTTCATTTTTTCCCCATTGTTGCCCACTTTAAGGAATCGTTTTTTAAACTGCCGAAAAACGAACTCATTTTTGTCCTGGGAAAGATGTGCCCCAGATAAATGCATAAGCGTTGGAAAGAATTAAAATGCAAACAAGAAACTGCCCTCCTGGTAACGTGAACAAATTCAGCAACAACCAAAAGACTGAGAAACACTGCCCTCCTGGGTGGGAACTCCCCCAGGAACCACTGTCCCCAAGCCACAGGCACTGGGGCCCTGCCAGGATTCCAGGATTCAGGACACCCCCAGCGAACGCCCAGCCACACACAGCAGCAAGAGCCGTGGGCATCATTTCATTTAGTTTATTAGACAAAAATATATGATTTAAACAAGTTCGCTGACGCGCTATTTACAATCTGAAATCACTCTATATACAGAAAGAAAAAAAAGACACAAGCACGTGGGGGCATTTACCGAAACGATCATCAACCAGAGCACGGTGACAGCCACCCGAGCGGAGCCGCGGGCTGAGGCCAGGCTGCTGGGACGCGAGCTCGGCCGGGATGAGCCCCTTTCTGAAGAAAGCGATGGATGGGAGTCGTTGACGTCGTGGCCTTATTTGTCCTTTACACCAGTCTGAAATATTTGTCTTAATTCCTCCCTCATCCCCTCCCACCCGAACTCCTCCCCCCCTCCCCCCGCAAAAGTAAAAGACGACCCTGGATCAGGCGGACGGGAGGGCTGCTAGGATCCGAGGCGTTCCCTCCTGCGGGGCCAGGGAGCTGCAGGGAAACAGCAAGACAAGTAGGCACAAACACTGTCCGTGGATGGACACTGGGACCCGGCGTCGCCGGTTCTGCCGGCTGAGCACGGGCGGGGGGAGGTGGGGAGACGGAGTCGCCTGCCCGGTGCGGCTCCCGGCTCGGGAGAATCCGGGTGGACTCAGCGCAGGTCTGGTAGATAGTGCCCCTTTAACAGTGACTGCGCGACCCCACCGCCGCCCGGCCCTGCTCAGCCTCCGGCCCCGAAAATCACCCCCACCCCGGCCCAGTGGTAAAAGCAAATGGCACTCACTTGTCGCGCACCGGCTGGAAGGGCGACTTTAACTGCTGTGCCGGCGAGTCCGGCCTGGGGACGAGTTCTCTCTCTGCGAGGGAGGGGAAGAGGCAGAGCATTAGGACTGGGAGACAGGTGGGGGGGGGGCGGTGCGCAGAGGCACCCACCCCCACCCCACTCCCTCCCGTCACTGGGGCAGGGTCTCCAAGAGAAACATCCCCACTCTCGGGGGCTGGCCGTCGCTCCCCGAATTCAGGCAGGAACTACTATTCAGCCCTCAGCTCGGTGGCCACTGCATTTCACCCTCCCGGGTCGGTGCCCTCCCCACCCGACCCGACTCCTGGGCTCCGGACTCCTGGCCCAGGGCGCGGCAGACGTCCCTGGGCGCGGTACCTGGGAGCGCGGGGCTGCTGCGGGCCGAGGCCTTGTCGCCGTGGAGCACGCCCGCGGCAACGGCGACCGGCGGCTGCGGCGGCGGAGGCGCGGGCAGGGGGGGGCCATGGGGCGCGGCGTGGGGAGCGCCGACGCCCAGGAAGGAGCGCACGTTGAGCAGCGAGCCCTGCGCTAGGAACGCGCCGTTGGTCCAGTTGGAAAACTTGCCGATGTGGCAGGTGTACAGTCCGTGGCTGGGCAGGAAGGCGGGGTGTTGCAGTGGCGCGCCCGCGGGGGGCCCGTGCGCGCCCGGATGGCCGGCTGGCGGCGGCGGCGAGGCCTTGGGCGCGCCGTCGGGGCTCGTGGCCGTCTCAGCCAGTGACCAGATCTTGGGCTTGCTATGCGGCGCGCCCTGCAGACCGACCGCCGCGGCGCCGGGACTCAGCAGACGCGTGCTGCCGGGCTCCGGGACCTCCTTGGCCAGGCCCAGGGGCGAGTCTTGGGGCTTGAGAGCGTCGGCGGCCGCCAGCGGCGAGCCTTGGTCCCGGGCGAGGGCGGTGGGCGCGGCTGGCGCGCGCGGCGCCTCGGCCTTGTCTTCGTCGTCCTCGTTGCTCTGGTCGCCGTCGTGCTCGTCTATCTTGTCGATGTCGATACTCTCCAGATCGATCTCTTCGTCGTCTTCCGTCTTCTCAGGGTCGCCCTCGGTGTCGCTTCCGAAGAGGGCGCCGTCCTCCTGGTCTTTGCTGCGCGCCCCCCACGTCACCTTGTTCTCCTTCTTGAGGCGCCGGCGCGCGTTGGCGAACCAAGTGGAGACTTGCGTGAGGGTCATCTTGGTGATGATGGCCAGCATGATCTTCTCGCCCTTGGTGGGGTAGGGGTTCTTGCGGTGCTCGTTGAGCCAGGCCTTGAGCGTGCTCGTGCTCTCGCGCGTGGCGTTCTTGGGCCGCCCGGGATCACCGTACTGGAACTGGCCGTAGGGGTAGTAGGCCGGCGCCGTGTGGGCTGCGAAGGTGGCAGGGTGCACCCCGGGGTTGTCCTTGAGTTCATACTGTGAGCCCTGCAGCCACAGGGCCCAGCGAGATAGGAGAGCGAGGATAGGGGTAGAGAAAGAAACAGAGACAGAGGGAGAGAGAGAGAGAGAGAAAGAAATGAATCCCCAAACTGGGAAAAGTCAGGGGGCAGCCGCTCTGGCTCGAGGAGAGCACAAAGGCCCCCAGTGCACCACCCGGGTAGTGGTCAACCGGGGAGAAAGGGGGGGTCAGAACCGCGAGCCGCCTCCACGAACTGTGCTTCCACCGATCACGGAGAGCTTTTTTATTGCTCAGGAAAAGTTCCAGAATCTGTACATCCCTAGAAGACCACAGTGGGTGCCTCAGCCCCCTAGAATTTCCTTAGGCCGCCCTCAGTCCCCCTACCCCCACCACCCACAATAACTCCAGAAGCCCGGATTTCCAGGTTTATCTCACACTAGCTAGAGGGGAAAGCCTTTTAACTAGGCTGATAAAACAGTTTCTCCAAACGTAAAGAACCAAGAGCCCACGCCCCCTCCCTTCGACCCTGAGGGGGTCAAACAAAATAAACCATCCCAGGTTTTCTTCGCCCAAATCCTCCAGCAATTTAAAACGAAAGCACGCTCCTTTCATCTCCCAAAGTAATCTGCATATAATGGCTCACCCACACTTAAAGGTCTATAGTGGTGACAGGTAATTTAAAATTTTAATCCTGGCCATAATCTGCAACAATAACAAAAACACCTTTAAAAAATACAAAAGGAGGGTTTATCCAGTAAAATATTAACGTGAGAGCTGGGAGCAGCTGGCAGTGAGGAGGGGAACCGGTTTCCTAGGCCGCTTGGGTTACTTTGTCTCTTAAGTTTGACTTTGATCTGGAGCGAGCAAGCACAAACTGTTTGCAGGCATTTAGAGGCCCTGATTTATTTGCAATCAATATTCTTTTTATCATCGGTAGTAAAACACAGCAAGTCAAATTATCCCATCA
Organism: Tapirus indicus; assembly: GCA_031878705.1. Lineage (NCBI taxonomy): Eukaryota > Metazoa > Chordata > Mammalia > Perissodactyla > Tapiridae > Tapirus > Tapirus indicus. The sequence goes on from CM062921.1 coordinate 143,095,306, forward strand.
GGTTTTTTGGTAAATAACATTTTATCTTTCTAACAACCTCATTAGGCCTCATTATTACCATAAATTGCCCAGATAGACAGTCACTCACAATTTTATCTTTTGACTTCCAAATCCCCAATCATAGCGGCTTGGAAACCTTAGGCCTAGACTCTGAGTTTGGGTTTAGGCTTACTTTGCAGAAGCCGGCAGGAGACCCCAAGGAAACACACACAGCTTTGGGGGAAATTTCTACATTGTATCGTTTAGTAAAAAATCAAGCATCTTCCTTCGCTACTGCACTACAATGGGGGCAGATCCTTACCATGTAGCTCCCTCCCTCCCCCATAAACACGCGGTTTCCCCAATGTAGTCACAATTTCAGTAAAAAATGATAACCCTGCATGTAAAAATTGTTTAGTTGTTGTGTTAGCAGAGGGGCACTCCGGACTCTAAGAAAGTTGTAAAGAGCAGATTTCTTTGACTAATTCGTTCGGTGGTCGAGGCCACAGAGAAAAGGATTTCCTGGCCAGATTTCGTTTTGCAAAATGTACTTTGCACTTTTCTAATTATTTTGGTTGTAATCGCAAGGGAGACATTTCTGCCTCGTCTCTGCTGGGAATTCTTTTTGAAAGGATACCTTGTAAATCTCTCATCGCTTCCGCGGCATCCCGGCCGCTGGAACAAAATGGAGCTGATCTTTTCCGATAGCCAGTGATCTGAAAGGCAGCTGGGGCCGCTTTCAGAGAAATAGGCTTTCTTTTCAAAACTACAAGCAAAGTTACAGGAAAACACGCCGGCTGCTTTGCTCGTGTACAGCTGGTGGGTATTTCGTGTCTTTTCTTCGGGGAGTGGGGAGACTTGTGGGGGTGCCTGCAAATTGTGTTATGTGGCAGGCAGCAACGCAGGAGGGGGCTGCCTCCCCGACCCCCCGCGCCGGGAGCGCGATTCACCAGCAGCACGAAGTTTAAGCCCGACCTTGCAATCAGACCAAGGAAAATGGATCCTTTGGACCGATAGACCGGCCAATGCCCCGCGGAGAATTAAATTTGCAGCCCCCTCCCCCCATCTGACACCCACTGGGACAGGAGACCGAGAGGACATCATTTATTTTAAGCCCAGAGACACTGTTTTCCTTAATCCTCCATTATGTAACGCGGGAAAAAAAGTGCTTTTCTTTCGGTGCAAATGAAATGAAAACTTTGGTAACTTAAAAAAGTCAAAGCAAATCGTTTCAGACGCCAGAAATTACTTCGACTTAATTTTTTTAATCTCAAATTTGCATACACGCCATTAAGAGACCCCTCCGGCCCGTCCGATCTCCATTGTTACATTTATTTTGACTGACTCTTCTAGGCTTTCAGGGGTTCCCTCTGGCAAACTCGGATACAACTATCTGGGCTCTGCCAAACAGAGAGAAAACCGAGTCTCCGTGGCCCAGCCCAAAAGCTGAAGAGATCGCACGAGCGGGCCTGCGGGCCCGGAAGGGGAGTCCTGGTCAACCCGGCCGAGCTGCCTGAACCCGCCCGCCTGCCCCGCCGCCTCGACCGAGCCGGGGGCGCCGGGCGAATTTGGCCCGGACCTCCAGCGCGGGCCGCGCGCCCAGGGCCTGCTCCTGCGGCCTCTCGACTCCCGCCGGGACCACTACGCGGCCGGGCCTCCCGCCTCCCGGGCCGAGATGGAGGGGCCGTTACCGGCCGACCCCTTGGCGCTGCCGTGGCCCCCGCCACCTCCAACCCTCCAGCAGGGCCGCTCCCGCTCCTCGCCCCGCCGGCTCCGCCCGCCCGCTCCCCAGCCGCGCGCCGCGCCGCCCCGGCCACCCTCGCCCAGGGCGCCGGGCCGGGGGAACAAGCCGCCCGCGGCGAGGTGGGCGCGGAGCGGGCCGGGCGCACTCACCATCTGCGAGAAGAGGCTGAGGTCGGCGGCGTAGGGCAGGAAGGCGCTGTAGTTGGGCGCGCCCGCGTACGGTCCGGCCGCCGCGTACATGCCCAGGACCGAGGTGACGGCGGCCGCGCCCGCGCCCGCGCCCAGCTCCGCCGCCCCAGGCCGGCCCGACGAGGCGGCGGCGGCGGCGGCGGCCGCGGCCAGCACTCCCGGACGCTCGCCGCCGTAGGCGCCGGGCCCCGCGGCGCTCAGGTACTGCGGGTAGCCCAGCTGCGGGAAGGACATGTCCGCGGACTCCGCGGCGGTGGCGGCGGGCAAGTATTAAAGGGGCGGCGGAGGGAGGCGGGGGTGGGGGAGGCGCGGCGAGGGGGCGGGCGGCGGGCCGGGCGCGCTCGGGCCGGCCCGGAGGCGGGGGCCGGTGGCTGCTCCTCGGCCCGGTGCTCGCTCGCGCCCGGCTCCCGGCTGCGCCCGGATCCGCGATCGCGCGCCGACTGCGGCGGCCGCCCTCCGCTCGGCGGCGGGGCTTTCAGACACAATTTGAAGTTGATGCTTTGATTGGCATCCCCTTGAGCGCTGGCCCCGCCCCCGGCTCCCCTCCCGCCCCCTCCTCGCCTCCCGCCCGCCCTCGCCGGCCGCTCCCGCCCCTCCTGGCGAGCACGTGGTGCCCCGCGCCGGCCGGGCCACCTCCGCCCGCGGTGGGCTCGCGAGCGGCCGGGCGGCGGGTGCGGGCCTGGCGGCCGCAAGCTCGTTGCCGACGGGCCCCCGCGGCTGTCTGACAACCTGTCGACACCGGTTTACAGCTGTCGGACACCGGGGTTTGCTGTTTCGAAGCCGAGGTGTGTCTGCTCTTTCACAAAAACATCTTGGCGAGCTGTTCCACCGTTGGGACGGCGGAGAAGGGGCTGGCCCAGGCGCTGTGACAGCCGGCGGGGAGCGGCCTCTCCTCCGAAGCCGGAGCTGCCTTTGCCTCCACCGGACATCTTTGGCAGAAGTGCACCCTGGTGCCCTCGGTGCGCCTCTAAGCCGCCGTGGCGTGACACCCTGAGGCGGGCGTGGCGGCCCCAAAGCCCCCACTGGGCATTAACAGGTCATCTGGCAATGACCGGCCTCGCTGAACTTGGAGAAGCGAGAAGCGGCTGAGCTCTGCAGGCTTTTCCAACTGTGAAAACTTTGGGGAAGGGCAACCCCAGCTGAGAAGCCGCTTGCTAGGAAGAAGCAGATGCAGTCTATGGTGGCGGGTTCTTGGGGGTGGGGGGACCTTTTCTTTGCGGAGAGAACAACGTTGCAGCGGGAGAGAAACATCCGGTCCCGGTGCGGGCGTTGGGAGAAGCCAGCGTGGCCTGGGCGCCCCTTCTTGGTTCACTAGGTGTGCAGAGGCAGGAAGTAAACTTGTGCGGAGCGCGCCGGCCCGAGACGGCGCCGCGACCGTGCCAAGGGCTGGGCGTCCCTCTTCTTCCTCCCTCTCCCCTTTCCATCCTCGCCCGGCCAGAAAAGCGAGCGGACGCAGCCGGGCGCTGCGCGCTCGGGGCTGGCTCCGGGTCGCCAGGGGCCTGGCCGCGCCAGGGCGCAGACGCCGGGTGCACGGTCCTGCTCGCCTCCCTGTGCCAGGGACAGCTCAGGCAGGCCGCTTCTGCGCTGCGCTCGCCGGCTTGGTGCCGGCGGCCCAGGTGGGGAGCGCGCTCAGGATACCCGCCCTGGCTCCTGGGGCCACTTTACGCCCCCGTCTCCTACGCGGCAGCCAGAGCTTGGCGCGCACTCCCTGCTGTGGAGTTCTGGCGCTCTGGACCCGGCAGGGGTTTCATCCACCGACTCTGGCGTCGGCCTCGGTTTGCGCCCGTTCCGGGCCGCAGGACTGAGACTGACCTTTGCGTCCAGTCCCCACCCGTACCCTGGACACCTACCGCGCCCCATCCCTTAGTTCCGCCTCCAGTTACCCGGACCATCGGGAGGCCCGAGGACTCCCGCAGCTTCAGGAAGGCTCCCGTTTCCCCATTTTGGGGCCTGAGGACAGACACGGAGCCACTGCCTGTAATTAGCAACAATAACGCCCATAACAGTAATTACTAATTACCAGCTCCGTAATCAGGCTTTAATTTCTCTGCTCAGAGTCAGGTTTTCTTCCTGTTCATGTTGTCCTCCCTCTTCCTCACCCCCCTGCCCATTCTGTAAACCAGCCCGTGCTCACTCCAGAAATCCCCGGCAAGCCTGGGTTCCCTGCCTGCTTTAACAGATTCTGGGGGGCCGGAGATGGGCCCTCAACACTCGTGCTCCTGGGAAGTCCCTAACCGCAGCTTCCTCCTGCTCCCCAGCCCACCACCTTGCACCCCCAACCCCTCTCCCAACACCCAAAACAAACCAATGAGCCAGCCCCACCACTGTCCTGTTTAGCAATCTCCGGTGTCACTTTTCAGGTGACAGGTAAATACTGGGGAGATAAGCTCTCTTGTGTGACCTGCAGAGAGAGTTGGAATGTAAGCCCAGAGAAACTTAGTGTCAGGATGAGCCATAGGGACTGATGGTCTCCTTCTCACCCCTACCTGCACCAGCCCACCTGACTTCCCTCACACTGCAGGTATTAGAACCTCCTCGGGTGGCAGGGAGGTGAAATAGGGGCAGCAGGCTTTGTCCCCATCCCCAACCAGCCCAGCAATGTCACCCGACTGCACCCTGCCTGTATCACCTTCACTGGAGTCATGAAAGGATTGTAGGTTCCAGAAGACACCAAGGAGGTGAGTGCGAAGGGCCTGCCTGGAAAGGTGCTGAGAAACAGGCAGTTATGAGGGATTAGCACTAGAAAGGCCTGCGGGCTGGCCCCCAGGGAGCCCTGGAAAGGTGCGGAGCAGCGACTGTGGCCTCCTCTGCCCAGAGCAGGGGCTGGGATCCTAGTGGAGCCTGGCAGACCCCTGGCTCAACCCTCCCTTTGTCCTTGGCCCTTTACCCAAAAACTTGTACATAGAAGACTAAGAAGCAGCATAGACAAAAGGAGAAGAAAACGGCCTCCAGAGCACCCCACTGGAGAGGGGGAAGGGCAAAGAAGGATCCAGAATTTCGTGGCTCAGCTTGGCTATGGAGAGCATCCTCCCACCAGCCCTCTACTCATGTTTAGCATCCAGTGGTTAAGTATTAAGTATGGCTAAGGATGACACAAGGTGCCTGAGCCAGGAGAAGCTCTGCTCCCGGGACCTTGGGACTGACTTGAATGTCCCCTTAACACGGGTCCTGAACTTTCCCCAGAGACGCTGGCCCAGCTCACTAGCTCAGCCTTTCTGTGGTCCAGGACTGTCCCTCTGGAGGCAAGTAGGAGGGAGGAGCCGGGTCTTGCGCGCCCCCCCCCCCAGGCACCGGAGGGGGCCAGGCTGTAGGTCTCCACCCGCCCCGCCGTCGAAAACCGACGGTCCACGCCTGCTGCCCCTGGATCCGCAAGCCAGGAGACACCCGCTTACCAGACCCTCAGGCATTGTCCGTGCCTCCTGAGGAGGTGGCTCAGGCAGGCCCAACCACTGGTTTAGAGGCCGCGCCTGGCCAGAGCGGTAGAGCGGCCCCCTTCCTGTCGCCGCCCAGGCGTCGCTGAGCCAGAGGCAGTGCCGCGGAGCACTGCAAAGCCAGACCTAGGGGTCGCTGCGCGGCCGAATCGCAGCTCCGCCTGGTCGGCGTCCTGGCTTCGGTCTGCGAGCCCCGGTGCTCCGTAAGGACCCCCGGTCATGGACCCGCAGCATTTGGCCCTGGTCGCCGGCGCAGCACAGCGGAGCTCCGACAAGCGGTTGGCAGGGACACTCTGACTAGAAAGCCCGGACCCCCCGGGCTCCCCGCCTAGGGCGCGGGCCTCTGGGTGCACCCTTGGGTGTGCAGGGCGCACGTGTGCGGACGCGGCTCTGGGAGGGGACTGTGGTGGGGAGAGAGAAAGGCCCCGAGGCTGTGCTATGGGGTGGGGGAGGGGTGAACACGGTGCTCTTGAATCAAGTTGACTTTTAAACAGGTTTCCAGGCCTGATGCAAAGTTTACTTGCTTGTTATCCTGGGGGAGAGGGTAGTTTTGTAAATCGGAGGGAATTGCTATCACCGCTCTGAAAAAGATCATGTCCTTTTTCTTTCCCTCCCTGCCCTCAGTAACCCTTAGTCCCCGCTCTCCTCCCTACCGCCCCCCCCCGGGGCATATTTACACAAGGATGGGATTAAACAAACCAAACACCATGCTCATTTACAATTTTATTTCTTCCGAGGTAATTCTCCACTGATTTTGAAGCTCAGCTAACCAGTTTCTGAAAAAGAGAAGGAAGCTCAGTGGGGGAACCGCCCCACTCCCAGGAGCCATCACGGGGACCTGCCTTTGGCGCGGAGGACCTACCAGGGCAACACAGACACGCCTGGGAATGCAGCGGGCATCACCATCACCGAGGCCTCCTCGCCTGCCTTTCAAAATGGCCATTCTTTGCTATGCAGATGGCGGGGCTGCTGCGCTGGGCCGCAGCTCCGTGGCGGGACTGGGCGGCCTGACCTGGCCCGCGCCCCTCGACCCCGGCCAGGCCCTCCTGCCCAGCGCGCGCGCCCTGATTTATGAGTCTTGTTAAATACTCATTAGGACTTTACACCTTCCTCCAGTAGGCCCGCTCGGCCACAGCGAGACGAGTGTCAAACAGTCCCCGGCGGCCGAGACCCGCGCAGGAGCGCGCCGCTGTAACGTGGGCCCCCCTGGGCGCCAGGCCAGGGACCCGGTGGGGCTGGCTGCAGCGATCCCGCGGCCCTCTCGGCCTCGACCCCTAGCTGCCTGTCTTCGCTCTCCTGCCACGCCAAGTCCGGGCCCACGCGGGGGGCCGGGGACGCCCCTGCTGCCTGCTGGCGGAGAGGAGCGCCCAGTGAGCACACTGAGAGCACGGGACTGCGGGGACCCCGCGGCGAGATGGGCACTCCTTGGCAGAAGGAGCCCAGTGGGGCCGGCCGCAGGAGGAGATGCCAAGAGATTTCAGGAAAAACCTGGGGAGGAAAAGGCCGGAAGCGAGGGAAGCAAGTAGTCAGATGCCCAGGGCAGTGTTCCCACAGCCGGCAAAGAAGAGGGAGTGCCTGGATGGGGTGGTGGCTTGGCTCCCGGAACGCGGTGGGTGGGCGATGTGCAGCCCCTTAGCCCAGAGCCAGGGGAACTGGCCTGAGTTTCCCAGGATCGCAGGGTCGAGAAATGGACCGCAGTGGCCCGGCCTGGAGTGCTGCGATTTGGCCATCCGGTCCCTCAGTGTCGGAGGAAGTGAATTACATGAGTGTGCACACACGTAAATATTTTATAAACCTCCCTTAATTAACCGGATCATTTCCATTATGCCTCCAATATGATCAACAGCAACGTCGTGAGGGTTTTCAGCGTTTATAATTTGATGTCACTAGACATTTGCTCGGGGGCAGAAGTACAATCACTGCGCCAGCTGCACTTGTATTTATTTGTTTTTCTACCGTGTTCCTGTAGGGTTCCATTATGCAGTTTTTAATTAGTTTGTGTTTGTATTTCACCCATCCCAAATCAATGCCATCCCGGGGCAAGGCGATGTAAATTCTCGCAGTACAGGTGTAGCTGCCTGCTCCGGAACCCTGGGAAACGCGTGTCTGACAAATGAACGCGGGCCGATTGTCAGCTCTCTGCAGCCGAGAGGCTAAGATCAAAGCCAGAAGGAACTTCCGCGCCCCCTGAGCACCGTCGTGGCTGTGGCTCCTAATGCCATGAGAGGGAGCCCTGCGAGGACAGCGCTGGCCTCCCAAGCGCTTTGGGCTAGGGGCCTAGTGGATGCCAGGTGACACTGCTCAAGGCTCGCTCACGCCCGGACGCCTGGTTGTGTGCTGGTGCCAGGAACCTAGCGCCTGAGAAAGACCACTGTGGCTTCCTACAGGCCCCGGGCTCCGGGAAGTCTTTCAATAGAACCCAGAGCCCACAGCCCGAACTTCTGGAATCTCCTGACAGCGGAAGCTGCCCTCCCCATGTGGTGCTGGCTGTCTCTTCCTTCTTGAAATGACCTCTGTGGAGTGCCTGTAAATCTATCCTTTCAGCCACCAGGGAATTCTTTTAAAGCTTTCTTTTTTTGTCAGGAATAAGAGAGTGTTCATCTTTAACTAGACCACATGGAAATTATGATTCGCCAGCAATGTGTATTTAATTAGAGTAATCTTACTTGAATTTAATTACCTAATGAATTATTTGTTTAAAAGGTACAGTGTCGTGTTTGCTGAGCACAGTGTAGACCTCTGATAAGAACTTCTGTTATAAAGACATTGCCATTTAAAAGCAGTCATGTATTAAGGCTTACATTTTAACTCTTTGAGTCTGGAACTGTCACTGTACTGCTCAGACAGAAACTGTGATCACTGGAAGGATGTGGGGAGGTTGGCCGTGTCGCTCTAGCCAGGCAGAGGCTCTGTTCTGTTATGAGCACATGTCCCTTTGGAAATTAATATCCTTTAACTTTTTGTCAGATAGGTCTATTTTTAAACTTACTTCATTTCACTTTCAGTAACAGGCTTTTTTTTCCTAGTGCAAGATGACAGCTGTCTGTTAGAGGACTCATTTGATGGTTTGCATTTGCAATGAAGTGGTGCATCCTTCAGGAAGACTCCAGCCCCGCCCCTCTAGGTCCCTGAGGCATCCACCCCAGCAGCAGACTTCAACCTTTATGGGAACGGAAGCTACCACAGCCCAGACATTGACGTTAACCCTTCATTCCTAAACTACGGAAGAATTTCATTTCCTATTGTTTTCCAAAAGCAAGAGCAAATAGTTCCAACCCATGCCATCCTTTCTGAAAGGCTCTGAAGTTGACTTGTCTCTGAGTAATGCTGACAATTGGTGCAGCTGATGCAAAGTTCTTCCCCAGCTCATTAAGGGAGGAGTGGGATCTGCTAGAAATCTAACACCATTTCTGTATTTTCTGTGGTCAAGTTGCTATAGCAGCTGACTGCCTCATTTCCTCCTCTATCCTGTGTGATAGACAGAACTTTCTATCCCTGTGTGATGGAATTTCAGCAGAGAAATGCATGTATGGGGTGAGGGAGGGGGCAGAGGGTGTTTCACCCTCTCACTGAAGAGAGAATAGGGAATAAGAACACCTCAATTCCACTTGGTTGAATTCCACTGTCATTTTCATTAATCAAATAATTTAATTGCAAGTTTGGGCACTATTGTCACATAAATATTGAATATTATTAATATAGTGTTCAACTAAGTAGGAATAGGCATACAAGAAAAATACACTTTGATAAGAATTATTAATTTTTACTTTCTTTTTAGAATCCCTGATTTTTATCATACCTGTGCATTTTGAAATTGATGCTCTAACAACCAATAGTGGTTAAATTATAATATATCGCATTCAATTATGGTTACAGTAGCATCTTACTTCCAAAGAAACAGATCTACATGAATACATATTTTAAACTTATTTATGCATTTACTTCGCATACTCTTTCAAATAACAACTGACAGTAACAACCAGAAAGAACATGAGATAATAGCTTAGGAATGATAATACATTTCTCAGATCTGAGCAAATCCAAAGATGATTTGCTAGTAAAACCCTCAAAGGAAATGATGTGTGTGGGATGGAAGAAGGTGAAAACACTAAATGGCATATTTATGTTTGACTCTTTCAAAAATGTTTAAAATTTAGACCAAACAGTGTTCTATCACCCATGACTTCCTATCAGCCCTCAGATACTTATATTATTAAAGATGAAACCTATCTACTAGAAATACCTTTAAAAAACAGTAATTGGCATACATACTCCCACATGACATCCCAGGTAGAAAGTTTCATGCATTCAGGGTTTCTAATAAGGTGTGCGCCAGAAGTCACTGGGTGGTAGGTCAGAATCTGGTCATTTGAAGGGACCTCAGCTCAACAGAAATGCCCAACAGAGGACACTTAGGGAGTTCAGGTGAAAGTTTCTCAAAGTTCTGAAGATACTTGGGGTCTACCAGCATTTTCCAGGACCATTATTGTAGAAAAACAAAATTGGGGTATGAAATGGGTCTAAGGGGAAAACCGGAAATATTCCTGTGCCAAAAGGGCCTGATCTGCTCTTGCTCAGAGGTTGCCTCACACTTTACTGTCGCCCGAAGCTGTCCCCAGAGCTGCCTCGAGTTTATGGTTCTTGGCTGGTGCTCCACCAGCTCCAGCCTTTTGCTGTGCAAGGAAAACAGCACGGAGAGGCCTCAGGCCTCCTGGCCCCCAATTCTATACCATCTTTGGGAGGTGTGAGTGTTCACGTCGGGGGTGGGAGGTGGGAAGGGCATGGGTGCGAAGAGAAGAGAAAGAGGAGGGAATGTTTGCTTCCCCCAGACACACTTCCAGAGGATACTTTGACACAAAAAACATGACACATACATGACCAAGAAGGAGGCCTGTCTGGGCAAAACCCCCAGGTCAGGAGCTTCCATTTCTGAACCTCTGTATTCCCAGGTGCCCTTCCCTAGCCCCCCAGTTTCAGAACCCCTCCCGATGCCCTTATGCTAAAGAAAACTGCCAAGATGTATCTTCCATACCACCTCGTCCATATTCTGGGGCTCCCTCTGCCTTCCCATGGGAACCTACATGGCCTGTGGTCCACTCTCTTGGGAATAACTGAGTGACTGGTAGGCTAATCATAGCTCCTAATTCAACCTAGCATGGTTGCCGACTGGCAGGAGAGGTGAACTTAGTCTCTTTCACAGGGAATATTTACGTTTTAATAAGGAACCATCAGTGCATTAACCCAACGTTCCTAGGAGAGCCCCACACTCTGGATGGAGGACTGAGGTGTGAGGAGTGGAGGTGAGAGGCTTCCTTCCCAATCACTTTGAAGGAAGGAAGGTTCAACACCCCTGTTCCTTCTCAGATGCAGCTGATGGCAGAACCAAGTTTGGAGAGGCCTTCAGAATCCTCCCCATCTATCTTAGGCTCCTCTGGCTGCCATCACACAATACTACACCCTGGGTGGTTTCAACAGGGGAAATTTATTTCTCACCGTGCTACAGGCTAGAAGTCCAAGATCAAGGTATCAGAAGGTTTGGTTTCTCCTGAGGTCTCTCTCCTTGGCTCACAGACGGCCTTTTCTCTGTGTGTATACATCCCTGGTGTCTCTCTGTGTGTCCAAATCTCCTCTTTGTAAAAGTACACCAGTCAGATTGGATTAGGGCCCACTCTAATATGTGACCCCATTTTAACTTAATCACATCTTTAAAGGCTTCATCTCCAAATACAGTCACATTTTGATGTACTGAGGGTAAGGCCTTCAACACATGCATTTTGGGGGGACACAGTTCAGTTCATAACACCATCCATGGCCACCTACCCCCCTCCCATCCCAAGTAGCACCAGGGTTCATTAGCTGGAGCCACATTCATTTCTGACACCACAATATATCCTTTAGTTTTGGGGCAGAAGATCTTGGAAGAAGCTCTAGAGTTTTCCTCAATGTTAAAGAAAATGAAGGCATCTTCATTAAAGCCAAAACAATAATATAGAGTGTTAAGTAGGGCATTGTATCCCTTGCATTAACACCTTTCAATGTTGGTTATTGTCAGAGGTTAAATTTGGCCCTGATGCAGTTCATTCAACTAGAAAAGGGCTTTCAAATTTGCCTGGTTTGTAACCTCTCTAGGCAAGAAGAGCCTTAGATTTGAAGCAAGCAAGTGTGAGAAAAGGAATTTTGTCCTGATCCCCAAGTGACTTCTGCTCCATCCCCGTTGCGTCCCAGGCCATCAGCAAGCCCAGAGGATGGCTTCCTCTAAGGACGCAGGTGTCTTGCTCCTGCTCCATGCAATAGATGCACCATCACACTCTCGACATCATTTATCACAGCAAAATTTCACAGGTGTCAGTTAAGCCCCGTTTCCCGGGACTCACAAAAGAGGAAGCCTACAGTAGTTAAGCCCAAGATGCAAATTTACTCCGGTCCCAAGGTCAAGGTTTAGAGATATATGTATATTAGGCTTTGGCCAAGAAAGAATTGCCATAAAAGTGGAAAATTTGAGCCTGGTCTTCTCTTTCCTCCATGGCCGCGCCTCACTGCCAGCACATGCGTTATCACCGTGCTTGTGAGGTGCGGGGAAAGCACCCGTGATCACTTTACAAGCTGAAGACTGGGTGACATTATCTCTAGGGTTGAGTTAAGTGGTTTGTCTAAGGTCACTTAGCAAGCGTGTAATAAATCCAGGATTAGAACCTTGGCACCCAGTTCCACAGTCTCCATGCTGGGCCAGGGCAGATAGACTTGTTGATCTCGTGACATAACCTCCTTCTCACCCTCTCCTCCCAAACTCTGTGGAGCCCCTGCTCCCTGTGTTCCTGGGTCCCGCTGCTCCTGTTACAAGGGCCAGCACTGGCACACAGCTGTTAGGAGCTTCCGACTCCTTCCCCACCCTCCCTCCCTTCCTTCCTTTTTTTCCTCTTTTTTCATTTATCCCCTTAACAAACATTTGTGGAGGACCACTATAAGAAACAGACAGTGTCTTGTTCCATGGGGGAAGTTAAGATAAATTAGAGAGTTGTCTAAATACATATCTAAGAGTCTAAGGTAAATTAAACAGGTGGAACACCTAATTATTTTACAAGGCAGAGGTAAGTGTGGGGAGGGACGTGTCCATTTTGTAGCTGTTGCCTCTCAGCTTCAAAGCCCCCTCCTTTCTCCAGCTCTGTGAGGCCGGGCCCTGCAAACCCCATTTCTGCATTGCCACTTTCTCTCCCCTAGACTGCCAAAAGCAGGCACCTTGGGCAGCCTGCTGGGTGGGAGGAGGGAGGTGGCGTTGCCCACCCTGTCCCTGATCACTTCCCGTCACTCAGCATCCACCCAGCACACACTTCGCCCAGTGCCTCCCAGTGGCAGCATTTGAGCCCAGTTTTGGGGTTTGTAGCAGTCGCAGAGCCGACTGTCGTGTTTCCTCCGAGCCCAGAGTCAGGGAGAAGCATCTCTGCCTCCGATGTCCGAGTGTCAGATGTGGGGCTCCTTTCAGATTTCCTATTTCCTTCCTCTCTCTCCTATTGCCCAGCCCTGTGGTGGCAGCTCCTTCCTGCACCTGCCTGTGAGGGGCCTTCCTGTTCTCTTTTTGCCTTTTCAGTTAGTTAGTTGACAATTCTTCAAACTGTATTTGTTTGCTAGGATGACAAAGCACCCAGAAATGTACTGTCTCACAGTTCTGCAAGCTGGAAGTCCAAGATCGAGGTGTTTGCAGGGCCAGTTCCTGCTGAGGTTGTGCAGGGAAACTGCCCCGTGCCTCTCTCCTACCTTCTGGAGGTTTCTGGCCATTTTTAGTATTTCTTGGCTTGTAGCTGCATCACCCCGATCTCTGCCTTCATGTTCACATGGCCTCCTCGCTGTGTGCATTTCTGTGTCCACATCCCCCCATTTTTATAAGGACACCAGTCATATTGGATTAGCGCCCACTGCACTCCAGTATGACTCACCTTAACTGATTACATCTTTGAGGACCCTATTTCCACATCAGGCCACATTCCAAGGCAATAAGTGTTAGGACTTCATCATATGAATCGGGGGACACAATTCAACTCACAACAATATCTCATTAAGAATTCTTCATATTAAATTTTCTCTGTTCACATGACTGTGTACTTTCTGTCCCTGCACTCAACCTGGACTAATACCAGGGACCCAGACTTTAGGAATCAAAGGAGGAAGCCATTCCTTCTAGGAACAAGGAAAGGGTGCAGTGAGTGGCCTGTCACTGGAACCAGGCTTTGAAAGACGACTGGGTTGGGGGAGGTAAGGAACGTGGGCAGACAGGTCTCAGGAAGCTGTGAGCACGCCAGTGAGTTGCAGCAGAGCATTCGTCGAGGACGCAGTGGCACACCGAGGCCGAATCAGAGTGGATTTCAGTAGCAGGTGACGAGTTTGGGCTTTATTCTCTGGGCAATGAGGAGATGTCGTGGGTATCGGAGAAGACGTGATGTGGAGAGTCAAGAACTGATCTAAGTCAGACCTGTGGGACTGAAATCGTCTCAGCAAAGGTGACTGTGTGTCCTCTCAAGTCCTGGTACAGTGGGAGTGACAAGCAAGCCCTGGCCCACCAGCCCCTGCATCTGGGACTTGTCTGTCCCTCTTGGCACTTGAGTGCTTCTGTGGGTTGAGGAGGAGGATGGTCAGCCTCCCGCCACCTTCCTGTTCCTTGGGGTCCTGCTTGGGAGCCCTGACAGCTGTAAGGGCTGGCCAACTCGGGAGGACTCTGGGGTCCTTCTCCTTGTCCTTCAGGCAGAATAGCTCAACTTCCCTCGTTTTACATCTAGAATTTCCAGATAAGGTTTTGTTTGAACACAGGGTTTTGTGCCTAAATATGAACTTGAAGAATCTTCCAAGCCCATGATTGTCAGGGTTCAGTCATCTTCAAGTGATTTGATGTGCATAAACCTCCACTTGTTTGTGAAATGCGGCATATCAACACATCCCCTTTCTCTGGTCAGATTCGATGGGTTTTTATACATGTCCAGAATATACAGTCATATCTCTATGACAGAATGTTTAAATATTTGGTTGACTCTTTATGATGTATAAAATGTTAAATAGAAATCTGGAATGACAGAAATGTGGGGAGAAATAATGCTGTCAAATAAAGGTAGTTACCATTGTTATCATTAATATCGATAAAATAATTTCCTTGCAATACTTCCCTCGGCATCAACACGTTCAGGCCATAACACAAAGACGGAGTTAATAGTTTCATCACGAGGAAAGACAAAGCCAGTGGTTATAAAGTAGAATAACAATCCTTCTGTGTTATATCACAGAATTCCTGATTGACATGTGAAGGAGAAACAGTTCAATATCACAGGGAGAAAAGGATGCTTCTATCTAGATAGTTTCCTCGCTAACTCCATAATGCATAATATATGCAAAACATATCATTGATTATCATCTGCCATACAGCAAACTCAATGTCAATTAATACATTTTATCAGCACCCTTTGGCACCTTCACTCGGGAATAAACTGTCATACTTCCAGTAGTTAACTCAGTTTTCTCTGTGCAGAGGAAGGAGGGAAATCTGCTCGTGCTGCAGTTTCATTACCAGTTGGGTAGTTGAAAGGCTCATCAAGCCTGTAGCCAATTTCTGGGCAGCTCATACCTAATGGAATTATATCACTATGTAACCAGGTTATGTAGGAAGTTAAATAAAAGAAGCTCCATTAAAACCCTGGTGTTAACGCTTGTCCCTCCAGAAAGATTTAGCGTCTTATCAGAAGAGATGGGATTTTGTAGAGCAGTGCGCGTTTGTAAATCTATCTGTGCCTGGAGATCTCTGTCATCACACATGACTAGAGACTCCTCTTCTCATGACGCCTTCTGTGACAGACTGGAGCACTGCAAGGCCAGGGCATATAATTATTTCAAGAATTTGCTGACTTTCTGCAAATTCTTCCCTGCCCCTTGAATGATCTGTTTCCTTTTATTGTCAAGCCAAACCATCTGAGGAGAAACCACCTCTCCAGACCTTACTACCTCCTACCTGAAATGCAAATCTATGAATTTCCCAAAACCTTATTAAAGTAAATATTGAATTTCCTGCCCAGGAGAGTCATCCTTTACTCCTCCCCTTTCCCCACCATCTGAACATGTTTCCTCCTCCTGTACGCACATTATCATTCACCCACGCATTTAGTTTTAATCCCTCCTTTACATGGCTGCCTACATCCGTTTACTGTGACCTGCCACTTCTATCTCAAAAAATGTTTCAGATCTAGCCTGATCCCTCCCCGATTCGAGTCCTTGGTTGCCTGTCTGGATTGTTACAACGGACCCCCTGAGTCACCTTCTTTCCATCAGCTTTTTGTTCTCTGGTGCATGGAGTCAATTTGCCACCAGAGATACCTTCATTTTATTCCCCTGTTGAAATCTCCTTGGTTCTCTCTTGACCACAGAGGAAAGAGTTCCATCTCCTTAGCACATCACATGTCAACTGTCATGGTTGAAATGTATCCACTGAAGCTGGGGAGAACTGAGTAGCTGTGGGTCTATTCTCCTCATCTCCTAGAAAGTCTATTTTAATGCAATTTAGTGTTTTCTTTAGAAGAGACTGTTCTTGGTGAAATGGTTGGGTTTGGTGCTTGTCTGGATTTACCATTTATTACTCCTTGTTGCCTCTATTTTCCAACCACAGTCTCAGCCCAAAATTGTCATCTTCTTTCCAAGCCTGTCTTTTGTTCCTTGGTCTTCCAAATCCAGTTGGAAAGCCCATATATTATTCTAGAATTCTGAGACTTCAGAATCCCTTGGAAAGCATGTTAAAATTCATGGACCTTGCCTAGACATCTTCTGAATCATTGGGTATAGCATTGGGTCCAACATTTGAATTTTAAATAAGCACAGAGGTGATTGGGACTTGGTCAAAAAAACACATTCCATGAAAAAGAATCCTAGACACACAGTTTGATCCTTGAACCCCAGCGAACTTCACTGCATTCTACTGCAGACCCCAAACTTGAACTTTAATGTCTGGCCCAGACACCACCCCTCCTCCACTGACGCCACCCCTCTACAAGTTCCTTCTCTCTCGCTCCTTCTCTGTTTACCTTGCCCTTAATTTCTTCTCTCGGCCACTTGTCAGCCTCAGTGCTCTCATGAGTTCTGTTCTGTCCCTCCTCTCAGTCTAGGCAACCTCACTGGAAAACCTCATCCACGTCCTGGGCTTTTACCTGTGGGCTCCTAAGCCTGTATGTCTCGTCCAAATCTCAGCCAAGAGTTACAGACCCAAAGATTCAGCTGCATTTGACTCATCTCCACCTGACAACCTGCAGGTGCGCCTGCTCCTCTTCTGGTCTCTGTGATCCCAGTAAAGGGCACCATCACGCATGAAGTAGCCCAAATGCTGGCAGCCAGCCTGATGCCTCCTTCAGTTGCCCATCTTCAATTCTGTCTTGTGCAACATCCATTTATTTGAAGATTATGCACTGAGCACCCACCATGTTCCTGGCAATGGGCCAGCTCTGGGGACACAATGGTAAATGGAGAACAGGAAAGGTAGATGTGGCCCTGCCCTCACGGGGATATTGGTAACACGTGACTTTGCAGATATCTCTCCAATGCTCTCTTCTTCTTCATCCCCTGTTAGAGAGATGTCCATACATTCCAGTCTGCCAGGGACAGTCACTGTGTGTCTCTGGCTACCATATTTGATTTTCTAAAGTGTCCCAAGTTGGACAATAAATTATATGGTCACCCTACCTATTAACATTATTTTACTCACACAGACATTGTCAACAGACTGGATTATTGTTGTGGTTTCGTAAAAGATCTGCCTGCCTTCAGTATGCTTCCATTCTGCTTCAAGAGTGATCTTGCTCCATCCCAAACTGACCAAGTTACTCTCATCTAGTTAACAATTACCAAGCTTTCCCCTTGCCTAGAGAGTAAAAAGTCCCACATCCTGTGCAAGGCATAGAGGGTTCCAAATGGTTCCTTGGGTTATGGTCCACCTTCCTGACCCACCTCCAGTCTATCTCCAGCAAGCCCTTCATTTTCCTGCTGTGTTGTCCTTATTTGAACTTCCAACACCTCCTGCTATCCAGAACTTGCCCTCTCCTCTTGTCGAGGGTCATTTCCCTTCCCAACCTGAGGAGGTTGCCTGTCGATCACATGGGTCACCAAGAGTTCCTCCTCCAGCCCCTCCCCTGAGTGTCTGGGGGAAGTTTATCACGCCCCCTGCAGGCAGCCCAGGAAGACACACCACATTCCATTACCATTATGCATCTTAATGGATTTTTAATTTTTAATGATAGAAGTAACACAAATATACTTTTGTCATTAAAAATTTCACATAAAATAAAAATACCCCTTGACAACCTCATTCCCTTCCTTCTTCTGTCAAATCGCTATTCTGTTCCCAGAAGTAACCTGTTATTCAATTCCTGTGATCATTCTTTCTGCTCCTTTTCCATGCATTCGCATACGTTGCTCTGCACACTCATAAATAGATACATGTACACACATGTGTGAGCATAGCTTTGCACGTGTGTTTGCACACATGACACCACTCCAATTTGCAGTTTGTCTGCAACTCAGTGTTTCCTCTTAACAATGTCTTGCCTATTTTTTCATGTCAGCACTATAGATCCTCGCCATGTTTTAAAGTGTTGTTCGGAATCCCAGAGCATGAATGTGCTATAGTTTATTTAATTAGCTCCCAATTACAGGGCATTTCAATGGTTTCTAATTAGTTATTAGTCTGCATGGTGCTGTGGGAGCAATCTTGCCCTTGTGTCTTTGTGTCCCCAGGTGAGGGTTTCTCCAGGACAGATGCATTTGCACAACTGTCTGTGAAGGCTTCTGTTGAGGACCGCATCCGTGTCTCCTCCAAATTTGTGACAGGGAACCTGCCTGAGAATGGCAAGCCCCTGGGGGGGACTCCTGGTGTGGGAGCCAAGGGCCCTGGTGAGATGGGAACCTCAGCCACATCCTTTGCTAGGGTTTGTTCACCCCTCTTGGTGTCTGTCACACTCATGTGGCAGGCCAGGCAGAAGTGTGCAGGGTGCCTAGGACAGGGGCACCGCTGGACAGCCACTCCCTCCAGGGGAAGAAAGGGACAGACAGAGTGTTCTTGCACTTGGAGGTGAGTCTGAGATGGAGGGATGCCTGTGGTGGCACTAGTCTCCTGGCCCAACCCCCTTAGGGTCACAACCGAATACCAAGGAACACTGGATTCAATGTACAGAGTGGGCCTCTGTGATGTGCTGCATGTGCTGGCCCACAGGCCCTTCTGTTTTAGGGTCCTCTGGAGTGCGGGCAGGGGGAGTGAGGAGGAGAAGGAAGAGAGCGAGGAGGCCGCCCGAGGACCTAGAGAGTGCCAAGCTTGTGGTGTTCCGAAGGACGGACGTTGGGAGGGGGCTGTACCCAGCACAAAGGGACAACGGCCCATGGCCAGTACCCATCATTGAGCGCTCTACCTGGAGGATCCAGGCAGGGGCAGTGCCCAGGATCCTGAGAGCAGAGTGGGGCAGGGAGAGCCAGGTTCCCCATCTCCGTACACCTGCAGCCAGTTTTGCATCTGCCACGTGGTAGGTGCTCCATGAGCCTGTGTGAACAGAGAGAAGAATAAGTCACTTTTTGGAGTGGGTCAGTTACCAGCACATTGTTTTAGAAAAGCTCCTTTTTCATGATTATTATTCATTTAAAAAATGGGCAACATATTTTACAGTCTAATTCAAACTTTACAATTCTTGATAGACATCCGCTGGAGTCATTGTCTGAAATATAAATGGCATAATTTGCATTAAGCTTCTACCTCATGATTTCTTTGTCTCAATTTTCCAGAGTTGTTATAATTCCTTCTGCCCTTGCGTTTATTCTCAAATGAGGAGGTGTGCTTTCTCTCAGAAATTGACCTGGGCACCAGCTGGTGAGGGATGCATTTTGATGATCCGTTCACAGGAGCCATTCAGGGAAAATCCTGCTCTTGTCCTCAGGACAGGTGCCCTCTGCTGCCTGTCCCTCTACACCTGCCGAGTGACCAGCACATGTGCGGCAGGTGGGGGGAGGGTTAATTGCCTGAATGGCCCATGGACACACCCTTAAAGGGTCAGTTTTTGCGCAAAACAATATTACGTCAATGCAATTGACTTTAGAAAATGTAGTTGTGTCTATATGTTATATAGACATTGGGGAGAATATACCTTAATGCTAAAGCCCTCAAGAAGGAGAAATACTTATTACTTTAATCCAAGTTTCTTCTTCTTTGTGGTTGGCATATTGTCCTCCTGAATCTTACTTGGGGATTCATGGAATATTCTGGAATTCTTCTCTCAGAATAGGTACTTACCTAATATTGTTATTTTCTCTGTTTACTGAAAGCCATCAATAAATAGCAAAGCAGGAAGGTGAAATGGTTTCTGTTTAGGGTTCTCCCATTAGCTGTGAGTTCAGTGTTGGGAATAAAGTGACAATTGGGTAAGGAGGTGTCCCGGCCAGTCCAAAGGGACAGCCTCCTCCAACCTTGAATTCACAACATTAGACGGCAGGACCGAGGTGGAGCGTGTCCTGACTATGTTGGAAACCCAGATGGAAACCTTGTCTTCAGCTGATCACCAAAAAAATTAACCAGGGGCTTTATAAAACACATAAAATAATGTGAAGAATTTTTTTTTAAATTATCTTTATGTGTATTGAAAACGTTAAACCTCAGTGACTTACCACTTGGAATTTTGGCCCCAGTTTGATGCATAACGTGCCAAGGGCACACAGTTTTCTTAAGTAGATTACATAACAGATGAAAAGACTGTCGGTGCACAAACATTTATCGAGCAACGACCACAAGCCAGGCATGGGTCTGGGCCACGGGTTCAGTGTCCGGGAGATTCATAGGCTCGGATGAGAGGTTGCAACAACCTGTCTTCTGACACTGAGGCCCTTTGAAGTTTCTGAGGTGTGAGTCCTCGTGTCGGGCGCCTTGTGTACAGCGGTCACTCAGCAAAAGGCTCTCAGAAATGACATGTTCCTGTGAGAGCAAGTGAGGCCAGCCTTCCCCAGCGTCCCGGACAGCCCTGGCGTGGACGGTCAGTGCCCCGTCCCAGCTCTGGCTCTGCCAGAGGCCCAGGACAGTGGGGTGTCTGGAGCTGAGGGGACTGGCAAGGGACCCCCATTCTCCCCACACTCCACCCTCACCAACAGAGACGGCGGCACCCTGAGAACAACTCGGTGGTACTTATGCTCGGGTGGCTCCCAGGGCCCTCGGGTGTGCGGGGCTCATGTTGATGTCCTAGGCTGCCCTGGCTCCCAGGGCCCTCGGGTGTGCGGGGCTCATGTTGATGTCCTAGGCTGCCCTGACACCGCACCACAAGCGGGGCTTAACACAACAGAAATTCATTCTTTCACAGCTCTGGAGCCCAGAAATCTGAAATTGGGGTGTCCTAGGGCTGCGCTCCCTCCAGAGGCTCTGGGGGAGGGGCCTTCCCTCCTCTTCCAGCTCCTGGTGGCACCACCTGCTCCTGGGCTTGTGGCCGCATCACTCCAACCTCTGCCTCCATCTTCACTCTTCACATGGACTCCTCTTCCGTGTCTGTGTCTCTCTTCTTCTCTTTCTTATAAGGACATTTGTCATTGGATTTAGGGGCCATCTGGATAATCCAGAATGATCTCTTCACAAAGAGATCTTTAAATTACTTACATCTGAAAAGAGCCTTTTTCCGAATGAGGTCACATTCACAGGTTCTGGGGGTTAGGATGTGGATGTATATTTTGGTGCCACCATTCAATTCATGACAGGGCTGAACACCTGGGTCTTCTAGCTCCTGGTGGAGGAAGTCTTGGACAAACTCACGGTGACCGGGCCCCTGTGGACAGGAAGATTTGCCATGACCCATGGAGACCACACTCTGGGGTCATCTTGGGGGGCCCCACAGCCCCTGGGTTTCTGCATGGTGACACAAAGACAGTCTGAGAGAGGCCTTAGGGAAATGACAGTGGCCCCAGTCTCTCCCAACAAGAAGAGTGGGGCAGGCCCATTGGCGTCCTGAGCTCACCTCCGTCTGTTCCCTTCTGTCACTAACTGGGCATGTTCTACAATTTTACTGCCTGTTCCATAAGATAGCACCTCATCCTGTTTTCCCAGATATTCTAGTCCTGCTGAGGACTTGGAGGAGAGCTTTTCCTTCACTCTTGACACACCTGCCGTGATCTTATGGAGGTGATCCTACTTCCTCTGTTCCTTCCCAAACTAAAAACCAGCTTGTCTTTCTCTGCGTATCGTCCTAGAAGTCAGCGCTCAGATTGGTGGACTCGAAAGACACATTTGGAGAACTGGCGTCAATGCTGTCTGAATTACAATTGATCACATTAAAGGGTGTGCAACTGACTGATTCTTACGTCGTTAATTAAAGCTAACCTCATTAAGGACACAGAGGAAAGTGGAGCCCTTTCAAAGCTACTTCAATGACTGTTGCCAAGTACAGACTTCATCTTAACTTCTCTCAGTTAATTACGCTCTGAGTTTCCAGAGCCAATTTCACCCAGGAAGTCTGACGTGCATTCGAGGTACTTGCAACCTCCGATTAAGTCAGGCACTGTAGGCTGTTCTAGACTAAAGTAGGAGGCAAAGCCTGTTGGGTGACAGAAATTCATATGGACAGGGCATACGCGGGGACAGATTTTGGTATATGCACCAAGTCCGGAGGTGAAGTGCTCTGCTACCTTCTGCAAGCCATGGGCACTGCTGGATCCAGCTGTCCTGCTGGTAACCTCCTTCCTCCCATCTCTTACCTCCACATTTGCTTATGTCCTGTTGTCAGGAAGGCTCTGTCCTTGTGTGGCCCAAAGACCCGGCCTCTCTGTGCTTTCATCCAACCAGTGTCCCAACTGGAGAAGTGAGAGCATTCTCCTATAGCACTGGCAACACATAACCCACCTCAGTCAGCTGCCTCTCCACCACCCAGGACCCGGCGCAGAGACTGGTGCTGAGTCAGTGCAATTATCTAGTGAAAGGTGACTGAAACGGTGTTGTCCCCACACTGGGAGGCTGCAGCCAATCTCCTTATGCCAGACTCCTACCAGTTTGTCAGCATCTTTACTGGTCAAAAGAGTGTCTCCAGCTGCTCCAGTGGAATTAATCCTCCTTCATGGTCTCTTCACTGAGCACTAAGATCTCTGTTGTAAGGCTGATGATAGCCTACTTTCTAGCTAGTTATTTGCAGAGGTGTGATTGTAACAGTTTGGATTCATTCAGCTATAAGCAACAAAATATCTGATTAGTCCTGGCTTAAGCAGAAAAGTCACTCCAGTGTCCCACATAAGAAGCCTGGAGGTGTGCAGTCCACAGCTTGGTGCAGTGGCTCCATGACGTCATCCGTGCCCAGGCTCTTTCTCTTTTCCTGCTCTGATATCTGCACCTTGTTGGTGTCTCATGGCTTCAATAGAGCTGCCACAGCTGCAAGCATCAGATCCCCACACAAACACATTCAAAAAGGAAGAAAAGCAGGAAGAAGAAAAGGAATTTACTTATATCTGAAAGAAAAATTATCCTCAGGAGTCCCCCAGCAGAGCTTTTCATATGTCCCACTGACAGAACTGGACCAATGGTCATGCCAGACGCAAAGGAAGTTGGGGCATTGAGCCATTTGGCAAAGGAAATGGGTTGTCCTGAGCAGCTTGATGTTCCCCGCATTGGCCCCAGGCTGGGCACATTCCTGCTGGTGGTGGTCCTGGTCTGCTCACACATTCTCAACCTCTCCTTCTGGGAGCGTGGTGGGTGGCTGTTGCTCGCTCACTTGAACCCGGATGTGGTTGTGGGACTTCTGGAGCAGTGACGTGTGCCACTCCCTAGAGCAACTTTAAGGGGTGGTGCATGGTTCACATACTGAGATGACGCCTCCACCGGCCTGGGGACCTCAGTTAGGAAGGTGAGCAGAGGCCCCGTGTCCTCCTCGACGGACGTGTGATACGAACAAGAAAGAAACCTCTGCTGTGAGAAGTCACTGCGAGTCTGGAGCTGCTGGTTATCATCAATTCTCCACCGGCCTTGACTGGCGACACAAGTGTGCCTTGGGGAGGGAATGTGGAAGATGGCCATGGGCGTACCAGGGGTCTGCCGGTCTCCTCTCTGCCACCACGCCACCAGGCAGAGGGCATGCCCCTCGCCGCATGCCTGATCCTTATGTAACTCCTCGCGCACAATAGTTGCTCAGTGCATTGTTTTGCATTTAATTAAGTCAGCTGTTTTCACTCTCCCATTGCTCTGTTTTAAGGGGATAAGGAGAGGGTGTGAAAACAGAGAAGAAAAAATGAAAAAGTCCTGGAATGGCTGATGCAGACTTCTGCCCCGATTTGGGCATGTGAGAATGGATTACGTTCTCCAGATAAGATGCAGAGTTTGCTTTCTAACCCCTCCCACCTTGACCCGTTAATTCTGTCCACAGACGGTACCATATTATGGGTGCACCTGCCCTCATGGAATAGAGGTTTCAATTTGAAAAGAAATGTGCGTGTGCGTGTGTGTGTGTGTGTAATGTAAATGAATTAATTTAAAATAGATTTGGGAGCTTAATATTTAAATGAATACAATCATGAATATATTTGAAAAATAAATAATGACCTACAACTTATGCTTAAAGCATCAATGCATTTGCTTGAAGTCAGCTGTGCCTGTGGTCAGCGTTGGCACCAGGGGAAGACACCGCCAGTCCCCGAGATGCCAGCATCCACAATCCGGGCTGTTGGCTGGGATCACTTTGTTCACACTAAATGTTCAGAACATGGACGTCCACTCGCTGCAGCCAGTTTTTCTTGTCCCTTTGGTTTGGAATTATCCTCTTGATGTTAAGAAATGTATTTTTGACGTTAGAATGAAAAAAAAGGAAAATCTCGAGGAAATATTCCTCAGGTCAACATCACTGCTTTCCACGTACGTGGTATTTTTTATTCTTTTTTTTCAGCTTAAGATACAGGATGTGCAATGAAACCCAGCTGCCATTCTGGTAGAATCCTACATTTGAGGGTACAATAGACTTTTTTGATGTTTGGGTTCTCAAGCTGAACTTTGCAGCAATGCGGTTGTGTGGACTCTGACGTGAAACTTGTTTCCAAATACGAACCAGCAGAGCTGTGCTCGCTGAACAGGTGTGGATGCTGTGACAGCAGAGATGCCTCCTAGGTCAGGGGAGCCAAGGGTTCAGGTCCAACTGACAGCAGGACTTCGCCCATCGGTACCGGATGATTCATCACTCGTTTGTTTATTTTGAAAATTGGCACCTTCTTCCAAAAGTAGTTAAATAGGGGAAAAATGTAGTCTGTTATTTAAACCCTTTGCTAGTAATTCAGACTTTGTTGGCTTTCTTAAAGTAACAGGTAATTGTTTTGGTAAATCTCGTGTCCAAACAAGAATCTCTAGGTGAGATTCGAGGGTCACCACTTCTTCTAAACGTTAGTCTCCATCAGTTACTGACTTGAGGATGTTTACTTTCTCCTGGAAGGAGAGGCTGATGCAGCAGAGGGAGCGCACAGCCTGACAGCAGGAGAACGCTGGGGAGTTTTGACAGCGTATAGGGTACCACTTCTGTGCGAAGCCACTCTCCTTCTTGACACCTGTCTTGGGAGGCAAAGCTGTGGCAAGACAGGCTGATGCCTGGGGCGGGGTGTCAGTTGGGCATCTTCTCCCCTTCAATTATCCAGCAGCTGATAAAAAATAAAATAAAATAAAGTTTAAAATTTGACATGATTCACTAAGTTAGTCATCACAGGTTTGCATGGAATTCAGTTTTGGAGCTGTGGCCCAGCCCTCCCAGTGGGAAGGTGTTAGGTTTTGCACTCCGGGGGCTCATTTCAAGCTGCAGGAGCAATCAGACCCGAGGGCTGAAAGGACAGGGACCCATGAGGAGGGAGCTTCTCCCTCCACTTCCCAGAGCTTCCAAATGTGTGCCCCTCTGCAAAGTACAAGGTAGTTATTTCTCAAAGTCCATCAACTGTCATTGGACCGTTGCAATGGATCATTTTGCAGCTATTATTACTTTAAATAGATGAGTACTCCACAATGTCAGGGTCTACGCCATTTCTCTCTTGCAACCAAAGAGTTTCCATGGGACACAGTGCAGAGCCATACACAGCAATGAGACAGAATATCCGAAGGAATGCACGCAGTAAGCCAATAGTCAATTAATTTACTCAGCTAAGAATTCACCTAAGTGGTACCCTAATGGCTTGAGAGAGTGAGTGCCCAGAGCTGTCTCCTCAACTCCCTGGGCACCATTTATATTCCAAATACCCATTTGCTGAATGACACACTGGTGAACTAAATGATTTAATCCCATTGATTTTTTTCTTTAGGTAAAAATAATTTAGGCACATTTAAGAAAGTATAGAAAATTACTAAAGAGAAATCATCCTTCCACTCAGATGTGACCCTAGGCAATATTTTTGTGTATTTCCTTTCCATCTTTTTGCATGTAAATGTAAACATAAATAATGAAGAATCATATTTTATATACTGTTTTGTATCCAGACTTTTTCAATTAAAATTATATCATAAACATTTCCCAATGTCATTTAATATTCTTAGAAATATGCAGTCCTATTGGATAAACTGAATCCATTTATCCATTCCTCTATTCTTGGGCAATGAGTTGGTTTGGGATTTTTTTTTTTAATAATTCTAAACAGCAATATTACTGATAATCATGTCCCATAATCTTTGTCTGAGACCTCAATTAGCTCTTTAGGATAGATCTCTAGAAATGAGATTCCTGGGACAAAGAATATACACCTTTTTAAAGGTTTTTGATAAATATTGCCTACTGTATTCCCCCAAACTTATATCAATACATACTTTCTCTATTCATTTATGAGGGTTCTATGGCCCCATATGCTCACCAATGTTAAGTATTTTAATGGAAAAAAAGAGCAAAAGAAATATTGCAAATATATATTAGACAGATTAAAAATATTTACTGGTTTTATTGGCATTTCTTTAACTATGAAGTGTCATTTTTTCTTACGTTTGCTCCAACTACTTATTCAAAGTTCAGAAACTGCACTGTCCAATATGGGAGCCACATGCCATAGGTGCCAGCAAGCCTAAATGTAAGCCCAGTACAATAAAATTTTAAATGTAGTTCCTCAAGTTCACTAGGCACATTCCAAGTGCTCAATAGCCACAGGAGGTTAACAGCCAGTATAGTGGGCCATGGAGATACAGGACATTTTCACCATTACAGAAAGTTCTACTGGGCAGTGTTCTAGAATCACACCAGGAGGTGGGCTGGGAAGGACCACCTGGATTAAAGAGACATTGGTACTGGGTCTTTTAGGACACCGGGCAGCAATTGGTAAGGCTCTTCTCTAACTGGCTTGTCAGTGAGCCTAAATATCCACCCCGCAGCATTCCCTTCCTGCAGGGAGGATCGCCAAAGCTTCACTTCCTCAGGGCGAGAACTGTGTGGCAACCACAGTCTAAGCAAGCGGACACTGTTGAGCGGGCCTCGCTTCCATCTGATGCTTGACTTCGCTTATAGGTTTACCTTGCATCTTAATAACTTCAAGAAATCTTCAGATCTCTATTTCATGTTAACAGGACAAATATTTAACAGAGCATATCATTTTTGAAGGGTTCTGCTACTTAGTTTCACTGAAAACAGTTTTAGCGATTTTTTTCTCTAGGCATTGAGACATGGCAATGACAACCTAATGGGAAAGATTGCTACTTATTACTATAATAAATTTTTTATTAGTGCTTTACTCTTTTTGAAGTTGTCTGCCTCACTTAGTTCATCCTGACCATGGTGGGAGGGGCATAGAGTGGGGCCAGCTTAGCAGGTGAGGAAAGTGATGCTCTTTCTGAGCTGTGAAGGCACTCTGCAGATGGACAGAGGGCCAACAGTCAGGCTGAGGCTCATGTCCACGCTGTTTTGCTTTTGTTCTTGTTTTTATTACAACTTAGATCTGAGAAGTTTGATAAACTGTACTGTGAAGGATCTCTCAAAAATTAACTATCAGATTTGGCATCCAATGAGAAAATGCTCCATTCAAGCTTTGGGGATCTGATGATTTCATATCGCAATCCACCATGATAAGAATATCGAGTAGGATTCATGATTTCATCTCTGCAAGTTAGCAGTGCATGTTCTCAGCCCTCGGGAAGGGCTCACACTTGTGCGCCTCCTCCTTCCCTGCAGGTCTCAGTGCTCTTGCCATGAATGTTCTTGCTGTCCCGAAGCCAGTCCAGCGAGATGGGAAGGGGCAGCAAACCTCCCCACGTTGTTCCTTGGAGGAGCGGGAGGGTAGGTTCCCCTTACAGAGGCACAGCTGTAGGGCTCAGAGACAATGGCATAAGGAATGGTAACCGGCGTCCTGGGCCGGAATGACTGCTGGGACTGGACGGAATGTGGGGGCAGCGCCCTTGTGCACCCTGACCTCGTGTCGCACAAGGCACAACTACCTTGTAGCAGGGGTCGTCCACCGAATCTCTTCCTGCCACATAGGAAGCCCCAAATGCTGCAGTAAAGGATGTTTATGGAAATAAATTTCTTCTCAGAAGTGTAGGCTCAGCGGACAGACTGGTTTCTCTCTTCCCGCCAGTTGGAGAACTGTCTAATGCCTCTCCAGTGAAATTTGATACTGGAGTTGGTGATGAAGTGGCTAAGAAGGAAAATCCTATTAAGGTACTCTTAAAGTGTTGTGTGGCGCAGGCACGCATTATGGAGACTCTTTTCCAACATGTGGCCTCGTTTGTAGGAGGGCTAGACCACCAGTGGCCGATGGTGGACTGGACCACCTCAGTCTACGCAGGAACGATGTTGGGCCAGGGTTTTGGTGTAGGAGTTATGGTGTGAGCTGCTCCTGTCCCCTTGGGTTCCTGTCATACTTGCTCACATGGACAACTGAGCCAGGACGTAGGTGAGGGGGACTAGCTTGTCCTGTTTGCCCAGGACTTTCCAGGCTTTTGCACTGGAAGTCTCGAGTCCCGAGAGCCCCCTCCATCCTGGGAAAATCCAGACTATTGGTCGTCCCTTGTATCCTTGCAAGTGTGGACTAAGTTCTTAAAATTTTCCTAAAGAAATGTCCCCTGTTTTTGTTTGTTTGGTTGCGAACTAATGTTCATGAGATAGCCTCTTACCTCCCATAAATTAATGTCACTTATACAGAACTCTGGCTTCGGGTCTGGTGGGGGTGGGGCTCTGCCAAATGGGAGGTTTTGCAGGTTCCAGGACAAACACCTGCCAGCGGAAGGGTCTCCATGGGCTGAACCCGGGGAAATACCTTTGGTTTCTGCTCCTGGGCTCTTTGTGGGCACTGGGGGCGGCTGCAGGGTTGACTCTAATGAGAGGTATAAATGCAGATTCAGCAGGAGCCCATGGGAGGATGGGGAAGCGGGTAAAGAAAGGCATGCAGTGTGACCTGGAGTGAAACTGGCTAATCCCAGGCCCAGGTATCTGAGTCATGCGCCAGAGTGGAGGGCAGGCAGGGAGAAACCTCCTCAGCATATTTACAAAGAGCCTGAGAACATTCTGTCTTCAAGGAAATACTCTTCAGATTCTTTTATAGTTCATTAAAGAGTGGGAGAGTATTAAATAATTTCACCTGAAATCTAAAGTACCCAGTGAGTAGGATGAAGGTTTGGCTTTATTTGTGCAGCGTTGAGAGATGTCTTTGATTTCTAGTGCTTCCTAATCTTTGTGTTTTCCTGAGCACAGGTATTCTATTATAAATTAACAAGGGAAAGTAAAAGAACAGTGGGGTTTTAATTGCATATAATTACTTGGTATGCCAAAGTATTTTACAATTGAGATAATTTGCCTGAAATTGTTGGTATTTAGTGAATAGAATTTATGGTAATTCCCTGATTTTCCCCCAACTGCCTAGTAATCTTTGTAACAAGGAAGTAGAAGCACAGTAAGAATTCTGAACTGAAACAAAGCTATACATGAAAGTGCTTAAAATGTATCTGTTTGTCTTTGTTTCAATAGGAATCCAAAACAAAGTTAATCTGATCAACAAGGATCAATAGAAAAGTGAGTGAAGATTCGCATTTCTTTGAAGCTGGTAGAGGCAAGGAAATAATCCTTCCAAACAATGGAGCCCTTTAATTCACAGGCTCCAGCACTGAAAGCCATTGTAAAGTGGGATTTGCTGGGTTTCAGGTTTTAATTTGAACTGTACAAGCAGGTGCCATGGCGGAGGCAGAACTTCTGCTGTTACACTGTTGCCACGACTGGCAAATGAAATTCACTCTTAATCCAGCTTTCTGCATCTGATAACAGAGATTCTGCAGAAGCTGCACTCCTTTTCACTTGGTTTTCTTCCTTAGATACTTCCCCTTCCTTGGATCGTGGTGTGCTAAGAGGGAAAGATGAAACAGGGGAAGGCAAGTTCAGTTTCAAGTCTGAAAAACAGGACTTCACCAAAAAAATCTCATCTAACCATAAAACTGTGCACGGAAACATTCTAGGAGCAACTGGGACATAAAATGCCTGTTTCTAAAGCAAAAGGCGCCAACTGCATCAGTAGCCGCCACCCCACGATGTTGTGTCAGTATTTTCCCACCCACACTCAGACACGCTGCACCGTCTCCTTTCTGACTAGGGCTGATGGGTAATTAGTAGGGACCTGGAGGCTGTATTGGCACTTGTTCGAATGGGTAAGTGAGAATCTCCCCATTACAATGTCCCTGACAGCCCCTTGACCAGGGAGGCACAGTAAGGCATGGACACTCTCTATACTGCCATCTGTAGAGGGTAAGAAAAGTGGCCATGCAGGCTTCTCCCAGCTCTGAAGTGATTTCCCTTCTGTCATTCACAATTGACATTCATTGATGTCTACCAGCAGTCGGACACGGCTGGGTTCTGGTGATGGAGGGGGGCAGGAGCTTGTCGTCAGGAGCTCAGAGAACAGAACACAGGAGATGTGGGAATGGAGGGGTGCCATTGCTGTGGGTAGCTCCTGGGCTCAGCTGAC
Source organism: Tapirus indicus (assembly GCA_031878705.1). Taxonomy (NCBI): domain Eukaryota; kingdom Metazoa; phylum Chordata; class Mammalia; order Perissodactyla; family Tapiridae; genus Tapirus; species Tapirus indicus. The sequence goes on from CM062921.1 coordinate 143,125,551, forward strand.
TCACCTCATCTGGGGCCTCTCAGGAGCTGGGCTGATGAGCTGACTGGTCTGGCAGGATTGTGAGTGGTCAGCCATGCCTGTGACCAGGAAGATCTTTAGTTGGAAAGCCATGTGCAGAGGCTCAGAGGACTGCAGAAGTGGAGACAGTGTATGGATCAGCCAGCAGATTCAGTGCTGGGAGGGAAGAACCCAGTGTTCTGGGACTGAAGGTTCTGGATGGTGCAGGGCACATGTGCCAGGCCAAGCAGTTCACCCCACGTCCTGAGGGCTGCCAGGAGCTCTGAAGGCCGTCTCAGCCAGGGAGTGAAGAGACGAAGCATCTAACAGTCATTGTCACAGTGACGTGGAGGGTGGTTCAGGAGAGGGAGGGCTGAGGCCACGGGCTGTTCTAATGGGAGATGCCAGAAAGGACCAGACCCAATTCTTCTTTGTCATTTCGTGCCTCTGTGAACTTAAGGAGGTTACTTACATCTGTTTTGAGCCATGCCTTTATATTTAAAATGGAAATAAAAAAACAACTACTTCTTTCCAGTTCTACCAAATGAGTGATATACCATATGTAAACTGGTTAATATATGTGCCTTAGAATGTTCACTTAACTGGCAGTGTCTTTTCTTCTTCTATTACTTGTTCTACCCGGCAGGGGGACTCAGTTCTGGGGCGCATCAGCAGGTGTGTGTCTGAACAAACAAGGGTCAATGAAATAGGATACTACCATCCATCAAGGGCCTTTTCTGTTTCTTTTTCCTCAGTATAACCTAGGAGGGTGTTTTTTTCCTGATCATGGACTAGCACTGGGCCATGAGTCGGGTTGGAGGATGACCAGCGTGCCACCTAAACAGAACTGGGAAGTGCTATGTGCTCAAAATGGGACTGTAGGGCACAGGTGCTCCAAGGACTTTGCTGAAGCAGCTAGGGCTGAGCTCTGCTGGGATGGCCACCGTGTTTGTGCTCCAAGCCCTTCCACTCGTACACTGGGGAGTCGATCCTGAAACAGTCCAGCCTTCCACTGTGTGTTTTCTCTCCTGCGGTCTCTGTGTCTGCCGTTCTGGTTCCTCAGCCTGTTTTTCCCGGGTAGCACCATTGTGCAACGTGAGAGCCACGGCCGAGGTTGGAGGGTGGTCAAAAGAGAGTATCTTGACAGTAGACGTAAAACCTGCTCTTACAATAATACTAAATCCATGTCTTTACTGAACTCTTATGTCACCCAGAAATGGTGCAAAGTACTTGTCACAGCTTTATCCTTTTATTGTACACAGCACCTCATGAAATTTTTTATTGTCTCCAGGTTAAAATCCAGGGGTCTCATGGCTAACAAGTGGAGAAGCCAGGATTTAAACCCGGGTGGATTGACTCCAGAGCCCTTGCTTAAATGTCATGTTGATGGGTGGAAAAACTGAGATAATTTGGTGAGTAGATATAAAGGGTCAATATTCCTGAAAATATTGAATATTTCAAAATAGAAATGCAGGTCTCCTCACATTGGTTCTGATAATTCACAGGCGAGCTCGCTTCCCCGGTTCCTGGGGTTTGCATTTCAACCTCTCTGGGCATCTCATGCCATGTTCCAAGGTTTCCCTGGAGCATCTAAGCTGACTCTATGTTTTCTTAAGTTTTATTTTAAACGTTCCCCCCTCAGTCTACTGTTGAACATTGTCTTGCTAGTTTTAAGCCTGTCCTTTTGAAATTCATTGTTTCTCTTTTACCCCCGGGGGAATCCCCAAGTGCTTACATTCTCAAACGTCACCGTGCATTGGCCACTGACCCTAGTGGGATGACATCCATCCTCTCAGGTCATCTCCTGGATCGGAGGATCTGAATACCATTTGGATAGTAAGTTATGCATTAGATTTTCCTACAACTCAGAATAATGGGTTGTTTTCTTAGAACTCCTGCGAACACAGTGGTGGATTCTTTCCAGGTTGGCTGGTGATCAACCAGAAAAACACAGGAAAGGGGCTGCAGTGTCCCCGTTGCTTTCTCTCCGGGTACCACCTTCCCCAGTAAAATGGGCTGGATCCCAAAGGAGAGCTGGGCTTTCTGTGCGAGACCTTGAAAATAGCTACCGATTCTCTGAGCTCAGGCACATAAGGATGCCAGCCTGAATAGCTCGGGGGTGTTTGATCACGCGGGCAGCTCGGCCGTCCTATGACGCGGGTGCCGTCCCCACTACAAGGGGCTGCTGAGGGCTGGGGGGCTGGAGATCCCGTCCGAGTCCCACCCATGGTTTCTGAGCCTTGTGTTGGTGCTTTGTGAGTGGCCGGGCAGAGGGAGCCTCTGTGGCTGGGTGAGTTCTAGTTTCTGCACCATAGTTCTGTGTTGACACATTTGAGACTTTCTGTCGAGTATGAAGGAGAGACTTATCTTTTCCCCAAAGTCTCAGCTTTTGCAGATGAAGGCTGAACCCTTTGGAGAATATAGACTGCAGAGAGTTAAAATGACTGACCAATCCTAATCACTGAGAGGTGTCCTGGAAACCCCAACTCCACTCAGAGCGCTGCCAGCCACTATGCCCCATACACTCTCTTACTTTAGGTAACATAATGCAAGGCGGCCTGGCACCATTATCCTTAGTCATAAAATATGTGAAACACCCCATCTCCTGTTGGTTTCCCTGCTTTCTCCACAGTTAGATGCCTTGTGGAGGAACTCTGTGAGTTTATTTTAGCCAACACGTGCATGAAAGTGTGATCAGAGGATCACAAGTTTGGGGCCTCAGAACGTTCTGTATTCTCAACAAGAGGCCCAGAATCAGATCCTAGATTGTAGACCCACTGATTGTTCACAGTATTTACTAGAAACATGCCATTTTGACTCACGTTTTTAACTCAACGTGTCACTTCTCACGATGCAGTAGTTAGCTTTAGAGACAATGGAGGCGGCATCAGGACACCATGGTCATCCCGCATGGAAGCCCATTGCTCGTGCAGGTTCAGCCGCTGGTGACAGTAAAGAGAACAGCCAGGAGCCGGGTCAACCAAATGCAACCCCCCTGGAGACATAGCTCCCGACATAGCTGGTGTCAATGACTCCAAGTGGGAGTTTTCCCACAGGAATATTCTGGGGTCTTATACATAATCACTCAGTCTCTATTTTCCCCCAAATAATGGTGTCAATTTTTTCTGGTCAAATTACAAACACAAGCATCCTTTAAGGACTACGTTTGCGGTGAACAGGACCGGCTACATCAGTTGCAGGCTCGGTGCAAAGTGAAATTCAGGGGACTTTTGTTCAAAATGTATTAAGAATTTCAAGTTAGCAACAGGTGAGCATTAAATCGAGCGTGAGGCCCTCTGAGGACAGGGTCATGTGCAAATGCAGAGCTGCACATCCGTGAAGCTGGCCCTGGGGTGGACACTACCATTCAGGGCAAAGCCGGCAGATCTGTCCAACCAGCGTCTCCTGTCGGGTCCGCAGTCCTAACGCCAGTGTGCGCTGTTTGTTCCAGCAGCACATGCTGTGTCCTCTCCCAGGGGTCTGCCCCCCCTTTCCGGTATCCCCTCAGTCCTGAAGCCCAGCCCTGCTGCCCTCCCCCCATGACTACAAGTAGACTAACTGCCAAATTAGGACACACGCTCCTGGGATTTTTTATACCCTGAGGAACACCGCGCTTTTTGCTCTTCATAATTTCAGACAACTTGTTCATTTACAATAGCCATCTTTATACCCAAGGACATGAGGCCTGAACAGGGGCCTGAACATGGAGCCAGGGAGGAATTTGGTACAAGTTCACGCCGGGGTTCCATTGGACAAGTTAGTATCTCCATAAGCACTTTGTTGGCTATCCCTTTCTCTTTCTCATCCCCAGGGGCCTGCTTCTCCTCGCTGCAGACACTACAATTAGATGAGTTTCCAAATAAGGGATGGACATGGGGAGCAAATCCTGGTAAATGTGCCCACAGCTGCAGACCAGTGACCTGTGTCAGCCTCAGCCCAGCCCATTTCATAGATGGTGCAGGATCACAGAGGGGCGGAGCGAGCTGCCCAGTGCACCGCAGCCTCCTGGAATGTAGGAAGGTGGGCCCGGGAACTTGCTCTTTTCTCTCGGCGTAACAGGGTCTTTCTTTCCATGGAAGGGAGACCTGGCATCGTTCATTTACTCGTTCAGTGAGCTCCTCTGAGTGATGACTCTTGGGGGAGGGGGGGTTGCTATTACATCGGGGGGGGGGAATGCAGGGAGGATGAGCAGGTGTCCTGTGCTGCTGAAACCCCAGGTCCAGTAGGGGCGATTGAACAGACACAGACAATTCCTGTACACGTGCCATGTGGCAGACCACAGGTTCAGGGACCCGCACAATCACAGCCCCTCAGAGCTCTGCAATGGGCTCCAGCAGTGTGTTAAAAATTAGCAAAAGCCAGATCTTTAACCATAGTCAGTTAGGTCCCTGGTGTGTCCGCTCCAGCATCCCTCTGACTGCTTCCTCATGTGGGCCAGTGTTAGGATGACCCTGGGCATCTCAGGGCCCGGGTAAGGGGAGGCTTGTTTGGGGAGATGCTCGGCTCCTCTCTGGTGGGATGAATCTGTGTGATTTGCATCCTTTCCATGTTGATTAGGTCTGCATGTGACTCGGACCCCAGGACCCCTGAATCCACTCGTGCAGTCTGAGATGCAGAGAGTGAGCAGGTTTCAGACTGTGGAACTGAGGAGAGAGACCCAGATGGGAAACACCAGACAACAAAGGCTGAGCAGTGTGGCCTGGGGTGGGGTGGGGCATGTTCCTGGCAGAGGGACAGACTGAGGAGAGGCAGCTGTGATGGGGTGGGAGGCTAGCATGGGACGGGGTGAGGTGGGAGGTCATGTGCTGGTCTCAGTGGCCCGACATGGTGACTTGAGGGTTTCATAGTCTATTTAGGAGTAACTGGGGAGTTCGCAAAGCCTTTTGGAAAGTTGCTTGCAGCGATAGGTAGGGTGGTCTAGGATGGAGACGCAGCGGGGTGGTGACAGGGAGGGGGCATGGACGTGGACGACTGTGGGGACATGGGAGCGGACGGGAGTTCCAGACAAAGCTGCTCGGGAGTTTCTGTGCCTCCTCAGCAGGAAGAAGGAAGGCAGGTGCTGCGGACTGAAGGCTCGTGTCCCCCCGAGTTCACGTGAATTAACTGACGCCCCAATGAAGTCCATGTGTTCACAGCAGCCCTGCCACCCGATGTGGTTGTGTCTAGAGGTGGGGCCTGGGAGATACTTAGGTCATGGGGGTGGGCCCCAGTGATGGAATCAGTGCTCTTGTAAGAAGAGGAAGAGATGGAGTCCCTTCTCTCTGCATCCTGAGAGGACACAGCCAGAGCTGCCATCTGGAGGAGAGCTCTTGCTGGGACCACATCTGCTGGCACCTCGACCTTGGGCGCCCAGCCTCCAGAACTGTGAGGAATAAGTGTCTGTTGCTTCAGCCGCCCAGTCTGTGGTGTTTCGTGTTAGCAGCCTAGCCGACTGGGACAGCAGAGAGAGCGTGAGGCACAGGCTGAGTGCTGGGTGGCCACGGTGACTTTCAGAGGCCAGGGGAGTTTCTAGGAAAGGAGACCAGACGAGCTGGATATTCAGGAGGAGAGCACAGCGCCTGAGATGTAGAATGCAAGGCTGGGCATGGAGAGGTGAGAGGCAAAGAGAAGTCTACAAGAAGACACTAGACCCCATCCTCATCCCTCATCCTCATCTTTGCAGCTCAGTTCCGCCCCGGGTGGATCAAATTGGACAAGTCTGGGAGGAGGGGGAGTGGGCATGGGAGAAGGGGTGGTGGGGTCAGTCAGGGGGAAGGAGAGCAGCAGGTGGGTCCTGACTGAGAGGAAGGGCCGTCAGCAGCATGGTGGCCTGCCTCTCCGTGCTTCCTCCCGGCACATGTGCTCTGTCAGGAGGGAGGTGCCTTCTCCTGGCAAATAACCCACTAGCCCAGAGGAGCTGCAGGATTGCTGAGCATCCCTGGAATAGTCCCCAGTCCCCTCAAGTCTGGAACCTGATGTCCCGACCCCTCACCCTAACCACTTGGTGTCACCCAAAGTGGGCGTTGCTGGGTGGTGAGTGGGCGGCCTCTGGAGCCAGCACCTGGCTCTGCCCTTTGTTACCTGTCGTCTTTGTCGGGCCCTCAGCCTCTCACCGCCTCAGCTGCCCCACCTGGGAAACTGGCTTCCTGCAGAGTCCCGCTCTGTTGGGTTGGTGTGAGAAGTGACTGCCAACACTGCAGACCACTGAGAAGGACGCTGCCCAGAGGGGGGGCCGAGGAGGTTGTTAGTTTTGTTGTCATCACCCGGTGGATACCGTGTGTTCCGAGGCCTGGTGGGGGGTGTCTGTAAGTGTTGGCACAAATGGGAACACAAGGCTTTCTTCAGGAAGACTAAAATTGGACCTGTTCAAATCAGATGTAATGAGGGGCAGGGCTCCTTCAGAGATGAGAGGGACAGGGGGAAACGCAGATTCCACAAAACAATCTAGATGGACACTTGCAGAGAAATGATGGGACCACAGGCGTTAGACACTGGTGTCTCTCAGCACGGACATCACCCACTGCCTATGGGTGAGTGAGGACAGGCTGGCCATGTTCTGGGCCTGTGATTCAATTTTGCGGGTTTTCTACCCAAATCACAGAGGCCCCTGTCCTTGGCCCATCAAGGACTTGGGCAGAAGAAGATAATAGAGTTCCTGATTGGGCATTTTCTAATACCTTCTCATATCTTGGGCCCTTTTGCTTTGTTTTCAGAAATATAATTCTACTCTGATAACCAGATAACTATAAACTATAGGGATTTATAGATTTTGTGTAATTCAATTCATTCATTTTTGGCCGTGCAAGTGTAATAAGCTGTCATCCGATTGTGCCCTCCAAAAGTTCGGTGAGCGCCTCAAAGCTTATTAAATTGTTCCTGTATTCTTCACATGTCCCTTTTAACTCAAGTTTCACCAACTCTTGCTTTTCAGGCTTGGATCTCTGATAATCAAGTAAATGAGAGGGTGGATGACATAATCCAGGATTCCAGATCATTCCGCTGAGAAGAAAGGAGGGACTGGTGGTTGCTTTGAGGTTGGATTTTAGGGTCTCTTGAGGTTGGACTGTTTTGTATATTGTCTGTGATTTCAGAGAACATCTTACTCTACACTTGCCGAATTCCTGAAGACAGACTCCCAGGATGTCCTTCTCCCCCGGCTGGGCCCAGATTCTCTGACTGGGTTTGCAGCGAGATAGTCTATCAGTAGCTAGGCGGGAGGAAAGAGATGATAATGACATGGCGAAATAAAAAATGTTATTTATCATGGCTCCAGTGTCACCAACCTGTTATTTTTATTGTTCTTCAAAATAATGGGATTTATTAAGGCCATTTATCCTCAAGTCACATGGAAAATGCTACGTATGAGTGATGAAGAGCATGCCTGAATATCCGAAAAGCACGAGAACCTGAAAATGAGTTACAGAACTCCTTTTCAAGTAAAGCTGTCTTTCAGAACTTTCAAATGCTGCCCTTTTCAGAGAGCTCAAACCGTTCCTGTGATGTCGCCGTAAAGCAGAAGTAGAAAATAAAACAGCTCAATTTGGGAAAATGTGAAAATTACATGACATTGGTGAAATCTCAGACACAAAATAAAATGAAAACAGCTGTGGATACAAAACCCCATGTAGACAGTGGGAGGCCATTTATCTTGGAAAGTCAAGGAAGGAATTACCTGCCATACTGACCCATGCGCATTTGGGAAGGGAAAAAAACCCATGCGCCGTTCTCCAATCGTTGAATTTTTGGTCACTTGAAATGCCATGAATTATTGAAGGGTGAGGTAGGCTGATCCCAGAATCAAATGTGAGCCTTTAGGGACTTTGCAGACAAGCTTTTAAGAAACAAGGGACCCAAATATTGTGTGACCGAGGCGCCTCTTCCGGGCTTCTGGCTGCATTACCGGTGGGATGCGAGGAGCTCTGACGGCTGCAGCTCAGGAAACGTCACAATCTCTCAAATGTTTAGTCAGGATGATAAATTTATCAGCAGAAGCCCCTCCTGCCTCTAAAACACGCTGGGATCAGACAGACATTCCAAAACCTAAATCTCAACAATGTCTTCTGGGAAACAAGGGCCCCTCATTTGGGCAGGCTAGTCTTTCCCATGCGACCCTCTTTGGGGTTCACCGGTGGACAAGTTGGCAGAGATTCGTGGGGCTGGGGATACCAGATGGCCTGCAATGCGATCCTGGGAGCTTTGCAAAACTTTGCACACATGGACGCCCACTGACTTGAGATACGGCTGTTGGGGTGTTAAAGAAAGTCAGAATCCTTCTGCAGAGACACCTCCAGCTGAAGATTATCTCCGAGGCTGCGATGGAAATGATTTAGTGGGGCTCCTTTGGATGAACCCGCGGGCGGGCCTGCGTCTTCTCCCGGGAGACAGCCGCCTGTCAGGTTGCCCAGAGTGGCCACTCTCTGTAGCCCAGGGCGCCTTCGCTGGGGGATGCCCTCAAGTCTCAATTAGAAGAAAAACACTGCCTGAGAGAAAACACGAGATAAATATGACTGGTCTCACCTTAGTTAAGTTTGATCGAAAGTTAGTCTGCATCCAGGGAAGCCAAGCCAATTTTCACAGTGTGGTTTGCAAACCAAAGGCAGGCCTTCTAAGACCACAGGAGCACAGTCTCCTACAGTTGGCCTCGGGTTAATCGAACTGTTCCCCCAGGCAGTTCACACAGAGGGCGGATACTCCGTGGTTCCTAAGGGCCCAGACTCCAAATCACGTTCTTCTCAGGTTCCTGGTGGTTCAAACTCTCCTTCCTTCCGCCGAGGATGCTCTTGGAAATGACTCCCCTTCTGCAGGGGAGCCAGCCGGGGTGTGGAGTCCAGGCCCTACCGCTGCCTCCCGCCCATGTCACCTATTAGCCTAGCATGTTGGTTCCAGTGGAGCCTGGAGTCTGGGCCAGAGAAGGGAGTGACGGTGACGGCTTTGAAGGTGGCGTGGTGATAGCATCTACTGTAACAGAAGACAGCAGCTTTAGAGCAATGAGTTATTTCTTTAAATTAACACGTTATGCATATATGTGAGGGGATGGTCATAGTTCCTTAAAGTCCCAATGAAAGTTAAAGGTTTTCCACAGAAAGCTTACGCAGTTACACACTAACATTTGCATCCACTTCCGAGGGTACCCTGACGTCCCCACTTCCCGTGATGGAGGCGAAGATGCCTGTGCCCCGAGACAGCGAGCGTCAGCCATGGGCTAGGCTCCCCTCCGGGTCCCCTCTGGGAGCACTTCCTCGGCAGCAGGCTCCCACCGCCCTCTGCGGTCCCTGGTGTTGGAGTCCCCTAGTCAGAGGTGAGAGACAGCGGGGGCGGCAGGACGCCGCAGGGGCAAGGCAGGGCTGTGGGGGGAGCGCGGGCGTGTGGGTGGCGTGGGACGTGGACTTGTTCGGAGGCTGCCTTAGGGAGGCGTGGGGTCCTTGCCTCCGTGCCCGTGTGAGGGACCCACCTCAGGACAGCCTGCCCCTGCCCCAGCCCCACCGCCTCCAGCCGCCCTCGCGAGTTCTCCAATTTTCTGCCTGGCTGACATTGGTGTCCCACCAAAGCCCACCTTGTGGGGTGGCTCTGGGACCCCATGGCCATTCTCCCCTCCTCCCGTCCTCCACCTCCTCACAGGACAGGTCCTCCAGGCTACTTTCCAGAACCACGTCTAAGTCAGCGAATCCAATCCAGGCAGCAGGGGCCTCGATCCACTCAGCATGTCCACGGCTCAGCGGCACGGAGATGTGGCAGTTCCTTGGACACACAGATGAACAGCCTGGAGCCTCCACTCCAGACTCGGGGTCCTGACGGGACACCTTGAAAATCTCCCATGGTTGACCCCACTTTTTCTTTTTAATATTTGTCATTTCTAAGATAGCACTGAATAATAATTGTGTGGTCTGTATTTGTTTAGGAAATTACCCCCTTGTGTGTGTGGCAGTGAGAATTCTCAGATGGCCCCCAAGACTTCCCACCACACCCCAAGATTTCTCCCCCTGCGGGATCCCCAGGACCATGAGTCTGATGGATTTTCCTCCCTGGACTGGATGTAAAGAGAGGGAGGTTGTCAGGGTGGGCCTGACCTTAAACTCCGGAGAATTTTCTCCGGCTGGTCCCAGGCCCCAAAGTCGGAGAGTCTGAGTGTGAGAGGGATTTGTGCTCAGGGAGAGCCCTCCACTGAAGTGGAGGGGCTGCGTGAAGACGAGCCGGGTGTGGCCCCCGGGGACAGTCAGCAAGGAAGTGGGGACTTCAGTCCTGCAGCCACGGAAACTGAATTCTGCCAGTGACAAGATTTAGCTTGGAGGTGACTTTTTCACCAGAGCCTCCAGATGAGGGGCCGCCCCCCGACACCCTGCTTTCAGGCTGCCGAGCTGTGGAGCGGTGAGGGCTGAGGGGTGAAGTCTCTGCTGATGGGTTCCGCGGCCACCGGAAACCAGCGCAGCCTGGAGTCAGCGCAGTTATGTTTCCTCTCGTTTTGTTTGTCTGTCGAGCGGTGGTGGTCTGTGGAGTGGACATGTCTTACCTCCACCGCACGGTCACTCGGTGAGCCTGGGCTGGCTGGCGACATCTCCATGTCTCAGCTCCTTCATGGCAAAGCGGAGGCTCTGATTGTACACCTCAGGGGTGGCGACTGTCAGTGCTGTTCACCATGCTAAAGTCCAGAGTGAACTGACCTCTCTGTGCCCCAGTGTCATCATCTATAAAATGACAATGACAGCATCCACTTCACAGGGGTGTGACCATCACAGGTCTTTCTGTATGTGGCAAAGCTTGTAGTCCAGTGCTTGGCGTATAATAACCACTGGAGAGCTTTCTTGAGTATTGTCTGACTTTATTTTCTAGAAGTTTATGACTAATTTTTCAAACAAATTTGGGCTTTTTTGTGGGGTAGGGGGTTAAAATCAAATTTATAGTTTAGTTTGAGCATCTTTCAAATATGGAGTCTTTTCTTCCAGGAAAATGGTCATCTCCCTAATTACTTAGATATTTTTAATCTCCTTTCCAATTTCTTAATATTCTCCTATATTTTACATTTTTATCATTATTGGGGCTAGGATCTATAAGTTGCTGTATTTTAAAATTGATTATTGCTGGCTACAGAAGCAAATTATATTGTTACATATATATTTAGACACTGAACTTTCTTACAGATTCTAATCATTTTTCATTTGATTCCCTTGATTTTTCTTGATAAGCTGTCATATATAAGCCACAAATATGTGTGTTTTGTTTCATTCCAATATTATACATTTATTTTATGTCATGACTTAGCTAGGGTGATTACATAATTTATTATTCAAATCAGGACACTTGAGAATGAAAAGGGTAGAATTACTTACATGGAAACAATGACTGTCTATAGGCCAGTCCCTGGGTGGGGGTGTCTGCCCCCTGGTGCATCATACATGCAGAGATGCATGTGTGATGAGACATATTGATCATACACACACACACACACACACACACATATAGATACAGATGTAGGCATACAAATGTATCAAAGTAAAGAAGTTTCTCCTAACTCACTAAGTCTTTTCAAAATAAGATTTTTAAATTCAAGAATGGATGTAGAATTTTATTGTTTCCATATGGCGTTTGCCTTTCACTCTAGTGTGGACACTTTTTGCATCCCTGTGATACACCTTACCTGGTCACAGGGTATCATACTAAAACACTGCTGGGTTAGGTTGCGAATATTCTATTTAGAATATGTGCATCCCATTCATAAGGGAGAGTGACCTAGAGGTCTGTAGGTGTGTGTATGAGTCTGCACGTGTGCGTGTGTAGGTGTGAGTATGTGTGTGTGATGTGTGCATGTCAGGTTTTATCTTGTGTATGCTTGTGTCCTAGAAGAAATCCACCCAAAACTGTTTTCTCCTGATTTGATGCAACAGTACAATGTGTTCAGGAGACCACATGGCTTGGGTGAGGTGACCCAGGTCTTGAACCCTCTAAGCTGAGGCTTTGACCTTTAACCCATGGGCATCCTTAGGAATCAATTGTCCCATATCTATACAGGACTTTTCTGGAATGCAGTTCAGAGTAACACCTGCTTCCGTGGTTTCTGAAGGAGCTGTGCACGGAGAGGGAAGCTTTTGCCAACAATGTCACTTGTTTGGCAGCCCCTCCTACAGGTCTCCTCAATGTGTCCATGAAGAGGGTCACACTTGTTTTAGTAGACACGACATGGAATGTCTGCAAAGGGGAGAAGGCCCATGCTTTAGCTTCAGCTCTCTCATGAGACCCCTCCCCACTTCGTGGATGTGGAGTGGACCCCAGGTGCGCATGGAAGCAAAGGCTTTCCTCCCAGCTGCCCCTGCAGCACGGGCACTCTTCCATCTACCCTGTGTCCATGCTGAGCATCTGGCAATCGCCCGCGTGTGCCTTGTTCTCATAACCCCACGAGGTGATTCCCTGTCTAGCAACAGCCCTGCTGTGAGTGCCAGTGGCCCCTCGCATCCTCAGCCTCCCCTCTGCGCCCGTCGCCCTGGGCGGGGGGCTGGCTCCATCCCGGAGGACGAGCTCACTCCGTCACACACCCAGGTTCCCGTGCTGATGTGCAGGCGGATCTCACCCCATGGGACTCCGTCCCTCTGAGCACAGGTTCTGCCCAAGGCCGCTCGGGAGAGTCTGTAGAGAAGAACGTGAGGGTGATGCCAACACGTGCACCACTCTCGGCCGGTCCACCCTCCCTGCAGACCTCACTGCCCGGCTCCCAGTGGTGTGGGCGCAACCAAATTATAACCCAGCACTTTGATAGCCAAACCCGCCACCTTTCTGGACCTGGAAGTATACCCGAATCCCAATATTGCTCTGAGTATTATTTTTATTAACTACGAAATGGTTATGTAAACTCATTTACATCAACAATTTATAAACTCCAAAGATATAGCGATGCTTTAGGGATGTCAGAAAAATGTTATTTACCAGTCACACTCCACTATAACTTATAGAGATTTACCCCCTGGGTTACTGGAATTGAATTGGAAAGTAAGGAGAGCATTTCTAGATTCACCATTTGCATATTTATTGGCATTTTTCAGCAGACGTGACGCTCACCACCTCGTCCCTGTGCCACCCCCCGCCCTCCTGGTGGCACTTGCTCCACAGTGGTCCTAATGGATGCTCGTGGAGCCCCACTGTGTGCCACACGTCCGACTAAGTGTGTGTGTGCAGCTGAGGGGACCCCGGGCCTGCCTTCCAGGCATCTGCGTTTTGAGGCAGGAGGTGGGCAGGGGAAAGAACGGTGGGGTTACGTGTGGCAAGTGCTGGGTCACGTGTGCTGTAAGCCCTCCATCTCCATCCTCATCCTTGCCTGGGGGGTGGTTCAAAGATGGAGAGGAAACGGGGCCACTTCGGCTGTGAGCAGAGCAGCGGACCCAGCAGGGGCTTGGCCAGGCTGGATGCCCCCAGGGCCTCAGTGGCTGCCTGGCTCACTGCTGACCGCCGTGCCTATGCCACAGTTCAGACAGCCCAAGGAGCAGCTGCCTTTGCCGCACCTGTCTGTGCCCCAGCCCTGGGCTGGACCTCCCTCTGAAGAAGCGCAGGGTGCTCTTGGAGCCTGATCACGCTGTGGGTCCTTGGTCTTGGTGGTCACCGGGTCCAGAGAGCTCAGGCATGACTGCTTGCTCATGGCCATGAGCCCCTCAGTCTGATTTCTGAGGGGAGCCCAGAGAGGGTTCCTAGCATGAGAGGGACCGTCAGCGGCGTGGCGTCAGGTATGTGTGGGGGGTGATGAAGAGACGTCTGTCGGGCTCAGCCGCTGTCCCATTGACTTCCTGCCCGCCTGGCGAGGCGAGTGCCGGCAAGGCTCCTCCGAGGTTCTTCAGGACTCTGTCCTTGGAGCTGGTGTCGCATTGCCAATGTGGCTACGTGGCTACTGTAGCAGAGAAATACTACCCAGAGCAGAGAGCAGAGGTGCTTAAAGTTGGATGACTGCCCTGTCAAAATCAGGATGAGGGAACTGGGCCTTGAGAGCTGATGTCTGCTGTGCTGCATCTGACCAGGGTGGAGGCCGTGGTCACCCAGCACTGTGGCCGTGGGGTGGCTGCAGGACATGGGAGCCTGTGCCGCTGAGTGGCACCTTCATGTTGTACTATGTAGTTCATGGCCTTCATACGGACTAAAAGGCCAAAATACATGCAGTGGGCTACCGGGGAATCCTCTTATCCCTTTAACCTCATAATCACATAATGAGCCGTAGATGATGGGAAAGAGATGATGTAATTAGCCCGATCCCTATGAAACGCTCCCTCCATTTCCTCCAAAGCCCTGTTGAACGTGCATGAGCTCCCCCGGCATCTGATTTCTTGTATCAAGTTAAATGTGATCCATTACTCAGAGCACTGCCCCACTATTAATAGCCAAACAGTTTGGTACATTAGTGAAATCAATGGACGTTGTCCGCCCTCCCTAGGATGGGTATCATGTTGTATAGGGAGAGAAAAACCCCACAGGCCCTCAAATCAGCAAGGCCTCGTGAGTGTTGACTGAGACCCAGGGTTGGGCAAGTTACTCGAAATGTCTGAGTCCCATTTCAGTCGCTTGTAAAAAGAGAGGTTTGGGTTCAGTTGACATGAAGGGCCCTTCTGATCCTAACATTGTAGGACTTCTCACTAAGTAACACCTCCGTCTGGTTCACTGGACAGCCGAGAGCGTTCACTGGGTCTGAAGTCGCTGGGGAGGGGGCTTCATGAGAAGCGGTAGGCTCGTCTGGTGGGGCAAGCATTCCAGGGTGGGATCCTGGGACAGAGCCTCTAGAAGCAAAGGAGAAAGATGGGAAGGGAAGGGCTTGTGGAGTTGGGGATTTTCCCTTGAAATTCACAATGCTAAGCACAGTCAAACACAGTAAGAGATCAAAGTTAAAAATATATTCATTTTATACCTGATGAAGGTTTCGGCTTTGCTTAGCAGAGCAGTCACTTTCGCCCTAACAAGCAGGTTGTTTGCTAAGGAGGCCCCTCGCCAGACCTCCAGCCCATCGCTCCCTGGACCTGCAACACCCCTGCCCAGATGTTACTTATTTTCCATATTTACTTTAAAAAATTTCCCAGAGTAAACAGAGCAGGTGTTTGGATTTTGCAAGGGAAGGATGAGGCCAGGTTGGCAGAAGCAGTCTATTCTGACTTGGGGCCTCTTGTCCTACACGACATTCTTTTTTTTTTTTTTTTGTGAGGAAGACCAGCCCTGAGCTAACATCCGTTGCTAATCCTCCTCTTTTTGCTGAGGAAGACCGGCCCTGGGCTGACATCCGTGCCCATCTTTATCCACATTATATGGGACGCCGCCATGGCTGATGAGCAGTGCGTTAGCGGGCGCCCGGGATCCGAACTGGCGAACCCCGGGCTGCCAAGCGCGAACCAAACTGCTGCACCACTGGGCCAGCCCCACAACATTCTGTTTTGAGAGTGCTCTCAAATCACTAATGATCAAATCACTAATTTTATATTTTTACTTTTTTCCTGCTATGTTAACCACGAATTTCTTGTCCAATGGTCAAACCCATGGGAAAGTATAAGTTGTAGCATGTTCTTTGTACCCCAGTAAGATCTGTCCATGGATCTTCAAACCAGAACCAACAGCTGAGTGCATTTTGCTTAAACTTTCCATAAAACTCACCCCTAGATCAACACGGGGATTTTAACCCCTCAAGGCTAGTTCTTGGTAAAGACATGAGCACCTGAAACAGAGGAGAATTTGGGATCTCCTTAAGGATGGCGCTGGGACAGCCAACACAGGAATAATAAGTGGAGTTCTTGCAGGGCTGGCAGCAGAGGGAGTGGAGAGCTGAAGCCACCGGTGCCGGCAGGAGTAATGGCAGGCAGTTCTCAGAGGGACACACTTACTGTTGCCTTCTGCAGGGAGGCCTCCTGCCGTCCAGTCCTGAAATACTCCCATGTTGGGGCTCCCGTGCTGCCTGCTTGCTGACTGTGGGCTGCAGGAGAGGAGGCCGGGCCTGTGTTTCAGCTTCGAATCTGCCTTCTCGTGCTTGAGAAGGTCTGGTTTTCTGTGCAGTCAGGTGCAGAGAGGGGCAGCACCAGACTCTACTTTTCTGAACTCCTCGTGCCGTCTTTTTGCCTTAGTGACATGCATTTAGTAGGAAGTGGTGGACTTATTAACGTAATGGGCCTGTAATAGGAACTCAATGAGCCAAGTTGAATGTGCGAGCAGAGGCCCCTGTACACCAGTCAGCCCACTGAACACTTGCTTCTTAAAGAACTTTGAAATATTTCTCTCTCAAGCACACACGGAGAAGCGGATAAGCAGGGTGAAGTCTGAGAAGTAAGAGGCTGGGTTAGCAGGGAATGCCTGGGATTTGGGCTTCTCCTGGGGTCCACACCCTCTCTGTAACCCTGACCCTGCTCCAGAGTCACACGGAGATGCCTGTGTGAACCAGGCAGAATGTCTCACTAGAAGCTCAGACACAGTGACATCTCTGCATGCGGATTAGAAGAGATGTATGCATATATATGTTTATGGCATATTTTTTAAATCTCATATTCTCCACCTTAGTAATGTGGATAATGTATATTATCCACAAAATGCACTCTATATCTGAACAAGCTTTTTTGTAGAACGGTCCAGTTCAGAGATATTGTAACAGCATTTTCTGCCCTGTCACTTCCAGGGCAGAGCTGGCTGGCCCATCCTTCTTTACTAGATCTGTGCAGACGGGAACACTGGGTGCCCAGACCAGGAAGTGTGTCTTCTCAGTATCCTATTAAAATAGGAAGAGGACAATGCTTTCAGGTCGTCTTGTCCAGATTCCTTCTCAGTGCATGGATGTTCTTGAACACATCCAGGAAGCTACTAGGAAGGGCAATGGTCAGAGGACACAGAAATTCATGACGTTCGTGGAATCATGCCACATGTCTTCACTGAGCAAGTCTGCTCTCCTGACGAGCACGATGGGCTGTAGATGCCCAGTTCCAACCAGGAGCCAAACTATGTCGTCATACCATCACACAGAAGTTAAGGCTCCAATACGAGGGCTCAGCTTCACTTAATCTTTACGGTGTTAGGAAACCTGTGTTTTGAAAAACTTTGCCACCGTTTTCTTTTTGATGAAACTTTTTTTACTTAACTTTTGTCACATGAAGACTTTGATTCAGGTGGGCTACACCCAACCCAATTCAGTTTTCTTTGGAACTGAGCTCGGCCACTCTGTGTTGCAACACTGTGATCTGGCTGGAGACAATGCAGATCTGCCAGGGGAAGGTGGGCTGTTATTGATTTCAAGCTCTGGAGTACTCAGCTTCACAACGAAGAATGTGGGTGAGAAGGATTGAGACCAAAGGTGTGAAGTGAAATTCATAGAGAGTCATAATAGTCTAATGAGATGCTTAGACGAGGGTGCATCCAATCCACAGCCTCCCACCAGTTCTGTGAAGTATTTTGGGCTTCATTTGAGGGAAACTGGACAGAATCTTGTCTTACTGATCATGGAAACAAATAGGAGTCTCTCTAAGCCATCCATATTGCAGCAGGCATGAGATATATCTTCATACTAAATACTACTTTGCTGTCAATCAGATGCCATTCTAGTCCTAATTCAAAAGCCCTAATCTGGGGGCCAGCGGGTGGTGCAGTGGTTTAGTTTGTGCTTTGGCAGCCTGGGGTTCACGGGTTCGGATCCCGGGCGCCGGCCGATGCACTGCTTGTCAGCCATGCCGTGGCGGCGTCCCATATAAAGTAGAGGAAGATGGGCACAGATGTTAGCCCAGGGCCAGTCTTCCTCAGCAAAAAAGAGGAGGATTGGCAATGGATGTTAGCTCAGGGCTGGTCTTCAGGCCTAATCTGGAAGGGGTATTATATCTGTCCCTATTAAAAATAGCAATGAAGGGCTGAGGGAGGAAGCAGAGTGGGGATTAGAGTATGTGGGCTCCCCTGGATGTACTGATTACCATATTTGTGATCTGGAAACAGGAGTAAATCCCCCTGGAGCTTCATCTCCTCATTCATAAAACGAGGAAGTTGGAGCAGATGATCTAAGATCCATCCAAGTTCTAAAACCTTGACACAATTTGGTTCCAAAGTTAATTAGCGACCACCCTCCTCATGCACAACCTTTCCTGGAGTTGAGGACGCCAATGCACATGTCCCAAATGCAAGTCTTTGAGTGACCTTCTGAGGAGGCGACACACCCGCTCAAGTGAAGAAACTGTGAGCCTCTGTGAGGGACCAACCCAACTCGGAAGACATAGGGTGGATTTCGTGGAGCACAGGTAGACTTGAGGCAGACCCTACAGGCCATGTTTCATGGGGCAGGGAGGACAATCCGCCCGGAACAGGACTGCAGAGGCTCAGGGAGCGGACAGTGCGGGTATGGTGGAGTGCCTCCCTCCAGCTCTCATGGGGCCCTGCCACAGGGGCGTTCCTGCCCTTCCGGGTCCTGAGATGTTGGATTTTAGTTCGTAGACAGGTTCTCAGCTTCGGCACCGTCCACACGTGAACTTCGTGTTCTCGGTGTGGGGCTGTCGTGTGCAATGAGGAACATTCAGCAGCTCCTGGATTCTACCCACTAGACGCCAGTAGCACCCTCTCAGTTGTGACAGCCAAGATGTCCCCAGATAATACCCTGGGGGCTCAAGTTACCTTGAATCATGAACCACTGTGGTAGGCTAGTGGTGTCCCCAAATTTTCAAACCATCCACCCCATGAGTGAAAAAAACATTGAGTCAATATAGGTAAAATTATTCTTAAATTCTGCACAAACTACTCTCAACATAATCATATTAAGGAAACAATTTCTCCATGCTCTTGTCTCTAACTCTTATCCTGTACCTCCGTGGATCATCGTGCTCGTATCCTCAGTTTTGGAGATGACTTTGAGGGGCTGTGACAAACTGCTAGAGGTTTTTCAACAGACATGACAGGGTGAAAACAAAAGGTAAGGGGAGAAAGTGCCAAGAAAGACTCATCTTGGACAAAATGCTATTGACACTGTTTACAGAACAAAGTGAAGATTTGTAGAAGGTACCCAGATGTGGCCCAAATTTGTACGAACTGGGGAAGTGCTGTGTCCTCCCCAAAACTCAGGTGAGTGTAGCCTTTAGAAATGTCCAGAAGCACTTCCAGTGGCCATGGCGAGCAGAGGGCACAGATGGGGCATCAGGGCTGGTGGCCAGGATACTGAATGGTGGGGAAGAGCTGTGCCCTGGAAGACTGGACGGTCCCGTGTCTAGGTGCTCTGATCACAGTTGATGAGCTGAAGACAGACTCCAAAGTTAAGCTTCAATGTGAGTGAAATTAAAAAATTATATACAAACAAAGGATGGTGCTCCACGCCTCCTTCAGAGGGTCTGCAGCTCCTCATCCCTCCCACTCCACAACAAGTGTTCTCAACACCCCAGTTTTTCCAGGATCATTTTTTGGGCTAATGTTTTCATGACTAGCTTTTTCTTTGACTCTTTGGAACTTACTACTATTAAGACGGTGGCATGTTGCAAGTTTTCTCTCTCGGGGGTTCAGGATGATTTCTTGCCCTCAAATCTCTTCTCCTTAGATCTAAACTCCTTTCTGTTTGTGAGGGGCAAAGCATGTTACCTGAAGAGCAATGCACAAGCTGTGGGAGATCTCATACGCAAGGTGTGTGTTTGTGCCTCAAACACAGGGCATCCCCTGTGAGTCTGAGGACACGAGGGTGTCCCTGGGACACCCTCCTGGGAACCCTCAGGACCATGCAAACTGCTCTCCCTGTGAGCTGGAAGGTGGTTGCCAGCCTCTTTCTGAAGGGAGGAGTTCTACTCCCTCAGGTATGGAGCACAGGCCGGGCACTGGGGCTGAGGATCTGGCCTTACTGCCCCCCTGAGGTCCCCTCTCCAATCAAAAGTGGCAGCACTAACTCTCATCTCTATGTCACCAAGCAGGACCCCATCCACATGCTGGAGATGATGGTCCAGTTTAGTAGAAGCTATTTAGAGATAACCCAGCACAGCCCTTAATTTACCCGTGCAACTCATTCTTTCAACAAGCATTTATTTGGCACCTCCTGGGTGCCAGGCGCCTGGCTGGGAACAGCAGGATGGAAGCCCTGGGACACTCACTGGGTTTGCTGCCTCCTTTCCCAGGGGCTCCAGACCAGATCTCCCGTCTCATCTGCACCCGTGCCTGCTCACCCACCTCTCCTTGTCCCCACTACTGTCCTCACTGATGTCTGTGACAAGAAAGAGAGTTCCTAAGAGCAATGCACTGTTGCAAAGCCAGGGCACTCGACCTTTCCCACCGACACAGACATGAGGATTCCTGAGCAGAGCTGCTGCGCAGATGGACAGTGTGGCGAGGGGAGGCAAAAGCAAGGGGCAGACAGAGGCTAACCACGGATCTGGCCTCCACCGTGTGGCTGTGGGGTTATGGGTGGACCCTCCCCATATTTGTCCTTCCAAGGGCCCTTGAGCACTTGAATGCTCACCAGAAAAACAGGTGCATTTGATGTCTCTTTCGGGAAAAGAGACCAAATCAATAAAGCCTTAATTAACTGGTTAGCTGTTAACTTCTATTTCAGCGGCTATGCTGAGAAGAAAATCTGAGAAACTCCCAGATCGTTGGTATTGACCTTCTGGGTCAGTGGTCACCCCCTTATTGGATAATCCAGGTGTTGAAAAATGGAACCTGGCACCTGAGCGTGGGCCAGGGGCCGAGACGAGAGGGATAGAAAGTGTCCGGTGATTAGAGCAGAGGGTGGGGCAAGAGAAGCTGACTGCACCTCTCAGGCAAGGGATACTGGCACATCTTGCTATGGAGAGAAGCCCCAAGAGAACAATTTTTGTAGATGAAGTGGACTTTGCCAACCCAACAAAACAACAAAGCTCCCCCTTTTGTCAGTGCAGACTTCGAAACAAAAAATAGAACGTAGTCATTGGAATTTCAGTCTGGGTGGCATTCCTGAAATTCCACCTCACGGGCCAGTACCTGCTTACTCTCTCCGTGGGTGCCAGCGGCCACCTCCACCAGGAATTCTGCGCTGGGCCGCCATGCTCTCCGATGCCCATTTCCCCTTGTCTACTGAAGTAAAACTCAAACTTCCCCTTGTTCACCGGCTGCCTCAATATATTCTGCCTTTTTTATTTTTTTCCGTGAGTGAACGGCGGCTCTGTCTTTCTGTAACACTGAGTGAGGTTATCAGTACAAACGGAATGAACCTGATTTTTTTTTCTGATCAAAGCAAAACTCTTTTGAAGTTTAGCTATTTGATAGAAATTGGCTTTTATAACAAGCTGATATATGAGTTAATAGGACATAAAGATATTTTATTAAACTGCAAACCATTATTAATATTGTAGTTCTAACTTGAAAGAAATATGTGGAATGACACCGGAAATTAATTAGATTATTTCATCATTCTTTTACATTACAAACTTTGATACACTTGCATACATATATAGGTACATTGATAAAAAGACACAAAGACAAACAGAATTTTAATGAGTGGGGAGCTTTTATCTACTAACACTTTGTGACTTAATTTTTTCTGTTTATTCTGCCTATTGATTCCAGTTGAAACCTGCTGTTTTAATGTTGTTATTGATATTCTCTCTGGGTTTTCTTCTAATTCTGGCATTGATATTACCTTGATCGGATTTAGTTTATTTGAATTGCCTGTAGGTTTTGGTCTCCCGAGTTTTCCACTGCTTATAGACATGCAAAGATAAAACCTCTCTTTTTATCTAAAAATCCTTGAGAGACTCTGAAAGATACAGCCGTTTTCTGAGAACATTGAAGCAAGAGACGACAATCAAGAGGCGTGCACTCCTCACCCAGCTCACTTGAGACTTCGTCTCTACACCCCCGAATCTTCTGACGCCCACTTACTCCTAATCTCCTCAGCTCCATTGGCTTTTGTAAACTGTATGGAGAAATGGCTTTGTCACAACATTATAAGTAGTTCAAGCTCTAGGTCACTGACATTGGCTTAGAAGTGGCTAATTTTTGCAAGAGAAGATTATGCATGAGAGTACACTGGACGAGGCTGTTTCTTTCTTTACTAAAGAAGGCATCCAAATGCCTATTAATTTGAGCCTTAGAAAACTACCATTTTTTATGGGTCAAACAGGGCCATATATAGGCTGTTTCATGTGGTTCAACCTAATGTTAATGACCATCTTCCCAAATGGGATATGAGTATTGTTCAGTCACTTAGAAATGGGAGACAGCATGTGTTAATGGTTGGAAGCGAGGAGGTTTCCATAGGGGGGTGTTAAATGCAGGTGGTACAATTGAACCATTTTCCTAATGTAATTATTTTTATTCAAAATATCTTATAAATCCACGAGAAAAATAGAGGGCAGTTAACAAAGCAACTTTCTACCTGCTATTGTATTGATCAACTGCATCAACCGCATCAGTTGGCATCTGTTGCTCCTCTTAGGGCTCCATCGGCTTCCATGCGGGCTTTCTCCAGCTCCCTCACAGTTCTGTGTCTGGTTTATTATTTCAGAAGACGCTTCTCTTTGGTTTCCTCCTACTTCCATCTTACTTTTATTTTTATAGTTTTTGCCTTAAGTAATATTGAAACCTGAAACACTAATTAATACTCTCAAAGCTGTGAGTGCGGTTATGTTGACAGAATGGGGGTCGCTAATGATCTTCCTACATTTCCGATATCATCAGTCAATTGGTCCCTCTTTTCTGCAGCTATCGGGGGCTTTCAAATCTGGTGCTTTGCCTGCCTAGAATGTGCCGAAGGAGAAGGAGGGGAAAGGGGTCTGGGTATAGTAAGCAGAGGGAGAAGGAGAGAGAAGAGAGCAGACTGTCCATTTCCTCTCCAGCCTGCACAGGTTTGTCTTCTGTGTAGCCACGGGGGACTCGTCCAGTCTCCTGTTAGCAACTCAATGTGATAAGCTCATCCACAAACCAGTAGCTCTCTTTCCAGGAGTCTTGCCTGACATTGCTTTGATGATGGTTAACACCTCATTCACCCAGTCAGGGAAGAAGGAGCTCCACGCAGATCGCATTTTCTAGACAAATCTGACCTTTACCTACATTTCAAAACATGGACAAAAATGAGCCCTTCTGAGGAAATTCTTCCCACATTTTTTAGATACTTTTATATTTCCTTAAAAATAGCAAATATAACATAATCTAGATTTTCTTTGGAGAGTCACTCATGGTCATGTGTTGCCTTTACCGTATCCTGCTATGGCTGAGCGACGCTCTCAGGGCCACCAAGACATGTAATCTTACAGGACCCTAGCAACGGATGATGCATGTAAGATTGGTTTGTGTCATCTTTCCATTCTCTGCCTTGTGGTTTCCAGCAAAAGAACATCTGCGGTCAAAAGCATTTTCAACTGTGCCATCAGCAGCAGAGCCTAACGTGGGTGTCTGCTGTGAAATATACCCAGAACACAAGGACTCTCACACCGGACCCGACATATCCAGGTAATTGGATAATTATTGAATGATCGAATACTTACATATTCATGTAATTATCCACATTTTAAGTCTGTTTTAGGTACAGTAACCATCATTCCCATATGCCTTTACTTATGATCTCGTTGTATCTCCTGAATCCAGCATCCTTGTAAAATCCCTTTGAACGTGGTACACAGACCATTTAGGCCCTTGTTCGGGATGCTCCCATTTGGCATTGGTCATCACGCTCTGGACCTGGGGTCACCAGGTAGTTTCCCAGAGCCACGAAATGGCGCTGACTCTTTCTGTAGAAAGAACATTTTTAATACAACAGCAGAAGGTGATGACTTACCTGGAGAAATTCAGAACTGTTGATATCTGAATATGAAGTCAAATACAGACCATTAGAGGGAGGGCGGGTTAATAGCTGGACAGTTGTCAGGGTGAAAATGAAGGCAGTGCAGCCGACTGCAGTCCCAGTGTGTGCTTAAATTCTGTGCATTCCACCTCCACAGCAGGCCTCACAGGGATGTATTTCTCCAGCGATCTGGCCCCACAGGAGGTGGGCCTGCCCTCCAGTGCTCAGGGACAGGTTCCCACACCGGTGAACGCCCTGGCTGGGCTGGATTGGTAGAGGGAACACAGTGCTGGACCTGGGTGATTTGAGGAACGTGACACCGAGCTAGTCCGTCAACAGTTGATGCAGAAGGATTGTACTCAGACGAGTGAAAAGCCCCTCCCTTTGGGGAGGCCTCTTCACTTACAGAACCTCGGCCGAATCTTGCTGTGAGTAGCCATAATGTGGAGGACTCTTAAATTATCTTTCCAAGTCTTCAGAGGTCTTGTCTTGAACTAAGCAGACTATAACTATATGCGCGTGGATTAGTTATGCAATGATAATTAAAATACGATCTCTTTTACCCAGTTCAGAGCTGGCCACAGCCACAAGCAGTCAGGGTAATGAGGTGGGGAGTTTCTTGTCTGAAGCACGGAGGACTTACGGGCTGGACGAGTTTTCATTTGGGTGATGGGCCAGGTACATGGGTGATGTTTCCATTTGTGGGAAAACTGGATTTCCCATTTTTCCCCTATTGTACAGCAAATATTTTACCACCATGTAAAGTATGTCTTAAACAGATATGTGCTTCTTATAACATAATTTTTATTGTATACTATATCTTAAAATCAACACCATATGTTCAAAATGCAACAAAATCAATTATACTTATTGGCTTGTGTTCTTTACCACAAATCACTTCTTCAAATATTGTTTGCTGTTTAATATAATCGTTCTGAAAGTGTCATTCGAAATCAGCTTTATAGAAATGTGCTCTGTATGTGCGATGTTTAAAAACACAGAGTAAATACAAGAGCCTCTGTAATTAATGCAGCCAGCATCATGAATTCTATGATTCCATGGAATTCTAAGGGACTGAATGCTGGCCTACACTCTTCATATACTTTACATCATGTATCACCTGTCATTTCATGTAATTTGAATGTACCATCCTCAGTAGTAAACACACTGCACCATCCACTTGTCTGTTTACATGTGCCACCTAGTGTGTGACTGCCCAATCCTGAAGGGGAAGCTCCGTTCTCCTTGTATTGTGCCCTGGAGAAGTTGTGAGAACATTGCTCAACCTCACAGAATGATGTGTGTATCTGTGTGTGTGTGGGGGGGGTCATGTTGGATCTAGACATGGCGAGAGCAAAGGCCTGGACTTGGGAACCAATGTAGAACTTTCCAGACACTCAGGTCATGATAACCAGCGGGTGGCAGCTTGGGGCCCTGCGTGGAGGTGAGACCCAGAGCCTGGTGGCTGGGCAGGGGGTGGACCTCAAGGGTCCACTGTGCCGTGGTCTGCCTTGTGGTAGACTGGGTGGTCACTGCGAGTGTTTGGCTGGAGAGCAGCACCCTCTGTTCTGGGAGAACCAGTTCTGGGATTTTGAAGCGGGGATTAAGGGAGTCGTGTAAGGTGGGTATGTTGGGATTCAGAGCTGGGTCATGGAGGATCTGCGGGCTTTATCCTTATACTTCCACACAGAAGAGGGCACTAGGATTTTGGACAAAGGCCACTGCTACAGTGTGTGGAAAGACTGTTAGAAAATGGAACATCAGGATTCTTTAAAGAAATGAAGAGAAAGGAGAAGGAATATGCTTAACAAAACTTATGCATACCCGCATCCTGGAAACCCCTCACAACACTCAACAGTTTATAACTCTAACCCTACAAAATCCAAACCATAGTGCTGACTAATGATTCATCTAAATAAAATAAGTGGATTCAGTGCAGAGGATATAGAGTTTGTACCACGAAGAAAGAGCCCCAAATGAAATTCCTCTCGTGAATCATATTCTGCTACTGAAAGACATGTAATTTTTGGTAAAAAGAAAATTTTAGCTTCCAAAAATTCTCATTCTAATCTCACAAGCCCGAAATGGCTCTGGAAATAGCCGCAATGAAGAGGTGGACATGCTGCTATTATCAGTTGATCTTATTATGGGAAAAATCATTAAGTCTACATGGTGCGGGCGTTTACTTGGGTGAAAGATTTGGATAATGGTCACTAATATTCATGACAATGATGTAGAATTTACTTACCTGTCATAGAAGATGGAAACCACCTAGCAGTTGGGTGACATTTTTGAAACCTAGCCTGGTGTGGGAGTGTTATCAGACGGCAACAGAGGCTGCCATTTTGGCTGACCCTATGGAGAGTCACTCTTCCTCACAATCAAGAAAAGGCAGTGTTTCGAGGGCTGCCAATCGCTGGGCTGGAAATTTAAGACATTAAAAGGCTCGTTGTAGTCAGTAATATTTTACAATGGGGCAAATTAACACGTAATGCTTTGCGGGAGTTAATCTACCTCACATGAGTAAACCCTTTACAGCCATTGAATTGCTCATCAGCTATGCCATCAGCTCCTTATGTTTTGCTTAATAAGATCAAGGTGAAAGCACGAGGGGGCTCAGGGTAACCAGGGAGAGCAGCCACATTGTTTTCCTCTTGCGGGCCATGAACCTGAGCTAGGGCATTCTGGGATTCTGCTAGGAGTAGAATCAGAAGAGAAAGGAGGTCATGAGATTCAGCTCTGCATTTCATGAGCCCCTGTGATTGTTTCCTTCCCCTCTAATGGTGTTTGGTACCCACCAGTGTGGAATTCATGATGCCCTGACTTGGTTGCCCTGAAGGCTGCTGTTGAACCGCATGTGAAGACCATTCAGGTTAAGATTGTCTCCAGGGACATTTCACAGGACAGGTGTTCCTGGCAGAGCAGCATGATGGTCGAGGTTATGCGTCACCCTGACTGGAGCCCAGATATTTGGCTAACCATTATTCTGGGTGTGTCTGTGAGAGGGGTTTCTGATGAGATTAGCATTTGAATTGGTGGACTGAGTAAAGCAGATGGCCCTGCCCAATGTGGGCGGCATCATCTAATCCCTTAAGGGCCTGAGCAGAACAAAAAGGTGGAGGTGGGTGAATTTGCTCTCTCTGCCTGACTGTTGAGCTGGAACATCCGTCTTTTTCTGCCCTGGGATGGGGACTCACACCATCCTCCCTCCAGTTCTCAGAGGTACACCATTGGCTTTCCTCAGTCTCCAGCTGCAGATGGCAGATCTTGGAACTCCTCAGCTTCCATAATCACATGAGCCAATTCCTTATAATAGATATTTAGTTATTATATATATATATATATATATATATATATATATATATACATCCCATTGGCATATATTGTGTGTTGTGTGTAATTATATTATATACATATATCTCCCATGAATTTTGATTCTCTGGAGAACTCTGACTTATACAAGCATAAAGGACTCTAATGCTCATGAATTACTTCAACTCCCTCCATCCCAGCTTCCTCACAGAGAGGGGTTGGATGAAATATGTAGCTCACAGGGCAGATTATGAGGCTTCCATAAAATAATAAACAAATTATATATACAGTTTTATAGAAATATAAACTTTGATTAGAAGCTGTACTTTCCCAACATGGATTTGGACCTGTTGCTTCTAAATACAAATATGTCAATAATCCAATGTATGTAGAACTTCTATTTGAAAAACTTAGATACTGCTAATCTATTACTAAAAACATTAGGTGTTGATAACTTCAAGTGGGCTAGACAAAGTACCAAGAACTTCACACTCGCATAAATTTTGTTAAATTACCACAAGCATCCTGTGAGGTGGGTACTATGGTTATTTCCATTTCCAGCTGAGAATGCCACGGTTATAAGAGTGTGATGACTTGACCAAGGCTTTGTAACAAGCAAGAGCCAGAGCAACATTTCCACTCGTGTCGGCCAGACTCCAAAACGTAACCCCCTGTCAGGCTCCTTACAAAAGTGGGAGCTGATGGGTTTCAAAGTAGTCAGAGTCTCACCTTTTCACAAACTCAGGCTGACTTTTCCCCAGGTGTTTGATGATGTCTGGTTATGCCCTACTGAAACGAGTGAAAAGCAAAGCAAAAACCAAGATTCATGTTCAATAACATGCTTTAAAAAAATCATCTGTAACCCTGTGCTAGTGGACAGAAGTTCCACTGGGAAGGACACTGATGACATGTGCAGGGAGCACTCAGGTCTGAGCACCAGGAGCTCTTCTGGGTGGAGGACGGTTTGCTTCACCATCAGGGATCACCCACCCTCAGGCCATGGTCTGACGCAGGCTCACGTGGGCCTCTCTGCTCAGGCTCCTTTAGTTCCCCTGCTGCGGGTCTCCGTGTCCATCATGTCCATCCACGTGGCACTCCCCTTTCTCCACCCTCTCCGCCCAGCTGGCATGCTGAGCTACAGGCAAGTGTGGGACCAGAGGACACCAGAGAGGAACCCATACAACAGAGCGGGACGGTCTTTCCTAGGCAGGGTCAGATTTCAACTTGGTGGTAAGAGACTTTTTAGTTTTTCTTTTCTTTCTTTCTTTTTTGGGTAAACATCTTGAAAGTGAGGTATCTGGAGAAAAAGGCCTGGGGTAATCTAAGTAAATAAGTGAATGCTTGGCTGCATGGACTGAGATAAAAGATCTTCGGAATATAAATAAACCCACAGGTGTTCCAAGCACCTCCTCTGGGTCCGTATTATCAGTCCAATGTTACACCAGTCTCCAAGGTGAGTAAAAAAGATGTACCAGCCTTCAGAGCTGTGAAAACCAGCCACAAACCACCATGAAGTAATTAGAGCAGCATATGTGACTGGTTATCATTATGTTTAAATTGTTATGATGTTCTCTCTCAAGGCTGGAGAAGCTCAGAGAAGAGGGGTCAGTGAGGCAGCCTGGGCCATCAGGTTGTGAAGTGTGAGTGGGACATGAGGACGGGTGCAGCCTGAGACAGGTAGAGTGGGGACTCTGCATGGTGGGCTCAGGGGCCCGGGACACACCCTGCCTCTCACTAAGGATATGGTTTGTCTCTCTGAGCATCATTTCCCTGATGATTTTAAACAAAGAGGATGGCGAGCACCTTGCAGGGTTGTGATGAGAATTAGCAGTAGTATATGTGAAGCACTGAATGGTACAAGAGCTCAACGAATAACATCATGTGCATTATTAATAATGAAACGGGAATGTCCAGGTGTGTCAGGGACAAATCCTGTGTCATAGGAGCAGAGGATCAGACACTGCAAGGAATTGCAGATGAGAAGGGGAAAAAGAAGAGCAAGTGGTCATGGCACAGTGAGTGACAGAGTCATTGTCCATGAGTCTATGTTGCCCAGGGCAGAGGAGGTGTTCTGGAGTGACAGGCAAGGAATGTGGAGAGGACAGGGGTCTGGGAGATGTGCTGGAGGATGACCACACTCGGTTCAGCACAGTCAGAAGAGCTGGGTGGTAGCTGTGGATGTGGAGAAGAAGAACTCCCTGGAGAGCATTTAGAAAACCAGCAAGTGGTGGTGGCCAAGCTGGGTGATGAGAGAAAGAGAGCACCGTGGTCAACAAAGCCAAAATATGGAACCTGAGTGAGGGGTGAACAGTGGTGCCATTGACTACGGTGGAGAACTATGGTGGAGAGTCCACTGGGCAGCAGGGACTAATGAGTTCAACTCTGTCTGAGGGGCTGGGTGGTGTCAGAGGAATGACTCTGTAGGCAGTTATGAAATGGCACTCAGGTAGGAGAGCAGAACCAGGGGACAAATCCCAGTGACTAACTGCCATAGTGGCAGAAGAGAGGCGAGTGTGCATGAGCTGCCCCCGGGAGTAAGAGGAGGTGGAGGGCTGAAGACGGGGTTTGGAGGAGGAGGGGCCCCGCACAGGAGAAGGGGTGAAGTGGGGTATCTCAATATCGAGGGTAGGCTGGTGTGTGATCTCCCAAGTGGCACTGATCTCGGGTGTCTCATCGTTTCACAGGGGTGATGCCACCTGCCTATGCTGTCACTGTGCAGGGTGTCCTGAGAGTTAATGCAGGGGTGGTCAGTGCTGATGGCCTCAGGGAGCGCTCAGTAAACCCTGCTTGTTCAGCACAGCCAGTTCACACTGTGGAGAGCGCACCGTTGCTGACAATGTGGGCATAGATTTGGACAGGGCAGGAAATAGCCTGGTGGCTTTTTGCAGAAGTTTCCACGGGAGGTAGAGGTGCTACCACTTAAACAGAAATAAGAATTTGGACAGATCTTGGGTCAATGGCAGAAAGAAAGAAGGTGAGAGAAAATAAGACAAGGAGAGAGGGGAAGCGTGGTAATCGGCGGAGGGACCAGAGGAAGGAGAGAGAAAAGAAAAGGCAGAGGGTTGGCTGTTATGGCAAAAGTGGGTAGAGATGGACGCCATGGGACCCCAGGCTCTCCAGCCCTCCCTGGGCACTCTCAGGGCTTGTGGAATCATAACGGAACCAAACACAGGAGGAATGTCCATCATCTGGGAGTGCAGTGGATACACCAGAAGGTCAGTGGAGGCTGAACTTTTTTAAAGGCTTCCTTTCATGCCTTTTGGCCGGAGGGTATGAGTTGAGTTTTCTTTGCACTGCCTGAGAGGACTGAGTCCTGCCCCACTTGTTAGTTTCCCGGAGCTGCCGTACGGAATTGCTGCTTAAAACAATGGGAATTTATTCAGGAAGCCAGAAATCCCAAATCAAGGTGTCGGCAGGGCTGGTTCCTTCTTGGGGCTCAGAGGGAGGATCTCTTGGGCTCTCTCGCAACAGCTGGTGGCTGCAGCGTTCCTTGTCTGGTGGCAGCATCTCTCCAGTGTCCGCCTCTGTCTTTACATGGCCTTCTCCTCAGTGTGTGTCTGTTTCTGTTTCTTCTCCTCTTCTTACAAGGACAGGAGTCGTTGTGGATGAGGGCCCACTCTAGCATGACCTCGGCTTTGCTTACCTCTTAACTACATCTGCAAAGACCCTATTTCCAAATAACGTTACCTTAACAGGTAGCAGGTGTACCAGGTGTCAGGACTTTATCATAACCTTTGGGGGACACAACTCAAGCCACAACATCCCGTAAAGAAGCCTTGAAAAGGATCCCCAACCGCCTTCTTTGACATCCTACATCAGACAGCCCCCTATGGCTTTCTTTCTCCCCCTGCACATCCGTGGCGGATTCCTACCCACGTGCACTAAGCCCAGAAACTCCAGGAGAGATGGTGCCAAGGCTGCACAGGCAGAGACACGCAGGGGCTGAGGCAAGCTCCAACCCCAGCCCCTGCCGCCTGGAAGTGACCCTCAAACAGCCTCATCTCTCATGGAAGGGCAGAACTGTGTCCACTTGGAGCCTCTCTGGCTGCCGCCCAGCTCTGGGGTGGGGGAACTCTCCATGCCCTCCCTGGCCATCCTCCCCTCTCGGGCCAGTGGTGATGTGCAAGGACATGGTGACATTGGGTAAGGCTCAGGGTCTCCATGATGTATCTGTGGGGAACGTGCTTGACTCCAATCCTCTCACTTTCCCCTGGTTGCTACTTATTTTCATATTTTTTCCTGCCTTTAAAAGACTTTATTTCTGAGCTATCCATCTCCTCTCTTTCAAATGCCCTTCTCAGCACAATCAATCCTGTTTCTGGGATAGGATTTTAAAGCATCTATTTTTTGGCCTCTAAAACCCATTGAAATTTGTTTTAGGTGGAGGGAGGCAAAGAAGCATAAAGGTGAGATGGAGGAAGAAGCACGGAGAATGATGTTGAAGGCCAGGGGAAGAGACGCCACGTGGAGGGCTTTTCAGTGTGAAACTCAATCATTTGGTGAGCCGTTTTTCCTTCTGTGTTTTTTCTTCCTCCCAATGGCAAAACCCTACTTCTCTCTTAGCCCCCGGTCAAACTGCAGCTCCTCAGGGAGTCTGCCAGCCCAGGCCCGCCTCATCGGGATCAGCTGCTCCCTCGTCGGTGCGACGGTATTTTGCCACGAGGTCTTGGCTGCGCGGGAGCAGGGCCAGGTCTTAGCCCCTCCAGACCATGTAGGTTCCCTTTCCTCTTTTTGACTTTGGTGAAAGCAAGACAGTGCTCCCCACCTCTTCTCACATAGACAGGGGGCGATTCACCGTCCTCAGTCCAGAGGTCTCGCACTTTCCGGGACCCTGACCCTCCACTAGGAGGGGTCCTGTGGACTCAACAGGATGGTGGTGTCTGTGTGCACACCTGCACATGCGCACACACACATGTGCATGCAGGACCTGGCTCTTCCTGAGGTTACCGCCTGGTCAATGTGCCGATGCTCTGAGTGGGAGTGCACTTCTGGTCCCTAACCATCCCATCCGTGGTACCAATGGTTACATCATTGGGTCAGATGGCTGGTTTCCATATAACTGGAAGGTGGATCCTTAAAGTGACTCCTGGGTCTGTCCAAGCACAGGACACACCTGCTCCTCTACTCGGTGGCAAGCTCAGAGGGCAGAGAGGCCAGTGATGACCCCACCTGACACTGGCTGCTGCCTGTTAGTGTGGTCACACTGGCATGCCAAGCAGCCATGGGAACTAACACATCCTGATATTCCCCTGGATTGTGAGCCAGGAGCGTCACCCTGATTTTAGAAATGGGGAGAATGTGCTCACCCTCCCCAGCTGTCAGGTATGACAAATGTCATTAAATAATTGGAACAGTCCTCGGGGACCACATGGATTACATACAGTGATCATGGGCCCTCACACGGTGCATTGCGGTCATACATGTAACATCACAGCCACTGCTGCCTGGGCTGATGGCAAGCCCCTTGTGGGGGATTCAGCCCTCTGAGGTGTCCCCAGTGTTCTACACTGAGCTGGTGAGTGATAGGTGTTTGTATGATTAGAGTCAGTTGAATCCAACTCAGCTGAAATCCTTACTTTTTTGTTTTCTGAGGGAGATTCACCCTGAGCTAACATCTGTGCCAATGTTCCTCCACTTTATATGTGGTCACCACCACAGCGTGGCTTGATGAGTGGCGTAGGTCCCTGCCTGGGATCTGAATCCACAAACCTGGGCCACTGAAGCAGAGTGTGCAGAACTTTAACCACTCGACCACAGGGCTGGCCCATGAAATCCTTGCTTTTTAAAAAGACAAAAAAGCAAATAAAATCCCTTCCTGTGTTTTGACTGGACTTTGTGGACATTCATTTAGGGATGTAATAGGAGGAGCCTGGTGGACTGGCAACCTCCATTCTCCTGTGTGTTGCAAGTGTGTAAGAGAGAGTGTGTGCACACGTGTATGTGTGTGCACGAGTGCATGCACGTGTATGCATGTGAGTGTGCACACATATAGGCACATGCACATGTGTGTGCATGTGTGTGTACATGTGTGCATACATGTGTGTGTGGTATGTTTAATTAAGGAGATTTCTCAACTTGCCTCAGAACCAGAGCAGCAGAGAGGAGTCAGGGGCTCGTGCAGGTTGCCCCCACCTGCCCACACATCCACCAATGTGTACCTGACAGCTTGGGGCAGACTCTCCGTTTATGAAAGTCTTGATCTGGAGAAATGATCTCCGTTGAATATGCTTCCATACTGGAGAAAAATGGAACTCCCCTCCTTGAGGGCACTGCTGGTCCCCCGGCCCAGTGTGATGACTTTACGCTGGTCACGGTGACCCACCAAACGTCGGCAGCCGTGTCCACATCAGACAGAAGTAGCAGCAGACCCTGATTTGTTCCTGTCTCTACCCCTCCGCTCCCCAGGCCGAGTGCTGGCACAGCACAGCGCAGATGTTGTGCTGAGCTACTCTTTGTGGATAAAGTATGTTTGCATTTCATGAGTGTATTTTGCATTCATATGTTTTCATGACGAAATTAAAGTCAGTAAATCGTTTATGCGTACATATCATTGCTCCATGTAGAAACCATTAGAGTTGCCTTTGAAAATAGAAATATATGCAAAAGCACAAGTAGCTTGTCCTCTGACTATTCTATATTTCCTAAAGCACCACCCGTTGCAGAGTGTTAGATGTGACTTTCCAGTTAGTACATGGTCCCTGTTTAAGGGGCTATTACACGCCAGGCATTGTCTTGAGTATAACAATCTCAAGACCAGTTGGGAGGCCCTATGCTGGGCAGGTCATGGGCTCATACAGCACACACAAGTTTCTGGGGGCATCGAAGATGCACAAAGAGGCTTTCTTCTTTTCCAGAACAATGATCATGTCTCCAACCTCACTGACTGGGTGGTCCACATGCAACTGGAATATTCCACAATTTTATTTGTTTAAGGCAAAAGTATCTGTGGATGTCTTGCAAAGGGAAGCAGACCTAGATGTGAAGTTTGGGTAAAGAAAATTTTTTTCCAAAACAACACACAAGGAAAATGCCGCCTGGAGCTGCGGGTCCTCAGCGGTGGGTGCAAGACGGCTCAGCACTGGCTGAGAGCTGCGATGAGCACGCCCTCTTCACTCAGGTATCAGAGGTGTGCGCGGACGAGGCCATTTAGTAGGAAATCGCGTCAAGGGACCACTGAATGCACAATTTCTCCTCTAATGAGCAGCCTAAATGGCAAAGTTCACCGTTATTTTAAGCGTCCCTGTAAACATACTTTTTTTTCTTGGTGCTAGAGGAGAACTGGCTAATACGCTTCAAAGATGGTGTTGTGCAACCCGCCACATATTGATTCACCTTATTCTTTCATTTTAGGACATTTTCCTTTGCAAGGTGGCTCTGAGCTCCTGTGGCGGTGTGCACGCGCTCGGCGCAGCTCGGCGGGTTGCATTTCGCATTCCTGTCACTGCCGCCGAGGTCGTATCTGTTAGTGCTAGAGGTTGTTAGGCCATTATCAGCCACTGATGCCTCTCCAGCTGCGAGACTAATTTGGATTCAGGGAGGAAACACGGCCTGATCTCCCCTCGGTCATCCACCACCAGGCCTAACAGCGTTGGTGTGCTCTGTGCTGTTGGGGGCTGCTGGGACTGAGCAGCTCCTTCTCCCAGCTCAGGACCACAAAGCAAGAGGTTAAACCCAGCCAGACGCCCATGCCAGCCCCAAGAAAAATGGCAGTGCCTTTATCATTCAATAACCAATTTACAGGGCCAAATTTTAAGTTTAAATTAGACATGTATGAATAGTACATCACGTCATTTATAATTCATGATGAATAGTAAATTATTCTAATAGACCTTCCTATTCTATTTATATTCTAACTGTGCATACTGGGAGCCAAGAAACAAACTCAGGATGTGGCTTTGGGTTACGTCCTGTGTTATTGGGGTGTTTTCATTTCCATTGTACAAACTCTGTGATAAAGAAGACTCAGAAATGGTGGGAGAAGGCAGGATGATACACATCTGTACCGCTTTTTTCCCCAGAGTATATGCTGATAATGTTCTCTCTATTATTCTCTTGTGTGGAAGAAACTAAAGGGGGGCAATGTGAGACTGAGTGTACACGGGAACTGAGGAAGGAGGCCTGTAAATCAAAGGATATCGAGTCATTTAGCTGCTCTTCCCATGTCCTCCCTCCTTCCGTATTCATCTTCTTCATCAGTGTGTCTCTGAGGAGCAGGGCTCGCTCTGGAATCCCAGACCCCCATGAAGGAGAGGCAGAGGAGAGGGAGTGGGGAACAAGGCTGGGCGGGGACTGTGGTCTCTGGATCCTGGCCTCATCCTGGTGAAAATGGTCCTAATGAGTAGATTCTATGCATCTTGACTCCGAGTAGCAGCATAGGACACGTTCATTTGATGCAGGACTGTTTGTGTCAGGGTACTTGCAAACCTACCCACGTGAAGAAAAGAACCCAGAACTTGGACCCTGGTCCAGTCCCAGGAGTTGAGTTTATACAATTTACAAAAGAAAAGGGAATTTCTGAATTCAGGCTTCTGTCCCCAAAACAAATCAACTTTTCCATTCATGACTATCTACCTGGTAGAATTATGTAGGGGACATTTTAACAGAGAATTTCAAGAACCTTAAAACTTAAGGCTTGTGAGAAAAAGCAAAGCTACCTCTGAAGAATTTTTGGGCATCAGTGGTCTTGCAGACTCCACCGTCTAGAAGCGAGTGCAGATCCCACTGTCTGGAAGAGATGAAGCACGAAGTCCAAAGCCTTCTCAGAGTTTGACCAAGCAGGGTCCAGACCAGGAAGCCAGCATCTGACCCCCAGCCTGGGGTGTCTTCAGATGTCCCAGATGGCAGTGCCTTCCTTCTGCTGTCCATCAGAATCCATCTATTTTTGCATCCAGTCCGTTTATTTTAACTTAGTCTTGTTTCCTGCAGGAGAGTCACACTGGTTCATTTTTCTTTCCAGCTTGCAAAGGAAGTGGTTCTGGCTTCGTGGGTTCTTGACCTCTTGATAAACTTACAACAGTGCCCTCATGCTAAAAGGACAGATCAGTGTTTGATTAACAGTGGATCGATTACCCAAGACTTGATTATTTCATGTTGACCCCTTGATTGAGAGCCTCGATGCTGTACCCTTATTGGGGTCTGCCCCCAACTTAGCTATGGAGCTTCTCAGAACTTATCCCCGTGGTTCTGCTGCTCGCAGGACTTGGGCTGTTCCTACAGTTCTTAGCAAGATAACTGACTGTGTAATTGCCGTCTATCCTGTCACCTGTAATATACGTGTAACACTCCTACACCTTAAAATGGACTGCTCCTCTGGAAAGCGAAAATCACTATTGTGCGTCTTCACAGTCTTGTCTATTTTGCACGTTCCCATCTTTCTCGTTCATCCACTCGGTGCAGCCGTCCTCCTCTTGTTCATGCTCATTGCCTCTCAGGCTATCCCATCCCACCGCTGGGTTCTTCTGCTCTTCTTCATTCTTCATCCATAGATCTAGTGAACACTTGGATGGACTGGGCAGAATTTATCTTTCCTTGACCTCCTTTAACACACTGTTTGCCTTTGGGGCAACCGTGCTGGCAATCCTGTGCACAGCAGGGGCGTTTCCACATTAAGGGGCCTTCTCCCTTCTGGGCAGGGGGGAGGGCTGCTAGGCAGGGGTGGGGATTGACTTTCATCCACGTGGGGCAAGCTGCCAGGAATGGTTTGCACCTTCAAGCCTTTCATGCACGCTCAATTTCTTTTCTTTTCTCATGACTGATTCCACTCCTCTTGTGCCTTT